>OY728142.1:376286512-377486512 GCA_963277665.1 Viscum album
TACATTCTTATCACTAAGGCTAAAGTTTTTGGTTATAATAATATCGTTTTAATGGAGTATTTTGTTTCCCAAACTTCACTTAATTCATTGATTTCAAAGTTCTAGAATATTATGTTTTTGAATTTCCACTAGTTAAAATTTTCTATTTTGGATACATAGATTACTATTTTTGGATTTTTATTATCTTCTAAAAAATTATTTCCATTATTATGATCACACTATATACAATTTATATTTCTATTTCATTCAATGTTTTTACTAAGATCTTTGATTTATTAAATATTTAATAAATCTAACCAACATGAAACATGATGATTAGAAAATTGTAAGTTATTTTTTTAAAATATAATTCACCCCACTTATAAATCACCTACTTAAATCCTTGGGAAAAAGTTTGGTGTTAACTCCTAATTCTACTTGGGTATGGAATTCATTACAAAAATCAACTTATATCAACATTTTTTATGAAAAAAGTGCATATTGTTTTATGAATTTAAATTATTTTATCATATTTTCATCATAATTATCATACATTAAATGTGTTGGTAAAGAAAAGATTTATTTCTTAATGGTAGTTTTTCTAGAAAGAAAACTTTATAATTTAATTCTGAATAGACCAATTTTTTCTGATAGAGTAGATTATAATTAATTGAATTATTGAATGAATTATTTTATCATTAAAACTAAAACTAATAATATAGAATGGGAGTTATGAAATTCCAAAAAAATAAATAGTTAATTTTTCTTGAAATAAACGTTTCAATATTAGGTAAATCTTGAAGTTTGTTATACTTTGTTATGTTCTATAGTCAGGATAATTTAAAAATAGATATCACTGTGTGAACCAACTAGAGAAATATAGAAAAATATAGAAATTATTTATTTTGTAAGTTCCAGGATTTTCGAAACTAGTAGAGCTGTATTGAGGGAGGATTATCAAGTCTTTTATTTTTTACTTATTGAAATAATTAATCAAATTAATTAACATTTTATGTGTACTGTAAATAATTACAATCATTGAGTGTGAAATAGTAATTATAAGATAAAATAATTAAAAATATTATTGATATTTTATTGAAGGAATGGGAATATAAAACAATAGTTATCGATGGTAGAAAGTAATTTACTAAGTTTGGTATAGATAAATTAATTATAATGTTGATTCTTTATAAAATCAGACCAAGGAAATACATTGAGAGAGAGAAGATGAAAAAGGAGTATAATTTTATGAAACTTATTTTAATCCTACTTATGGCTCATTTACTTCTTGTGGAAATAATTTAAATTCACATGTTTTAATGAATAAATGAAATCATTATGATTTAAGTTGTTCTAATAATATTTAAATGATAATTCATATATTACTACAAGGACAAATAAAATTGTAAGTAAAAAAGAACATCTATTATAATAATAAATAATATATAGGTAAACCTGATAAGATAGAGTCTTCAGATGTTATATACTATGAATGCATGAAATTAGGTCTTATCATATCATATTATCTTAATATAAGAAGAAAAGATATAAATTCAAAGAGATACCATGAAAGTAAATGAGAGAGGGGCTTAAAACCCTTAGAAACATGGAAAACTAAGGAGAGAGATATGTCATCTGATAGTTAATTGGAAGATTGTGAAAATGAATGTTAGAAAAATAATGTATTTTATACTTATTTTTTAAATCATGAAAAAGTACTCATGGATAAGTTATCCGTTTAATCTCTAGAATATTTATCTCTTGATTATAAATTTGCATTTACTTCTAATGATTATTATTGAACATCATCAAGTGATTAAAAAGAAAATCCATTGAAATAAAAAAGATTTTATTTATCAGATGATATAACACCTCATTACATTTATGTGAGATATGTTTTTATATTTGTTTTCAATTTTTCTTTTTATTGGATGAGTAATGATGAAAAGGAATTAAGAGGATAGCTTTAATAAAGAAGTTATGGATTTTTTTTCAATTTTTAGTGTAAAACCCATAATTTTTGTAGTTTGATGGTTATTTATATGTCTTGTATTTAGATTTTATAATGTGTAATATTCTGTTGGAAGATTCTATGAAATGTGTATAAAAGTATCAAATTTACACAGAGTGTATATTTTACAAACCATTTAAATATTAATATCTAGTTTCTGATAAAACAGAGACATATTTTTTCAGCTTATATGGGGAATCACAATTACATGACGTGTAATTGGGTTACACACCATGTAAAACCCTGAGTGTCAGTTTTAAATAGGAGTCTCAAATGAACTTATTGTTTCCATTCCTCCAGGTTTCCATCCTATCAATCGAGATCCAAACCTAGGTGATTTTGGTGATATCCAACCCTTCCAGATAATTCTTTTTGGTGATTTGTCATCATATTTGTTGTCGTTCAACTCTCTGGGTAAGTATTCTTTCAATCTATTTAGTCTCTCTATCCCTTCATTTTTGGGTTTATTTGTACATATTGTGATTGATGGATCTAAAATTAATGTTGTCTATTACTATTTCTAGGTTGAGTTTGTAGATCTTCTATTGAATTGTTCTACATTGGAGAGTCTCGTTGCGAGTGTTGTGGTTCTATGAGAAAGGAATTTGGTTCCTTTTATGATGTCCAATTCACTAAACCTTGAATTTATTTTTGTTTCAATTTTTTAATTGATTTTAAAAAAACCAATTTGTTGTGAATTATAACTTGGATTTGTTTTGGTTTGGATTTTGGGAAACCACCAATTTAAATGGAATTAAAAGTTGGGTGTGAGTTGAAATTGATAGAAATTGTGAAATGAAATGAATTGAGAATTTATATTTGGAAAATGGTTTAAATTTAAATGATGAAAACCTATGATTGGTTTTATTTGATAAATACATGAAATAATGAAAAAACCATGACATAGTTTTGAAAGTGAATTGACATTTTGAAAAGGAAAGTGAATTTTCTTGAAGTATAATGAAATTAAATGATTTTCTACTTTTCAATTGATTTATTGTTAACATGTGATGTTTGGTATTTTGTGGGTTATTTTAGACAAACACGCTATGATGATAATTCCTTAGCAATGTATTGACACTTTTAAACAGTAAAAAATCATAGTTCTCTATATCTTATCACTAATGGGATGTTTATGGGTCCTATTTGCTGTGATCTAGAGGGATAAATTTACAAATATTTATATGATCACTGATTTGAGATGTGGGAGGATTTCATAACATATAACTATCTTACCTCGGTGCAGATGACAATGGTGATTTTTTTACTGTTTTTATTATAAATGTCATTGATTGTAAATTTTTTTTCATGCCTAATGATTAATATAATTTGTTTATATAAAGTTTTTATTTAATACTTTTTTAAATGTTTTACATCATTTGAAATGAAAATCATGTTTTTTTTAAAATGAAAATGTACTTACATGCATATTTTGATTAAAATTTAAAGCATGATTTCATTTATTATTATGGAATATTATAATAGAACACCTGGTGGGTCTTTAATGGGATTTTTATCTCACACACTAACTTTAAATTTAAGAGTTTATATATTTTCTCCTTCCATGGTTGAGTAAATTTACGCTTCCTCTTTGAGTAGGTGGATGTTCTTGAACCACTGGGGCTTAGAGTGATGTTTCCTTTATGATGTAATGTTTTTCTTGATAGAATTTTAGTACTTTGATGATGTACTATTTGGGATTTTGATATTCTTATTTTTTTTGGGTACTATATCCCTTTATAGTTTTTGATCATATTGATTTGTATCTATTTCATCCACTATTTTTGAGGCAACTTCATTATCAATTTTATATTGTATGATGATAGGTGCTAGTCACAAACCCTTGGGGAGTGGGAAAACCTTATTTCCATGTTAGGATCGACTTGGTTATCAGCGTACCTGGGTATTTATGATGGTTTATGACAAATTGGTATAAATAGTTTAAGTTAAGCATCATGCCATGATTTCATTATGTAGTTGAGAAATCCTTTTAGGACATAGGAGGTAGTTGTGAGTGAGCGTCTTGAACTATCTTATCATAATTTACTTAAGTAAACATGGGTGGTTTGGGGAAGGAATCTTGATGATTTGTTCTTGTATTTTACCTTCTTTGATTTGGATAAGTCTAAATACAAAACATATTTTCCTATCTTATGGGGTTAATTTCCGTCATTTTATTATTTGATTTATTAATCTATATAATCTTATGATGTATTAAATTTAATTTTTTGATTATTTGTAGCATCATTCCTCTTATAAGAGATGTCAATAGGATCCAGGAGGAAGCTTCTGGTGAACCACAACAAGAAAATTCTCTTCTAAACCATAACCAAGTTGAGGTTGTAGGGCATGTTTTCTATGTTCTAGAATAAGAACCTTTTCCCATTCCCACTCAGGATCCTACTATGGAACTTCAGATGGTTTAATCATAAAACTATGGTCAAGTGTTCCTTCTTCTCCCAATGAAAGTTACCTGAGTTCCTATAAGTGGAAGATAAATCATAATGTATCTAATGGGCATTCTCGATAGTAGAGTTATTCTAGACCTCCTACAGTTCTAGGAAGAGGACCTTTTACTTGACACTAGTGTGCAAATCTTAATAATTTGAAATTGGTTCGCAATGAGGAACCGAATATATTTGGTTCCTTTAGTTATTTCAGATACTTGTATAAGTTTTTCTATATCTTCTCTACTTCACATAGTGGTACAGACTCATCAGCATAAAAAATTTCTATGGTGAAATATAATGCTTCAAAATCTAACGGGTTCCAGCTAGAGGCATCTAGAACAAAGCTTCTTCATGATGTGTAATAGTCTCTAGAAGAATAAGATATGGGTTAAGTGATTGTAAGAGGTACCATAACTATAGATTCATCTTTGGTGTCTTCTTTATTTGATTCTAGTGAAAATAATTCATTCATTTCATCTTTTATTATGAATATGATAAATATTCTTGGGGATATTTTATGTTATGTGATAGATATTACTACAAACCTCATAAAAAAGAGAGATCATGGCTTCACTTTCATACATGATTCTTCTTTTTCTTAGAGTTTGATCTTGATTAGGATTTTATGGTTCCCAACAAGAAACCTCGTAATTTTACTTTTAGGATGGATTGACTCATTATTGATAAATACCCAATTGATTATTATCTGTGATGTTTCTTCTTTACTACACCTGATGGAGTGTGTTGTGTATTTCATGGATAATGGGACCCAAGGTTTAGTAGATCTGAACTTCCTTATCCAGATTTGGGGAATTTGATATCAGTGTTTAATTTTTATCTGGAGAGAGAATCATTGTTTTATTATATCCCTCATGTTTTCATCGAATTTCTTGATGTTTTTCATTTTGAATTATCTAGTTTTCCACTAGAAATGGAGGTAGAGTTTTCTATTGATTTTGTATATAATAATCAGCTGGTATTTATTCCTTCTTACCGTATGAAAACAGATGAAATTAAGGAGTTAATGAATTGGTTGGATGATCTGTTAGGGAATGTATTTATACACCTGAGCATGTCACCTTTGGAGGAAACAATTATCTTTTCTAGGAAATATGATGGTACACTTAGTCTATGTTTTGATTATCAGAAGATCAATTGAGTCACTATAAATAAAAAGTATCCATTACATGGACAAATGATTTTTTTGACTTATTAAAAGGGGTGAAGTGGCTCTCAATGATTGATCTTTTATCTGGTTATCACCAGTTAAGAATAAAATAATCCGACATTCAAGAAATGACTTTTGAAACAATTATGGATATTATGAGTATCCTATTATTCTATTTGGTTTATCCAATTGTCTAAAAGTATTTATGGATTTAAAGAACCAGATATTACATGATTATCATGATACATTCATGAAGGGATTTTTTGATGATGTCCTGGTATACTCTAAGTCAATGGAGGATCGTATGCATCATTTGAGATTAGTTATGGAATTGTTGATAAATCACTAACTTTATGCCAAGGAATCTAAATGTAATTTATAGATTTGAGATTCGATGTTATTCGGAATTGTGGTCACAGAACATGGTATTTCAGTTGATAATAATAAGGTGAAACTTGTTACAAAATGAAATTAGTCAGTTAATGTTTTCGATACTCAGAGATTATTGGGTTTAGTTGGATATTGTTTTTGGTTCGTAAAGGATTTATTGAATTTTTATTCTCCAATGACCACTATAACACAAAATGGAGTGAATTTTTTTTGGATGAGAAATGATGGAGTTATTTTTCTCATTTGAAATTTATTTTGACTAATACATTGGTGTTGACTATTCTAGAGTCTGAGCATGGATATTTGGTCTTATGTGATGCATCAGGTTTGGGTTTGGGTTGTGTTCTTATATAGGGTGATCATGACATTGCTTATAGATCTCAGTAGCTTATTCCAATTGAGAAAAATTATGCAAAGATGAAATTGAAATCATATCCGTGATGCATGATCATAAGAGTTGGAAGAATTACTTTTCGGAGAAAGGTTTACTGTGTATTACAACCACCAGAGCTTGAGCTATATATTATCTCAAAAATATTTAAATCTATCTGAGAGGATTTTGGTGGAGTACCTTCAATATTTTGATTTCAATATTTCTTATAACCTATGTAATGGGAATTTCATTTATACCATGAATATTAGGGAACATATAACCCAAGATTTAAAAGAATCATTAGAAAATTGTAACATGGTGACTCTTTTGGCATAGTTTCGTGTATGAGTTAAAGAAACATAGCCCAAGGTTTTTTTTCCAGTGATTAGTGGATTTACACTCTTCTTGAGATGGTTCATTAGGAGAGAATTATCCTGGGGATGAATTCTATGGAATTGAAAACTCTCATTATAGTGGGGTGACTGCTTATGAGTACTCATTCTCTATATAGGGTATTTTATGTTTTTAAACTGATATGTTGTACCTTTTTTTATAAGGGAAGCCGTGATGGGGTATTACCATAATCCCTAATGGTTTTGAATGAAGGAACAAAAAGGATTTCCTATAAAATGCGATGGTGATTTTGGTTTCTAGGTATGAGACTAGAAATTGATAATTTTTTCCTCTCATTGCTATAAATTTGGAATGGTTAATGTCATGAATGAGGAACCTTATAATCTACTTCAGCCACTTCCAATGATGACTTGGAATTGGGATGATATCTCAATGGATTTTTTGGTTGGGTTTTCAAGTACCCATAGAAGGAAGGATGTGATATGGGTTATGATCTAGAGGCTCACCATATCAGATCAGTTTATACCCATTCAAGATTTAACCAAATTTGAGGATCTAGGAAATATCAATGTAAGAGAGATTTATTATTTTAACATATTTCTATATACTAAAGTCTCTAATAAGGATCCCCATTTTAATTCTCACATTTATAGAGGCCTTAAAGAGGCACTAAGATCTTATCTTAGTTTGAGTTTGGTATACCATTAGTAGAAGGAGGATCAAATAGATAAGATTACATATATCCTTGAGGATATGATTTATGCCCGCACCCATGATTTTTAGTGGATCTTGGGATGAACATTTGGGGATGTTTGAGTTTTATTACAATAATAGTTACCAGTCTATGATTAGAATGGATCCTTTTGAGGCCTTTTAGGGTATTCCTTGTAAATATATATTGTGTTGGCTAAATAGCAGTGAATATTTCATTCTTAGAACAAGCATGGCTCAAAATATGAAAAAAATATTCAGTTGAATTTTTATAGAATGTTGATGAAATAGAGATGGTAGAAATCTTATGCTGATATTCATCACTACCCATTGGAATTTTTAGTTGGTGATAAGGTGTTCTTGAATGATTCACACTATTTAGGCCATCGACGACATGGGAGAAAAGGGATGCTTACTCCTAATTTTGTGGGACCATTTGAGGTTGTTGAGAAGGTGGGGAATGTGGATTACTATTTATCACTTAATTCACAATTGACATCAATAAATAATTGTTTCTATCCATCAAAGCTGTGAAAGTATCTTTATCATCCATCTCATGTTTTTATTTAGAGTGATATTTGAAATTGAGCCAGATTTACCCATGTTTGAGCATCCAGTCGGGATTATAGATTCTGAGGCCAAGGAATTAGATGAGAGGTTGATAACTTTGGTCTATGTTTTATGGAATAATGGTTCTGAATTTCATGAGAAATGGGAGTGGGAGGAACTGAGAAGAGACTAGTTGCCTCACCTTCATGATATGGATGTTTCTTGACCTGATTTTTGTGAATATAATGTTTTAATAATGACGAGGTTGTAATATAATATTAAATTTCTATTAGGTTTTATTTATTCTTTGTTATGAATTTTCTTTTTAATTGGGTGGGTAAATCCGTAAAGGAATTGGGAGGATAACTGTTATATTGAGGTCACTAATTTTTTGGAATTTTTACCATATGACCTGCAATTTCTATAGTTTTATAAGGATTTAAATGTAGTGTAATGGGATTACATGATGTGTAGTATTCTCATGGAAGATTCAATGAACAAGTACCTATAAATTAATTTTACAAGATGTGTACAGTTTAGAAACTATGTAAATAATGAAATAGAGTTTTTAATAAGAGATGAAGTGTTTTTTGGTAGATATGGGACTTGATAATTAAAAGATATGTAATTGGGAAATACTACATGTAAAATCCCATGTATTAGTTTTAAAATGGAATCTCGACTGAAATTATTTTTAAATTTACTCAATGTTTCTTTACACTCAACCTAGAGAAATCCATAAGTGATTTTTTTGATATCCAACCATTACAGATCATTCTGTTTGGAGATTGATCATTGTGTTGGTTGTAGTTCATCTCTCCAGGTATGTGTTATTCATATCTCTTTATTGCAACTCTCTCTTTTCCTCCTAGGGTTTAATATATTCTATTTGGATTGATAGATCTCAAATCTTTGTTATTAATTCCTATTTCTAGGTTGAGTTACTATTTTTTATGCACAATATTTCTTTATTGGTGAGTCCCACTATGGGAATTTTTGTTCTTTGAGAATGGTATCTTGTTCGGTTTATGATGTCTAATTGTATAAACCTTGATTTTATTTTGAAAATTATATAAATTGAATTTTGAGAAAAAAATTTATTTGAATTGGAACTTGGATTTGTTTTTTCATAAATTTTGGTAAAACTACAAACTCCAATGGAATTAGAAGTTGGGATGTGATTTATAATTGATGAAAATTGTGAAATGAATTTTGAATTTATCTTTGGAAAATGGTTTAAATTAAAATGATGAAAACCTATGATTTTTTTTATTTGAAAAATCCATGAAGTGTTGAAGAAACCTTGATGGAGTTTTCAAAGTGAATTGGCTTTTTGAAAATGAATGTGGGAAATTATAATGTTTAATGAAATAAAATGATTTCCCCCCTTTTCAATTGATTTATTGATCACATGCAATCCTAGGTAGTTAGTGGGTTATTTGGGATAAATATACTAGTATGGTAATGTTATAACAACAGATTAACACTTCACAACTTCAACAAAACCGTAGTTCAGCATATCATATCCCTAATGGGCTATTGATGGGTCCTATTCAGTATGTTCTTGAGGGATACATGTACACATATTATCATGATCATTGATATGAGATGTGTGAGGATCTAATAAATTAGAACAATCATACCACAGGGTAGATGACCATGGTACTTTATTTTGACTATATTGATTATAAATTCAATTTTTTTAAAACTATTTTTATCATTTGTAATGATTTATGTAAACTATTTTATATAAATTATTTATTTAATCCATGTTTAATTTTTTTATATCATATGAAATGAAAGGATTATTTTGTTTTAAATATGAAAATGTACTGCCACATCAGTTTTGATTAAATTTGAAAGTATATTTTGGTTCATTATTATGGAATATTATTATGGAACACTTGGAAAGACCCTATTGGGATCCTTATCTCGCACCCTACCTTTTCTGTTGGGAGTTTATGTATTTTCTACTTCTCTGTCTGAGTAAAAGAAATGATCCTGGTGGAGGAGATGGATGTTCTTGATCACTTAGGGCTTGGGGGGACATTTCCTATGTGATTTGAATTTTGTATTGATATAGTTTAGGTACTCTGATAATGTAATTTCTGGGTTTTTGATACACCTTTTTGTTTTATGGTACTATCTCCATTTGGAGTTTTTGGGAATACTGATTTGTATCTATTTCTTTCTCTATTTTTGAGTAAAATTAATTCCCACATTTATGTTTTATTATTCTATGTGATAGTCTCCAACTAGTTGGGATTGAGAACACAATTCGAGCTATGTCAGGATTAGCTTAGTTATCTCAGTGATAGGGTATTTGGGCTGGTTCATGATGGATGATGAGGAATGTTTACCTACTATCGATGGAATGCTTAAATATGTCAAACTAATTAAAAAATTAAACATTAAATTAAAAATTAAATATTTTTTTTTAAAATAAGTCTTATTAAATATAATAAGCTAATTTCAATGTTAACATCCAATGTTTCAAAACTATCATAAGAATTTTCTTAAACCCTAGTTCATGTTCAAATTTAGATGATTATGATTTAATTTTTAAGATTAAATATGATGTTAGTAGTTTAAAGAAATTTTATTTTAATTTTACTTGAGGTAAATAAAATTTTGATAAAATGTATAAATAAATAAGACCTTCCGGAATTTTTTATGGAATTGGTTTCAATTATGATAAATATATTTTTCAATCAAATTATTTTTTAACTAAAATTAAAACATTTTTTAAAAAATATCAAAGGATTGGTCACTAGAATAATTATTATTCATTAAAAAAATTTAGTATTTCATTTTTTACAAAAAAAATTATTTCGGAATAACTATCCTTTGTTCAATATAGAAGAGTCGAGAAAATATTGGTTCATAATATTTTGTTTCTTTAAAAAACTATTCCAAAGTAAGTATTATTTATACGAACTTAGTTTTATATTTTTTTTAAAAAAATATATTGAGTTCTATAATAAAAAATAAATGGTATATGGAAAATTGATTCTCTTCAAACATAAAAGGATATAAGTTTAAATTCCAAAATTTCAAAAAGTTGAATAGATCATGAGTATCTTTTGGAGAAAAAACACATGGTGAATGTGATGCCCATGTTTTAAAAAAATGATTAATTTGATATGATTAATATGTTTTAATACTTAAGAAACAATTTATCAATATTATTAATTTTTGTGGGGAGGGTTGTCTTGTGAGCTTTAGGAATGATAAATTTATTATTCAATGATCATAAGTTACTTTAATTATATTTTATGATAGGAATTCAAATATATATAATATTTAATTTGAATACTTAAGTCATCAAAATTTACCTTTTTTATGTATAAATAAATAATTATATTGGTTTTAGAATAGTATATTAGGTCACATTAATTTTTAGACATTAACTAAACATTACAAGAAATTATATATTAGAGATTTACCTAATCTCAATTTTAATTAATATATATTTTTTATCTCTGAAATAATTTTTTAGAAAAATTTTTTTATTTCTAAATATAAAAGTTAAGTATCAAATTATGAATCTTTATAGTTAGTTCACATGGATTAATTTTATCCAACACAAACTAGAATTATTAGGGGAAACACTATGTGTATTTATTGGTTGATGATTACACATGATTTAATTGGGTTTATTTTATTCTATGAATATTAGAGTCTCTTACTAATTTTAATAATTTTCATTTTTTTTAAATGATAAAAAACTACCTTTGGTTTCAATCTAGATTAAACATAGAGATGATTTTGTGAACATATAATTTGAAACAATTTATAGTAATATGTGTATTCCTCAAAATGTTTCATCACCTCAAACACCATGACCAAAAAATGTAGTTGAATGAATAAATATAATTATTCAAAAAATTACACAAACTTTTTTATGTGGGTATTTTGTTCCTAGATATTTCGGTTTGAGGAAGTGAATATTTCTTTCACACTATAAACCAAGTTTTACTCAGTCATATTCATATTACATTTTTTATTAGTTATATATTGGAATAAACCCCAATCTTTCATACTTAAAATTATTTGGGTGTAAAATATTCATTCGAAATACTAATGATAAATTATATAAATTGGATCCTAATTATAATCATGGAATTTTCATTAGTTATTCTATAACTACTAAGGTTTTCTTAAAGATCCCCAACCATAATAGGGCATGGTATTTATTGATAAAAAGTGAATTTACAGAAGTATGAAATGTGGAAGTTTATTAAAGTCTATTTTATAATGGCCCGTCAAATCATGTGGTAGAGAATCTGACCAAGTGATCTGCATATCAACTCTTTTGTTGGCAAGACCATCTGCCAACATATTATCTTATCGATAAACTTGAGTGATAATAAAATTGAAGTTTAAAAGGGTAATCATGTATTACATCAACTGTGATATGAGATTCCATTAAAGATGCAATATAATATTTATTATATCCTACATGAGATTATATGAATCAATTTCCAACCAAAGATTATTCCAACCTTTCATTTTTTTCAAAATAAACTGCATTAATAATTCCCTGTATCTTCACTTTAAGTGAAGCTTACACACATCATGAACTCTAAAATCATCCCAATATTTTGTTATTATGATCATGATAGACCACGACACACCATGAATGACCCAAATTTCCTTTTTATGAACTATACAAATTGATTTTGATCCAATTAGGTAGAGAAGGTTTCTGAAAAAATGTCAACTTTTCCAATTGTTGGTTTATAATTTCCGAAAATTTACAATTATCATAAAATGAGGAAATCAGGAATACTATTTTGATAATTTACCTTTTACATCACAGTCGACTCCTTAACTGTGATACAAAACTTTAACATCACTGAGCATAAATAGAATATAATACCATCATGAATAAAGTAATTATGACTGAACCAGATACAATGTAGCAGTTTGACCACTGAAACATGAAGAAATTATGTATATGGGGAGATAGATATGCGATCATGAAAAACAAAAAAACATATTGCAGATAATTAAATAATGTATCAAAGATACCAAATATGTCGAAGAACTCATTCCACAGTGCCACAACTATCACATGACTAAGAAAAAGGTGATTTATATCCTACCTATGTTGGTTGAAAAAATAACCCATGGAATAAAGGGATACTCAAAATAATTGAATTACCCAGTAATTGGGTTACTGGTTCAGAGATAATCTCTAAATGAAAGTGAGCTAAGAAGTCATAATACAAGCATTGTTGATGTTTTTACTCTGGTTAAAGTCTACATTTTTTCCTTGTAAGATTAGGGTAGTGTGAAATGCTATTCAAAATACCATTTATAGAAGGCTCCCACACTAAAAAGTAAATAACTGACACAAAAGTGTATCCATTAATAATATAATTAACCTCCTACTATAACTGAGAATGAGGGATATTAAAAAAGTCTTTGATTTTAATATGGGAGTCCAGTAAAGAATCTATGGGCCGCAAATCATCAATTAGAGTAGATCCACTATAGTTATCAAGCCGAAATTTGATAGAGGAAGGTTTATTCATAATCCATCAGGATCATTTCATAATGAAATTAAAATAGGCCTTAAAAACTATCCAAATGGATGAATTCATGTAAGTATAAATTCCGCACTTCATCCTTTCAATAAATATTTCTTTAAGGAAGCCCAAATAAGATGAATTACTATTAATGCGGTTCTATGTGAATCGATCTTGAAGAGAATCATTAAATAATTAATGTTCTTTATTACCATACGTTCATTGGATAAATATTTACAATAATTATTCCAATTAATATTGACTAAACTCCTTTCATGAAAACTTCCACTCCATATTAATTTTTTTATATTGAAATTTAAATTCTTTATTAGCCCCTTAGTCTATTTTGATACCATGAAAGTGTAGAACATCTTGGAGAAATTGTTGAATTTCACCAAACTTATTCTAATATCCATTGATAAAATTTTTCCTTTCCAATATCTTGATATGATCATAAATTTCAGTAACCTAAACAGCCATATACCTCACCAAAAACAAAGGACCTAAAAGATAATTTAAAGGTATTGACCCTTCACTAATACCCATCTCTAAAAGTATGGAATTATTTATTGAGAGAGGAAACCTCCTTCCAAAGAAAATAAAATATTTTTACCATCTATTTTTTTTAGAAACACTATCATAACATTGTAAATATAGTTTATGGGTCAAAATATTTCTCTTACTCCACTATCAGAAAAGTATTATTTCATCAGCATAAAAAAATGAGTAGGAGAAACAATGGACAAGGAAGCTTGAATAGTCTTGAGCTTTCCTTGTGCCAGTAAGTCGGATAAAAGTCTGCTATGATAATCCTCTATAATATAGAAAATAATTTATAAGATATGGTCCCCTTATCTAACCCCTCTATAGAACTAACAATATCCCATGGGAGATCCATTTATAAGTACCATAATATGAGAAGATCCAAAGCGTGATTTAACCCAATTAAAAAAAGTGATACTAAAACCAAAATTACTGAGAACCTTTTACATGAAATTTCATTCCATTATATCAAAGTAATTATTAAAATCAATCTTTAAAGTAATAAAACCTCCTGTTACAGAGTTTCTAAGAAAATTGAAACACTCTGAAGTTGTACCAATGAAATATTGTGTAGATATTCCTTTGATGAATCCAAAATGATTTCTTGAGACAATTTAATAAGTGATGTAAGCGAGGTTTTTTTGAAAGAATCTTACTAATCACCTTATAAATAGTATTGACCAGAGAAAAAGACTAAAAAGGTGAATTTCATAGGAATTTTCAACTTTTGGAATCAAAGTAATTAACTGGGCATTGAGACTTTGAGGAACTGTGCCGTTAACTAAGAAGGAAGTAACTAACTTTAAAACATTTTCTTGAATTACATCCCAATACTTCTGAAAAAGGATGTTATATATTCCATCAAGACCAAGAACACTACTTGGATTGGGGACCATGACATCTAGTTTGGGTTTCTAGGTCTCTACCTAGTGGGTCCCATCATGGGAGGGGTTTGACAGAACACTGAACAAGGAATTTTGACCTACGCCACCCCACATCATTAAATATACATCTTTTATGATGTGGGGGAAAAATATGTATGAATGAATCAGTAATATGTTTTTCTAACCAATCTCATGATGGGACCGACTAGGTAGCAACCTATGAACCTGCAACAAATATCATGCTCCCCAAAACCCTACTAAAATAGTAATATCCCAAACTTGTCTAAAAAATCGGTGGGTTGTTAAGGCTAGGTTATGAAACCTGAACCTCCTTAAAAACTAAGCCCATAGAACATGGTACCAACCATTCATTAGAGGTTTATACTCTAGATGATGTTTTTGAAAAAAACCACCAATATTTTAATAGAAGTTGATTCACAACTACCAATAGTAAATCCAATAGAAGTAATATAATTGTATTTTAAATATTTATAAATTACTTTAATTGAAGATTTATATCTAATAGTTAATGATCAATTTTTCAAAGCACATAAAAACATGTCAATATTAAGGTAACATCAAATTGATAATTTTATTGGTGATAAAGGTTAGTTAGTGTACACAAGAATTTCTTTGAGGAATCAATTCGAGCACCATGCATTCCTATCACAATTTGAAAAAAATGATAGAGGATTACCTTAAGGATGGACATTAGAAAAGGGTTATATAAGAAGATATTAATAAATTATAAAATAATTATGTTTGGAACTTGATTTGATAACTAAAATATCAACCTATTGTTTGTAAAAAATGGGGTTTTAAAAACAAATGTTATTAAAATAGAAACCACTCTTAAAAATAAAGAAACACTTGTTGATAATGTTTATTATATAGAAGAATATAGAGATTATATTATGAACATTGAACTGATAGAAAGATGATAAAAAATCTAAATCTTAATAGAATATACATTACATCATAGGACTACTTTGTAATAAATGGATGATAATTGTTATTTTAATAATAAATAAATTAAAGAGGATGTTTATATTGAAAAACTTCATGGATATAAAGAACTTAAATTTCACAAAAATGTATTTAAAATTACTGAAGATCTCTATGGACTTAAAAAATCCATAAGATATTTTTATTATGGAATTTAAATATATTTACTTCAAAAATATTTTATTAAAGTTATAATATAACCCCTTTTATAAAGAATATTTTTAAGTACACCATCATTGTACAAATTTTTTTTGATCATATTATTTTTGGTTAAACTCAAAAAATATAGTTTTTATTACTATTTAGAACTTTTGAAAAATAATTTCGATATAAGAAAATTTGAAGAACTCAATATTTTTATTTATTAAAATATTTGAAAAAACAAAAAAATCTTTTAATTAAATGTAAATGTATTAAACATTTTACAAAATGTATTGGGTTTGAAAATGTATCAAATATAAGTACTCTAGTAGAATCTTATATTAAACTTAATATTTATGAATCTAGTAAAATGATAGATTAAAAAAATTATATGAGTATTATTAGAAGTTTAATATATATTACAACTTGTCATCCATAAATTATTTTTTTGTGTGATAGTTCAAGAAAATACAAAGGAATAACATTTAAATGTTCTAAAATAGATTTTCTATTACCTTAAAAGAACATTAGAACATAGTTTATTTTATTAATTAAGAATTGATTTCATTATTTAAAGTTACTCAGATGCTATCTTTATGATATTTTAGGTTTTTTTAGTGCACAAAGGTAGTAACATGGTGTGGGAGAGGGAATGGAGCACTGGGAGTTCACTTATGAAACACGGGCTAGCCAAAACACCCAAGGGAATCCATGGTTGTTTGCTGGATTTGGGAATACAACACTAGGGGTCTATCTATGAAACACTTGCATAGAATCCTTTACATTCTATGGTATATAGAATGGTTTTTAATAGAGGATTATTTTTTTAAAACAATCCCTAGTGTGGTTGAAGTGTTAATCATTGATCGAAGAGCACCACAAGCTTGTTGGACACATCATGTCGTGGTGTAAGTGAAAACTATTTTTTTTAAAAATAGGTGATTCAATAACTAATGTTGGGTGAGGGATTTATGGAATTTTAAGGGAGATAACTTGTGATATTAAGGGAGTATTATACTATATTTTCAATATATTTTACATCATATTAATGTGAATTCTATTCATCTATAACATCTCTTTTAATTCAAGAAATCTTAAAGGATAGTTTGGATAAACTTTCCCCATATAACAAAGTTTTGTTATTCAAAATATGTTGTGTGATTAGTACCATAGATGATTCTTTCTCATCGGTTTTTGATAATAGTCATTGAAGGTAATTGGATTCTCTCTTTCTCACCACCCATTCTAGAACATTATGCCCTTAGGTTTTTAACTTTTTTTGTTATTCTACTCAAAGAAAAAACTCATGGTGAATTTTTATGAAAAATAATATTTGTTTTTTGTTATAAAATGATGTGTTATGGGTGACATTCATAACATGTTTTATAGATTTAGTAATTGTGAATAATTGATTTACATGAAATGAATTGATATGATGTTATACCATACATGGGTTTTATGTGTTTTTATTGAAATAGATGGTGCCTTGTTGGGTTCAAATAATGGGTCAGTGATAGCATGGGAAACACAGTGGATTGTTAAAAATGACCAGATTTGTGTTTGTATGGGCTACTAATCATATGTATTGGGACTTTCATGGCCTGTATGTGTGTGTGTGATAGATAATGTGGTATGAGTGTTCTAGGTATAATAAAAAAATGAAATATTTTCACATATTTATGTTAATGAATTAATATTGTATAATTATTTTTAATTTATATATTTTTTTATTTTTTACTGTGGGATAAATTGTACTTGTGCTAGTGTTGTGAGTTGGGAATTCTCTTGGGTATTTTCTAATGGGTTGAATACACACCATTGAATATGAAACTTTTTGTGTATGAATACATTTTTTATAATGACATAAGGGAAGGAAAAATATCTTAATTACCTAGTATATCATCATGATTCTATATTCTATAGATGATGGTTGGAACTTGAACATGTTCATTTAGATATGTTAGAGTAATTCCATATTAGAATTAATACATCTGTATATATTTTAGTTCTTGGTTGTGTATATGTTTTTAATTTTTGTTGCTCCATTTATTTTATTTAATTATTTGAGTTTAGCTGTTTTGTTTATATATCATGCATTATATAATGCTAGTTTGGTGGTTTTACATTTGTCTTGATTGGATTCAAATTTTTAATGTAAAAATCACCCCAAATTATTTAGTAATACCTTTGTATTTATTTGTAGACTTTGGTGTTTGGGGGTTATCACATAAGGTTAGTGTCACTAGCTCTTTCCAAGCTCATGGTTAGGGTTAGGTTATTATAAATGGTATCTATTTGGTTGGTCCATCATATTGGTATTGTAGTAAGGAGATAATAAATGTTATAACTTTAAATTTATATCATAAAAATATTTATCTAACCTATTTCTTCTAAAATTCATGTTACTAGGGTGTTTAGGTTATAAAAAGGTGTTTTTAGGAACCTATAGGGGTATTATCACCTCATCACCATGGGTTTACCTAATGAGTGTAACATATCATGAATTAGTAGTGATAATTACTTATTGAAGAACATTTCAAATTTTATATTTGATGATTCATAAAAAAATAGATGGATTATTGTTTTTTATGTTTTGAAATATCATAAGACATCAGTTCACTAGTTAACTATAAACTAATTTGTGCTTTTCTTCTCAAAATAAAAAAATTGAAATGGTTAGACGACCTCAAAACCTATAAGAAGAGGGAATAGATTACGCATTTTAACCTAAAAAATCAGTGAAACAAGTGTTTTTTGAAATCATTGTACCAATATTTCAAGTGGTTGATAAAGGAAATCAAAATGACACACCATGACGTGCATACCATTCTATAAAGTTTTAAAATAGAATACCCCAATATTTTTGGGGGATTCATGACCAAAAAAGGTAAAATATTTTCTTAGAATGATTAATAAAATGTTCATTCTTTAACCCCAATTGATATAAAGGTGAAGTTTTTAGTGTACATGTTTTACGATCTCACATGACAATAGTTGGATTTAGTAATCCAAGATTAATTTTACTGAGGTCTTATATGGGAGTGATTAGAATATTTTTTCAATAAGAAAATCTACCCAAAAATTTAAATATTTCCATAATGATGAATTTATTTAGTGTTAAGAATTAAAATAAATCATTGATGGAATATTTTGTTATTCTCAACAGTTTAGTACATTTTTCTCGAGGTGATTCTACTAGGGAGTCTTTGAGGTCATGTATATTTGAGCTTGGATTTTGAACAAAAACTCACTTTAAGATAGTTGTTCTTTGAATTAGTGGTTATAAATACATGGTTAATATATAAGTAGTGGTATAATAAGATCTTATTAGGAATCATAATAGAGGAAGAATGTTTTTATATAATTGTAAATGTTTGGACTCTAATGCTAGGAATAATAAAAAGAGGGAAACCTACTTCTTGGGAGGTAGAGGATCTTAGAATCAATCAAACATATTAGTTTTTTTATTGTATACAAAAATAACTAGATGAGATGTTTCCAATGTGGTTCTATCAAGCATAATAAGAAGGATTGTATAACACCAACCAAATAATTCCACAAATGTTGTGATATGGTATATATACAAAATTAATTTCCTCACATTCCAAAGTCCTATTATGAGAATAAATCTCATGTTTCTTTGAGATATCATGTTTTAAATGGGAAATCATGTTAGAATATTTTATTTAATTTAAATGAAGTGAGTTAAAGAGACTCCAAAAACACCCATTAACTCCTCAGATAATGTAATTACAATAGGGAAGCAAGGAATATAAAGGCAAGAGTTTGTTTTTATATATTTCTGAGTACATAATCAAAGATGATTAATCAGGTCCTTAAACTATACATATTACTATAATTATTAACTCAAAACTTTATAATTCTATTTGATATTTTTTCATACCACTATTTTATTGCTTCACATTTCATTAATT
This sequence comes from Viscum album, assembly GCA_963277665.1. Lineage (NCBI taxonomy): Eukaryota > Viridiplantae > Streptophyta > Magnoliopsida > Santalales > Viscaceae > Viscum > Viscum album. Next base: position 376,306,540 of record OY728142.1, read on the forward strand.
AAATGGGGCTTCATATCAATATGATTTCATATATAATGATAATTTAGACACCTCTCAAGAAGAGATAGTTCTTAAGATTTAAGTTTGGAACTTGTTCAATAACCATCTATGGAGTATAACTTGTTTATGAATTTTTTATTTGGGAAAATGATATATTATATTTAATCATGTTAATGGATTGGTTAATTCATTTTAAATATCATATCAATTATTATTCATGATGAGTAAATTTTTCCTCTATAGCTGGAATGGTGAATCTATTTAATGGAGATTGGGATGTGAGTGGTAGATGTGAAGGAACATTAATATAGATTATGGGAACTATTTAATATCATTTTGAAGTATTCTCTTTGAGGTCTAATGAAATAATTGGGACTTGAGACTTTGATACCATTTAACATCTATATCCTGAATTATTTCTTGAATATTTATTTCGCTTGATACCCAAAATTGAATTTTAATTTTCAACTGATCACCTTATGGGGATAAATAATATAATATATACATCATATATAATGACCCCAAAGTAATTTATGTACATAAATGTTATGTTTTAGGAATTGAAAAGTAAAGTATAATTATACCTAGTATACAACCTTAGGATGCTTTAGTTATATTTGTAAAGAAGGTAGATGGTTTTATAAGACTCTATATTGATAATTATAAACTAAATTAGGTTATAATAAATGAGAGATATAATATTCCATGAATAAATGATTTATTTGATCAGTTTAAGGGATTAAAGTGGTTCTCTACAATTGATCTATTATTGGGATATCATTAACTCGTAGTCAAGAATGAGGATAATTCAGTTACAACATTTTGAATTCAACAGAGGCATTATAAATAGGTTTTTATTCCATTTGGTTTCAAAAAAATCACTTATAGTGTTCATGGAATTGATAAATCCTTTCTTAAAAATTTACTAGACTCCTTAATTGCGGTATTTATGAATGAAATTATAGATTATTCACAAACTCACAAATACCATGAATAACATTTAGATATTATTGTGATCACCATGTGAGAGAAATGTTTTTAGGAAAAATTATCAAAATGTGATTTATGGTTTTAATAATTTCACTAACTTGGAAATGTATTTTCTAAGAAAATCATGTGTATAGACCATGAAAATATCGAAATTGTAGTCTCTTAGTAAACATTGATCAACCAATTTTAGATATGAATCTTTATTGGATTATTAATATATTATTTTTACTTTTTTTTCATGACTTTTCATATCTCACATTTACCATGAAGATACAAATGATAAAGGGAAATAAATTAATGTGGATTGATGATTTTCATCAATCATTTATCATTCATAAAGATTGGGTATATTTTTTAAAAATTATTTTGTTTCCAAAACTAGGGAAGTTTTGTGGTATATTGTTATACGTTTGTGTCTAAAATTAGATAAATTCACATGGAACGAGATCATCTAATAAGTTATGGATCATTAAAATTGTAAACTCATGAAAGGAATTATCTAAACCATGACTAGGAAATGGATACATTACTTCATTATTTGATAACATGTTTTCATTATCTCTTTGGTGATAAGTTCACTATCTTCATTAATCATAAAATATTGAAATATATCTTCTCTTTGAGATACATGAACCTGAGGCAATGATTTTGGATGTAGTATTTATAAATGGTTGAATTTTCCCTAGTGTATACACCTTGTAAAGGAAATATTTTGACTAATTTATTCAGTTTTAAATTTTAGAATAATGTTATCGAAGAGGATCCTGAAAAATGGTAGTATATAAGAGTAACTACTGACATGAATATAAACTATGATCTATAGAATGAAAATGAAATTTTCCTCCTAGTCTCTCAAAATTCATAATTTAATGGATTTATTAAAACAAGATCAATAATAATATCCTTACTACATCTCCATTAGGTTAATCCTAAATAGTAAAGAGATTATATATGTTTTGATAGAGGATGAAAACTAAATAATTTCACTTTTAGAACCAAATTATAGTTCCTAATTCTTTCCTAGAATAAATTCATTTAGAATACCACTATTTAAAATGGGTTATTCACCTAAGAACTTAAAAAATGTATAAGGTAGTTAAATAACATTTCTTATTGTTGGGTTTATGAGAAATTATTATGACTTATGTTTTAAAATGTATGAATTTTCATATCTATTAATATTTCTGAATAAGATGTTAATTCTACATTAAATGGAATACTTTTTCTGATAGCATTATCGACATGTGATAATGGGTTTTTTGAAATCATATGTTCCACACAACACTGAGTTATATAAAAAAATAATACATTATTAATATTATTATTTTAAATGGTAGTTAATACCTAGTTGTTGTGTTGGTCTGAATGAAAAAAACTAACTATAACATGATTAAACATGTTTTTTAAATGTTTTTACATTTATCCAAAAAATATTAGTCTTAAATGAGAATGAATCCAATTTTAAGCATAAAATACCTTAATATTTTTAAAAGGTCATTTTACTTTTTTTTGTTGGAAGACCATTTTTAAATATATTTTTTACCACTTTTAAATGTTATATTTGAAAAAATAAATTTCTTCTTTGGAATTGGGACATCAAAAATGACTTTGGTCGAAATATTAATATTTTTCTCATAAAATTCATATTTTAATAAATAGTGAAAAATACTGCATTTTTAATTCAAAACTGCCTTTTCGTCTAATTTATTTGTATTGAAAGATTATCATTTGAATTGGTTTTAAAGTATATTTAGATTATTTTTTTATAATTTAATTAAATTTTGGTCTTTATAAGTCATTTCACATTTAAATTTTACATGAACACATGTCAATATTTTGATAGTTTTTATTTCTTACAAACTCGCATTCTGGTTTTGACAAGAGGAATTAATTTTAAATTAATTAATGAAACTTCCATGTTTTGAATTTGGAAAAATTGATTCCATATTTTTAATCATAATTTCCAAATTATTAAAATTATTACCTTTTATTTTTGGACATTATGTATAGTAACTTGAGTAATTATTTTTTATTTACCACGGTTAAAGGGTAAATTAGGTAAATAAGGGTAAAAGTAATATTATAATAATATATAACAACAGTTAAACATGTCCTATTATTATTTTATGAGTCATGGGATACCAAAAAAATCATTAGGACAAACTTTTGGCATTTGGGATCCACTTGGGTCTGTTAATTACCTGTTATAATAATTAATTTAAAGTAAAGAGAAATATAAAATAAACATGTATCTATTTTTTAAAACAATTTCAATATAAGGTTTCATGATAGATATTTTTGATTAAAAAAAGTACTTAGAAAGACAAATAAATTACCTACATCATGGTATTTTATATATAATTTTTAGACATTATATAAATAAATTTATTTATGACACAATGATGATGTAGTGATTTCCCTATGAATGAAAGATTCAAATAAATGATATTATAAATATTAAAATAAATGTAATTTTAGACTTATTATAACATCCATTATTTTTTGGATGATTATGACATTTTATATATAAGTTAATGTAGTTTTCTAGAATTAATAAAGTTTTTATGACTTAAACAAAAATCAATTACCAAATAGTGTTAAAATTGACATAAATGAGTTTTTAAAACAAATACTATTTTATTAAATGATATAACACTCATAAAAATATAAGATTCATAAGAATGAGTGATATAATGTTACAAATGTCATTAATTATCTACTTTATGTTCTCTTGGAATTTTATAGTAAATATATTAACCATATAGTGTAAAAATAAAAGAAGACACGGTAAGAGTTATTTTATTTAACTGAGGGTTAAAGCTAAATGATAAGGTTACATATGTGACCCAAACATGTCTAAATCATATTTTTTGATATTATTTTGACCCATAATCATCTTTTACTCAAAATATTTCACTTTGGAGCTATTATAATTTGAAAAAAAATTATAATAAAATAACATTTCAAGACTTTCCTAAAGGGCCCCTCCTCCCTCTTATAAAAGGACACCCCCTCTACCCACTTAATCACACTTCTCCAACCCCTTTTATCTTCCAAATTCTACTAAAATAAGATCCAAAAGTCCTTAAATTACTTGTAGAATCCTTACCTTGGGAATAATGCTATTTAATAAATCATTTTGGCTCATATCAAAAGGAGTTACACGATTTAGAGGTAACACCTTCTCTCAAGCTCCTTTCATTTATTTTTTCCTTCTCCAACACCCTAACCTATTTTTATTACTTTATTTTATTAAAAAAAGTATCATAAATATAATATTATGTTTTATTCTGAATTTTAGACCTACACTTACACACTCCACCATCCAATGGATATAGACATACTATTTCGGTGTACGACGGACTATTGCCTCACGAAACGATGATTGTCCAATTTCCTTCTACCACCTATCGTAGTGGCCATTATAATGGAAATATATTAATATATGATATATATTGTATTTATATTTTCTCTTTGATTCATTAATTTTTATTATAAAGTACCTTTATTCTTTCCATAATGTTTAAATATGATAATTTCATTTGAGGATGTATGAACTATCTCACCTCAAAGTGATATGACTCGTTCATTCCATACATGGAACGTAAAAAGGATTGAGTTCATGAAATTTTGTAACATATATAACATAGATATTATAATGTAATTATAATATATATATATATATTCATCATTTAGTTTTCATCCCTTTAATACAACAAAGAAATGGAAGTAGTGTTCATGTGTACATATGGCCTACCTTCTCCATAAATGGTGTATTTCATTTCTTATCTCCAAATATTATGGATTATTATAAATACACATATACTAGATATATATGATAATTAAATAATGAATAATATTATGGAGATGGACTTTTGAACACATGGAAAATTTACATCAAAACAAGTTCAACATGCTCATTTTCACATCAAGTACTGAATATCAACAAAACATCCGATATGAACTTAAATAATTATATAATTTTTATAAAATGGTAATAAGTGATATAACAGAAATAATAATCTTGAAAAATGTTCTCATGAAAGTATAAATTAACCTAAGTTTATTATTCAAAAACACAATGAATGTACATGACAAGTTATACTCAAGGTAAGGGACTCCGTCTCAATTTATTTTATACATGACCTTATTTATATGGAGTATAATAAACCCCTTTTAATTTTAATTTTATTCAAAAAGAATATTTTCCTATGATTTTTATTACTAAATGACAGATGAATTTTTTTAACATATGCAACAATGACGACCTCTCTTCCTCTGTAACTGTTATTTGATATTTGGATTCCTCTATAAGCTTTAATGTTTTTTTAAATAGAAAAGAAATATGTTATTACCTTTTTGGGTTTTTGGTATTGAAAATGGATTGACTATTTCAATATCTTGAAATTATTTACTATGCTTTTAAATTAATTTTAATGAGTGAAATATTGATAATTGCAATCATTTATGATTTATGATTATACGATGGTACATAGACATTTGATGGGTGGTTACGTAATAAACCAAACAAGGGTAGTTACATGGTAAACCAAAGTTTGGTGGTTCTGTGATAAACCATGTATGGGTGGTTATGTTATAAGCTCCAATGAATTGGGTATGTAAGTCAGTCGTATGGCTATTGCAATTGTAAGAATGATATGTGTGGAAGTCAACCATATGGTTATTCCATTTATGTATGATTATGTCCCAAGTTACTTTTTATATGTTATGTGTGTTTTCTATAGATTTTATGGTAATATTTTGGATAAAAAAGGGTAATAAATGATATTATATTTAGTTAAGAATATCTACCACTTTATAAAGGTGAAAAACATTTCTTTATGATAATGTATTCATGGTTTACATGTTTTCACAAAGCCAACAATTTTCCTTCATTTTGTATCCCTTAATGATATTTTTATGATCATCCCAAGTTTTGAAATGTTTTTCATAAGATTTAAAGGATAATAGAGTCAATTATGAGATCAATGAAGTTTTATGATTTTTAAGTGTAAAATGAAACAATATATTGTTTAAAAGTTTTTGTTTTACGAAAAAATGGATAGTGGGTAGTAGTTTCTACTTTATAATAACCATGTCGATATGTAAATGTTATGATAAAATTATCTAAATCTCTAAACCTAAAAAGATACTCAATGTGATTGAAAGCCAAATTACTAACTTAACTCAAGATTAAGTAATGTTTTAAGGGTGGGGCCTTATAGTTGGTATCAAAGGTCGGTTTGGATAACTTTAAAAGTTAGAATATTTTTAAGAGAATATACATAAAATATTTTAACTTTATTTTCAAATTTAATTGATATAGAATTTAAACATTACCATGTTTCCTTGTCTAAGATATATTTGTTCAGAATGGTTTTCTATAGAGGAAACATGGAACCTATGCTGGGAAGGCATATAGAGGAAAATGACCTTCCAAATCTGTATTTATGTATCTCATGAATGGTGTATTTCATCAGTTTATGGATTAGATAGTGGTTGCATTATAGATGAAATTTTGGTATATTCTTAAAATTTGGGAGGAACATGAAAGTCACTTAAGGATTTTTTTTAAAACTTTAAATGAAAAGAAACTATATGGAAATTTTAGTAAGATTAAATTTTGGTTGCAATAAATTTCATTCCTTGTACATATCGTTTTTAAATATGGAATAACTATTTATCCTTCTAAAACAAAGGTTTGTTTAAGAGTGGCCTAGACCTACCAATATCACAGTGATTTTTATTTTTCTTAGAATAGTTGGTTATTAAAGATGGTTTGTTTAAAACATTTCCCAGTTATCTAGACCACTAACTAAGATATCATGAAAGGGAGCTAAGTTAATATGGACAAAATAATGTGATAGTTGTTTTCCAGTATTGAAAAGAATATTGGTAAATGATCTAGTTTTGGACCTACCTTCCATGAATAGTGAGTTTTTTATCTATAGTGATGCTTTGTTGAAAGAAAAAGGTTGTGCTCTAATACAGAACAATCATGTAATTTCTTATTCTTCACATCAGTTAAAACCTCATTAGTTAAATTACCATACCCATGATTTGGAATTGGCTACTATTATTTTTTCATTAATGATTCTGAGGAAGCATTTGTATGGAGTAAAGTGAGAAATATTTATTGATCACAAAATTTTGATGTATATATTCACATAGAAAGAATTGAACATAAGGTAGAGGAAATGGAAGAAAATAATCAAGGATTATGATTTCATGATTCATTACCATCTGAGAAAATAAAATAAAGTGAATGATTCATTTAGTCAAATAAGTAATGATAAATTTACCATGTTACATTTGGAACAAGATCTATTGGTTAATGATTTGATGAATTTTTTATTAGAAGTTTTTTGTACAGAAAATTCCTCTATTTTTTTCCTGTGTTAGTGAAATAATCTCTATCAAATTTAACTAAGAAATCTCATTAGGAAGATAGTGAGTTATAGAAAAAGGTATAATTAGTCCATAAGGGAAGGTTGTATTAATTTAACATTGATAAAAAATGTGTTTTGAAATTTGGGAAGAGATTATATGTGCCTTGTGATTCATAATTGAAGAAATAGTTGTTGTGTGAAGCATAAAGTTTTTTATTTTTAGTTCATCTAGGAAGAACTGATATGTATAGAGACCTTTGAGAGTATTACTGGTGGGATAGAATGAAAAGAGATATTGTTGAATTTACCATGAAATGTTTTACTTTTCAATAGGTGAAAACAGAACATTAGTTTCTGAAGGGGCTGCTTCAACCTTTTTCAGTGCCAAAGTGAAAATGGGAAAATATATCCATTTACTTTTTTGTGGGATTAATATAGACATCTTGAGGTAATAATATAATATGGTTTATTATTGATTTATTGACTAACTCTACTCATTTTATTCCTATTTGAGATATTTTTTCTCTAGATCAACTTTCTTGATTGTATATTAAAGAGATAACTGATATATATAGTGTTCTGCTCTTAATTGTATCTGATCGTGATCACAGGTTTACTTATAACTTTTGGAAAGTCCTACGGAAGTCATTGGATGTTGAATTAAATTTCAGTACATATTATCATCCTCAATCATATAGGTAGTCAGAATTAAAAATTCAGACATTAGAAGATATTATACGTGCTTGTTCAATGGAATACCAAGGAAATTGGGATCAACATCTTTGTTTGTTTGAGTTTTATTATAATAACAGTTTTCATTCCAGTATACATATGAAACCACTTGAGGAATTATATAGAAAGAGGTTTCGAAATTCAGGTTTTTGGGATGATGTAGGTGAAATGAATTTTATGGGACAATAATTGGTACAAGAGATGGAAGATAAAGTTCAGTTGATTCCGAAGCACATGAGCAAAGATCAGAGTAGGCAGAAATGTTATGCAGATAATTGGAGGAAGGATATTTAATTAGAGGTAGGTGATCACATATTCGTAAAAGTTTCACCTTGGAAGACTGTAATGAGTTTTGGTAAGAATGGGAAGCTGAGTCCACGGTTTATTTGACCCTAATAAAATTTGGAGAAAGTTGGATTAGTTGTGAATAGAGTGGATTTACCTCCAAGTTTATCCTAGGTACATGTTTTTTTTCAATTTTAATTGTTAAGGAGATATATTACAGATCTATCTCATGTTTTGAGTGTAGAGGTAGTTTAGTTGGAAGAGAATATTTAATATGAGGAATAGCCATTATATATTCTTAACTGCATGGAGCAAGTGTTGTGGAATAAGGGAATTCATCAAGTAAACATTTTTTTTGGAAAAACTATTTGGTTGAAGAGGAAACAAGGAAATCTGAAAATTATATGAGGGATAGATACCCCCACTTATTTGATAAGTAAATAAAATTATTGGGACACAATTATCAAAAGGGGGGAAGGATGTAACATCCCAAGTATTTATAGAATAATACATTTTCATATCTAATTATATTTATAAATAAGATGATAATTTTATGTTTTTAGGGGATGATTTTTTTGACATCGCACTCAACATTCAACAAGTTTCTATAAAATCTTACGTTTCACACAACACAGAGTTATACTGAAAAATAATACATAAATATTAATATTATTTTAAATGGTAGTTAACGCTTAGCCTTTGTATTGGTGGTAATGAACATAATTAACTATAATATGATTACATATGATTTTTTTAATGTTTTTAATTTTATTCAATAAATTTTAGAGTTTTAAAATGATAATAAATCCAATGTTAAGCATAAAATATTCTAATATTTTTAAAAGGTCATTTTACCACCTTTTGATGGAGAACCATTTTTAAATCAAGTTTTTTCAACTTTATATATTCTATTTGACAAAATAAACATATTATTTGGAATCAGGAAATGAATTTTTTTTGAACTTTTGGAATTATTATGATAAAATTCATATTTTATTGAATATAGAAAAATACTACATTTGTAATTCAAACTTCCTTTTCGTATAATTTATTTTTATTGATATATTATCATTTTAATTGGTTTTAAAGTATATTTACATTATGTTTTTATCATTTAATCCAATATTGGTCATTGGAAGTAATTTCACATTTAAATTTGACATAAACACATGTTAATAATTTTGTAGTTTTTATTTATTAAAAACCCGCTATCTGGTTTTGACAAGGGAAATTAATTTTAAATTAATTCATCCAAATTCTGTATTTTGAATTTTTAATAATGGATTCCATATTTGGAATTATAAGGTATAAATTATTTAAATAAGCACCTTTTATTTTTTTACCCTATGAATCGTAACTGTAGTAATTATTTTTTATTTACCAAGGTTAAATGGTAAATTAGGTAAATAAGCGTAAAAATAATATTATAATAATTTAAAACAACCCGAAAACATTTCATAATATTATTTTTGGAGTCATGGGAAACGAAAAAAAATCCTTAGGTCAAACTTTTTTCATTTGGGAGCCACTTTGGTGTGATAATTACATGTTATAATAATAAATTTAATGTAAAGAGAAATATATCATAAACATGTATATTTTTACTAAAACATTTTTAATATAGGGTTATATAAATGAAATATTTAACTATAAATATTAACTATGAATATGAAAATTTTCCCTATCATGGTTTTTTATTTATAATTTTTAGACATTAAATAGAAAAAATTATCTATGACACAATGATGATGCAGGAATATGAGTCTCAGCCCAGTTGGTGAGGACCCTTAAGTGCATCCACAAGATCTAGGTTCAAAACTAGGTAGTGGCATATTTCTGGGGCACTGTAGTAGGTACTGTAGAAGATATGTACACTGTGCGGGTACTATAGTAAATCTGTACACTATGTGGGTATTGTAGCATAATTGTACACTATTCGGGTACTGTAGCAGAATTATACACTGTACATGTACTGTAGCATGCACTGTAGCAGTTACCATAGTAGGTACTGTTTGGTACTGTTGCAGTTGAAACTATTCACCTTGGGCCACCAGTTTGGGCTTGGTGTCCTTAAGTCTTTCGGGCACCAAGGCCTTCAGGTCAGTAGGGATTTTGGGAAACCTTTAAGGCCTTCGGGCTACCTCAAGGCCTTTGGGACACATGCAGTTTCCCCAGACACACTACAAAAAAGAAGTATCCCTAGAAGAGGATTCAGAGTAGGTGCACTCACCAGAGAAGATCCAAATAGATTTTTCAGAATGAGAGGGTATGGCTATGCCATCGATACCAGCCTGTGCTTGTATGGGAAGCCTATCTAGATAGCCATGCGAAGGTGGAGAGTTACTATAATGATGCAAATGCTAGGGAGGGGCAGTTCCTTGTAGATAGTCTCGTTGAATTCTCTAAGACCTTTGGGTCATGTAATCTCCTAAGCCTATAGGCCATGTAATCTCTGAACCTATGGGCCTTTTAAGGGTTACCCATCATCCCTTGAAAGGGGGGTTATCAAAATCAATAAAAATTAAGGCCTTCGAGCCATTCAAAATAATGCATTGATTACCATATTAATAAAGGATTCATATAAATGATATTATAAATATTAAAATAAATTTAATTTAAGACTTTTAATGCCATAAAATAATTTTATTTATTATTATAACATGTTATATTTGAGTTATTTTAGTTTTTTCAAATTATTCATATTGTTATGACTTTAAAAAAAATCAATTACTAAATAGTGTCAAAATTGGCATAAATGATTTTTTAAAACAAATAAAATTATATTAAATGATATAATAGTCATAAAAATAAAAGATTCATCAAAATGAATTATATAATGTTATATATTTTATTAATGATCCACATTAGGTTCTATTGTCATTTTAATGTTACTATATTATCAATATAGTGTAGTAATACAAGAAGACATGGTAAGAGTTATTTTATTTAACTAAAGTTTAATGTCAAAAGATATGGTTAAATTTGTGAGCTAATATTTTCTAAAACTAATTGGTTGAGAGTATTTAAACCCATAATCATGTTATAAATTATATATATCACTTTGGAGATATTAAAATTCAAAAATAAATTTATAATAAAATAATATTTCAAGAAATTCATAAAGTGCCCCTCCTCCCTCTTATAAAGGCCACCACCTCTACCCACATACTCACACCTCTCAATCCCTTTGTCTCATCCAAATTATACTAAAATAAGCTCCCAAAATCCCTCTATTCCTCCAAGACTCCTTACCTTTTTTATGAAACCAATTAAATAAAGGGTTTTGGCTCAAATCAAAAGGAGTTACTAGATTTAGAGGTAATGTCTTCTCTCAAGATCCATTCATTTTTTCTCTTTCTCTAACCCCCTAACCTATTTTTATTCCTTTATTTTATAAAAAAAACAATTATAATAAATATGATAGGAATTTTTTATGATATGGTTTTGATATAAATTTACACATACCTCTATCTAATGGATAAAGAACATATTGTTTTGGTGTACGATAAACTACTTCCTCTTGAAACGATGATTGTTCAATTTTTTCCTACCACCTCTCATGGTGGACATTATAATGGAAATGTAATTATATATAATATATGTTATATTTATTTTGTATATATTTTTCTTTAATTTTTATTATAACATACCTTTATGCTTTCTGTAATGTGTAAATACGATAATTTCGTTTGAGGAAGTGTGGACTACCACCCCCTCAAAGTGATATGACCCATTCATTCTATACATGCAATGTTTGTTAGAATGATTTAATGAAATTATGTAATATATATATGATAGATGTTATACTATTTTTATAACATACCTACATATCATTTAGTTTCCATTCTTTTAATATGAAAAAGAAATGGAAGTAGCATTAATGTGTATGTACAACCTACCGTCTCCATGAACGATGAATTTCATTTAATATCTCCATATATTATGGAATATAATAAATAAATATATACTGGATATATATGGAATTTAAATAATGAATAATATTATGGATATGGACTTGTGGCCACATGGACAATTTACATCAAAACAAGTTCAACAATTTCATTTTGGAATCATGTACCGAATATTGACAAAACGTCCGATATGAACTTAAATAATTATGAAATTTCTATAACATGGTAATAAGTGACATAAAGGAATAATAAACTTATAAAAGGTTCTCAAGCATCTTGAAATTAATCTATGTTTTTTATTCAGGAACATAATGTTTGTACATGACGAGTCAGACTCATGGTAAGGGACTTCATCTCAATATCCTTTCATTGAGGCATATTTTAATTTATACACAACCTTCTTCATATGGTGTATAATAAAACCCTATTAATTTTAATTTAATTAAAAATAATCAATTTTTATTAATCATTTTAATAAATGAGAAAAGGAATGTTTTTAATGTATATGGCGACAATGACCTTTCTGCTGACATATCCATTATTTGATATTTAGTTTCCTATATAAGATTTAATATATTTTTTTTCAAGGAAAATATATCCATTATTCAATTTTTGTGTTTGTTGGTATTGAAAATGGATTTGAAAATGGATTGAATATTACAATATCTTGAAATTATTTCTTGTGATTACAAATGAAATCTTATGAGTGAAATGTTTATAATTGCAATCATTTATGTTTTATGATTATATAATGGTACATAGGTATTTGAAATGTGGTTACATGATAAACCAAGGATGGGTGGTTACATGATAAACCAAATACGGGTGGTTTTGTGATAAACCAAGGATGAGTGGTTACATTATAACCTCCAATGCATTGGGTGTGGAAGTTGGCCGTATGACTATTCCATTTGTAAGAATGATATGTGTGGAAGTCGATTGTATGGTTATTATATTTATGTATGAGGTTTAAAATTACATGAATCATGCCTTATACCATGTGTAAAAATACCCTACCTCATTGGTAGGCCAAAATTCCCAAGGGAGGTTATAGTCCCTTATTGGATTTTGGAATGGCAGATTGGGTATTTGGTTATGGAACATCAGTAGAGAAACCTAACCATGACATGGTATAGGGAATGGTGATTATAAAATGCCTTGGGGTTATTGAACACATTGTATTGTAGTCACCATTATGAGATTGGATCAAAGAGAATCATGGGTGTGGTGGAAACACCACACCAGGTGTCGATCGATTTTTTAAAATTTTTTAATTCGAGCATCGATGTTGGGGGAAAAAGTTATGGGATTTTAAGGGAGTTAACATATGAGATTTAGAAAGTATTAAATTTTATTTTAATATATTATAACCCATATTAACATTAATTCTCTTCATTCCTTAATTCGATCTCGATTTTGGGATTCATGAAGGAAAATCAGGATGAAATTTTTCACTTCAATGAAGCTTCTTTGTTCAAAATCCATTGTGTAAACTGTTCCAAGGATGATACTTCCTTCTCGGTAAATTCAGATGATTTTAATAGGTAAGTGGATTCTATGTTTCTCTCATTTCAATTTAGAAATTGATGGATTTATGTAACGCCCCGACCCCAGTTACCCATAGTCGATGCATTATTACATAACATTGAGATGATCACAAGGGATCAAATCCTGAAAGACCGATCAGTCTAGTAGCCTTGAATGTACTAGATACATACATAAGTTTTTTATTACATTATAAAATTAAAAACAAAAACAACATTTTCTCCTTTGAACACATTTATTTCCCTTAGATTATCCCTATATGTCAGTCATAATATAGTTTTTCACATCCTGGTAAAAAATAAAACATAGAAAGGGGTGTGCTCAGGTGCTACATAAGGATAAAAATATAATAGAAACTTTTATAAATAATCATAAACCTATAAGGCAATGTATAATATAAAAACATAATCTTTTTAAACCTAAACTTCATCATAATATGGAAAGGATAAATCAAATAATTTCATTTACTTATTCACATGGATATTCTACTAGGGGAATAATCACATGTAATATCAATATCCAATTTCATAATGATGGAATACATAATGCCAGACATCACAACCACATAGTCAAGGCCTCATGTCAAGACTACAAATAATATTTTGTCAAGGCCTTGTTCCAAGACACTAGTTTGTCTCATGAGACCTACCGATGCATCAAGGAGCTATAGTGGGCTCCACCCAACACTTCTTAAGACCAATACATCCCTTATATGAAAAGGATGAAACATAACATAAATATTTATTTTAAAACTTCCATAACAAATGTTAATACTTTAACCATAAACTATGAATGGTATAAAAATAACACATCCATAGTCAAACATATCCCAAAACCTTCAATACAATATGGAATATTGTATCATAATAAATCAACTTCCACTAAAAAATATAAGTACATTAGAAGGGGATATTTTTTATATTAGAAGGGGTTATAACCCCTTCTAAAGACATTTGTGGTGGTTGTGAGGAACCATCACTAATGTGGTTGCCTAAATTATTTAGTGGTGGTTTTGAGTAACAGCTTCTAAATTCATGATGAATTTAGTATTGGTTACATTAGAGGGTTTTTAAACTTCCTATAATGTTGACATAAACTCTCCAGCCCCTCAACAGACACTAGTTGAAGTGATTTATGGGCGGTTTAAAACCACCCCAGATAAAGAGGTTATTTTAGGGGTGGTTTTGAAAACTTCCCCTAAAGATTACATTTTTTTAAAAAAAATCCCACCCCATTCCTATTCACTCCCCCTCCCACCACCTGGTTCACGGTTCCCGGTTCTAGGTTCCTGCCTCCTTCCTCCCAAACTGCACCACTCACGCTTCCATCTTCTCGGTTCCCACCTCAATCCAGTTTCCCGATGGCTCAGTCCAGTTCCCAGGTTCTTGTACCTCTAGTCCAGTTCCCCACCTCCGGTTCCCTGATTCTCGCCTCCTAAACGCCTCATTCCTCCATTCTAGCAGCACCTCCAGTTCTTGCCTCCCGAACCATGCCTCCAAGCCAGCTCACAGAAAAATGATTCTTCTTGGATTCAAACCTGTATTGTCCCACTTTATCATCCACCTGAATTTTACAGAACACCACTACAACAAATGTTTTTTGAAATATATGTTATACATTATAGTATTTTTATATATTTGACTATTTATTATAATAAATATTATTACATTAATATATTTACACACATTTAAATAATAATATATATATATTATTTAATATATTTATTTGCATATGAAATTATATATATTATATATTATATATTTATATATCACTTAAATATATTACACAAGTATATATGTATATATTGTACTTATATATGTGTGTGTGTGCGTTCTTTCGTGATAAAAATAATATTATTTATTATTATTCTTCTTATAAAATCTATTTTTTAATCTATAAAAATTATATGTTGATTTTATAAATACTATACATTTATTTTATGATTTATATCAAATATATATTATATTAACTACATTTATATTATATATTTATTTAATTTATTTATATACTTAAATACATATTTATATTATATATATATTTATTTATTTAAATAATATATACATATATAAGTATTTACCTAATATATTTTTATCAGGTCTTTAAAAATATGTTTATATAATGTCTTTCAATACATATATACTTATTATTATTTATATTAATAAATATATTTATTTGTATAAACTGTATAACATTATATAAAATTAATATATTATTGTTATTATATGAAATACAATTTATACAAATATTAACATTATATGTATTTAATATTATATTATATATAATTAATATTATATTATATATAATTAATATTTTAATATATATAATTAATATGTATATTATATATAATCAATATTTTATGAAATACAATTTTATATTATATATAATTAATATGTATATTATATATAATTAATATGTATATCATATATAATTAATATGTATATTATATCTAATAAATACTATATGAAATAGGATTTATAGAAAAATATACTTAATATTATATGAAAAATAATTTTATATTTGATATAATTAATATTACATGAAATACAATTTATAAAAATATTAATAAAATTTATTTGAATATTTATATATTTATTATGTACATCTATATATATTAGTATTTTAATAAATATACATCAATATAAATTTATTTGTATAAATTCTATTTAATATAATATGAATTATATATATAATATAGAGGAATAAGCCTATTAGATAAAAATACATTTATTATTATTATGATATAATTTATTGAAACTAAAATCTTGAGTTTTTATATGATATATTTTTTAGATAAGTTATATTTATGTATATATTTATATAATATGTTTATGCTTTTATGTTATAAAAAATTAATATTATATGAAATAAAATTTATACAATTAAATATATATTAATTTACATAATATTATTCAATTATATTTATGTGTACATATAAATAAAATTAAATACAATCATATACATATTTTATATAATATGTTCATATAATAAATTTAAATATATTTATATATTGTGTTTTAATTATATATATATATATATATTTTATGGAACTTTATTTTTTTTAAACAGCGGGGGTTCACAACCCCTTTAATCTCTTAAATTAGAGGGGGTTTTAACCCCCCCCCCAAAATTGAAGACATTAGAGGTGGTTTTGAACACACTCTAAATTAATGAAACTATATGAGGTTTTGAAACCATTATAAATTAATGAATTTAGAGGGGGTTTTGAACCCCCTCTAATTTAAAGACATTAGAGGGGGTTTTAACCCCCTCTAATTTAAGGAATTATAGGGGGTTTTGAACTGCCTCTATAATCCAACTATATTTTAAAAAAATATTGTTAAAAAATTTTGAGGGGGTTCAAAACCCCCTATAATTTAAGAAATTAAGGGGCTCCATAACCTCCTCTAAATCCGATGATTAGATGGGGTTGTACATAATGTCTCTCTAATTTTTATAGAAAATGAATGTAGAGGGGGTTCAAAATCCCATCTAAATCCGATGATTAGAGGGGGTTGTGAAGAAACCCCTTTAATGTTATTGAAAATTAATTTAGAGGGGGTTGTGCATAACCCCCTCTAAATAACCCCATCTAATGTGCTGTTTTTGTTGTGTTCAAACAAGTGTAAAATCCATCAAAGGATATTGAAATAGATGAAATCAAAACTATTTGAGAGAAATATATCTTTCTATTTTGAAATAATTTAATATTAAAATAATTATAAAATAAATCATTTATTTTGAAAATATTCTTCTAAGCTTGTAAGGGAAGCTTCGAATATGTTATAATAGTTGAAAATAGTCGCACACGCCGTATAAGTTAAGAAAACATTTTTCCTTAATTTTGTCTAAAAGGTCATAAAGGACCTTGTGTGGAAAACAACCAAAAGATTCCTTTATAAACATTTTATAAAAATTAAAACAAGGGTATAATTTAATTTAACAAATAGTTTGTAAAATAGTAAAAAAATGTTTTGAAATACATTTTTATGAAATACAGATGTGGATGATAAAGAGGTCCCAGTAGATACTCTCGTATAAACAGCTGCAGATATTGAAGAGATTGTAGAATTAACCCTTACCTTGTACTTTTCCATGATCAAGGGTAAATTAACCTCCTGTATAATAGTTAAATAATTTTTATTAAATTATACAAAAACCACATACATAAATATGATATCATATATGATCTTTTAATATTGTTTTGTTAATAACATTTTAATAGTATCATTGTTTCAGGTGTTAGCTGATTCGTTTTCATTTATATACAAGGTTACGTAAGACATGTTTTTTATGGATAGGATTTATTTAATTCATAAACATAATGATTTTAAGTTCCTAAAAATTATTTTTAATCAAAAAATAAAAATTATTTTTGAATGGTTATGACGATGAATGAATTCCATCGCATTCATGGAGATGGTAATCCATACGTATGCACGAGCAACAATATCATTTTATTGATGGTGAAATCATATGTAATTGAATGGTATATCATATATAAAGAATAATTAACAAGTAATATTTATTATTTACATTAGTTATACTCATTATTATACCCATCCAAAAAATTAAGTGTTTGAATAGAAAACTACACCACGACTTTGAGACGGTAAGCCGTACGTACGCACGTATGGTGACTTTTCATTCATAGGATGGATAGAATAATGAATATGATTGTACCATATTTATAATAACATCACATTTTGTATAAGGAAATGGATTTATTATTTTTTTATGGAAGCAACAAAGAAGGAGTAAGTGGAAGAAGAAAAGAACATTGAAAGAGGTTGTGAAATTATTACATCTTCTTCTGGTGTTTCCTTTTGAGTTGATCAGAAGAGCTCCTTAGGTTGGATTTCTGATCAAATTAAGGACTCTAGGTATAATTTAGGGAAGTTTGGAGGATATTTTAGTTGGGATTGGATAAGACAAATGGATTTGGAGGTGTGATTTTGAGAGAAGGGGAAGTACCTTTTTATAAGAGAGGTGAGGGTCACTTTAGGAAAAGCTTGAAATATTATTTTATTATACAATTATATTCTATTTATAATGGATAAAAAATTATTTATTTAGAGTATAATGTGATTATGGTTTGAAAAACTCTCAACCAATAGGTTTTAGATTGGTTTAGGTCACCATATTAACCTTATCATTTAGATTTAACTCTTAGTTAAATAGTTTAACTTTTATCACGTATTCTTGTATTATTATAATAAATTTTTAATAAATATACTATAAAAATACAAGAGAACCCCAAAAGTTTAATATTAATATATCTAACCTTATCCAAGTCCTTTGTCTGAACCTTATATTTTGAAGAATATTATATCAATTAACAAAATTGTATTTTTTTTTAAAACTCATTTATGTCAATTTTGACGCTATTTGGTATTTTGTTTTTGTGAAATTCATAACAACTATATCACTTTGGAAAAAAATTATCTAATCAACCCTAAAATGTCATATTAACCTATAAAATTAGTTTAATTCATCAAAAGTCTCAATTTACATTTATTTGGATATTTATAATATAAATTATTTTAATATTTCATTAATAATGTAATTACTTCATCACTATTGTGTCATAAAGAAATTTAATTTTTTAAGGTCCAAAAATTATAAATTAAATACCATTATATAGGAAATATTTTTAGATTTATAATGAATATTTATAGTCGAATTTATATTATGTATATCCAAATATCAAAAATGGTTTAGTTATTATACTTCGAATTTAACACTTTTAACTCTTCTTTACATAAAATAATAATAAATGTCCTAATCTAATACAGGTGGACTGAAAGGATCATATTTTATTCCTAAGGATTCTTTTGGTCTAAATACCATTATCCAATAGAATTAAAACATGTGTTAAGTTAATTATAATATAATTTTTTATCTTTAATTACCCTACTTACTTTTAACCCTGGTAAATAAAAGTCAAAAGTTACTATTCACTAAAAATTATTTTCATCTTGTTGACCCACATTTAACTTAATGATGTCAACCGTGTCTATAAAATTTTTGAAATTCAATTCACAGAAGTGGTAAAATTACATTTTATGAAAATTTACAAATGCGCGTAGATGGTGGTTAAAAGACGGTAAGAAGCTCAATTTTTTTTATATATCTAATATTATTATAAAACGACTCCAATGAATTACATTGAACATATATAGGTATTATTTATCTATTTTCACATAATATAATTTTAATTAAAATAAATAATTATTTGAATAAAAAGTTCATTTTAAAAAATAACGCATAGTTTTTCACTATTAATCAAAAATTGAAAGTTTTCAAAAAATACCAAAAATTTACCCTAAGATAATTTTGATATTTTGAATCCAAAAATAAAGTTCATTTTGAAAAATAAAATTTAAAATTTTAAAAAATTAGTTATTACTATTCACAATGGCTAGTTTGATTGGTTGTGGTGTGTTAGAACTTGAAGTTGTGTACAACGCAAGATATTATATTATTCAAAGAGAAGTGTACTATGGAAGCTTGGGGAGTTACCTTATTCCCTACTTCAAATAATTTCATCATCAAAATTTCTAGAATATTGTTGCATCAAAAGATTTGGGTGGTTCTTTATCATAAGTTCCTCGGGTTCCCATGTTTCCTCTTCCATCTTATGGTTTCTCCGTAGAACTTTCACCAGGCGAGTCATTCGGTTACTCAACACTTGTTCCCTGTTATCAAGAATTCTGATAGGATCTTCGCAATAACATAGGTCGGGTTCCATTTCTATTTCATTATAGGTGATTACATGCGTTGGGTCAAGCATGTATTTTTTTAATAGTGATACGTGGAACACATCATGAACTTTGGAGAGACTTGATGGTGTTTCCAAATGATAAGATACAACTCTAATTTGTTCTATAATTTTGAAAGGTCTGATGTATCTGAGACTTAATTTTCCCTTCTTACTGAATCATATAACACCCTTCCATAGAGATACCTTCAAGAAAACATGATTTCCTACTTGAAATTGGAAATATTTCCTTTGGTAATCGACATAGCTCTTTTCCCTACTTTGAGATGCTTTGATGTGGGTTTGGATAACCTTCACATTTTTTATTGTTTCCTCAACAAGTTCTGGGCCTATGCGTTTTCTTTCACCAAAATCATCCCAACAAGTAGGTGTGTGGCATCTCTTTCTATATAACCCTTCATATGGTGCCATGTGAATACTTGAATGGAAGCTATTGTTATATAAAAATTCTACCAGAGGTAAATATTAATCACCCATACCTTGAAAGTCATGTGAGCAAGATCTCAACATGTCTTATAAGTTTTGAATAGTCTGTTCTGATTTTCCATCAATTTGAGGGTGGTAGGAAGTGCTTAAATGAAGTTCAGTATCCAAGGCCTTCTAAAGACCTTTCTAGAATCTTGATGTAAAATGGGGATCATGATCAGAAACAATCGATAGGGTTACTCTATGAAGTCTTAAAACTTCATTAATATATAGTATTACTAGACGTTCAAGTGTTAAATCTTCTCTTATAGTAAGAAAATGTGCTGACTTGGTAAGATGATCAACAATGACCCAAATTGCATCTTTCCTTCTAGGAGTCATTGGAAGACCCATGAAAAATTCCATTGTAATATCATCCCATTTCCAATCAGATATGGGAAGAGGTTGCATGACTCCTCTAGGATGTTGTCTTCCAACTTTCACCTATTGACATACCATACACATTGACACATAATCAGCAATCTTCCTCTTCATGTTGTCCCACCAAAAATGTTCCTTCATATATTTATAAATCTTTATGATACCAGGGTGTATAGAGAAATCGGAGCTATGAGCATCATCCAACAATTCCCTTTTTAGATTAGGTATATTAGGAACACAAAGCCTCTTCCCAAATTTCAAAATTATATCTTCATATATGAAGTCAATAAATATCCCATCATTCACATCTTTAAATTTCTTTTGAAAATCCCCATCATCAGTCTGAGAACTTTTTATCCTTTCTAGTAAAGATGGTTTGGAAACCATTTGAAAAAGTATTGATGTTTCACCTTCCAGGATTATTCCTATATCAATCTTTACTAGATCTATGAACATAGGATCCCTTTCAATTATCATCTTATTAAAAACTCTATGATCTTTTCTACTCAAAGAATCTGCCACCTTATTTTCCATCTCCGGGTGGTAGTGTATAGTGAAATCATAATACTTGAGTAGTTCAAGCCATCATCTTTGCCTCATGTTGAGTTCTTTCTATGAGAAAATATACTTCAAACTCTTGTGATCGGTATATATCTCACATTTTTCACCATAGAGACAGTGCTTCCATATCTTCAAAGCAAAAAATAGAGCTGCTAACTCAATATCATGAGTGAGATAATTTTGTTCATAGATTTTTAGCTATCTTGTTACATAGGCAATAACTATATCATTATGCATAAGGAAACAACCAAGTCCTTTCTTTAAAGCATCACTATAAATAAAAAACCCATCATTTTCCAATGGTAGAGTCCAGAGAGGATCATTGACTAATATTATCTTCACTTCTTCAAAACATTCTTCACACTCTTTTTTCCAAACAAATTTAACCCCTTTACGTGTGACCTTGGTTAATGGGTTAGCCAATCCGGAAATAATCTGGACAAAATGCCGATAATAACAAACTAAACCAATAAAATTGCGTACCTTAGTTATACTTTTTGGTGTTGGCCATTCTTGGATTGCCTTGATATTTGAAGGATCTATAGAGATTCCATACTTAGAGACAATATGGTCATGAAATGAAATTTATTGAATCTAGAATTCAAACGTGCTAAATTTTCCAAATAATTCCTTTCTTATGAGGGTTTTTAGAATACTGCAGAAGGGATTTTCATGATATTCATAGCTTTTGGAGTATATCATGATATCATCAATAAATACCACGAAAAAGTCATCAAGATATTCCTTGAAAACTATATTCCTTAGATCCATGAAAATAGAGGTCGTATTATTTAGTCAAAAGGAATTACTGTAAACTTTTAATGCCTTTACCTGGTTTGAAATGCTGTTTTTGGAATGTATTTCTTCTTTACACACAACTGATGATATCCATATCAAAGTTCAATCTTGGAAAAATATTGAGCTCCATGAAGTTGATCGAATAAACCATCAATTAAAGTTAGAGGATACTTGTTCTTTATTATTATATGATTGATCTCCCTGTAGTCAATGCACAACCTCATAGACCCATCTTTATTCTTAACAAAAATAATAGGGGCTCCCCATGAAGAAACACTAGGGTAAATAAATCCTTTATTACTCAATTCCTCTAGTTTTTTCTTTTGTTCCACTAATTCCATAGTGGACATTCTATAAGGGGTCTTCGATATGGGCCTTAAACCAAGAAATAAATCAATGTAAAATTCAATTTCTCATTCTAGAGGATGTCCAGGTAAATACTCTGGAACCACATCAACATATTATTGAACAATAGATACATCCTCTATTTTAACATTTCTTTCCTCACCCATAGTTATTTCACTCTCTTACTCCCCAATAATTGAATTTATTAGAGCTATAGGGGTGGATCTAGATAAGAATCAGATTGTGACATTTCTAATATAAAGATAATCTATTCTTTATCATCATCAAAAATTGTAACATCCTTATTCTTACAATAATTTTTTTGCATCAGGGTCCTAAATCCAATCCATACCTTGGATTATATCAAATTAAATCATGTGTATGACAATGAGATCAACAGATAAAGATCATTTATATTCCCTAATGGGAACTAATTCATAAAACCTTGTTACAATATAACTTCCCTTAAGAGTTTTGACTGACAACTCCCTTATTAAATTAAATTGGAAATATATACTTTTCTTAAAAAACTAGAAAGATATGAAGCAATGTGATGATCTAGAATCAAATAAATCATTGACTAAACTTGACAAACCATTAAATTACCTTCTACCACGTCATTTAGAGATTTAACCTCAGTAGCAGTGATCACATAACTCCCTTATCCTTTTCTGAGGTAGGTTTCTTTGGTTCTTATAACATTCATTTTCATAATTCCCAATTTCTCTACAATTATATAATTCAAAATTGGTATCCACTTTATTTCCCTTGTAATCATGATATTTTTGTCCTTTTTCACCACACTTGTAACTTACTCCCATTCCCATTAGGAAAGTACTGGGGTTCTTCTTCCCACATTTACCACAGGATGGAAATTTAACTTTTCCCTTATTCTTCTTATTTCCTTTTCTAGAGTGTTCAACGGATCTGTTCTTCTCTTGCTTGGCTTTAGATTCATATGAATTAAAGAATTAATTTTTTATCTTGACATCAGAAGAGAAAATATCTTCATATGATGAGAAGGATTGTGAGACTAATGCTCAATGGATAAATGGTTTTAACCCATCAAACAATTGATCAATCTTACTCATTGGTTTATTTATATAATCTACTGCATGTCTTGCTAACTTTGTAAAGTTATCATTATAATCTTTAAAATTTCCATCCTTCTTTTTCCTTAGACTCAAAAATTATCTTTCCATATCCGCTGGATGGTCACGAGAAATCTATTTTTTATGAAAATATATTTAAACTCCCTATATTCCATATTTTATACTTCTTTATCTTCCTTTATGTTTTAAATTAATGACCATCATTGATCTGAATCTCCTGTGAGACAATAAAATTACATGAAAACTTTTTCCCTTTTGCTACTCCCCAAAGCATGAAGTATTTTCTCTATGAAACTTATCCTTTTCTCAACAAATAAAAGGATTTGTAGTCCCATTGAATATTGGTGGTTGTTGCCTCAAGAATTGGTCTAAAATTGATCCTCCATGTTGTGGATCAGGGTGCTCCATACGGGTAGGGTTATTATTCATAACCTAAGTGAGTTGTCCCAGTATGGTGATAAGCTGATCAGCGCCATTTGCATCACCAAATCCACTATAATTGTCTTGAGGAAGAGGGAAATCCGTACATGGATTATGTGCATTGATATGGTTTCCATTCCTTCTAATAGGCACAATTTCTAAACAATGGCAGACACTATATTAGTTTATGGATCACAATACATAATTACAAACTTATAAAACACTTAACATAAATTGAACATTTTATGGATATAATCTGTAATAATAAATAAATTTCTTTGAGGAGGTATATGCTCATAAATCTTTCATAATGGTTTGTAAATAAAATGTGACTTATCTTAAGCATATCCCCCGGGAGTGTCGTAACCAAGAGTGCAGTAAGGACTGTTGTCGTGTACTAGGATACCTCAGGTCAAGCCCAAAACTCCTTGTCGAAGTTTTCACTCCTAGGTACATCTGTGCCAGATCCACCTCTACCTGCTTTTATCCAGACATGGATTTATTTTTTGGAAAACACATAAAATATCTACATTAACAAAATTATAGGATGTTATTTTATATTAATCCTCAAATTCTATCTTAGGGTAATGATCTATAATAAGAGTTTTTCTAAATCTAGCTTCCTAGGCTTGTACTAAATTTCATCTGATACCAACTATAATGCCCCAACCCTAGTTACCCAGATTCAGTGCATTATTACTTAACATTGACATGATCACAAGGGATCAAATCCCGAAATAACGATCAGTTTAGTAGCCTTGTAAGTACTATATACATACAAAAGTTTTACATTACATTATAAAATGAAAAAAAACAACATTGTCTCCTTTGAAAACATTCATATCCCTTAGACTATCCCTACAGGTCAGTCATAATATAATTCTTCTCATCCTGGGAAAAATAAAACATAGAAAGGGATGAGCTCAGGTGCTCAGTAAGGATAACAATATAGCGAAAACTTCCATGAATAAGCATAAAATTTTAAGGAAATGTATAAGACAAAAAAAATACTTTTAAACATAAGATTAATCATAATATGGAAATATAAATCAAATAATCTTATTTACTTTTTCACATGGATATTCTACTAGTCAAATAATCACATGTAATATCAATAGCCAATTTAATAATGATGGAATTCATAATGTCGGGCATCTTAACCACATAGTTAAGGCCTCATTCCAAGACTACAAATAATATTTTTTCAAGGCCTTGTGCTAGGAAAATAGTTTTTCTAATGAGACCTACCAATACATCTAGGAGATATAGCGGGATCCACCTATCACTTACTTAGTCCAATGCATTCCTCATATGAAAAGGTTAAAACATAACATAAACATCGGCATTGAAAATAACATATGAAACATTTATACTTTGACCATAAAACATGAATGGTATATAAATAAAACATCCATAGTAAAACATATCCCAAATCCTTGAATATAATTTTGAAGATTTCACCGTTATAGATCAACTACAAACAAGTGTAAAATCCATCAAAGAATGTTGACAAAGATGAAATCAAAACTGTTTAAGAGAAATATCTCTTTCTATTTAGAAATAATTTAAAAGTAAAATAATTATAAAAGAAATAATTTATTTTTCAGATATTCTAATAAACTTTTAATATAAGCCTTGAATATTTTATAATGGTGGAAAATAGTCTCACTCGCCGTATAAGTTAAAAAACATTCTTTCATTAATTTTTTCTAAAAGGTCATAAAAGGACCTTGTTTGGAAAATAGCAGAAATATTACTTTATAAAATTTTTATAAAAATTAAAAAAGATATAATTAAATTTAACCCATAGTCTAATAAATTATATAAAATGTTTTGAAATACATTTTTATGAAACACAGATGTGGATGATAAAGAGGTCCCAGTAGATACTCACGTATAAACCACCTTGGATAATGAAGAGATTGTAGAATTAAACCTTTTTTACTTTTACTTGATCGAGGGAATGTTAAACTCCTATTTAATAGTTAAATAATTGTTAATAAATTATACAAGAACTACATACATGAATATAATATCATATATGATCATCTAATATTTCTTGGTTAATAATATTTTAGTAGTATCATTGTTTCGGTTGTAAACTGATTTGTTTTACTTTATATGCTTGGTTATTTAAGACATGTTTGTAATGGATAGTATGTATTTTATTAATATTTATAATGATATTAAGTTCCTAAAAATTATTTTTAAACATAAAATGAAAATTATTCATGAATAGTTCTGATGGGGAATGAATTTCATCACGTTCGTGGAGACGGTAATCCGTACGTACGCATGAGTGAAAATATCATTCTATTTATGGTGAAATTGTATGTAATTGGATGGTATATAATATATATAGAATCATTAAAATTTTATATGTAATATTTAAATCATTTCTTCTCATTGTTATACCCATCCAAATAATTAAGTGTTTGAATAACAAACTACACCATGATGAGGAGACGGTAAGCTGTACGTATGCACGTATGGTGACTTGTCATTCATAGGATGGATAGAATAATGAATATGATTGTACCATATTTATAATAACATCTTAGTATGTATAAAGGTACTGGATTTTTTATTTTGGTATGGAAACAAAAAATAAAGAGGAAGTGGAAGAAGAAAAGATCTTTAAAGGAGGTGGTGAAATTATTATCTCTTCTACGGGTGTTTCCTTTTGAGTTGATCAAAAGGGATCCTTAGGTTATCTTTCTGATCAAATTAAGGAATATAAGTTATAGTGAGGTTATTTTGGAGGATATTTGAGTAGGATTTGGCAGAGTCAAATGGCTTTGGAGGTGTGATTTTTAGAGAAGGGGAAGTACCTTTTTATAAGAGAGGTGAGGGACACTTTAGGAAAATCTTGAAATATTATTTTATTATACAATCATAATCGGTTTATAATGGACCCAAAATGATTAGGATAAGGTGGTTATGGGTCAAAAACCTCTCATAAAATAGGTTTTATATAGTTTTAGGTCACCATATTGACCTTATCTTTTGTATTTAACTCTTAGTTAAATAGTTTAACTTTTACCATGTTTTCTAGTATTATTATAATAAATACTTAATAAACTTACTATAAAAACCCAAGAAAACAAAAATTGGTTCATTATTGATATATCTAACCTTATCTAAGTCCTTTTGTAGATGTTTAGATTTTTATAAATATTATATCAATCAATAATATAGTATTTGTATTCAAAATTCATTTATGTCAATTCTAACACTATTT
Organism: Viscum album; assembly: GCA_963277665.1. Classification (NCBI taxonomy): domain Eukaryota; kingdom Viridiplantae; phylum Streptophyta; class Magnoliopsida; order Santalales; family Viscaceae; genus Viscum; species Viscum album. Next base: position 376,334,493 of record OY728142.1, read on the forward strand.
GGTATTTTGTTTTTGTGAAAGTCATAACAACTTTATCACTTTGAAAAAAAATTATTTAATAAACCCTAAAATGTCATATTAACCTATAAAATTAGTGTAATTTATTATAATTATCAATTTACATTTATTTTTATATTTATAATATCAATTATTTTAATCTTTCATTAATAAGGTAATTACAACATCATTATTGTCTCAGAAATAAATTTAATTATTTAATGTTTAAAAATTAAAAATATAATACCATTATGTAGGAAATATTTTTATATTTATAATGAATATTTATAGTTGAATTTATCTTATGTATAACCCTATATTAAAAATGGTTTAGCTATTATACTTTGAATTTAACACTTTTAACTCTTCTTTAAATAAAATAATAATAAATGTCCTAATGTAATCCAAGTGGACCAAAAGGATCATATTTTATTACTAAGTTTGATTTTGGTCAAAATAAACTTATCCAATAGAATTAGGAAATGTTTTAGGGTAATTATAATATCATTTTTTACCTTTAATTACCCTATTTACTTTTAACCATGGTAAATAAAAGTCAAAAGTTACTATTCAACAAAAATTATTTTCATCTTATTGAACAAAATTTTACTTACTGATATCAATAGTGTCTCTTTTATTTTTGAAATTCAATTCACAGAACTGGTAAAATTATGTTTTATGGAAATTTGTAAATGCACCTAGAAGGTGGGTAAAAAATGGTAAAATGCTCAATAAAATTATATATATATATATATAATATTATTATAAAATGAATCTAATAAATCACATTCCACATATATAAGTTTTATGTATCTATTTTTAAGTAATATAAATTTAAATAAAATAATTAATTATTTAAATAAAATGTTGGTTTTAAACAATATCGCATAGTTTTCCACTATTCATAAAAAATTGAAAGTTTCCAAAAAATTAAAAAAAATTCACCCAAAGATAATTTTGATATTCCGAATCAAAAATTGAAGTCCATTTTGAGAAATAAAATTTATAAAATTTTAAAACATGGGTATTACTATTCATAATGGCTAGTTTGATTGGTCGTGGTGTGTTAGAACTCGAAGTTGCGTAAATCGCAAGATATTGTGTTATTCAAAGAGAAGAATATTGTGAAAGCTTGTGGTGTTACAATTTAATTATTAATTTGTTTTTATGTGATTTTCAAAGGAAAATATAATGTTTAATTCTTATGTAAACCCCTCTTTTGTGGCTTAAAATGATGGGATGTGGGTGATTTTCAAAATATTTTTGGTAATTTTTTTAAATGAGAAGAATTTATTTACGTGATATGAATTGATAGGTGTAAATTGTATAAATTTTTAGAGGGGTTCATATTGAATTCGATTATGAATTTTTCGGTTCATATAAGGGGTTGGTGATAACTTGTTGTTCTTATAGGATTATCACCAATAGCAAGCTTGGTGGAAGTATCAATTACTATTAATGAATATTGTGGTTATCATGTCATGCATGTGTGTGTGTGAGAACATGTATTAGGTATGCCATATAGAATAAATGAATAAATTGTTTCCTCTGATTTAATTTAATTTAATTAATTTGGTATACCACCTGGTATTTTCTCTCATTGTGTTATTATTGCATTAAACATTGAGCCAATATTATCTTGTCCTAGTTGTGTGAGCACAGAAGCCTTCTTGGGATTTTTAACTATGTTGTGTACTCACCATTTACATTTTTACTTTTATTTTTAAGAATAATTTCATTATCGTGACATTAATAATAGAATTTTCTCTTACTTCTTTAGTTGTTCCTCATGATTCTACATTTTTGGGATGGTTGTTAAATCTTAGAGATGTTCATGTGGAGTTGTTGGAGTGATTCAATATCGATGTTGTGCATCTAGATTTCTTTTAATTGCGGGTTGGGTGTTTTTACCAATTTTTATTGACGAAATAATTTTGTATAGTTATTGGAGTTTTTTTGTTTTGTTTTCATATCATGTATTGCATAGTACTGGTTTCATGGTTTTACTATATTATTGACCATTTTTTTATGTTTAAAGGGCATATAATCTCCTAATGATTTAGCAATACCTTTAGATTTTTTGGTAGCCTTTGATGTCTAGGACATGTCGCCTAAGATTAGTGGGGCCTCGAATATTTCTCTAACACCCTGATATCATAAATATACAAATCCTTTGAAATAAACAATGAATTATTCAATATCTTTTTTACATGCATCCATGAGTCCAAATGAACTATGATATAGTATACCATTATAACCAAGTCATTAAATTGGTGGTATAAATAAAAATAATAAAAATATGAAAAAATATGTTTCAAAGTTTTATATAATTCAATTTTATTGGTTAATTTATATCAAATAATTACTCAATTTTCTATAATGTCATTTTATTCTTCAAAAATATATTTTTTTCCGAAAAGGTTTTTATTGTATTTTATACAAAAATAAAATAATTAAAATATGAAAATTTATAAATTTTATCTATTAAAATGTTTATCATTTTTTAAATAAAAATATTGAAATTATATTAAGGTGAAATTTTAGGCTTTTTTCATTAAAAAGGTTAATTTTTAAGTGAATAGTAAAAAAAATACCATTTTGTAAAGCTATCATTTATTTCCAAGTATAAGTATCATCAGGATTTTAATTTGATATTTTATTAAACTAATTATTATTTTATTTCATATAATATATTTAATTACACTAGAATCATCATTATACTTGATTTTGGTATAAGTTCATTTTCAAGATTAAAAGCACATTTTTCCAAAAAAATATATTTATGTGTACAATGTATTTTTGTCCTAATAAATTAAATTAATCACTTTTTATGAATTAATTTGATGATATTTTTATATTATATAATCAATTAAATATTTTAAAATTTATTTTATGGTTCTTACTTGGAAAGGAATGAAGGAAAACTAAATTTTTTCTTAAAAATAAATTTTACTAAAAATGATTTTCAAAGTTCTTTTGAAACTTATTTTGAAATAAATTTATCCCACTTATAGAAATTTAATACTGTCAAATTTATTCCATATTTTAAACCATCATAATTAATATAAACTAATAAGTACATTCAATTTTTTTTCCTAATGAATAGTAAAAATAGTAAAATTTGTTACTTTGGTTAGGGTTAAAACATGTTTACCAGATGGAGGTTAATAAAAAATATAAAGGTTATATTCCCTTTTAAACTTGTATAAATATTATTATAATAATATATTTCAACTATATATTTTCCTGTGTTCAAATATAATTCATTTTTAAGCCTTTTTCTGAAGTATGACAGTATTATATTTTAATCTTTTAAAAAATTTCATGTGTTCCCTCTCCCTCCACAACAAAAGGATACCAATTATCCTCTCATATACAAAACTCATGGGAATTTTATCTTAGTAAATACCATTACTACCTTCTTATAATCCATACCATTTTCCTAGATTTTCATGTTTTATAATTGTAATATCATCTCAAGGCTTCAGTTGTTAGACAAAGGATGTTTCTTAATGAAGAGGTATAACTCTTAACTGAGTACTTTAAATTTTTTATTATTATACCTTCTATAAATATATTTTGTCAATTATAAAATAATTACTTCAGTATCTTAATTATTATTAATTTTTATTATGATTTCGGATCAAATATTTTCTTTCACTTTTCCATAAAATGGGAAATCGAAAGTATCGGTTGTGCGTACGTGTGGACTACCACATTCAAATAACAATGTGATTCATTTTCTATAACCCTAATTCATGGATGGTTATCATTATTAAGTTAATGTTTAAATATTATATTTATGAAATAATTATTATTTTTTAATTATAATAACTTATCTATATTTTTATCTTTCCATTCGATGAGAAATGATAATGTCAATCATGCGTACGTGGGGCCTACCACCTCTATGAAGCAATGCGATTTGTTTTCTATTTTCATTTTACCAAAATGGTAATAAAGATAGATTAAATTAATATATATGAACTTTATGAAATAATTATCATTATTTAAAGTTGAGTTATTATTTACCTTCCATTATTTCGAACCATCAAAAAGTTAAAACCTTACATGTGCGTATGTATAGACTAATGTCTCTATGAAGTGATGTAATTCATTTTTCATCATCAATTTATATCCATGATTATAAAATTATATATAATTAATAAATATTATTATTATTTCTTGAGTAAAATTCTTTATATGATGAAAATATGATGAATATGCAAGGATGGAGACCATCAAACCAAAAAATACATTGGAAACCGTGTTATTTTTATCCGAATGCCCATTTTAAGGAAGAATTTTTAATAAAAAGATAATTGGTAAATAGAAAGAAATGGAACATAGTAATTTATAAATTAAAATAATTTTATAAAATATTTATAATAAATCTATATTTCTTATACTAGAGGCTTAAATGTGTACAAATAAAGGTGAGACTTGAGGTAAGGTATTTATGTTTCAATATCATTTAATTACAAATTATTTATACATGAATTTTCATTAAATAAATTATATGATAATTATATGATAGAAACATTTCATTTTTATCCTTCTATTAAAATTTCTATAATTTTAATGTTTTATTACTATTTTTCTCTATTTGGAACTGAAAACAGTTCATAAAATGTTTTAAATAAAAACCATATATATTTATCCTCTTTCATTGTAATTTTTTTCCTTCAATATCCATTTTTTATAAAATGGTTTTAAAAATTATTTTAATATTATTAAATTATACTTTCACTTAATATTTACGTATGTTTTAATTTTTACAAAAAAACTTCAAATAATCTTTTTGTCATTTTCCAAAAAATATTCTTTTTTAACAACAACATGAATAGAATCCTTGTTTTAACTATTATAACAGGTATAAAATTTATCACCATCACCATCACGATCACACATTTATTTGATGATTCCTTTACAAGTTTTTTATTTTAAATTAATATTTTTCCCTTAATATTTTGGAAATATTTTTATTTTAAATAAGTGATTTCAAAATGGATTGGGTATTCTTCTATAGAAATATTATAGTAATCTATTAAATGATTGTTTTTTCATATATGAGAAAATCCTTTAATATTAATTATGATTTCTTATGGATATAATCCAATGATATTATCCTTATTATTTATCATTATATTTTATGATTATGATGATGATATGTTTATGAAACCAGTTTATTTTCCACTGGTTTTGTTATAATGATATTTTGAATGTTTTATGTTCTTGTGGAATTCATATAAATGGATTATGATTATGTGATGTTTGGTTATATTATAGACCTCTAATGAATGGGGTAAAGTGATATTGATATCTCATGATATGATGATGATGATAAGCATGGACATGATTTCAAATAGATTTGTGCACCTTTTATGTGTCAGTATTATAGATTTTGAGCTATGATCACAAGATTATGCATATATATAATTTTGAAAATATTTTCTCACATTTTAATGAATGGGAAATATTGATTTATATATTTTATCACAACATTATGTGTGTAATTTATTTTGAATATAATGTTTTACAATATTATGAAATATTATTCTTATGATGCCAAATGCCTATATTATGACTCTTAGATATTGATTTCTTCTTGAAGAACCTTATTGATCATGACTTTATATATGAATTGATTTTTTATTGTATAATATAATATCTTTTATGAATATTTATGTTGATAAAATATACTTGATTATGTTGTCTTACACTTTTGATCATCTTATAATTTTTTATGATTGATATCTCCTAGGTTTATGCATACTAAACATTTGGTTTCACCATTTCTTATTTTTTTTCCTTCCTCAGGTTTTGATCGAAGTATTTAAGTGTGATGATTTTGGTACCTTATGCTATGAAATATGTTTTATAGGATGAAGATTATACCTAAATAAGATTTTTGTGTATTTAGTCTCCATGTAAACAAAACCTTTATGATTCTCGAACACGTTTATTTGAGAGATATATTGAATTTTCATTGAAAATAAGTAATGTCAATGTATGTTATTATTGGCTCCTTATACTTTACATGCCAATGATTGGGTTTGGGTTTTTTCAACTACTAGATATGAATATATAATATTTGGATATTATTGTGCTACAATGTTATGGATAAAACACACTAATAGATTTTGGGTTTGTTCTCACTTGAACAACAATTGTTTTTTATAATATTAAGGTTTCTTATTTTCTTAGGAACCTAACACATTCTTCAAGAGAAAAAAAATATAATTAAGAAAATATTTTCTTGGGGATTGTAAAAAAAGGAGATATGATTCTTGACTTTATCAAAACATAAAATCAACTTGAAGATATTTTTATAAAAAAATACAAATTTTTATTAATTAAAATTCATTAAGTTGAAATTTGGAATGATTAATGAAATGTAATATTAAATTCACCACTTTTTCAACTAATCTACTTATATTGAAAACCACTTAAAACTAAGTGGGTGCACATTATTATTTCATTATTCAGTCATTTACATTTTAATGATATTTACATTTTTCATTTAGCTTTACATAAAAAATATTTTAGTCACATTTTGAATTTCTATGAAATATATAGAATCATAGATTAAATTTTCACTGAACCATCATTGAAATATGAATATAATACATTATTATTGGAAAGAATCATCAGTGGGATTTATATTCTAAAACTATATCATTTGCTGATTTGTTCGTTAGTCTATTTTTATCAAAGGAGGATATATTTAAAATTCCTCTAAGGTATTACCTATTTATGTATTTATTAATTTAAATAATTAATTTTTATATGAGGAGTGTTTATCATTATATTTATTATTCAAATTTTTATAAATTTAACATATATTTCTAGATGAATAAATTATAAATTTAATTCCAAAAATTAATTCATACAACCTATTTTTTATCTACACATTTTCAATGAAATCATTCTAGACCATTTCCCAAATAAATAATATTTTTCTATAATAAAAAATCCAAAATAACTATTTAATAATTGTAATCTCAAATATATTAGTCAAATCCCATTTAATATGTCCTTATATCTCTATTCTTTTCTGAAATTATTTTCAATGGATATGCCTCAATGAGTGTTTATCAAATGATTCCCAATAGTCCATCCATGAAGATCAAAGTTCGTTCTACCAAAAAAAGTCATTGTATTAGATCCATATAAAGCATTATTATGTAAAAAAGTTAAATATGGTGAAATAAAAAGTTTGATAATGCTGAAATATGTCTTCCTTTATGAGGATATTGTTGATAATATTTGAAATACTTATGTAGAAGATAAATTTCAACATATGAGATCATCGTAATAAGATCATGTTCGATTGAAAATAATGGTTGAAATAGAATTTAGGTTAAAAAAATGATTAAATAAAAAATCCAAAAATTATTTATTAATGATCCAAACAGTTGTAAGAGTATTGAAATCAACCAAAACATATGGTCTGAAAATTATTGAAAGAACTAATTATTTAATTTTTGATTGTATTTTATTCCAGTTTATTAATATTTTCATTTAATTCTTTATTTATTCCTATATTTTTTTTAAATCATATAGGTGGATAAATTTATAAAACTTTTAGAAATTTGGTAGTGGGAAAAATTTATAAAAGTTTAATGTTTGTAAAAAGTATCATTTTATATCATGCTTATGATTGATAAGTTTATTCTGAATGTTTTTTAGAGAAAGATATATTATGTCATTATAATATAATTTCCAAAATCTACTTGATTTAAAAGAGATATTAATTTTAAAATTTATTTGAATTTTTCAATTTTCGATGAATTTTTGTTATTTTAAAAAATAGGAGATTATTGAGTAATCGAATCACTTGTTTTATTTTTATTAGTAGTCACAATACATTCTTTACGAACTTGATTTACCGTAAGATTCATTTTTTTGTAAAAAATGTATATCTAAAAACTAAAATATTATGTAACTTATTATATCATGTGAGAATTTGATAGTTTGTCTCTTCATGACCCATTATATTCATCAGATTTTATAGCACCAAAGAAATTATCGATTAACACATCAACATATGAGGCATTTATTGAACTACAAATTTTATTCCAAAATATCTCTGGTATCATATGTTTTTATTTTCACAAAATTAATTTGTTATTTTTCAAATAGATTTACTTTTAACTACTTTTAAATAGATTTAAATTATAATTTTTTTTTGATATAAATTCTTCCCTAAAATGATGTTTTTTAAGGTATAAAAAAATTGACTTATGTGGAATTTTTTTTATATGAAATTCACTAACATGGGAACCTATATTTGAAAATTTTAATAAGTAATAGAGTATGCCATAGTAAATTTATGTTTAGATTAAATGTTCCTACGTGAAGTTGAAAAAATTGTGAAATCATCCATTTTTTCAGATCAGCTCCATAAAATTTCCTTATATAGATACCTTCATTTATGTGAAATCCTATATGTGATAAATTTTCATACACAGAGTTTTCTATATTGATAATTCACTTACATGAAATCTGATACATGGTGTTTTTTCTACATGGTTCTTTTAGCTATTAAAATCAGTTTCATAGAAGATTTAGATTCATGGAATTTTTATATATCATGATTCATATATGCGAATAATTGGAATAAATATATTTGTATCTATGGATATATTTCACTTACATGATATACGTTACATAAAATTTGAAAAAACAAAGACTTTTTTTCAAACATGCTACTGAATTGATTTTTAATTTATTGCTATTATAGTATTTTAAGAAAAATTAAGCCATTTTTTGAATCTTTTAAACAAGATATTAGTAAATATGGTATTAATGACCTTTAAAAAATATGTAATTTCCATGAATGTTAAAATTTTATACCTTATTTATGATAAAATGTATTTTTTTAAGAAATCAAATGAAGTATAAATTTGAAAATATTTTTTTCTATATTGATTTAATTTATAGAACCCTCATAGAATCTATGTTCTAGGATATATATAAGTTTATAAAAAATCATAAGTGTAAATGGATGAAAGAAAATTGGGATCTCAAGTCTTGAAGATCATCATATTCTTCTTTATACTGCAATGATATCCATTCTATAAAAAATAATAAGTATTCTATATCATTGTTTATTTTGTTAATTCAAGAAACATATTTGGATTTTAGAAGATCTTCCTTATGTTTATAAAATAAACTATTTATTCTCTTGAGATACTTCTCTACTATCAGTTGTTACTTACAAAAATTCTTGTTATATGAAGTTCTTATTTTATATCTTTTATATTTAAGTGTATGTTCATAATACTTGTACTAAGTATTTTTGGAGGATTCTTACACTAAATTTTGGCAGTCTCTTTGAAAAGGGCTATACATAGTGATTATCACTAATTTCACTAATAGTGTTTTGGGAGAGTGGAATTTGGAATATTTCAACACCAAACCCCTATTAAATATTTAGTGTTCTTTTCTACTACTTTCTTTTATTCCACTGGATAATAGTTCTTGGTATTTAAAATAATGTTTTCAAAAAGGTAATTTGATATTTTATAGCTCAATTTTCCCCCTATTAACCCATTGAACATATTTTCTAGAATAACATTTGGTATCAAAAGAGCGACTTATTGTAGAGACCCGAAGCCTGACGTACATGGACTTTACATTACATTTGCGGAATACTTAGTACATAACAAAAACACACACACAAGGATCGTAATAGTTTAGTGTCTTTGGAAACTCGGAACGTAATCTTCTAATCGTGGTGAAAGATCTTCAATATCTTCCATAAAGATCTTCCACTTTTTTTTTACCTAAAACCTTTCTTTATATCCTGGGGAAAAGAAAACATAAAAGGGTGAGCTCAAATGCTCAGCAAGGGCAAATAAAGGAAATAAAAATCATATCATATCTTTTTGAAAATCAAAACCTGCAAAAGAGATCATAATATCTTAACATGGAATAAATCATAGAAGTGAAAATGAGATCCCCATAATCATAACATAAAACTTGAAACTTTGTGGCATGCACACATAATCATGGAAAATCATTTCTTGTTAGTCAAGACTCATTGCCAAGACTATCTTAGTGGACAAAGTCCCTTTCTGAATCGAGTAACCCTCGTTTCAGTCCTGTTTCACTGAACCGGTATAACCTACCGTTCCAGCCCTGTCTATCTCATGAGATATAAAATCTTTACCCAATGCATTGGAGGGAGATATAGGTCCCACCCATCTTATAATGAATCCTTTCTTATGTGTGCCACATAATCATAAACCATACATCATAGCGTAACCCATGTAATAAAAATGGGATTCTTAAACAACATGACATCATAAAACAATTCATATAAGATAAAGGAATTCATAAAAATATTTCCATCACAACATAATCAAATCCATGTAATAATAGGGATAAAAACAGAACCCTTTTATTATCTTAGATGGAAAATAATTTTGATAAAATACTTGAACACCATTCTTGAGGAAAATATCCTTTCTACTTCAAAAACATTTTTCCTTTCATAACATGTCATACGACTTTAAAATAAAATAAGTTGATTAAAAATAAACTTGAAAACTTGTAAATTAAGTTTCTTGGAAATAATGTTTTAAAAATCCATTCATGCCGTATAAGTTAAAAAAAACATTCTTCGTACTTTTGTCGGAAAAGTCAAAAAGTACCTCGTACGAAAAACGACAAAAGATTCCTTTCGTACATATTACTAAAAACTCACCGAAGGGTAAAAATGGATTTAAAAAATTGTAGGTGGATGGAAATAATATTACATATTGATGAAACATGGATGTGGATGATAAAATACACCCCAGTAAATACTTACGAATAAACAATCTCGGATAAAAATGAGATTGTGATATTTCCCTTACCTTAGGTCTGACTTCCTTTGTAAGTGTCCGAACCTCCTGTATAATGATTTAAATCATGTTATTGACTTATTACAGAATCATATTCATTGTTATGATATCATATATGGTTCACTTATGACATTATATTACCCGTTCTTTTGTAAATTCCATGTTAAAGAAGCGTTTTGGGTAAAATCGTTTCATTTATCGTAGGTGTTTTGACTTGTTGTTCTTGACATCATTATTACTTATATCATGATTTAATCACTTCCATAATATAAAATATGATTTATATATCATATATATTTAGTATATATATATATATATAATAGGTAGATAAATAAAATGAAAAACACCGTTCATGGAGATGGTAGTCCGTACGTACGCATGAACGCTGTTTTCCTTTCCTTATTGTCTTGAAATGGAAGTAAGTAGATGACATACATATGTATATATATACATAAATCCAGTAGCTTTATAATGTCATATATTTCATTATTATTTCTTATATATACATTATAATCATTCTAAAATGGTTAACATGGAGAATGAATCTCATCGTGTCGTGGAGACGGTAGTCCGTACGTACGCACGAGCGATGATATCATTTCTATAAATATTGAATTGAATTGGAGTGGATCATACAATATATCAGAATCAATATGATGTTGTAATAACTATGTATAGTTATTCTTTACACCATTATACCCATCCATGTAAGGTGGTGGTGGAAAATAGATTACACCACGGCGTGGAGACGGTATTCCGTACGTACGCACGCGCGATGATTTCTTTTTCCGTAGGATGGATAGATGGTGAAATAGGGTTGTTTCATACTTATAATAACATATCAGTATATGAGTGATACTGATGTTATTACTTCATAATGAAACAACCTAAGAAGAAGAAGTGGAAGAAGAAATAAAGATGAAAGAATTGGTAACGGTAATTACCTCTTCTTTGAAGTGCCTCTTTGAGACCTCCTCTTAGGGCACTAAAATTGGTCTTTGAGGAAGAACAGAACCTCTAGGATGTTTTTAGGGAAGTGTAGAAGAGATTTTGGCAGGGGTTGGCCGAGCTTGAGTGCTCAAATTGGTGTGAGGAGGAGGGAGAGGAGGTGTCCTTTTATAAGGGAGGAGAGGGGCACCTTCGGAATACCTCAAAATATTATTTTATTTTAAAGTCAAAATCGGTTTATAATGGTTCCAAAGGGTCTTATTTCGAAGATAAAGTGGGGATGGGTCGAAATCCTATCAACCAATAGGATTTAGACAAGTTTAGGTTATTATTTTAACCTTATCAATTAGATTTAACTCTAAGTTAAATAATTTAACTTTTACCGTGTCTTTTTGTTTTCTTTCACTATATGGTTAATACACTTACTGTAACATGCCAAACGAACCCCAAATTGTTTATTATTAAAATATATATCCTTATCTAAGTCATTTGGCCGAACCTTAGATTTTTAGGAATAAAATAACAATTAATAATATAATATTTGATTTAAAAACTATTTTGTGTCAATTTTGACACTATTTGATATATGATTTTTGTGAAAGTCATAAAAGAATTATATGTTCGAAACAAGTTGATTAAATCAACACTAATATATCATAGTAATCTAGAAAATTAGTGGAATTCATAAAAAGTCTCAAATTATATTTATTTTGGTGTTTATAACATCAATTATGTCAATATTTCATTAATAAGATAATTACTACATCATCATTGTGTCATAAATAAATTAAATTATTTGATGTCTAAAAATTACAAATAAAATACCATAATTTATTAAATCGTTTTATCTTTCTAATGAATATTTACAATCGAATTTATCTTATGTATAACCCCATATTAAAAATGATTTACTTATTAAACTTTGATTTTAACTATTTTAACCCTTCTTTAAATAAATTAATAATAAATGTCCTAATCTAATCCAAGTGGGCCTAAATGGTCATATTTTATTCCTAAGTTTGTTTTTGGTCGAATTACACTTGTCCAATAGAATTAGGACATGTTTTAGGGTAATATTAATTTCATATTTACCCTTAGTTACCCTATTTACTATTAACCGCGGTAAAAAAAAGTAAAAAGTTACTATTCACCAAAAATTATTTTCATCTCATTGAACCACATTTTACTTACTGATATCAACCGTGTCTCTCGGATTTTTTGAAATTCCATTCACAGAAGCGGTAAAATTAAGTTTTATGAAAAATTCAGTTTTTTTAACTACCACTTAGTAGTTTCACTATTCACCAAAAATTGATGTTTTTCAGAACAGTGCCAAAATTTCATCCCAAGCTATATTTCATATTCCAAATTCAAAAATGAAGTCTATTTTACCAAATTCATTACATAAATGTTGCATTAATTAATTTTATAATTAAATCCCGCTGTTAAAACAAATAGCGTGTTTTTAAGAAACAATATCTATCAAAAGATTGACACTTGTTTATGTCTAGTTTAAATGTGAAATTACATCCAATGACCAACATTGTATTAAATTGTAAAAATATATTCTAAATATACTTTAAAACCACTCAAATTAATGATTTATCACTATTAATTATTTCGATTAAAAAAGTTGTTTTTAATTATAATTTAGTAATTTTCACTATTCATCAGAATATGAAAGTTATCCGAAAAGTACCAAAATTTCACCTTAGGCTAAATTCGATACTCCGAATCCAAAAATGAAGTCCATTTTAAAATTTCTAAAATTGAAAAAGTGGTTATTACTATTCATAACGGCTAGTTTTAATAATATTTTAATAACATATCATTGTTTCGTAAAACTCAGTATTACGTACCACACACGCTATCGAGGAAGGTTGCGATTGCGTGTAATGCAAGGCAAGTCAAGGATGCATGTTGTGCAAGCTCCTTTTGGTGTAGTGTACAACACAAGACATTAGTGAAATAAAAAAGAATATTTTTCATAAAATCTCGGGCTGTTACATTCTACCCCCCTTAAAATGAATTTCGCCCTCGAAATTCGTCGGGGTTATAAATGGTTTACTATTCGAAAGTTTCTTTAATAGAAACCCACATCGTAAAAAGGAATACCAAAACTTGGATTTAAAAACTAAAGTATGAAATGTAACGATTACCCAAATAAACTAATCACTGGGTTTCCACATAGGTGAAAATATGGATATGGAAGAGAAATCTAACCATCATGTTCTGATGGAGAGTGGTAGAGAACATGGCTATGGAAAAGCCAGTAATCACAAATCCATAAATTTGTGACGATCTAAGGTACCATTTGATTCATCAGGTATAAGAGAACTAGGACATCATTTTTGGTTTTCAAGATCATTTCCCTAAAGTTAAAGAATTTGAATTAGAATAAATACTTACTTTATTTTGGTACAATCTCACTGTTGTTCGTGCCATTAACAATTTCCACTTCATCTCTTAAATAAATGAAGTTGAATTTGTTATTCGTGAAGTGTTAGCAGATCATGTGATAGAATGACGGGTCATTCCATCTGTCTCAAAAGGTTAGCAAAATTTATATACATAAGTCGATCTATAGTGGGATTAATCATATATGGTTCCTAAAATGGGCTTATACTTCATATATCATACTGCTTAATATAATAACACTAGTTTCTACTAAACAGGGACTTCCTGTAGGTCAGTGGTAGGCGATAAAGGCCAGTCGCACTTCGGTTGTGGGTTCGATTCCTACAGCCTTGTCCGAAGCGATGGGCTGTCGCCCGTCCTGTAGGTTGTCCTTTTTCTAAAACTACGTTACTATAACATCCCATCAATAATATCGAAAAGCTTCTATCCTTAAACAATACTAACTTATGTCCAACATAATCCAGTCTAATCTTTAGGCTTATACATAATACTGCAGTCCACTCTCATAATATAGTGACAACGATTACCAGAGATTTAATACTGTCGTTGATCCCCACATATCATAAGATATGTCTTGTTGGTCACATTCCAAACATTCAAAGTCCTTAATCGTGTATTCTCTTGAATACCTTAGTGAAAACATGAGTGCAGTTAAAAGTTAACACTTTCCACATACCAAAATCCTCAAAATTCTATATACTCAAACCATGATATCACTTAGTCCTTATATCAATCATGAGCTCATGAATACTATTAAACATTTCATTTTCTCGTCTTCATTATGCGCATATCATCTTATTTCCAAAAAATATCTCAATCACTTTGAATACCACATCAATAAATATTGCAATACTTAATGATACAACATTATTTTGGAATCCCATTACATAAACACTTAATCATTCCACCACATCGTTGTCATATTCAACATTGCCAATAGTGATCGCATGTGATTTCCCTTTGTCCTTTGCCTTCAGTGGTTGCTCATGTTGATCATCACTAACCCTTGGATTAGGGCAATTATTAGCATAATGCCCCATTTCCTTGCACTTGAAGCATTGAAGTGTTGGCGGTGCGTTCTCGGCAGTGTTTGCTTTATTCACATCATTAGAAACCCTTTTTCCATTACTTCGACACTCAGCTGCTCGATGACCTTCTTTTCCACACTTAAAACATTTTCTAGTCCCTTTAAGACAATCTCCACCATGCTTCTTTCCACACTTTGTGCATAAGGAAACATTCATCTTCTTTTCACCATTATTCTGAGATTTCTCCTTGAACTCCATCTTTCGTTTCTTGTCAAAACCATGAGATGGATATGTAACACCAACTTCCATTTCTACCTTGATAGCACAACGCACAATTTCTTCATAGCTACTGAAGTCTCTTATAGCTAATTCCCTTCGAAGACTTGGTTTTAAGCCACTGAAAAATCGATCAACTTTACTTTCAGGTTGGATGATAATTCCAGAAGCATACCTTGAAAGTCTTGTAAAATTTGCTTCATAGGTACCAACAGATTCATCGTCCCTTTGCTTCAGTTCAAGAAACTCTTTCTCCATCTTTGTTCGAAGAATACGAGGGAAGTACTTACTGAAAAACAAGTTCTTGAACTCATCCCATTCCATGGACTCAATTTCATCTCTTGGACTCGTATTCTTGATAAGATTCCACCATTGATCAGCTTCACCTTCCAAACGATATACTGCTAAGATGACTTTATAATGTTCAGAACATTGAAGAACTGAAAATATCTTTTCAGTAGTACTGATCCATTGTTCAGCCACAAGTGGATCAGAAGACCCACTGAAAGAAGGTGGACGTTGCCTCATGAAGGACTCAATAGAATATTGTTCCCTTCTCTGCTCATTTGGAAGTCCAGAATGATTCATAGCTTGTGTAAGTATAGAAATAATATTTTGCACTCCATCTCCCATAACATTTGTTTGTTCAGGAGGGCAATCATTGCATTGTCCATTGCATTGATCAACACGGTTCCTTCGGGTTCTAGCCATCGTCTAAAACCCAAAAAGAATAGTGTGAGAGGCAAAAATCATGCTAGGGAAAACAACATAATAAAGGGGGAGTACCTTCAATATCCAACATCTTAGGTTTAATTCTATGATCGTTAGCGTAATTCTATTACTATAACCTATACGTATACTTATCCCTAGGGACATCCCTAGACATACCTTAGAAATATTTCTAGGGATCTCACTAACGTTTTCGCATCCTAGTTTCCAAAGGTTGACTAAACCTTTCCTCTGATACCAACTGTAGAGACCCGAAGCCTGCCGTACATGGACTTTACATTACAATTGCGGAATACTTAGTACATAACAAAAACACACACACAAGGATCGTAATAGTTTAGTGTCTTTGGAAACTCGGAACGTAATCTTCTAATCGTGGTGAAAGATCTTCAATATCTCCCATAAAGATCTTCCCCTTTTTTTTTTACCTAAAACCTTTCTTTATATCCTGGGGAAAAGAAAACATAAAAGGGTGAGCTCAAATGCTCAGCAAGGGCAAATTAAGGAAATAAAAATCATATCATATCTTTTTGAAAATCAAAACCTGCAAAAGAGATCATAATATCTTAACATGGAATAAATCATAGAAGTGAAAATGAGATCCCCATAATCATAACATAAAACTTGAAACTTTGTGGCATGCACACATAATCATGGAAAATCATTTCTTGTTAGTCAAGACTCATTGCCAAGACAATCTTAGTGGACAAAGTCCCTTTCTGAATCGAGTAACCCTCGTTTCAGTCCTGTTTCACTGAACCGGTATAACCTACCGTTCCAGCCCTGTCTATCTCATGAGATATAAAATCTTTACCCAATGCATTGGAGGGAGATATAGGTCCCACCCATCTTATAATGAATCCTTTCTTATGTGTGCCACATAATCATAAACCATACATCATAGCGTAACCCATGTAATAAAAATGGGATTCTTAAACAACATGACATCATAAAACAATTCATATAAGATAAAGGAATTCATAAAAATATTTCCATCACAACATAATCAAATCCATGTAATAATAGGGATAAAAACAGAACCCTTTTATTATCTTAGATGGAAAATAATTTTGATAAAATACTTGAACACCATTCTTGAGGAAAATATCCTTTCTACTTCAAAAACATTTTTCCTTTCATAACATGTCATACGACTTTAAAATAAAATAAGTTGATTAAAAATAAACTTGAAAACTTGTAAATGAAGTTTCTTGGAAATAATGTTTTAAAAATCCAATCATTCCGTATAAGTTAAAAAAAACATTCTTCGTACTTTTTTCGGAAAAGTCAAAAAGTACCTCGTACGAAAAACGACAAAAGATTCCTTTCGTACATATTACTAAAAACTCACCGAAGGGTAAAAATGGATTTAAACAATTGTAGGTGGATGGAAATAATATTACATATTGATGAAACATGGATGTGGATGATAAAATACACCCCAGTAAATACTTACGAATAAACAATCTCGGATAAAAATGAGATTGTGATATTTCCCTTACCTTAGGTCCGACTTGCTTTGTAAGTGTCCGAACCTCCTGTATAATGATTTAAATCATGTTATTGACTTATTACAGAATCATATTCATTGTTATGATATCATATATGGTTCACTTATGACATTATATTACCCGTTCTTTTGTAAATTCCATGTTAAAGAAGCGTTTTGGGTAAAATCGTTTCATTTATCGTAGGTGTTTTGACTTGTTGTTCTTGACATCATTATTACTTATATCATGATTTACTCACTTCCATAATATAAAATATGATTTATATATCATATATATTCAGTATATATATATATATAATAGGTAGATAAATAAAATGAAAAACACCGTTCATGGAGACGGTAGTCCGTACGTACGCATGAACGTTGTTTTCCTTTCCTTATTGTCTTGAAATGGAAGTAAGTAGATGGCATACATATGTATATATATACATAAATCCAGTAGCTTTATAATGTCATATATTTCATTATTATTTCTTATATATACATTATAATCATTCTTAAATGGTTAACATGGAGAATGAATCTCATCGCGTCGTGGAGACGGTAGTCCGTACGTACGCACGAGCGATGATATCATTTCTATAAATATTGAATTGAATTGGAGTGGATCATACAATATATCATAATCAATATGATTTTGTAATAACTATGTATAGTTATTCTTTACACCATTATACCCATCCATGTTAGGTGGTGGTGGAAAATAGATTACACCACGGCGTGGAGACGGTATTCCGTACGTACGCACGCGCGGTGATTTCTTTTTCCGTAGGATGGATAGATGGTGAAATAGGGTTGTTTCATACTTATAATAACATATCAGTATATGAGTGATACTGATGTTATTACTTCATAATGAAACAACCTAAGAAGAAGAAGTGGAAGAAGAAATAAAGATGAAAGAATTGGTAACGGTAATTACCTCTTCTTTGAAGTGCCTCTTTGAGACCTCCTCTTAGGGCACTAAAATTGGTCTTTGAGGAAGACCAGAACCTCTAGGATGTTTTTAGGGAAGTGGAGAAGAGATTTTGGCAGGGGTTGGCCGAGCTTGAGTGCTCAAATTGGTGTGAGGAGGAGGGAGAGGAGGTGTCCTTTTATAAGGGAGGAGAGGGGCACCTTCGGAATACCTCAAAATATTATTTTATTTTAAAGTCAAAATCGGTTTATAATGGTTCAAAAGGGTCTTATTTCGAAGATAAAGTGGGGATGGGTCGAAATCCTATCAACCAATAGGATTTAGACAAGTTTAGGTTATTATTTTAACCTTATCAATTTGATTTAACTCTAAGTTAAATAATTTAACTTTTACCGTGTCTTTTTGTTTTCTTTCACTATATGGTTAATACACTTACTATAACATGCCAAACGAACCCCAAATTGTTTATTATTAAAATATATATCCTTATCTAAGTCATTTGGCCGAACCTTAGATTTTTAGGAATAAAATAACAATTAATAATATAATATTTGATTTAAAAACTATTTTGTGTCAATTTTGACACTATTTGATATATGATTTTTGTGAAAGTCATAACAGAATTATATGTTCGAAACAAGTTGATTAAATCAACACTCATATATCATAGTAATCTAGAAAATTAGTGTAATTCATAAAAAGTCTCAAATTATATTTATTTTTGTGTTTATAACATCAATTATGTCAATATTTCATTAATAAGATAATTACTGCATCATCATTGTGTCATAAATAAATTAAATTATTTGATGTCTAAAAATTACAAATAAAATACCATCATGTATTAAATCGTTTTATCTTTCTAATGAATATTTACAATCGAATATATCTTATGTATAACCCTATATTAAAAATGATTTACTTATTAAACTTTGATTTTAACTATTTTAACCCTTCTTTAAATAAATTAATAATAAATGTCCTAATCTAATCCAAGTGGGCCTAAATGGTCATATTTTATTCCTAAGTTTGTTTTTTGTCGAATTACACTTGTCCAATAGAATTAGGACATGTTTTAGGGTAATATTAATATCATATTTACCCTTAGTTACCCTATTTACTATTAACCGCGGTAAAAAAAAGTAAAAAGTTACTATTCACCAAAAATTATTTTCATCTCATTGAACCACATTTTACTTACTGACATCAACCGTGTCTCTCGGATTTTTTGAAATTCCATTCACAGAAGCGGTAAAATTAAGTTTTATGAAAAATTCAGTTTTTTTAACTACCACTTAGTAGTTTCACTATTCACCAAAAATTGATGTTTTTCAGAACAGTGCCAAAATTTCATCCCAAGCTATATTTCATATTCCAAATTCAAAAATGAAGTCTATTTTACCAAATTCATTACATAAAAGTTGCATTAATTAATTTTATAATTAAATCCCGCTGTTAAAACAAATAGCGTGTTTTTAAGAAACAATATCTATCAAAAGATTGACACTTGTTTATGTCTAGTTTAAATGTGAAATTACATCCAATGACCAACATTGTATTAAATTGTAAAAATATATTCTAAATATACTTTAAAACCACTCAAATTAATGATTTATCACTATTAATTATTTCGATTAAAAAAGTTGTTTTTAATTATAATTTAGTAATTTTCACTATTCATCAGAATATGAAAGTTATCCGAAAAGTACCAAAATTTCACCTTAGGCTAAATTCGATACTCCGAATCCAAAAATGAAGTCCATTTTAAAATTTATAAAATTTAAAAAGTGGTTATTACTATTCATAACGGCTAGTTTTAATAATATTTTAATAGCATATCATTGTTTCGTAAAACTCAGTATTACGTACCACACACGCTATCGAGGAAGGTTGCGATTGCGTGTAATGCAAGGCAAGTCAAGGATGCATGTTGTGCAAGCTCCTTTTGGTGTAGCGTACAACACAAGACATTAGTGAAATAAAAAAGAATATTTTTCATAAAATCTCGGGCTGTTACACTTATAGCTCAAAATTTTCATCCACTTGAATTATATAGATCAACCTATACTAAAATATTTTTTTAAAATAACTAAAAATAGATAAGGAATACCTATTTTTGAGATCCTTATTTCTGTAAAGACCCGCAAATTTCAAGGAAATTTTTTTTCTTAATTTTCTTTGGAATTTTACAAGAGCGCAGTTTCAGACGGCACCTGATTCCGAGGCCCGGTGTGCCCGGAATCAATTTCCGAAGTTTGGCTCGGGTACGTTCAGTGAACGGACGAGCGGGTTTTTCTATCTTTTGAACCAGTGCCCGGAATCGAATTCTGAGGGCACCGATGAAATCACAGCGCCTGTATTTGCTTAGAAACGCCTCTTCCGGAGTTGCGTTTGCTCAGACGTGGTTTTTAAATTTCGGGGCTTTAAGTCAGAAATAAAATAAATTTGTGCGACAACTTTATTTTATTTCACTTAAGCTGCTTGGAAGCCACTTGAAGCCACTTAAAGGCGGCTTGATCTGAGTTGAACTGGATAGGATGCTATCCAGAAATATCCTACCCCCTTGGTAGGATATTTGTGAGGTGGGGCCCGCACGAGCCTCGCCGTTTCTTTCGCTAAGTAACGCACCCGCAAAAACCCGTCAAAGTAACTGAAAAGTCAACCGACGCGTTTTCTTAAATTCTTAACAGACCATTTAATTGAGCGGTTTATTTCGTGAATTAAATGGGCTGTTTCGCTCGTTGAATTAATTCAACGAACTGATGGGTCGTTACTTACGCTTTTGCGTTTGTTGGCATGCTTATAAAATAAGACCAACCTAAAAATCCTTTGAAAGGATTTGAGAGGATCTTTGTTTCTTCATCTCCCCTCCTCGCGAAGAACGCGAAGAACGCGAAGAACGCGAAGAACGCGAAGAACGCCGGCGACCGGAATTCGACGACGCACACCGTGATCTGCGACGTCGACGAGCTCTACCCGCGACGTTCTTCGGCGACGCCTCTTCTTCCGCGGCGAAACCTACGATCGGCGGTTAAAGGTGAGAATCGAAACTTCTAAATTCTCCCGTTTTAATTTTCAATAACAACGGATTTAATTAATTAAATCCGTTTGATCTTGATCCGGAGATTGGCGACGCGACGCCGGATACCGCGACGACGCGACGATCCCCCTTCTTCCGCGACGAGCAATCCCGCGACGATCCCCCGTCCGACGACGACAAGGTAAGGGTTGATTGGAATATTTTTATTTCCCGTGTTTATTCTTTTAAAATAAAGAACCCGATCTCGGAACAATTTTAAATTTATTTAAAATTGTTGATTGGTTGTTTCTATTCCTCCCATTGTTTATGACTAACGCGGAGGGTGCGGGTCTAACGAACAAGACCCGGCAACCCTCCGCCGATCTTTTGTTGTGCGGATTTGGCGGACGACGACGAACCGTGCGGCAAGGGCGATCTGTTGATCCCGCAGCAAAGATCGGCCCCCGGGAGGAGCAACGGCGCAGACGGGATGCAAAACGGGCCACCGGAGCAACTCCAGCGGCCCGCGGAAGACGGCGGCGGCGCAGGTCGCGGGCGCGGCGGCGCCGGCGGCAGGAGGCGGCGGCGCCCGGCGCGCCGCCGTGGAGGAGTTCCGCCGCGGCTGAAGTCGCGGCGGCGGCGGCCGGTTCCGCGGCCGCGCGGAACCGGGAGGGGGACGCGGCGGCCCGGCCGCGTCCGCGTGACAGGCGGCCCCCCGCGGGGCCGCGTTTTCCTCCAAGCCGCGGGTCAAACCCGCGGCAGTTGCTTCGGCCGCTCGGCCGAAGCCGAGCCGGCCGGTCCGGTCGGCAGGGCCGCGCCCAGGCCGGACCGGACCCGGCCTAGCCGGGTCGGTCCGGGTCGTGTCGACCCGGTTCGGGCCGACCCGGTGCGGCCGACCCAGGGGGGGTTCGGGCCGGGTCGCCCCGGGCCCAGAACCCCCGTTTCGGGCCTTCTTCGGTCTTTTGCCCATATCTTGGGCCTGGGACCTCCGATTGATGAACCGTCAGCGGCTACGCGATCCTTGGATCAATACGGTCGTTTCGGTATATTATACTCAAGGTTTCGGAAGACTTTGGGTTCGGCCGGGTTGGTTCGTACACGAAACCAACCGGGCCCTCGGAGCGGAAACGCTCATAACTTGAGCTGCGGACGTCCGATCGACGTACCGTCAGCTGTGGTAGTCTCCTCTAAGTGAGACGGAACTTTTGGCATACTCCGCCCGAGGATCGGACACAGGCGGAGTATGGTCGGGTTGGTTTTGCCCTAAAAACCAACCGGGCCCCTGGGACGAAAATGCCAATAACTCTCAGACCGGGCGTCCGATTGACGCGCCGTCTGTTGCGTTGAGATCCTGTTGTCGATACGGAACTTTTGGATACATCAACTTCGGACTACGTGTCAGTTGATGTATCAGCCTCTCGGCTCGTGGAGCGGACCCTCCTAAACGAGCTCGCTATGTGCGGGAACCCTAGCGCTGGCTGTGACTTCGACGACAGAGCAGAGATCCTCCGTGGACTGCGACGACGGCAGAGCAGAGATCCTCCGTGGACTGCGACGATGGCAGAGCAGAGATCCTTCGTGGACTGCGGCGACGACTGTGCAGAGATCCTCAGTGGACTGCGTCGACTACTGCACTCAGCGATCCTACGTGGATCAGTGCTACAGGTTCTGTGTGAGCCCGATCCTATGTGGGTCCTTACTACCGGTTCTGTGTGAGCCACTGCCTACAGGTTCTGTGTGAGCCCGATCCTATGTGGGTCTTTTGCGGGGGTTAGTACCTATCGATCCTTCGTGGGTCTGACGACTTAGATGGATCAGTGATCATCTTTGACGTCATCTGAAAAAGTATACCTGGTTGAGCTGAATCTTATGTTACTCTCCTTTGTGGATTGTGTTGAACTATCCTATGTGGATTTACTGTTTACTCTCCTTGTGGATTTGAGTCTTGCTTTCCTTTGTGGATTGAGTTGTTCTTGAGCTCGTGAGCAGAGCTAGAATTGGGGACTTAGGTATATGTATGGGAATATACCTAAGTCGAGTCAGATGTTACTTCGTGATTGCATCTTTCTTTTGTGCTATATCCTTTGTGGATTTCGGGAGACCTTCGGGGGTCTCGGGGTCCTTACTGAGTAGCTTATACTCACCCCTGCACGGGCTATGCCCGCACCTTGTTGTGTTGGATGCAGACGACGGACAGCGCTGATCACGGTTGGGGCGTGGAGCAGGACAGTACCTGGAGGTGGACCACTGGACGAGACGTGCTCGGAGCGGACGTGGGACCCGAGGAGCCTGGAGGCTATCTGTACCCACCCTTCAGGTGGGATTGCCAGTGGACGACACACGAGGCCGCCATCTTTTCTTCAGTTTCTGTTCTTTACTTTTTCCGTTGTACTTTACAGTTGGGCTTGTATTTCCGGCCCCCTTTACTTTTCTGCACTTGGTAGTTACTTTCTGCTTGCTGACTCTGTGGTGGTTGTTACTTATAAAGGCAATGCCTTCCCTGTTTACTGGGATTTTACGCCTTGGTGCTAGTCGCCAGCCCCTGGCCTATGGAAGGCGGGCTTGGGGTAGTCACGGCACGGGCCCCGAGGTCGGGTCGTGACAATTTCAATGAAGAAAACTATGGGTGCTGGAAGGTTTGAATGATTATTTATTAAAAAAATAATTTTAAACTTTAATTAGAAATCAATCACTCCCTAAAAAATTTCGGATAGAGATCAAAAAATGGGATGCTACTGCTAAAGTAGATTAAAACCTTAAATAAAGATCAATAAATATTATCATATGAGGATGAGGTCTAGATGAATTCAATAGAGTATCTCAAATATTCTAAACACATGAAATGTATAAAACAGTAACTATAGATTATGAAGGAACAGATAATGTTAGGTAGCTTAGATACAACACTACAAAATAGAATCTGTATCCTTTAAAAATGATAGATATAAAAATAATCACCCAAATAAATGGAATAATTATATAAATAACAAAAATTATGAATCTTTTAGAATAATTATTCAAAAAATGAATCATAAAGATAATTTTCTAAGAGTTATAAAAAAAAATGGATTTGTATTTCATCTTCCATTTGTAAATATATTGTTGTGAAATATTTTGAAATAAAATATCTTAATGGTACTTTTCTTATGTATGAAAATGAAATTGAAGATGAATCTGGTGAACAATTTTTATTTAATAATTAAAATGATTCTTTTAAATTATTTACATAGAAGGATGACAATAAGTTAAATGAAGTATTACTATCTAACTCATCCAATGGAGAAGACTAAAAATATTCTGAATCTAATAGTGATTTTACTATGTTTTCTAATAATTTCATGAAATTATACCATAAACTAAGTGTTTTTAAGAAATAATTGGATAGATACAACAATTATGATGTATCTTATAAAGATTTCAGATGCTATGACATCAAAAATCTTTGAAACATCAAGCCATACATTCCTCAATTGTAAGACAAGAATAAAAATTAATGTAAATAAAAAAGAAGTTTTATTTCAAAAAAAATGGAAAAGTGTTATTAAGGATACCTAGATTGATTTAAAATAATCAAGTGATGACTCATCCTATGAATATAAATTTTAAACCTCAAACCAAAATCTTAACTTCTACTTTATAGCACAAACACTTGAGGTAAATTATTTTTATTTTTTGATAATGAATCTAATTTTAAAACTAATAAATTTCCTTTTAAAGAATTAAATATTTAATTAATCATTATGGAAGATACATATGAGATCATAGAAAAGATAAATAAATCCATCATAAATTTTTATGATGTTTATATAAGTGAAAACAATTCCCTAAGATAGAAAATTTCATACATAAAAAGGAAACTGGACAAATATATTTTATATTTTGATAAAAATGATAATAAAGTTAAAAGAATACAAACTAATATATAATGTATTTAATATTTTCTAAGTGTTTTTATAAAGGGATGGAATCATCTTAATAAAATACTTGGAAACAGTAGAGAAAATAGAGTGTGATTTGTAATAGGAAGTAATGGTGATAGGAATAATCTATATAGAAATTATTTTGAACATAGTGATAAGAATATATATATATATATATATATATATAAAGTAACATGTTTTCATTACGAAGAACTGGGGAATTATAAAAATTATTATAGTAAAATAAATCTTTAATTTTCTAGTACTAATCATGCATTTATTTCAAAGATTATGTCTAAACACTATGCTAGAAGTTCTATATAGAAAAAAATAAATATGAATTCCAAAACCTGTAGTTTGAAACATTATATAACCCAAGACAAATCGGATAAAAAAAATTCTTATTTTTTTTGTAAAGAATAATGTATAATAATAAAAATGAAAATTGTCAAATGGATAGTATATTATCAAGAAATATGAGTGAGGATTTCTCAAACTTTCACTCACTATCAAATATCAATGGAGGTTATGTCACCTTTGGTGACAATGACAAAGGTAAATTATTGGAGGTGGATTAGTTGGAAATCCAAATTCTGCCCTCGTTAATAATGTTATTTTTATTAAACTCTTGAATCACAACTTGACATGTATTTTTAAACTTTTTGATTAAATTTACCTTATATATTTTTATAGCAATTCATATTCTACCTTAAAAGATAAGTCCTTAATATCTAAGGCACTAAGAACTAAAAATTATTAAAAATTAGATCTTAACTATTTGAGTAGAAAATATATATACTATTTGAATACAAATATAAATTAATCATGGATTTGGCATAGAATACTTAGAAATTTTAATGCCTATTACTTGATAAATTTATCTAAAAGAAATATGATTTTCTGAAAACTTAGGTTGACTAAATAAAAACTTTGTAATTCCTTTCAAATAGGTAAGAAAAAAATCATCTTTTAAATAAATTAAATATATTTCTTATTATAAACCCTCGGAACTTATTGACATGTATTTTTTGGACCATATATAAAGAAAATTATATAAATAAAATCAGTTGTTTATGTTATAATTGATGTTTTTATGGATTTATATGGGTTTTATTTTTTAGACATAAGAATTAATCTTGTTATTTTTTATTATTTTTCTAATGATGGTTCAAAAAAGAAAAACATTCCAAAATTATATATTTAATAAGTTACCATTAGGGATAATTTTAAAACCATGACTTTAATTAATTTTGTTCAAAATATGGAATGAAACACACCTTCTCACCGCCTTTAAATCCTCTACAGAATGGTGTTGTTCAAAGGTGTAATATGGAATTGTATAAAAATTCTATGATTTGGTTATGTAAATATATAATTATTACTCATTTTTGGGCTAAATATATTAACACAACATTCTATTTCAATAAAAAATATTAAATTAGGCATTTATAAACAAATACACCATATGAGTTATAGAATAATAAAAAACAAAAAGTTGGATACCTAAAATTTTTGAGACATATTGTTTATATTTGTAATACTAATGATAATATTGGTAAATTTTATCTAATGGTTGATTAATGGATCCTTCCTGGTTACTCTAAAATTGGTAAATATTATAGAGTTTTCAATTAAAAATCAAGGATTATTAAAAAATCAACTCATGTGAAATTTTATTAAAGTGATCTTTTTTATCATAAAAAGAATAATTTTGATGAGTTAAGTGATCACATAAAAAACGTGATACCAGACCATATTTTTACTCTAAAAAGGATGATGATTTAGAACTTTTTTTTGAAAGAAGAAATCTTAAAATAATGGAAACTAGAAAACCAAAATGCATGCTACCTAAATAGCCTAGAACCCTAAAAGATGACCCTTTAGATATATTAAGAGAAAACATAGATGATGGGGTAAGAACATGAATACATATTGGAAACCATATCAAATTCTCTACCATTCTCTCTCAACTTGAACCTATAACTATAGAAGAATCGCTAGCTGATGAATGTTGGGTATTAACTATGAAATATGTATTAAAGTAGTCCAAAAAGAACAATGTTTGGGGATTATTTAATAGACCATATAATTACCATATTATAGGTACTAATTGGTTATTTATAAATAATAAGGTTGATATGGGTGTGATCATTAGAAATAATAATAGAATAATTAAATAATTTCACAGTTGAGATGATGTGATAGATTTTGAGGAAATATTTTCCATAGTTGATAAATTGGAATATATTAGGATTATCCTTGCATAAACATCTCAAATAAATTTTAAATTATTTTATATTGATTTTAAATAATATTTTCTAAATGGATACTTTTTGGAGAAATTTTATGTTGAAAAGAATCCTTGTTTTGAAAATCCAATTTCTTTATAGTTTTTTTCCTAAATATAATAAAGCTCTTAATTATCTTAAAAAAAACCCAGAGATCTTGGTATAAAATGATATGCTATTTTTAATTGTCAAATTATTATTCAGTAGGCCTATAATATCCTATTATTTTAATTATAACTTCTTAATGTAATATTTTACATATTCAAATATATATTGATTATATGATTTATGGATCAACAAATAAAAAATTGTGTAATTATTTTTCAAAACATATAAAGAAAAATATGAAATGAGCATGATGGGTTATCTAAATTTCTATATTGGATTGAAAATTTATCAAAAGGACTTTGATAATTCTTTAAATAAAATAAAATTAATACTTTATTTACATAAGATTTTTTTATATTAAAATATTTAGGCATAAGAAACTCCTATGAGTTCCAATATAAGGCTTTATTTGTATGAAGTTGGGAATATGTTAAAATCACATTTTATAGAGGAATAACTAGGATGTTTCTTTATTTTACTACAATTAGACCAGAAATTATGTTTTCAGTATAAATATTTTCTATATTTCAATAAAATATCAAATAAATCCATTTTAATGTATTGAAAAGAATATTAAGGTATTTCAATGGCTTACATTGTATTTCGTTGGTTATAAAAAAAATCTAATTATATTTTTATCTCATATTCAAGAAGCTAATTTTGAAGGATATATATTAGATTAAAAAAACACCTCAAGAACCTGTCACTTTATTTGAAAATAAATAATTTTATAGTCATGTAAAAATAAATAATAATTTTATTTATATACAATAAAAGAATATTACATTCATACTAGTAGTTGTTTTGTGTAGGTGTTGTTTTCAAAACATATCTCGATGGGATTTGGATTTAATTTTTATCAAGTATCAATCAAATTCGATAACCCTAGGGCTATAAGAATTTGTTAGAATACTATAAACCATTATAAAACAATTAATATAGTTTTGAGTCATCATTTCTTGAGTGATAACACTAATAAAAGAAACACATCTCTTGAAATTCAGTCTACTAAAACTGAGTTAGCTACTATGACTACTAAGAGTCTCTCTTAAGATAAAATTTATTTATTAAGAGATAAATATGTTTATTTTAATTTAGATGAATAAATTTATATGATTATTTAGTTCCATTTAAATTTATTTTTTATTATTTAGTTTTGGATAATTATTATTTTCTTTTTTATTTTATAAATCTAATGATAAATATTTTTATTTAAAAATAATTTATTGAATATCATTTTTTTGATCTTTCAAATCATTAATTTTAAGAAACTATAGTCTATCTATTTGATAATTTTTATTTATTTTTAATTTATTATGTTTCTTAATATATCTCTTGAATTCCTAAGATATCCCCAGCATACCTAATACCCTTATGCGTCAAAGCCCATGCATGTTTTGATCAAGCATGTGAAACCTATCTCCTTGATTGATTCCATTACATGTGAGCTTCCTTGTCCAAATATCATCCATAATTCACTAAATCTATCTATGATCTATAAAATTATAATCCTCTAGATAGTTTGATCATGGGGAAAGATAATAGGATAGAGTAAGGTTCCTCACGAACCTCAAATAGGGCCAAAGATTCTATCTTGTAGCACCGAGTTCTTCCTATTATGGAAATCAATATTTCATGGTTGAATAACAAAATGATTATTTTAAATAAATTCATGATTTTTCAAGGGTAGAAGTATATTTTTAGTGAATGAAAAGGTGGTTTTGTGTTACACAAATAAGTGTGTGATTTTTACCTAAATTTATATATATTCAGTTTTCTGATAGTGGTGCTAATATTAATTCTAAAATATTTGGAAAATAGTTATCAATCATCACTAAATAAAAGAGTGAAATATTTTACTGTACTGATGAAGGAAGATATTGTTTTAGGTAAATAATGGTGGGTACATATGATATTAGACTAATTGAGATCATTAAATACATATTTGGGACATCTATTATTGAAATGAAGGTGAAGGACTTTGAGGCAAATAGGAAGTTATTTTGTAATTTCTTTAAAATTTTTATTTATTAATTATTTAGAGAGTTGTATAAGATACTATTCTAGGATATGTATTAATGTTTTCTTCTTTTGTATTAGAATAACATTATTATTTTAAGATGATAGATGCACCTTATGCCTTATTTGTGCCGAGGAAAGTGAAAGACGAGTTACTATAATTTTAGTAAGACTATATCTCTTGTGTTTAAAAAGAAATAAGTAGATTTTAATGAATGGAAAATTGTCAAGTGTCATAAAATTAATAAACTCATATCCAATCTTCCAAAAACCTTTTGTTACTCTCAATATTATTCCCCATGTAAGCGGGATGTAGTTATAAAGGAAGGAGAAGATGGACTAGTTCCACCATAATCTACACCTGTCGACGGGAAGATTTATAGTCCCATATTCTTAGGGATGTTGTAACTATTGAGGGTGGTCCATTTAGAGAATTATTTTTATAACATAATAGTTAATATTAAATTTACCTTTTTAAATCATTAGAAGATAATGTATATGTTCTATAGGCTGATAATGTAGTTTATTTTCCTGAAGTTAGAACCGTGGTTATGAAAAAAGAGAATAAGGCTTCAAATTACATTTCAATTCAAAATTCTAGAGAGTAAAATGTTAATAATCATTTTTATATTGATCTGATAATAGGACCAGTTATACCTGCAGATAATGTCGGTGCATATATCCCTATACCTAAATATGTTTCTAAAACAAAAGTATTAGAACATTTTATTGTTGGGATCTCGAATATTCTTATATTTTAAAGGGATGAATTTTTTTTTGGATTCTATTATTCCATATAAAATATAGGATCCACCTTTAGTTTATAATTATAAAAATATATTGGGATTAGTGTAATATTTTTAAACCATTGTAGTTGATATTTTTAATGAATTTTAAATTATGAAAGGCGAATTTAGTGAGATAAAAGATGAAATAAAAGACACCCAAGCTAAGTTAAAAAGAGGTAAAGATAATATAGTTTCTATGGATTATTTCAACATGATTATAGAACTAATGGATAGTGTAAATATAATTATAATGGTGTTAAAATGTTTTAATCTTGGTATTCTTATTTCAAAAAAGCATGAGCTTGAGTCATTCAAGAAAAAAATTCTCAATCTTGAGGATAATTGTACTACCAATTATAGCTTTTTGTTCTATGTGTAACGGCAGTATTGAAATTTTAAGTGAACAGGTCTCTATATTCTTGGATTTCATATTTATCTATGAATATTCCCAATAAATCATAAGAAGTGATATTTTACCACATATATGATAGTACTAATTGAAGAGTAAGGTGCTTATCCATTTTTAATTCCTCTAAAAGTTTCTACCAAATTCATACACCTGTGGTCAAGTATATAATTAGGATATTTAGTCGAAATATGACTATAGATATTTATATTTGAGTTATCAAAATTAGAAACTAAGAGTACTTTAATGTTATTCAATATCTCTAGTGAAAAAAAAACAATTCTCTAAAACATGGAAGTAACAACATGTTGGTCAGTATTATTGTATACCTTGAATAGTTTTTCCATATATATAATTTAATTTTAATGAAACGTTTGAACTATCTGATATCTTCATAAATCAGATGTAAACTTAGACACAATCCATTAATAAGAATTTACAAATTATTTAAACCCAACTTAAGGACCTTCTAATGTTTTCTTATAAAGTCTCTAACTTTACAACTTTTTGTTTAGAATAATGTGCATAATTTTCTTCAAAGTGTGAATAAATAGTTCTCTGTAGAGGAAAAAAATAAACAACTGTGTATGTGGTACCAATTTATCTTACTTCTATATTACTTTCAACACTTCAACCTATTCCAGCCAATGTTGTTCAACTAGATCATGTGTTGGTTAAGAAACTTTCTAGGATTTATCATAAAAAATATCTTTAGATTATATAATGAGAAAATATCATGCTTGTTTTAATGATATTAGAACTAAATTACCTCAATATTCAAGTATATCATAATTTTATACTTTACAAGATGATGATGATCCTATAGTTGGATGGTACAAAAGATAATTTATTTTCCTAGTGTGATAGAGTGGATGACCTAGGCCATTTCACTTGTGTATCTTTTCATTTCATCAATAACAAAATTTATTTCACTTAAAATAAATATTTTTTGCTATTTTTTTATTAAAACAATTTTTTTTTGTTTTTAGGAATAGTTAATTTTAAATTCAATTTAAAATAAATTATCCTAACATGAAGATGAAACCTTATAAATTAGGAAAAGAAATGTCTTGTTCCTTAGGGTTTGGTCTCATGGGTTCCTTCATTATTCATTATTATTTATTAAATTCAATTTGACGATCCTTCCCATCGTACATGTATTTTTATTTCCAATCTTTGGTTGTATTTTTTGTATGCCTAAAAAACCCCTTTTGTACACCAAGTTTCACCTCCTCTTGGTATAAAACATGAATTAATACAAGATTCAAAACATCATGGATGATCAGCACACGCCTAAACATCCCAATTATTCACCACAAATTAAATTATAACAATTAAAGAATTAAAGAATGATAATTTCTGAACACTGTGAAACTTCCCCCAAGGCCAATATTGTGGTTAGTCACTTTTCATTAGAAATTGTAAGAGATCATAGTGAAATGTTGGGAGAGATAAATATAATGGTTTTAAAAGATATAGATATAGATATATAAGAAGAAATATAATGGAATAATGAAAAAATTTAATAATATATGTATTTGGTTTATATCAATGAGAAATTGGAAACAAAATATAGAAATTAGAAAACCTAAAAATCAATAGAAACTATCTTATTCAGTGGAATGGATGATTACCCCAATTAGAAAATGATTTTATAGTCCCCTTGTACCTACATTCCTTGGATCAAAAGAACCATTATGTCATCATAAATGAGACAGTAAATGTGTAAAATTCATTTCGGGCCATAATTAGGTATTTATATGTTGTCTCAATCTTTAAATTCATCAAATACACTCTTTATGGATCCCTTTTGTTTTACATCCTAAAAACGGTTTTTATACTATAAAATTATCGAAGCATCACTATAGAAATGATTTATGGACAAAATTTTATAGCTTAAGAAAATTAGGGGTCTGTTATGAAATAGAACATATGTTTCATTCCATGAAACATGTTGGTCAACTCCCAGACTGCTTCTTTCTCTTACATATTTTATTATGCCATTAAATCATCAAATTTTACGTAAAAAATGATTGATTTATGATGTAAATCATTAATTTATAGTCTCTTTAGCAATTTTTCCCCTATATCATTAGTTTTGTGCTCCAGGATTGGATCGTCACTTGTAATTTTTCATAGGAAATCATATTCATGTGGAATTCATCACTTTTTAGCTCATTTCCATACATTTCTTGTATCCATACACAATTTATTAAAATATTTAAATACTAGAAAGATTAAACATTTAAAAATTTATAATAATTTATTTCATATTAAAATACACATATAAAATGTTGGACTATCAGTTCCCCAATAGTTATAACATTCTTATCCTTATATACATGACCTTAATAACATTAAAATTTATTTTCATTCTACTAATATTTTTATTAAAAAAGATTCAAATGATAATTTTTGTTAATGGAAAATAGAGTTTTTAATTCCACACAAAATAATTTATCCAACTTCTCACTTTTCAAAGAAACAAGTAGATTAACCATTTTACTTTTCCTATTTTGATATAAAAATTCTCTTCATTAATTAAAATTTTATTTCTTAATTCATCTTTAATGTGCATTCAATTGAGAAGTTTACCTCACATGGATTTATATTTTACTCATATCTCAAGGAAATAATGTAATGAATTTGTGATAATACATCATGTACATGTCAATTACCATAGGATTTCATGAATTATAACATATCCACTATGTAAATACGAAAATAATAGTTAATCATGATGGATTCACATTACGGATAAAACATCTCTAAGGATTTATGTTGGTGGGTAATGAATAAAAACAAATCTCAAAAAGGAGGTTTGACTCATTATTATACCACATGATATCAAAAGATAAGACTAATTAAATACTCATGTAAAAATTTCATATATCAACCCCCAAATCTCAAATTAGTAAGATTATATAAGAAATCACAATGAATAAATTTCCCTCCCTTTATTTTTTAACTTTTTTATTTTATTTTTATTTTTCTAATTTTTTTATTAATAAAACTCTCACATCCACCACCTAACCCCATAAGAAAAAATATTTTTGGTCTGGAAATGGCGATTTTACATCCTCCAAAGACACAAACATTTTTTATTCATTTATTCATTTTTTTAATTTTTTATCTATATATGTGAATAATAAATTACAATAAAT
Source organism: Viscum album (assembly GCA_963277665.1). Taxonomy (NCBI): domain Eukaryota; kingdom Viridiplantae; phylum Streptophyta; class Magnoliopsida; order Santalales; family Viscaceae; genus Viscum; species Viscum album. Next base: position 376,368,880 of record OY728142.1, read on the forward strand.
GATTACATGATGTCCCTCAAAATCTAATGAAAAATTCTGTAGAAAAATTTATAATTGAAGTAAAACCTCATCGTCCCTAGAATACCAAATCCCCACAATTATTCTTTAAAATACCATGCAATATATAATAAATAGGGTAGGAATAGATATAATATGATTTTAAAATGAATCATCTTCTATCAACCCCATACATGGATTCTATGAGAAAAATTGGGATTTATGTTAGGGTGAGTCCAAAATAAAATGGATAATAAATTAAAATTTCCTCAATCATATTAAAATTAATTTGTTTAATTAATGGATTCAATAATATGATAGTCAATTTCTAGAAGATAAGATACACAATTCTCTCAATATATATAATTTATATAGATGTGGGAAATCTTTGTTCAGAATTTTTATTAGTGATTATAAAAGATATTTTTGGAGCAATTATGCTTGGAAATTCACAAAAAATAAACCAATCCATATCAATTATAAAATTTCAAAACATTAAAAATCTAAGAATGATTTCATTTAAAATAATAAACTCATTCAAAAAATATTATTTTTCAAATTTTTACATTCATTATTGACTATACTCATTAATTTTACCATTTCACTCATCTATTCATGTCAAAAGTGGAAATTAAAACAAGGTATAATAATTATACTGAGTAATCTGTGTCACTTAATTCGACACTAGATCTCAAGAGTTCAAGTGGGGCATATAATTTTATATTAATGATCAAAAAAATAAAATATAATTATTGCAGAAAAATAAAATAATTAATTGATACTCATATAACCATACAAATAAAGATCAAGTATGTAATGTTTGGAAGATACCATATACCATGATATTTATACAACTATAAAAAAACTCATCAAAGTGTAAGGACCATTCCAATTAATTTCAAAAATATAAATGATTTATTTTACATCCTAAAATATTCCTAAAGTATATTTAAATATAAATTCCTAGAATTAAAATAAAATTTGATAATGATAAATTTTGGTTTGATCCCCCTAGTGGGACATTGGTTTTGACTACCTCCAAATAAGAAGTACTAGTTGTTATCCTTAGTCTATTAGGGAAAAAGTATTTTTTATTTAAACCACAAACACATATTCCCTCCATATTTCACTTCTCCTTTTTATGAGGAGGTATCTATGGATAAAATACACCAGATCTATCCCCTTCACAATTAGGTATGAATTTCATGGTGGGGGTAAGATGAATTAGGGGTCCTTCACAAGGTTTGATAATACTTATGAATCCTCTACTTCATCATCCAATGGTTTCTCTAGATTTTGTTCATCAATGGTATAATTAATTGGAATGTTGATATGTAATATTATATTATTTTTTCTAAATTTAAATATTTCATAAGAAAATATTTCCATTATGTGTAAGCATATTGTGTCTTTGATTAATCTTGAAGAGCCACTTGGATCTCTTCCAGAACTCCCTATAATAAATATTTAGTATGTTCTAGGAGATATATATGTTCCTCAATAAGAGTTTCATATTATTATTCATTTTAGTTTATGTTTTAATATGAGTTACATGACTCTACAAATTAAAAATAGTGGTTTGTGATACATAATTAAACTTTATAAAAATTAAATGAAATTTATTTCAAAAGGGGAACTCCATAAAACTTATTCAACATCAATCAATTATTTGGCGAAAAGCACCAATTAGAGTTGATTTTCATTTGAAAGAAGAAGATAGTAAGTATTCCATATTATTTACTCAAATTTAAATATTTGGGTGGTCATTTCACTATCTATTACTAGAGTGAGGTGAGGTGGTGTTGATTCTTATAATTTATCAAGAAAGGTAGATAATGTTTCAATTCAACTTTTCCCCAATTAATCCAAAATTTATCCAAATTTACATGATCTATATCCATATATTAGTAGGAAATTCTCCTTTATCTATTTCCTATATGAATAGTTTAGTGAGGTGGAATGGATAAATAAGAACCACTCCTTTTACCACCTATTATTATTATCCAACATCAAAAATTTGTGGGGAAATATCTTCCACCAATGGTGAATGTTTTTACTATTGTTTAAGTTCCATTTTCTCCAAAAATGCATGAACATATTCAAACACTATTATAGTTTTTCTATTTGGCTTTCTATACATTTCTTATTTCTTTCACATGGTCTTGTTTATAGTATTATTATTTTTTTATTTTTTCACCAATGAGTAATCTACCCATGAATAATAGTCATAATTTCAATCCATCATGGGAAGAAAATTAATTTAAATAATTTAAATATTTCAAAAAATATGTGAAAAATAAATTAGTGAATGAAAAAATACTAATCTTCTATGAAAAATATCTATTTTTGATGTTCTTTTCATAGGGTGGTACAAAAACTAAGTTATTTTTCTATAGAATCAATATGGATAACCAAGGTCATATCACTTTTGGATCTTTATATTCAATCAATTATAAAGTATATTTAACCTAAGATAACTCTTTTTGGGTTTTATTTATTTATTTTACTAAAACAACAAAATTTCAATTTTTTGGAAAAGAGAACATAAAATGAAATTTAAAATAACACATCCTAACTTGCAGATGTAATAGATTGATATTAGAAAAGAAATTTCTTTTTCTTTTGGGTTTGGTTACAAGCGTTTCTTCAATATTAATTATTATTTATTAAATTAATTTTAACAATTAATCTCATTGTACTTGGATTTTCGTTTCTTATATTGAGTGATATTTTTATCACGGTCAGAAAACCACTTTAGCACACCAAATTTCACCACCTCTTAGTAGAAAATTGGAATGAAATTTATATTTATGTCATGGTGGATGATCCTTGAAACCTTAAAATTCTATCACATTCAACAAAAATTAAATTAAAACATTTCAAGAATTAAAATGAAATAAGTTTATACTCCTATAAAACCTCCACCAAGGTCAAGCCTTAGTTCAGTCACTTTCCCTCATAAAGCATAAGATATCACATAAGAAAGATGAAATATAGACCTAGAAAGGTTGAGAAAGATAAATATATGGGGATGGAATATGAAATTAAATTACAAAAAATAAAATCATTAATAAAATTTCAATTATATTTATATTGAAAGGAAACTGAAAAAAAATAAAAAAAAATGTATAGAACCTAAAAAGAAACAAAAGACATATTCCTCACCCCAATGACTAATTTCTTTAGATTATTTGATTATTTTATTATCACAATTGAAACTATATTTATAGGCCAAAAAAACCCTAAGGCTATTATAAATGGTCCAATAAATGGGTAAAATTCATCCCATTTCATAATGGGGTCTTCACATGTCCTCTTAGGAATTTAATTCATCAAATATACTAATTATGGTTCCCTTTCAAGTGTTTTACATTGTAAAAAGTAGTTTACTCCCCAAAGTTATCGAATCATCATCCTAGGAAAGATTTGTGACCATAATTTTATAGAATATAAAAATTGGGGGTATGCCAAGGTGTAATACATATGTATTGCATCATGGCCCATGTTATACAACTCCTAGACTACTTCTTTCCCTTACCACTTATCATATGCCTTCATATCCTCAACTTTTATATAAAATATGACTCATTTACAATGTAAAATTTCAATTTATATTATTTTGGGCTTTATTTCCTCCTGAATCTTATGTTTTGTGCTCCAGGATCAGGTCTTCACTTGTATTTCATTTTGGGACATCATCTATATGTGGAATTCATCATTTTTTGGACTAATTTCCAAATATTTATTGTATCCTAACACAATTTGTTAAATAATTAAATATTTGGATGATATAAACATTTAAAATGAAAATAATGTGTATCTATATTAAAATATTAATTTAAAATGTTGGGTTTTCACCTACTCATATTTCTTCTTATAATTTTTTCTTTTCTCAAATAGAAGCTTTCAAAAGTGTAATGAATCAATCTTATTTAGTGAAGTCTTAACAAAACTGGTAAGAATATAAGAATATATAAGACTTCAAAAAGGAGGATATTATTAAACATATTGATATGTGTGTAGAATCCATGTTCCATATCATAAGTAGAATACTTTTTATACAACACTACTTGATAGGAACTCTAGTTCTATATATGTGTTTGATAATGTTTTTGATCTTTCTATCATTTACTAATAAGAGAACCAGATGTTAGCTAATTTCATGGCCCTAGATTCTCCTCCTACTATTTCCCAACCAGTGATGTTACCTTCATTTTGAAAGTATTAATTGTTTATAGCTTTAGAGCATTGTGAGAAAGTATTAACTATAGATTTTAGGCTCTCTGATCATGATAGAACTGACTTTGGAGGGAAAATTTCTTCTAAAGTTCAAGTTGAACAAGCTATCATTCACCCTAAATTAAGGAACCACCTACTTATTTCTTATATATTATATTCACAAATCCTCTACCTCGACCTAAATAAAACATTGATACCATTCTATATTCCTAATCCAAATATATTCATAACTATATATATAATATATATATTTATATTTAATTAAAATCTAGTTCTAGTGTTTATTTGTGGTTGATTTTGGTTTTTTATTTTTTATTTTCACATTTTTTATCTTATCTAAATCCACATACAAATCATATTCTAATTCAATGTCACATTCCTACAGTCTTTTATGGTCATGTATACCATTTATTGTGTTTTATCAATTTTATTTTATTCTTTTTTGAAATCACCAAATGAGTAGAATCTATGGAAAACAAAAAATTTAAAAACTTTTAAGAATGCTTAAATATTTTTAAACTATGTTGGATATCTGTTTTCTTATTAAAGTCTATAAAATTATATGCTTTATTTTATGTTTTTTGTCATTAGAAATGGGGAGATTATTGGAAAAAAAATTCTTCTAATATTTCTCATGGATCATATATTATTGTACTAAAAAATATCCCTTTATTATGTTTTTCAAGGATATATATTTATGTATGTTTAAATAATTTATAATTAAACTTTCATTTTCTAAAGTAAATTAAGCTATAAAATCCAGTCTTTCTATGTTTGAAAAAATTCACTTATATGATATTTTTGGGTAAATGTTAAAAACTTATGTAAGAACTTGCATACAAAAATTTGTATATGCGATGAAGTCTTCCGATGTGAATATTCTTACATAGTAAATATACCTTCATGAATATGGGTATATAGAAATGTTGGTTATGCATCCAAATTATCTATGAATAATTTCCTTATTTAGATACATAATATATTCATAATTTCCTATTTGATGGGGTTTTTTACACAAAATAGTCTATATAGAGACTTTTCCAATGAATAATTTGAAACATTATGTTTTTGGAAACATGGTTTATTTGACTATATAAAATTAGTTACGTAGATGATTTTGATCTATGTATCAATCACCAAATTTAAGTCTAATTGCAACATATCCTCATGTGTGTGTCCCCATATACAAGAGGTTGTCGATTATTAGTGAGGTTCTGATGGAGTATCGAAATGAAATAGACTTATTTCTTGATTTAGAGGTAGTTGGGGCATGATAGACTAGTATGGTATGTATTATGACTCTAAATACTTTTGGTGGTTGTGGAATATAGGTAGTGACCTTGTGGTTGAATCTACTTCAATAGTTAAATTATTATTATCTTTACATCATGGATGTAAATCTCGTAAAATTGGGGGTTTGGTGTATCTTTTTTAGCACCCAACTAATTAGTAAATTTTTTTTTGTTTCCTTGTGAATTTATTATTATCTTAACATACACTCATATATATGTTTACACATGATAATGACTTATTGGTTGTTTCATTATTAGTTTACACTCACACTCTTCATGAGAACCTTGATGCGCATAAAAACCTTATAACCAGGGATACAAGAAAGGGAAAGTCCCCAGTGATAAGTTTCTAGGATACAAAGAATGGTTGTAAGAGGTGGTATTGGGAAGGACTCTCGAGTGATGCCACATTATTTTATTTACATAAATAACATACTCATCCTTTTTTGAACTACCACTTTGGGTGTATTGGTTAAATTTTTTTATCACATGAGATATGTGTTTTTTATTTATTGTTGACTTATTTAATTAACCATTATATTATTTTTGATTCTTGTCATTATTGATACTTAGGGAACAGTCTCCCCATTGGAGATATATGGGCCCTTGCTGCTTGTCAGCAAATGCTTAGATACGGTGAGGAATGCACAAGACCATGTGTGTAACATAAAACTACCTTGTTCCATGTATCTTTTAACCCTTGTTTTAGCCTCCATTATGTAGGTTCCTATTTTCGGGTCATTGTAGGATGTTTTGGAATTTTTTGGATTCTTTTTTGGGGTATGAATAGTTGGTGCATGGGTCAACTAAACTCTGTTCTCTTAAATTGAAAACCAAGAACATCGAGACAGTGGGTAACACATGGTTGGCACTTAGTTTCTAAAAATATCTACCCCAAACAGCAAGGGTACAAAATTGGAAAAAAATTAAAATAATTGTGTGCCCTGCCTAGCTGGTTGTTCACATGGGATTTTAGTGTTCTTAAAATTATATTAAAATACTAAATCACTATTTTTAAGTTTCTGATAACAAAATTTCAACCTAACAAGATTTATTCTTCCTTTTAGGCTCATAAGAGGAGATTTCCCCCCTTCAAACCCTTTATTTAGCATATTGAAGCGGCGTTGATCTTGATCAATCATCTTTGAGTAAGTGGATCTCCTATCTTGTAATTTCTTATGGACTCTCTTTCTCTCATACTCAAATTTTTATGCATAATCATGTAATAGATGGATCTAATCTATTCCTAATTTAATCTTGATTCTTTGATATGTTTCTAGATCTTCAGCACCTTCTTCCTTCATTAGAGAGTCTTGTTGCTGGCGTTGATTTATAGATATTTGATTTAAAGTTATGTGGTTCAATAATTATTTTATCTATGATTGAAACAATTAATTTCTTGATTAAATTTAAATGAGCTTTTAAATTATTTAAAACATGTACTTCATATGATAAAATTTTGATTTTATATGCATATGGAAATTGAGGGAAAACCCTAATTTCAATGGAATTGAAATTACAGTGTGTGTTTATGAAAAATGATGGATTATATTGTAAATTATTTTCATTAAATTATTAATATAGATCTTTAGAAAATGGATTAAATTAAAATGTTATTTTAAATATCAATAAATAATGAAAACCAATGATTTGGGTTTGAAATAGAAAAAGTCATGTTTGAAACAAAAAATGGGAAATTTTATTTTGTTTTTTTCTTCTAATGATTGATTTATAATTTTATGGATTGATTGTTTGAAGGACATGTTAGTCTGAATAGTTAGTGGTAACTATGAAAAGAATTTTAGGACCTTGAATCTCTGGCATTGGATTGACGATGATAACTAAAACAAAAAAAATTGTCATGAATTTTGGTTCTATATTCCCCAATTGGGGTGTAGAATACCTGTAATTCCCCATTAAATTTTTATCATGTATGTTCTATTATCTGTATTTTGTTTCCCTTTTTCATTAGGTGAGTATTTTATGCCCAAAATTGAGAGGATACCTATAATAACATAAGCATATATTTGTATGATTTTTAAATTTTCCCTCGGATTTTTCTGATATTTTCTTGGAATTTTCATGACATGAAGAGGGGTTTCATGATGTGTAATACTGGAAAGAATCATCCCATGGGTAAAATTCATAGAATGAGTCATTACCAATCATTTAAGGGTTATACATCATGTAATGTGTAACCTAGTTTTTAATAAAAAAGGAGACATGTTTTTCAGTGTAACTAAAAATTAAAGGGTTTCATAGTGTGTAAAATATTTTACATCATGTAATTACCCATGTTCCCATTTTTAGGGTTTCATGCAGGAATTTGAGGGAAACTATGTTTTTTTTCAGTCCCCTCCACTTGTCTAGAGCTCTTTACCTAGGCGATTTTGGGGTTTTTCCTTTCGTATGGATAGATTCATTCAGTGATTGATCAACATGGTTAAATTATTCCTCTCTCCAAGTAATCTATCATCTCAATTTCTATCTTGTTTATAGTTGTGGAACCATTTGTTGTAGGGATTTTTTATTGGATTGTTTTTTATATCAATCTTTTTCATTATTTGTTTGTGCCTTATCTTTTGATGGAGGATCTTGTGGTTTCCAATCCCCATTATCAAGGGAAGTATGTTTTTATGATCTTTAGGTAGGTGGATCTCTTCAATTGTTCTAATTTCTTAAAATTACTTTTATTCATATTGTTTTATTGAGATTTTAAATGGAATTATATGGGTTTAAATTGAAAAGAGTCATGGGTTTTCAATGTAAATGGGGGTTTTCTTTGAAAATGGAAATTTTTTAATTTGAAAAAAAGAATATAATTTTAAACCCTAAAGAATAATGGATTTGATATAAAAATTTTATCATGGTTTTTAAAATTTTAATTGAAAAACATTACACAATTCAAACCATGGGTACATCGAGATAGAGAGACATGTAGCTTTAGTGTGTGTTACACCACTAGTGGGTAACCTATTATATGTATATGTTCTATGGAAGCGATTGATGTTAGTTTTGATCAATATTTATGCCTTATTTTTCTTGTGAGTGTCTAGTTTGTATTTCCCCATAGGTTAGAGCCTATCTGGAAAGTGAATTATTATTTCTGATTGTTTATTAAATGATAGTTTATTTTATGGATATTGGATAACATGTATGTTTAAATTTTGGTATGTTTACCCAATTTTTTTATCATTTGGAAAATTAGGGTGAAAATTGTGAAAACTCAAGGATTTTTAAAACAAAAGGGATTTCAAATTGATTTTTTTATAAAACCTCTTGTAAAAATATTTTTTGTTTTAAATCATGGACTTGAAAATTATTATTATAATAAATTTTATAGATATTTTTGTTGTATCCTACTAGGACATGTTTCTCAAACCTAATTCTGATTGTGGGCAGATTTATACCTTGTTTTTCAAGATACATGTAAAGGGAAGAGAATTATATAGCATGTATTCTTTACTTTCCATTATTGTCTCATTTCATGATAGTTTGTAGAGGAGAAATTTAGTCACATGGAGACATATTGTCAAGATTTTTATTTCTGTATGGTTATTCCTTTTTGAATGTGTTTTATAACCCATTGTTTTTTCTATGTTATATGGTTGTTTTTATTTTTTTCTTATATACTAGGATAATTTTTTTTTCTCTGTTTTCTTCCAACCCTTAATGGGCTCGCTCGAGTGACTCATCAAGTTACCCCAGGTAGGTTTGTTAAAATTCAGTATTAAAGGGGTTACATAGCCTAAAGAGTATTATAACTATCTGAGTTACTTATGTGTCTTTGGTATACTGGAGTTGGATCATTAGAATTTAGATAGTAGGAGTGGAAAAGGGTCCTGGACAGATCACTCCTGTTACTGAATCCGAGTTCAATAGGTGGTCAAAAAATAATTATTGACTCTAAGACCAAGTATTTAGATTTATTTGAAATAAATTTATGGGAATTTTATTTAATTTATATTATCTTAAATTTCTTAAGAATTTGTGTGTTTAATTTTGTTTGAGTAAACTAAGTTAGTAGTTTATTTGGATTTACCTATTTATTTAAAATAATGATTTCATTTAATGATATAAGTCAAAACTACTTTAAATTATTATGGTTTTGAATCATTGTTTGGTAATCCTATTTTTGGATTGATGGTTTTATAATTTCCTCATGGTTTAGTGGTTAATATTTTATATTTAAAATATAATTCATCATATAATATATCTTCTAAATACAAGAGGTGAATCCACCTATCAAGTTCTATATAAAGATCTTCTAGTCGAACCTTCTTTGGTTGAAGTGATGATACATGCCATTTAGACTTTAGGGTTTGTGGGTGTAATGAACTTAATATGGGTAAATAATCGTGGCTCATAATTTACCAAGAAACATCTACAGGTCTTTTGTGGTGAAAAAGGACCACAAGAGTCAAAGGAGTGTAATGAATGGGTTGAGAGCATATTCAACTTATTGAATACTACTAAAGATTCTCTGGTGGGGTTTTCCACATATATGTTGTTCAAGGGACTAGAAAATAATATGGAGGGATTCTATAGTGAAAGCTAATTTTCATGAAGGCCTTACCTTGGATTCCTTAAAGAATATATTCAATAATAAATTTTATCACTAGATTATATGTGAGGTCATGATCCAGGAGTTCCTAATGTTGGAGAAATGGCAGTGTACTATTCTAAAGTACTCCACCCCCTTTTCTGAGTTGGTTCGTCTGGAAATGGATCTTTCTACCAAAGATTACTTAAAGGTTTATATGGTTGATATAGAGTTGATGGAAAATTCTCGGTCAATGATTGTTCTTTTTTATCTTTTTCCATTTTTAGAAGTAGTGGAAAATGACACTTTGGATGAGGAAAACATAGCTTGAATGATAGGTTTGGGCAGAGCTTCAATGTCTACAAAAGTTAGCCAGGGTTCTTTTTCTTGTCAGAAAAGAAAGTTCAAGAGTTTTTAGTTTTCTATAAGACCTATTTTAGGGGATTTTGTAGGGAAGAAATATGATATTTTCTACCAATGTGGGAGGGTGGTCATACCAAGAATCAGTGTATACAGTCTCCAAGAATTTTTCATCTTTGTGGGTGATCTAGCCATCTGATGTTTCAAAGATGTAAAGAGGGATTCACATTATCTAAGGGGTCACAGTTTCATGTTGATGCTTCAATGGGTGGTTGGTCTCATTCTCAGGCCAAATGGGATGTCCAAGAATATATGTCTATACAACTTTATGCTACTAAGCGTACGCCATATTAATCTAAAGCAGGGCCATATACTATTAGAGTTACAGTGTTTATATCATCTTCAATGGTGCTATCTTTGTTTGATACATGTTGTACTAATTATTTTATATCATCAATTTTGGTTTATGTATTGGTTTCTTATTCATATCTTATTCCATTTTTTTGGATCTTTCCAAGTATTTGTAAAAGAGGTCTACACAAGGTTTAAAATGTCTCGCATGTTGGGTAGTGATAGATGACTTTGAGGTGGTTTGTGATATCCTAGTTATTGATATTGATATCTTTGACTTGATCATTGACATGAATTGTATGATTAATGTCCCAGATATACTATTATCTTCATCGAGAAAAGTTCTTATGTACCGATGAGGTCACACATGTTTTCCAGGGTGATTGGGACTCTATATCGGGAATGGAAGGGTTAGATGTACCTTATTTTGGTTTAATATCATGCATGTTTTCAGAATTTTTTCTTAATGTAGTTGTCCCATTATTATATGGTCAACTTCCTGATTTTGTGTCTACGTACCCTGAGGTCTTTTAGAATGATTTTTCTAACTTACCTTCACATAGAGTGGTTGAGTTTACTATTGACCAATTATGTAGAAAATGAATATTTTGATACCATCCTATTCAATGGTACCTATTGAGTTGGTGGAGCATAAATTCTAGCTTGAGAACCTAGAGGAAAAAATAATTTATTCTTCCAAATGTGTCACCATGGGATTTTCTTGTACCCTTCACCAAAAAGGAAGAAAAAAGTATTAGAATTTGTATTGACTACTGAAATTTGAATCCAGTCACCGTTAAGAACAAGTATACTTTACCGAGAATTCATTATCTATTATATCATTTAAAGGGGGATTATTGGTTTTATAAGATTTAATTGTGTTAGGGGTACCACCATTTTAGATTCTGAGAAGTGTATATACCCATGATATCATTTTAGAGTCAATATGGGAATTTCTAGTTTTTGATTATGCCATTCAGACTCGCTAACTCTCATGCGGTATTCATGGATTTGATGAATTGAATTTTTCATTAGTTCTTACACTCTATTTTTGTTTTTTTCATTAATGATATATTGGTCTGCTCTAAGTCATAAGAGGAGAAAAAAATACCATTTGAATATAATTATTTTAACTTTTAGGTAACATCATTTGTATGGTATGATTTCCAAGTAACAGTTTTGGATCTTGGAAGTGAAGTTTGTAGAGAATGTGAAATATTTTATGGACTTCTTAGTTGATCTTGGAAAGGATAAAGAAGACATTTCTGAGTATTACAAAAAAATTTGTTTGGGACTCAAAGATTCTAGGGTTTGGTAGGTTACTATAGACTGTTTTTTTAGACTTCTCTAAGATCACATATTCAATGACAACTTTAACCCATAAAGGTGTAAGGTTTGAATGGAAAAACAAGTGTTAGAGATATTTTTGAGAAGATAAAGATGAGGTTTACATTAAAAATATTTTTGATTATTCCATAACTAGGACTGGGTTATGATCTTTTATGTGGTTCTTCTGGTATGAGTTTTGGATTAGTATTAATGAAGGAGAAACAAGTTGTCTATTAAGGATATTTCCAGTTACATCTTAATGAGAAGAAATCCTTACCCATGATCTTGATTTGGAAGCTATAATGAATGCTCTCAAAATGTGGCATCACTCTCACTTTAGAGAGAGGTTTACATGATACTCTGATAAACTAAATCCTAAACTATATCTTCACTCAGATAAATATAAAATTATGACAGAGATTCTAGGTTGAGTATATTTATACATATTATTTTGATATTGTATATAACCATGGGAAATAGAATTCAATAGTCAATTCCTTGAGAAGAAAATTACCGACAAAAGTCATGAAATAATTAGTTAATCAATGGTCTTGAATGAGTTTGTTTGCTAATATGAGGTTGAGAGTGGAGGAGGTTGGTGGAAAGGTGTTCTTGACTTCAACAAAGGATAAATAACATTTTGATGAGTGATTTTTACTTGACTAGATGAAATACACCAAAATCTTATGCTTGGAAGAAATCCTACATATTGGGAGAACTCGTGAGAGTTTTATCAGTCTCCTATGGGAGCTTTGTGCTTCGTAAGTTTTTAGTTGTTCTATTTTATTTAAGTTAGAAATTTCTATATAGGATACACTTGCCTTGTTGGATCATGAACCCTTGGATTAAAAATTTGTACCATTATTGGATACATCGATATTGGTGGGAAAGGATGAAGTGGTTAGTTGATGTTTTTGTATCATGGTGTATCACTTGTTAAAGAGTTAACCCAGAACACCAGAAACCAAGAGATTTGTTACAATATTTACTTATTACAATTTGGTATTCATATGATATTTACCTGGATTTCGTCGTTGGTTTTCCATGAAATCCTAGGGGTAAGGATGTTATTTGGGTGATTTTTGACAGACTCAGTAAATCAACACATTTCATACAAATAAAAGAGACGATGCAAGCATAACATCTTGGGGAATTGTAGATATGAGAGATTGTGAAGCTTTATGGGGTTCCCTCTATAGTTGTTTCTTATAGGGAATAGAGGATAACATCCAGATTCTGGAAAAATTTAAGAGGAAATGTGTTCCTAATTTAAATTAATCATATATTATCATCCATAGATTGATGGACATACAAAAAGGGAAACCTAGGTTTTTGAGGATATACTAAATGATTGTGTGATTGATTTTAGAGGATCTTTGGATAGACATTTTACTTTGGTTGAGTTCACCTATAATAATAGTTACCATGCTTAAATCAGGAGGGAACCTTTTGAGTCTTTTTATGAGTGCACATATCGATCTCTATTTGGTTGGGCAATGTTGGGAGAGTGGTCCTTGGATGGGATTATTGTTGATTAAGAAATGAAAGAGGTAGTGAAGTTGATCTAGAGGTGTTTGATCATGACACAGAGTTGTCCAAAATATTATCTAGACCTTCATCGTCGGCATCTGGAGTTTGAGGTTGGTGATCAGGTATTTTTTAGAGATTCCCCTTAATTGGGAAAACATCAGTTGAGTAAGAAGGGTAAGATGACACCAAGGTTGGTGGGACCCTTTGAGATCATTGATCGAATGGGGAGGATGGAATATCATTGGTTGTTACCATATGGATTGAATTATATACATGATGTGTTTCATGCTTCACCATTGAGGTTTTATGCACTATATTTTCTCCATGTGATAAGATGAGAGCATTTTTTTATTGAGATTGATACCACTTTGGTTGAGTAGCCCTTTCAAATTATGGATCTCTAGGATAAGGTAATATATTGTAAAATGATTTCCATAATCTAAATACTATGAAAGTGAAGACATGATCTTCAAGAAATATAAGATAATAAGTCCCTGATAAGGTAGTAGTGACCTATGCTTTTTTCAGATCTAGGATCTTGATCTATTTTTGGGTATTGAAAGCTTTTATGGAGGGTGTATTGTAATTCCCCCTTACCTTTCTGTCAGGTATGTTTTAATATTTATCTTTGGTTTCCATTTTTCATTGGACGAGTATTTTTGGAAATAAATTGGGAGGATATTTGTAATGGTGAAATTATAGATTTTTTTTATTTTAAGATATTTCAGGGGCTCTTGGTACTATTTGTGGGGAAGTTACACAACATGTAGTGGGGTTTCAAAAAGTGTAATTCTAGTCAGACTCATCATGTGATTTGATGTCACATTTTGAGTTTTCATACATCGTGTAAGGGTTACACATCGTGTAATGTAAAACCCTATTTTATAATTAATAAGATGAGATTTTTTTATTATAGAAAAAAATTAAAATGTTTCAGAATGTGTAAAAGATTACATTATATATATTTCTATGAGTTCTAGTTTTTAGGGTGTTGTGGGGTTGTTTGAGGTATTATTTTTTTATCCCCATCCACTCAGCCTGATATCTTTCCCTAGGAAATTTAGGGTTTCTTATTTCCATATGGATCGATTCGTTCAGCGATTTATAAACAGGGATAGGTGCTTCGCCTCTCTGGGTAATAATTCCTATTGTTTTCTCTCTCATTATTGGCTACATCACTGTGTTTTAGAGGGATTTATTATTGGATTGTGTTCTATATAAATCATTTTTAGTATTTGGTCATACCTTGTCTTCTGATGGAAGATATTGTGGTTTCAAATCCACATTGTTAAAGGTAGTTAGGGTTTATAAACTCCTGAGGTAGGTGGATCTATTGAATTATTCTAATTTATTTAATTGATTAATGTTCATGTTATTTTTTTGATATTTGAAATGGAATTACATGTCTTGAAATTGAAACGGGGCATTGGTTCACATTTGAAAAGGGTTTTTTCTTTTAAATTGGATTTTCCTTGATTTTAAATGAAAAAATGGACTTTAAAACCCTAAAAAAGATTGGATTCACTTTGAAATTGTATTATAGAAATGTAATCATGGGTTCTATAAAAAATTGACAAATAGTACACAATGGGAACCTTGGGTATGATGAGATAGATACATGAGTATATTTAGTGTGTCTTACACCACTATGAGGTGACCTATTATATGTTTATGGTCTATGGAAGGACTCGATGTTAGTTTAGATCAAACTTTATGCCTTATTTTTCTTGTGAGTGTCTAGTGCATATTATCCCATATGCTAGTGCCCAGATAGTAGGTTCATTATTGTTTCTGGATTTTTATTACATGATATTTTATTTCATGTATGTTGGATCACATGTATGACTACTTTTTAGTAGCTTTACCCACTTGTTTCATGATTTTGAAACTTGGAATTCAATTTTTGAAAACTCAAGGATTGTTTGAAATCAGATTTTAAACTGATTTGTTTATAAAACTTATTAGAAAAATGTTTTTGTTTTAAAGCATGGACTTGTTCTTTCTTTTTATAAGAACTTGTATATATCTTTTGGTGGTATCTAATAAGGCTCTATTACCCACATCCTGATTCTACCTATGGGTGGCTATAGGCCTTGTTTGGTTGGATATAAGAAAATGTAAGAGAATTCTATATATTTCATGATTCTATTTACGTTTCTATCTCATTTTGGGATAGTTTGTGGTGGTGACATTTGGTAACATGGAGAATTTTTGTCTAGGATTTTATTTATTTTTGGTATATACTATTTGGCCTTGTAATATCTTCAAAATATTCCAAATTTTAATCGGGTTGTTTCATCATGTTTTTATTTTATATGAGACTAGTTTTGTTTTATCTATTTTACACCATCCCATAATGGGCTAGCTCCGGTGATTGGTCTGGTTAGCCTAGGCTATTATGTTATACTACCGTTGATGGGTTCCCTTATTTGGGTTTATTTATATGTGATGAATGACAGGCTAGAGTTTTTATCATTATAAGATATCTGAGGATTCTATTACACAATAAATTAACTTACCAAGGGCCTTTTACATGGTTCTTTTCTAGGATCTGTTTTATTTAATATACATGACATAGATTTATTGAACTATTTTATTCATACGAACTAATTTATATAAAATGTTCATTCAAGATTTTTTTAATGATTTATTGATTTATTTTTCATTCATTGATTATAAAATCATGTTTGGGTTTAAATTTTGAAAATTTAATGTTGTACATTATTTTAATTAAACCGAAAGAAATAGTGGTAAATTGATATGACATTGATTTTGGAATACTTGGTCGGACCCTACTGGTATTTATATATCACATTATATCATTACCTTTAGGAATTTATAGAATTTGATATTCTAGTTCTGAGAAAATGGAATGTTCCAGTTGGATGTGGTGGATGTTCTTGATCCTTTTGACCATGGAGTGATCACATAGGTGACCAATGGAAATGATTTTCACTTATTTCATGTGATTTTCTTATTTTTATTTTTTTAGATACTGATTACTTTGTTGATGTACCACTTTGTATATTGTTATACATGTTGTTTTAGGAACATTATCACTTTGGATTATTTAGCATACATACTTGTCTTATATTATTATTTGGAAAGAAATTCCCTCTTAATTATTGTATGTTTCCAGATGCTGGTTGCAACCTATGGGGATATAAAACACCCTTAGGAAAATTTTATTGTCATCTTGGGTATCAAGGTACAAGGGTATTTGACCTTGTTTGTGAAAAATAAGTATCAGAGTTGTAAGTTAAGAATCTTTTCTTGAAGTTAGTATATAGTTTGGGTTGTCCTAATAGATAGGGTGTAGTATGTCTTGATGGTACATATGAGGTAGTTGTGAGAGAGTGTCTAGATATCTCTTCCACAACATCTCTTGCATTAAACTTTAGGGGTTTAATCTGATTAGAGGGGATTCCCTCGACCTATACCACATCGGGCCTCCTTAGGTTCTAGAGGCCCTTTGGCTTGTACTCTTTCTTGAATAAAAATGATACAATGATGATGATGATGATGTATAGATATCTCTCATCATAATTTTCCTTAAGTTACCATGGGTTCTTATAAAACTTTATTTTAGGAATGTTTTGATTTAATTCTAGTATTTTTTCCACTTTAGAATTTGGTATATTGAAATCCATATCTTGATATCTTATCTGATGAGATTGATATTTATATTTCCCTTGTTCTAGTTATCGATATGATTAATATTCTATTGTCTTTAGTGTTTTTATTTATATTGTGTAGCATCATGGCTTCATGAAGACATTTTAATGGTCTGTAAGAGGAATATTCTAGTGAACCAAAACAAGAAGATCCTTCCATGGACATGAATATTAGAGAGATTTTTGTGCATGCTATCCAAGATCTGAGATAGGCACCAACACCCCTACACATTTTGGATATAGTTGTGAACCTCAAAGGTATGGATCTCTAAATCATTCTCAAGAGTTTATTCACCAGACACCTCCGTATTTCCAAGGAAATAATGATCCTCAATAGGATTAGGATTTATTGAACAAGATACGAAACCTTTTTGGTTTCTTAAAAATGACCAAATATATTAATGTGAAATGTTCTACATTTAAGATAGAAGAGTTGAGAAGGAGATTGTGGGATATGACTATAATGATGATGAAGAATTAGGTTTTTGATTGGAATGACTTTAGGGATCTTCTCATTGATAAGTTCCATTGAAAATATATGGTACTGGCCAGGGATATAGGGTTTTTAAACCTCCATAAGACTGACAGAACCAAGATGCATTATGCGAACCGGCTCACCGACCTTGTTTATTTTTTACCAAATATTATATCAAGTGAGAATATTAAGGTACGACGACTCAATATGGGTATTTGAAATGATATCCTTTAAAAAAAGTTCTTATTGAAGATCACCTCATATGCTAATGTACTTTTAGAGAACTACTAGTTGATCTTGACCTGGATGGTAATCCATGGTTTAAGGGAGTCCATTTTTCTCCTGATGGATGTTATATGACTTCCTATAAAGAAAATAATAAGTGCAATGAGTCTCATTGTGGTTCTCAATAGCAACCATCCTCTAAACCTCCTTTAGTGACTAGACGGTTCCCTTTTACTTGCTTCTTATGTTGGAAGGTTGGTCATTTGAGACGTGTTTCGATTGAGGTGCCAAAGATCTACAGTTCTTATGGTATCTCATTACACTAACAATTTTTTTTTTCATTTTTGTGTTGCTCCGTGCAGTGACATAAGCTCATCATCACCGAAAATCATTACGATGAAATAATATGATTCTAGATTTTACAAGTACCAGATATAGGAATATAGAACAAATATTCTCTATATAGTCGAATAGTCTCTATAGAAAGCTAATATAGGTCAATTTACCAAGACAGGTACCATCACTATACTGTCCTTTTTAGTGACTACTTTATATGATAATGGTTATTCTCACTCATATACATCAAATTTTTAATGTCCCAGACTTTTAAATAGGTAAAATACTTTTTATACAATTTAAAACCTCTATTATTATATTATTAATGTGCTCAAAAGGATAAGGAGTGTTTTATGATATTCTAGAGCTCATTCAGAGCCTAGAGATCCATATTTTTGAGATTAATATTGAGATAAATCATTAGTGCATGATTAGTGATAAATATGCGACTCAACTGTTTAGTGTGCACAATGTACCGAATGAGGCTACACAATTTGACTGAACCATGAGACCCAAGATGCATGCACATGTGGTTGATGTAAGATTTTTGACAGATCCATTTTTCACAGGCTACATATGGTTAGTTAAATCGTGTTTCTAGAACATGTGAGGGGGTTCCTTAGGTTGTGTTGGGTTCAAAATTAGTGCATGGTTTGGAAAACTGTGTGGCCAAACTATGCGACCCCATAATGAAGGGGTAAATGACCATTTCCCCCATGAAATGTTTTTAACCCTTAACTTATTCCTCCTTATCCAGTGGAAAACCATTCTCCCACATGATCTCTCCTCTTCAATCCAAGATATGATTTTTGGTAGCTCCTTAATTTGATCATTGTTTAGTTCACCATCGAGTGCTTTGGAAACGAAATAGTAAGATCTCCACTCTTCATTCCATCCATAAATTTTCATCCCATCATTTTTGAATTTTTTTTGAAAGATTATATGCCTTTTTTGGGTTTTCATATTATCTTCCAATATATTTTATTCTAGCTCGATTCAAGGGTTGACACTGGATGTGGAGTGTGCTACAAACATAAGGTAGGTGGTATGTATCTTTCCCCTAAAGTCTTGTCACATTTATATTATGAATCACTGTGAAGTGCAATGGAATTCTCTTGTGACCACTCTAAAATGTTTGATAAATTAAATTAAATGGTTTTCTTTTCCTAATACGGTCATATCTAAAGAAGAATCAATATTTTTTATAGACCGACATGATGTGAGGCACCCCCATGGGTGTAACCTTCCTAAAAGACCTAAATGACCATTTTCCATAAATTGTTAAACCACTCTTGAAAAGTGTGTTTCACATATAATGAATACTTTTAAATGTGCATTGATCTAAAGAAAATGATTGGCCATGAGTTAGGCCTTTGTACTTATGTCAGATCTTTATTTTTTTAATTAAATAAATTGGCCTAGTTGAGAAATTTATCATGAATATAATTCATTGATGAATGGTATGATATCATGATTGATAAAACATGCCTTAATGTTATTAAAAGGTAAATACAAGGTTTCCAACTTGAGGATGTGATAAGAAAAGAACACTGACTACTTATAAAAAAGAAAAGAAGCATCAGAATGCATGCATAGGAGGAGGGAGATAAAGATCAGAAGAGATCCCGCCCAAGACCATAGGCTATTTTTCCAAGCCTAGTGGTAGATTCCCAGATATACTCTCTCTACACCTACTCTTCCCAAACCTTCATATTTATAAGGGATCCTATGAGATCACCTTCCACCATGTGGCCCCTCTAACAACAATATCCTCCCCCTATAATAGACTCCAACTCCCCCAACAAACTTTCCCCTTACAAAATATACCCCTCCCATAGAATAGACCTATCGGTCCACCCCCAAACAAACTCAATCAAAATAGTAGGTCTCTATCAGTAACACCTTCCCAAAAAACCACTTTTTCCTCAAGGTGGTGGATCTCACTGACACACACAAAAATCTCCCATATCATTCATTGTCCAAGGAGATAAGGGAAAAGAGAGTCATCTCCCTCCCACTCTCCAAGTAATCTTCCATATGGTCCTTGTCCTAAGGATCAACCATGTGTGTTGGTGCCCAGAATGGAACAAGGTCGGTTGTCGAGTGCTCGCATATCTCATGAAATAGTTGTGTGTGCTTCCATCACAACCCTCGCTGCAAACCACTATGTAGGACTCATCATGTTGCTCCTACCAAAACCATCTTGCATCCCTCTCATGAAATCCAAATGACCACTTGTCATACACAATAATAATGAAATCCACTAAAACTATCGTGTACAAACTTTGCATCACAACAGGCAGTGGTGCCTCATTGCATAGTGCACCCCCCATGATTGTTGGAGACTGCACATGACCCTCCTTTGGTAACCAATCTGTAAGCACTAGAGTAGATGCAATATG
The DNA here is from genome assembly GCA_963277665.1 of Viscum album. Taxonomy (NCBI): domain Eukaryota; kingdom Viridiplantae; phylum Streptophyta; class Magnoliopsida; order Santalales; family Viscaceae; genus Viscum; species Viscum album. The sequence continues at coordinate 376,389,633 of OY728142.1, forward strand.
TTTCATCTGATGAAGCAAGGTTAGTGTGGTGCCCGCCTATGCTACACCAAAGCCCACCGTTGTTGGTGGAGTTGGATATCGTCCAGTTTGGTATCGTATTCTGCCACGCATTGGAATATCCCTGTAGGTGGTATCAGGTATATATTCGTACTTCTAGATGCCTCTATTGGCTCCTCCGATAGCATGGTCAGGAGAGAAGGCATATTTTCCTCCCCCGACAGTATCATTATCTCCAGACTTTTCTTACTCCTACACCAATCGAATCGAGGCACTCCAGAGTTGTTGGTCGATCCCAGTGAAGCATGTCTACATAGTGGTGTGGTGCTACCAATGGTTCTTTCTGCAAACCGAACGAGTTTGGCAGCAAACGAGTTGCACTACTTCTCATTTTTTTACATTGAAGTTGGTCTCCCTCTTTCTCTCCATTTTTTTTTGTTTTGTATTTCTCGTGGAAAAAAGAAAATCAAGCCGCCCTGTATATTTTTGTTTTTTTTAAACAAAAACAGTTAGGTTTGGAGATGTATGAATATTTTTGGATGTTTTAATAGCAGTTCACCACTGGCCGAGTATGCGCTATGATCCGACGGAGGTGTCCCTAGAGTGCGCTCCATCTAAACATGCCGAGAATGAGGCATGCCGCTGTCAATCGAAGAATTTTTAGTTTGCGTCATTCATTCGTGTCTCCTCTAAACGGTAGCCAACAACACATGCCTAAAATTTTGGAGGCTCAGTAGGGCGTGCTCCGGCAATGAAATGAGAATGTAGCAGTAGGTGGTGGATTTCTCCGAATGATATTATGTTGCAGAGCTGTGCATGTCACCGCCAAACGAAGTAAGTGAAGGGATCTACCTATTGAATCGAAGCCAATATGAGGTCACCGAATCGATCCGGTAGTGATCGCCTCCACAGAAAGAGAATCCAATAATGTTCCGCCAATTCTATCTTTCTCTGTGAGTGATGCAATGATTTTCCACCAATGAACTACTAACTCAGAAGGAGAAGAAAGATGATGGATGGTAGTGAGAAAAGCAACAGTAGGAGAAAGCGCATGACGAGAGTGATACTTGGGATTTCATTTATGTATCTACAGGGATGGGCTCTTATGACATTGGGTATTTCTAGTTCTCTTGGTGCGATACCGGTGTTCCTTTATACGGTTCACCTTAAACGTTCCCAAGATTCCACTTATAAAATTCCATGAATTCCAATTTATAGGACTAAAGGAAATGTGCACCAAGAGAAAGCGCATGCTTGGGCTCTGTCCAATATTGATACATTATTCATGATGAAACATTTATGTTTCATATCATTCTTTTATAGGTTTACCTTGGTTTAGAGACATCCATCTTAGGTCGAAAAAGGTAGTTCGAATCGAATTTTCATGGGGAACCTAGTCCGATATGTATTATTTTTTTCTCATTTATTATTATTGGAACGCTACTCTATTTTTTTAATAGACGATATTGTTCTAAAAACTGTTAGTGGTGTCCTATTAAGTATATCTCACACCCTACTCAGGCCTCCCTTTTAACTCAAGCAGACTTCGTGATTAAAGGTATAGATAAATGGAAGTGACCAGCTTTTGATGCTTTATTTTTAGTACTAGGATACAATACATGAGAATAGGACTGAGGCTATTCTTGCGATGCCAGTAGTGGTAACTTTTGGTCTTTTTGATTTTTTTGTATAGCATATGGTATATTCTTATATCCACTGCCTCCCATGTACCACCTTTATATATATATATATATATATATGTTGTCATCATCATTTTTTATCTATTATAATTCATCTTTAACCTATTTATTTATATTGGGTGATTTATTATTCTTATTTCGCAGCTGCTTGGTTATTACTGTCTCCTCTATTTCAGAATTTTATTATTTACCAATGTGATACACTACGACTCATAAAGTAATAGTCACCCCACAAACACACCCTAGGCCCCTGATACTATTTGGTAGCCTGTAGCATATGGGTAGGTGTGCTTAAGATCATGATTCCAACAACATTGGGGTGCCACTTAGTGTCTTCTAGGGCGGGATTCTACTAAGTGGTATGAGAGGGTCATTTTTATTTTCTTATTACTATTAGGGTAACAGGCATGTGACTAGGAAATATTGGAATCTTTTAATGAGCTTATTCTTGGGAATATTCAACCCACATTCAAGGGGAACTCAAATTACCTGAGATGGGTTATTGTTGTTATAGGTTTGTCCCTGAAATTGATTTCAGCATTGGGTGACACACATATTTTGTGATGTTATTATTTTTTATATTATTACTATGGATTTCATTTTTTACTTAGACTTTTATGGTATGTAATTTTCATCTCATGCATCATTATAGGAACTTTAGAACTTATATTCCATGAATTTATACATGCCATGTTTCCTTCTATATATAGTTAGTGCCTAGGTTATTATATATGGAAATGAGATAACTTTTCTCATAGGGATAAAATAATTTGATTAATTAATGTTTCTACATCAATATAATTAGTTTCTTCTTTAATATATTGACGATGTAACGTTAATTAACCAATTATTCAATGTTTGATCCATGAACCAATGGTTCTGTGGACTAAATTATTATTTGATTTAATTACATGAATTCAAATTATAATTTATGAATCACGTAAATATATAAATTGGGAATGAAGATTCATCTAATAAAATTATTTTACATGACCTTTTACATCTTGATAACAGACATAAAGTTCAGGTTTCTTTTATATGATTGAATAATTTCAACTTATAAAGAGTATGAGCCTTTATAAATTAAAAATGGTGATACATCTAATTGGATTGTGATATCTAAATGCATATAAATAAGGATAAACATAAACAAATTTAAAATTTAAATGGAATGGATATCACTAAATGGGGACTCCAATTGCAAATTAAAGGGTGTTTTTTATATACCTTGTAATTAAAACTCCATATATCAAAACCTTTACTATGTATTATGAGACCTTGTACTTGGACAGACCTTAGTAGTGGGTTGTAGGTGGAGTCTCATGTGGTTATTTTTTGTCTTTCTTATCACATAGACTATGATTTAAGAGTATGAAGAGTGGTGTGACTCGTTATAGGAAGGATTTTTACTCATACTTTCCTAATTTAACTGTTTTCCAGTCTATTGTAAAATATCATCTAAGAGGTGCATTTAAAATTTTTAGAATTATTCCTCCATTATTTCTTCAAGACATGATCCATGAAGGTGGTGGAGACAATGTTCTAAATTTGTTTAGCACCAGGCCACCAGTATTACCTTTTATAGTTCCACTTGAGGAACCTTCAGTTGATCTTCCATTGGGTGTTGATTCTCTATTTCGAGATAGCATGTTCTCTTTATTCAATTTGTTTTGGGAGCACCGTGACCTTTCCCTACTATGGTAGAGTTGATGCAGAACTTCTAGTAGAATAATACTACCACCTTCTCGAGGGATGGTGGTCCTCATGAAATTGAGTCATGGTTTGAGTCTATGTTATCTATGTTTGAGCTTTTGGAGACACCTATAGAGAAGAGGGACAAGCTCGCTGCCAATATAATTTATGATTATACTAAACATTTGTGGGATGTCATCACCCAGGCCAGATGTTATCATGGTATGTCTTTGGTAGGCTTTCAAACAACCTTTTATGATTACTTCTTTCACACATAAATTGAGAGCAGATTGAACTCAAGAGTTTATAAACATACAGTAGAGTTTTATGTCAGTGATGGAGTATTTATCTCATATTACCAAGATTTTAAATTTTACACTAATAATGATCATGATGATTTTATGACTATGAGACATTTTGACAATGGGCTTGTTTATGACATCTGATTATAGGCGAATGTCTTGAGGCTAAGCTCTATTTATGAGATAGTGAATGAGACTCTCGTCACATAGAGGAATCTAATGGAATCTATCAATGTGACCATGGGTGGTTTATCTTTGAGGTAGGGAGATGGTTTTTCTAGATATATGATGCTTCGTTTATAGGGTGAACGTGGGATAAGTCTCCTCTATATGACATGAACCAACAGCTATGTGGTGTGTCACCAGTGTGGTATGGTGGGAAATAAGATACACCAGTGTTTGAGGAACCCAAATGAGTTCCAATATTGTGGTTTCATGGGTCACCTTTAGCATTTATAATGATTTTCCCTTCAGTTCCTAACAATAAGGGATCTGTATCGACACCACATTCAAGTATCGGATACATAGCTCCACATCAGGCTTGAAGCTAGTCTACTACTAGATGATCAAGTCAAGGAGGTATTCATGGAGAAGTGGACTAGCTTATGATAGTTAGGGTGAGTCTCATGGTTGTGGATCAAGACATATTTATGCAGTGAAACCTACACTTGAGGAGACAATTATGGGGCCTTCTACAACATGATGTAATATTCTAACTACCTAAACATTAGTTTTCTCCTTTTTTGATATATGCGCTTCAAAATATTTTATATCTGTAGCAGTTATGGAAACTTTGGGACTAGTGATTGTGTAATATTTTGGAATAATTAGTATCAACACATCATTTGGGGTTCGATGAGAGAATATACTATAGTTAAAATTTCCCCCTTGAGATTGGTGGGTATCACTTCTTGTGGAACATAATTTTCCTCAAGGTAATCGGCTTCAACGTCATTCTCGGAATGGACTGGCTATTATCTTACAACACCGATGTTGATTTATATCACTGGAGGGTGTTCTTTACATCACCCAAGGGTAGGGATTATATTCATAAACTCAAATGGAATGTTTGGGTGAGTCGAGATGGACCCAAGCATCATGGGATGGGCAATGTGATAGCCCAGATGTCTAGCCTCTTAATGAGATATCAGTTAATATGGCGTACTCTATACTATTGTGGATTGTTTTAAGGATGTCTCATATGATGAATTCTATTTGTTTCCTCCCATGAGAGAGGTATTTTTCAATATTGATCAAGTGCTATGAGTAGTTCCAGTTAGCATTTCTCCCTATAGGATGGAACCTATAGTGCTCCAAGAACTCAAGAAGTAGTTGGATGACTGAGAGACAAAGGTTTCTATACAACCTAGTACTTCTCCATGGGTTTCACCTATCCTTTTATCCAAGTAGGAAGATAGTATCCTCAGTTTTTCCATGGAATACTGATGATTGAAATTTCTTATGGTGAAGAACTAGTGTTAATTACCTTGTATATATGACCTATATGAATAGCTCTAAGGAGTGAAAATTTTACCTATGACCTATTTGTGGTTAGGTACAACCAAGTGTGTGTGAAACAATCATACATACCATGTACATTGTTCTACAGTAGATATGGATTGTACAAGTAATTAGTTATTCCATTCAACCTTATGAATGCACCCACCATTTTCATGGACTTGATGAATCGGGGTTTCACCCATATCTAGATTCATTTATGGTGTTATTTGTGGTAAAAATCTTGGTGTATTCTCACACTCAACGTGGTAATGTGAAACATCTTGAGATTATGATAAATACACTAAGAGAGAACCAATTTTATGATATGATCTTAAAATTACACTTTTGGATCGACAAGGATCACTTCTTAGGTCATAATATCATAGTGGTCAGAGTATCTACTGACCTAGATAAGGTGAGCATTGTGGTTTACTGGGAGTTTCCTAAAAATATATTTGATATATGTAGTTTCTTGGGGATGTATAGTTTTTTGAGGTGATTCGTACATGACTTTTAATGCCTAGAAACACCTCTTGTAGGATTCACTAAAAAGGGTGTGAAGTTCCTCTAGTATGAGGATTGTGAGATATCCTTTCAGAAGTTGAAAGGGAGGCTGAATTTAGCATCGATCCTGGTCCTTCCAGAGCTAGGAAAAGGTTATAATGTTTACTATGACACTTAAAGAATCAATATAGGAGTAGTTTTGTGGTTGGTAGATCTATTTGTTGTGTACAATTCCTTCTGGTTGATACCACGTGAGTGGAATTACCCTGTGCACAACCACGAGATAGATGTTATGGTTTATTCCTTACACTGTTGAAGACACCTTTTTATGAGAGTGGTTTGTTGAATGAAATGATTATAAAATCACCAAATATATTTCAACATTGTGTGATTTGTATCAAAATCAGCACATGTGGGTAGAATAGCTGTAGCCATTCAATTTTTATCTTGATTACACACTTAGAATGGGTAATGTAGTCGTTTACCCACTAAGCTATAAGACTCAGACACATGCCACATAAGAGGCCATTAGTGAGTGGAGGTTGATGAATTTTTTTCTTATATGCACCCAGAGGTTATATAATTTCATTGAAAACCAGTTTTAGAAACTTTAGTAGTAAAATCCTACCTTTTTTAATGAGTGTAGTTGAGGAAACATTCTGATTCTGATAACCTCATTCTAAGGGAGAGATTCTTAGGTAATAATCCACCTCCTAGTTTGGTTTTTGATGATAATGAGATCTTAAACTTCCACAAGCATGCATGAGTGACTAATCAAATGTAGGAAGAGTTGATTTGGGAATCTCATATACCACTATCTGAGAAGTACAAACTAGGATTACCTAGATGTACCAAGAGTTATGTCATTATTATTGGTGGACATGTATGAAGATAGTGATTTTAGGTTTCATTACAAGGTGTTCCACCCATCATTAGGTGAAAGAGGAGAACTAGTGACCTTCTGGACTTCTACATCATCTATCATAGACTAATTAGAAATGGAATGAAATCACTATATATTTTGTAATGGGACTACTAAGACCCCCTCAAATAATTGATGTTGTATGGTTGAATGTTGGTAGGTTGACAAAATTCTAACACTTTCTACCTAATTGAGATATGTTATCAGCTGATGAACCTAAGAGGCATTATATTTGGGAGATTAGGTGTCTTTATAGTGTTCCCTATTATATCATTTCAGATCGAGAGTCTCTGTTTATGTCACAGTTCCGGAAAGGGTTATAAAAATCACTGGATTCATAGTTGTTTCTTATTACAACATATCACCCACAGACCGATGGCAAGTCATAGTATACGATACAAGTGTTAGAGGTCAGGATTCAGGTATGTGTCCTCAATTTCAGAGGTTTGTGGGAAAAATAATAAACATCTTGTAGTTTTTTATTACAATAATTTTTTCTAGGAAACAATTATGATGTATCCATAGTATTTTTTACGATAGGTCATGTCATTCACCTCTATGCAAGTTAGATCTAAGTGAGAAAACAATATTGGGTCTTTATCTCATTCTGGATACTTTACAGAAAGTATAGATGATTCAGAAACATGTGGTGATAGCTCAATACAAGAAGAAGTCTTATAACAATAATATTTGTTGACCTCTAGAGTTTGAGGTGGGAAATCAGGTCTTTCTAAGAGTATCACATAGATTGGGTCATAGACAGATTCAGATAAAGGGTAAGATATTACCTCATTATGTCAAGTCATTTGATATCATAGAGAGAGTAAGATTGTTAGCCTATCAATTTCATTTACCTTATAGTTATCATTCTATGCACAATTTATTCCACATATCATAGTTTCACCATTATTATTCTGACTCATCTCATTCATTTGTTCTTGAGGACATAGTGTTGGAGGCTTATGCATCCTTTGATGAGAATCTAATACGTATCACTGATCAGAGAAAGAATGATCTATGAGGTAGGTCATTCTCTCTATTATGGGTTATATATAAGAAAAACCATGTAAAAGATGATACTTAGAAGTGTGAGTATGCTATATGGGCTCAGTGGTTGTAACTATTCTCACAATATGTTTTACCACCCTTGGAAGAGAATCACATGGATACGTTGTTTTAAGAGGCGAGGTTGTAACTCCATATATTTTTAATTAAGAACAAACACTATTTATACTATTTAGAAACACTATTTTTTATGTTCTTAATATTCTAAAAATATAAAGAGTGGTTTAGAAGGGTTTGGGGATTGTTCGGTGGTCATAGGTCTAGATTAGGGTGAGGCATATTGAGAAACATGGTTGGAACATGATTAGTGATAATCATACAAGTCAAATGTGTGAGGTGCTTAGTGCAAAATAGGATGCTTCATGGTTTGAATAAACTATAAGACCCAAGATACATGCCCATACTATCTCTGTAGGCTTTTTGATAGATCCGTTTCACACAAACTGTGAATAGTTAGTCAAATAGTGTACATAGCCAATGTAAGGGGGTTCCATGGGCAGTGTTGGGCACATGGTTGGTGCACAGTTTGACCAACAATGAGGAAAAACCATGTTCTCCATAAATGAAGGTTTAATGTTATTTTTACACTAAATGTTTTTAACCCTCAACTCCTTCCTCCTCCTCCAGCGAACAACCCTTATCCCACATGAGTTCTCTTCCTCAAGCCAAGCTAGGTTTTTTGGTAGCTCCTCCAACTGATATTCATTTTCTTCACCATTAGGTATGTTGGAACCAGAATTGAAATTTATACACTCTAATAACATATTTATGTTTTTATATTCCTAAATTATGTGCTATTTTGGTTTGAGCTCATATGACCTATTTTCAGTTTTTTTCAATCATTCATAAGATTTCTCATGTTCCAGCTTGATTAGTGGGCCGAAACTGGATAAGAAGAGTGCTATGAACCCTAGGTAGGTGGTATAGATATTTTAATTAAAGTATAATTGTATTTATTTTATTTTTCATTGTTCTAAGTTCCCACCTTCTCTTGTTCCACCTCTAAAATTTTTAGTAAATTAAATTAAATGGACCTCCATTCCTAGTACGGTCATAGATAATGATATATCAACATTGTAGGTGGACTGCCTTGACCTAAGCTACCCCATGGGTGTGTCCTTCTCCAGAGGCATAAATTACCCTTCCAATAAATTATTAAACCACCCTTGAAGTGTGTGTTTCCATTTTAATGAATACATTTAAATGTGAATTGATCTAAGGAAAATGATTGACCATGAGTTAGGCCTTTGTACTTATGTCATAGGTTGATTTTTTTAATTAAATTAAATTTACCAGTTGAACAATTTTGAATGAATATAATTCCTTGATTAATGGTATGTAATCTTGATAGATAATACATTCCTTTATGTTATGCCATGGGAGAAAAAAGTGCTCTAACTTGTGGCCCCCTTGGACTTGATCATAGTGAATTATAATTGGATTTTTATGAATTCAAAATAAAATGGGATTGAAACCTGAGATATATTGAATGGGATCACTGGGTATTTTCCCTACCTATGAATAAGTGATACTAGTTCCCTAGGGGAGACATCGTGGTTGGGATCAGTGGATAGATGGTTATACTAGGCTATGAGAAATACTTTTTCCTTTATATAAGATACCAAGGACTAACTCATAAGGTATTTTTCACTCCATGTTGAGAGTGATACTAGGGATTCCAATTATAGATCTCCTTGGATGGGATCTTACAACATTGTGTAATTTTGGTAATCCTAGTGAAATACTTAGGTTAATTTATATGATTCTCCTTAGATTTTCCCAAGAATCCATTTATAAAATTCCAAGAATGCTAATTTATTTAATTAATGGATGCATCCTCTTAGATAAATCACATTCTTGGGACTAGTCTAGTCTTGATAATTTATACATGATGATCAATTTGTACACCATATCATACTTTTATAGGATAAATTTGGAATATGAACATTTGAATTACGCCAAAGAAGGTAATGTCTGTCAAATATCCAAAAAGAACTTGGTCTGAAAAGTATTATTTATTTATTTCTTATATTTTATTATTATTGGAACACTGTGCATTTTATTAGCACATATTGGATTGTCCCAGACATCATTGGTTGTGGCCAAAAAATTATATCTCAGACCCTTCTCGGGACACCTTTAGTACCCACGTATACTTTATGATTTTTGGTATAGAAAAAGGGATGTGAATAACATTCGATGCTTGATTTTAAAAATTGGGATAGAGTATTGGAGTCAAGGAACAAACCTATTCTCATGATTCTAATAGTGGAATTTTTTGGCCTTTTTTATTTTTGTATAGAGTGTGGAATATCCTTGTCTCTCGTATATCTATATGCATCATTTTTTAATAATACATGACATCATCATAACTTTTTATCGATTATGATTCAACTTTTACCTAGTTATTTATATTAGATGATTAATTATATTTATTCTATTTCTAATTGTTTATTACTAATTTTTTTGTTTCTCTATTTTATTATTTACTACTATGTTAAACTCTTACTCATGCGAGAATAATATCCTCACTAACACCCCATAGAATCTTACCCATAGTCGGTAGCCTATGGCGTATGAGGAGGCACGCATGAGGTCAGGTGGCCAACCATCTTGGGGAATCCCTTAGTGGATTTTGGGGCATGACCCTATAGACTCATATGGTGAACCTACTAAATCATTAAACATATTTTTTATGTGATGTATATCACTACATGACTTAGAATGCATAGATAAGGGTCTCTATTGTCCTTTCCATGTTATCTCTTTACCAGAGATTGAACTTGTTTGGGATTTTTTGGTTCTTGACATGAAACTTCTTGATGTCACTTTATAGATGGATTGGATCATTTCTAATATGGCTTAAATTGACTGCTATCATTGTTAATTCTCCTTTACTACACCCAATGGGATGTGTTGTGTCTTTTAGGGAGAATGGGACTAGAGTTCAGGTAGAGATATACCTTCTAATCTTATGTTGAGGAAAGTAATATTGATTTTTTCATGTGATCTAATGAATGAGTCATTGATTAAGGATCTCAATCCAGTTGTCATCAAATTTTCAAATGTTTTTACTTTTTATTTATAATGATTTCAACCAATAAGAGAGATAATTTTTTTTATTGATTTAGTACTTGTTACTCAAACGATATCTATTCCTTCATAACAGTTGGAAATAGTTGAACTGAAAGAGTTGAATACTTATTAGGATAGTATATTAGAGAAAATATTAATATTCCTGAGTGTGTAAATTTGGGGGTGCATTCTTTCATTGTGATGAAATATGATGGAACACTTTGCCTATGAGTTTATAACCATAAACTCAATTGAGTTATTATAAATAACAAGTATATGTTACCACTTATTGATGATTTGTTTAAACATTTGAAGGGGGAAAAGTTTTTCTCAAATATTTATCTTCGATATGGTTATCTCAAATTGAGAAAAAAAGAATTTGACAATCAGAAAAACACTTTATCAAGAAGGTATGGACATTATGAGTATATTGTCATGCCATCCTACAGTATTTATATAGTTGACAAATACAATCTTCCACAAGTATATTGATACTTTCGTGGTGGTATTTGTGGATGATATCATGTTTTACCTTTAGTCCATGTAGGAACATGTGCGTCATACGAGATCAGTTCTGGAAATGTTGTGAAATCACCTACTTTATGCAAGCTATCAAATTGAAATTTCTAGATGCAAGAAGTAAATTTCTTGGGACATGTGGTCTCTAAACATGTGTTTTTTAGTTTTTCTTGAGAGGATTAAGGGTGTTAGGAAATGGGATCAACACTATTTTTTAGCTATAGATATTCTTGGGTTTAGTGGGGTTTTATCACCAGTTTGTAAAGTAATTCTCAAAGTTGGATTCTTTTCTGACCACTATCACTCAAAAGGGGGTAGATTTTTATTATAGTGATAAATTTCATAATTATTTTGTTGATATGAAATGTATTTTTACTTTTTCACTGGTGTTAAATCTTTCAGTGGTTGGGTAGGGTTGTGTGGTATTTTATGAAACATCATTATTGGGTTTGGGTTGTCTTTTTAGGTTGGGTAATCACATAGTTTCCTATGGTTCTCAACAAATTTGTCCAAAAAATAGAAATTATCTAACCCATGGATTTGAACTTTTTTCTCTGATGCATGTTCTTAGGAGTGGTAGCACTACCTTTTTCAGAGAAAGGATAACTGTTTTTTCTAACCATGAGATCATGAGTTATATATTCTCTCAAAAATTTTGGAATGTCTATTACAGGTGTTGGGTGGAGTACCAACAATATTTTAATTTTGAAATTCCCTTCAACAAAGGAAGGGAAATTTTGTTGCTACTGATTTGAGCTGGAAACATCTGACCCATGACCTGAAGGAATCATCAAAATTTTGGAACATGATGGATATTTTTACACAATTTCATTTGGGAGTCAAAGAGGAAGATTCCATGGTTATCTTGGAAAGTGTTTAGTTGAAATTATCTTTTATTGATATGATTATTCATATTATAATATTTGTGATGAATTCTATGGCATAAGGTGCTCTCATTATGGTGAGGAGACCATCAGTGAGTGGATATTATCTTCTGAGGGAATCCTGTGTTTTTAGAATTACTTTGTTTTTCCTTTTTTTATGAGAAAACATGTAATGCGGTATTTACATAATTACATGTGAGAAGTGAACCACGGATCCATGAATATGTTTTATGAAATGCGACGATGATTATAGTGGATAGGTATGAGATGAGACATCAATGACGTTGTTTCACATTGTTATACTTATCGACTAGAAAATGCTAATCGATAGAGAAGATTATGATTTCCTCATTCACTTATAGTGATGAATTGGAAGTGGGATGATATTTCTATGGACATTGTGATTGAGTTTCGACATACTAATCAAGCTAATTCTGTGATATGGGGTTTGATCGATCATATGACCAAATCAACTCACTTTTTACCCATTCACGATACAATCAAAGTTGAGAAGTTGGGAAATCTCTATGTGAAAGATTTTTTTCATTTTCATAGAGTTCAATATGATATATTATTTTATATAAATAATTGTTTTACCTATAATTTTTGGACATTCCTTCATGATGTGATGGGATCTCACGTTTGTTTGGGAATGATGTATTATCCATAAAAAACTATCAGGATAGGGGCGGAAATGTGGATTCTTGAGGAAAAGATTCATGCGTACCTCCATGATTTTGGGGTATCATGGGATGTCTATTTAGGATTGATTTTTTTTATTATAAAAATATTTACCACTCTTCAATTCAGAAGGCTCCTTTTAAGGTATTCAATGTATGGAATTTCAAATATCAATTGGGTTAATAGGATATTGGTTAATATTCATTGGTTGAAAAAAAATTGGTCTGAGAGATGATAGAAAAGATTTATTTAATTCATAAATTAATGTTGATGACATATAGTTGGTACAAGTATTATACTATCCATCATACGTGTCTATTGTAATTTTTAGTTGTTGACCTAATATTTTTGATTGTTTTACCTTTTTTAGGTTTGATATATTGGAAGGATAGGGATTATTTCTCATAATCTTGTGGGACCTTTTGAGGGTTTTGGGTCAGTGGGGAAATTTACTTACCATTGAGAACATCCTATATAGTTTACATAAATACCTAATTTGATCCATGTATGACATCTTTAGAAGTCTATTTATAACGTATCTCATGTCTTGAGATAGAAGGATCTTGATGTTGAGTCTGATTGATCCTTGATCAAGCATTCATTCAGGATAGTTGATTATGAGGAAAAGGTACTTTTTAGTAGAATGATACCTTTGGTTAGTGTGCTATGTCAGAATGGTTCTTATTCTCATAAGACATGGGAGCGTAAGGAATCGATGAGAGAGTATTGGCCTCATCTTTTTGATAAGAAAATTATGAACATGATCTCTTGGGAAAAAATATTTTAATGGTTGGGAGTTTTTAACAAACTATTACCTTTATTCATGAATTCCTTGTACCTTTTTTAATCTACTTTATATTTGGTCTTTTTGGGGGGTCATTTCATACGTTTTTTGAAATTTTTGGAATCCTTTAGGGTTGTACTTGCTTGGCACATAGTTTGGCCAAACAATGTGTGCCCCCAGTTCAAACAAGGCACCCCCTAGATAGTGGGGAATGTATGTTTTAGGAATTGTTTCCTAAACTATGCGACCACCCAAGGGAACCCGTGTTCCCTAAATAGTAGGGGAACATGGATAGTGCACGATTTACCCTAACCATGTTCCTACCTCCATCTAATAGTGTATGATGGATTTTACTGTTCTAAAAATTATTTTAATATTTATAAACACCCCAGTTTATGTTCTTAATCATCCCATTCAAACTAAACAAGATTTATTCCTTGTTAGAGGCTCCCAATTAGGGAATTTTCCCCTCTAAACCCTTTCATTGGATGATTGAAGTGATGTTGTTCTTTATCAAAATTCTCTGGGTAAGTGGATGTCCTCTAATGTGGTTTCTTCCAGTATCTCTTTATCTTTTCCTTATATTTTGATGGATCATAATGTAATGTATAGATCTAAACTCTATCTGATTGTATATTGATTCAATGTTGTTTTCCTATATCTTCCATGTAATGCCCCGACCCCAGAAGCCCAGAGTTGGTGAATTATTTTTATACATTGGCATGATTACAAGGAATCAAGTCATGAAAGACTGATCAGTTTATCATTCTTGGAAAATAGATTACATACATGAACATTAAATTACACATTAGAAAATAAAACACAACATAAATTATCCTTTGAAAATGCCATTAATACCCTAGCTTAACCCTTATTATCAATCCTAAAACATTTCTTAGAATCCGGGGAAAATAAATCATAAGAAAGGGGTGATCTTAAACACATAGTAAGGATAACAATATAGAGGAAAATTTCATAAATAAGCATAAACATTTAAGGCAATGTATAAAACTAAAACAAAAGCATTTTAAACATAAATTCAGCATAATATGTCAATGATAAATAAAATAATTTCATTTACTTATTCACATGGATATTCTACTAGTTGAATAATCACATGTAATATCAATAGCTAATTTGATAATGAAGGAATGCATAATGCCAGAATTCATAACCACATAGTCAAGGCCTTGTGCCAAGACTATAAATAATATTTTTTCAAGGCCTTGTTCCAAGACACAATTTTGTTTCATGAGACCTACCGATGGATCAAGGAGCTTTAGAGGGCTTCACCCGTCACTTACTAAGTCCAATGCATTCCTCACATGGAATTTTTTAAACATAACAATAACATTCATATTAAAACTAGCATAAAAAATGTGAATGCTTTATCCATAAACCATGAATGGTATAAAAATAACACATACATAGTCAAACATATCATAAAACCTTCAATACAATATCAAATATTTGTATCAAAATAAATCAACCTCGATCAAGAAGAATATCCCATAAATGATGTTGACATAGTTGAAAATGATCAGTAATAATCTGTGAGAGAAATAAAATTTTTTCATGAAAACATTTAAAAGTCACATAATTTTGAAAGGAATTCATTTAAAAGATACTTTTGAATGAATGTGTCTCATACCACTTTTAAAATTTTGAAAGTAATTAACATTTTAAAACATTCATGTCTATAAAAATAAATCCTTAAAACCATTTTGAAAACATGGATATTAATGAGAAAGGTTTAGAAGAATAAATATTTAAAACATTTAAAATGATGTTTCAGTAAAAAAGTCCCTTAAAAATAATCCCTTTGAAAAATCTTTTATTAAACATGGATATGAATAATAAATATGTCCCAGTAGATACTTACGTAAAAACAACCTTGGATAATAAAAAGATTGTGGAATTAACCCTTACCTTGAACTTTCCTTTGGTCGATGGTACGTTTAACCTCCTGTATAATGACCATAGTATGTTATTAAATTATACCTAAACCATATTCATATTTATTATATCATAAATGATTTATTTATGACTTTATACTACCCATTTAATAATGATTTCAATGTTAAATTAACATTTCGGGTAATAATTGCTTTCTTTATCATACGTGTTTTAACTTGTTATTCTTGATCGTATCATTTAAATCATGATTTACATACTTCTAGAATACAACACATGATTTATATATATAATATATTTAGAATATAAATATGTATAGTAGATAGATATATGAAATTTAAAACACCATTTATGGAGATGGTAGGTCGTACATACGCATAAACGCTGTTTCTGTTTTCATATCATATTGAATGAAAGTAAGTGAATAAGATATATGTAAGTACATACATACATACATAAATACATATATATATATATATATATATATTCATTATAATTATTATGTCATATATTACATACTTATTAATAATATATATTTTTATAATCATCGTTGAATGGTGAATGTGGAAATGAATCTCATCACGTCGTAGAGACGGTAAACCGTACGTACACACGAGCAACAATGTCATTTTCTAATGATTAAAAGGTGTGAAATTGTATGGTAAATTAATTTTACAAATACATTATCATGTTATTTTCACTATTTATATACATATTACTCATCATTATATCCATCCAAATAACATAGTGTTGAATTACAAATTAAACCATGACGTGGACACGGTAAGCCGTACATACACACGCATGATGACATTATCATTCATAGGATGGATAAAATAATGAATATGGTTATAAAATATTTATAATAACATCAATGTATGTAGAAGTTAATGGATTTATTATTTTGGTATGGAAACAACAAATAAATAAGAAGTGGAAGAAGAAAAGTACTTGAAAGAAGGTGGATAAATTATTACCTCTTATTCGGGTGTTTTGTTTTGAGTTGATCAAAAGGTCTCCTTTGGTTGGTTTTATGATCAAAGTAAATACTCTATGATTATGTGATAGATGTTGGGAGGATATTTGGGAAGGGGTTTTCTAAGCCAAATGGCTTTTGAGGTGTGATTTTTAGAGAAGTGGAAGTTCCCTTTTATAAGAGGGGTGAGGGTCACTTTAGGAAAGATTAAAATATTAATTTATTATACAATCACATTCAATTCATAATGGATCTAAATGAATTAATTTTGAGCCTTAGGTGGTTATGGGTCGCCATCCTATCAACCAATAGGTTTTAGACAAGTTTAGTTTACCATTTGAACCTTATCATTTAGATTTAACTCTTAGTTAAATAGTTTAACATTTACCACGTCTTCTTGTATTCTTAAACTATATAGTTAATAAACATACACTAAAATTCCAAGAGAACCTCAAGTGATTCATTAATGAAATATATAATATTATTAAATCACTTTGGAAGAACATTAAATCTTTAGGAATATTATATCAATCAATAATATAGTATTTGTTTAAAAAACTAATTTATGTCAATTTTGACACTAGTTGGTATTTTGTTTTTGTGAAAGTCATAATAACCATATAAATTCAAAAAAAAATCTAATCACCCCTAAAATGTCATATTAACCTATAAAATTAGTGTAATTCATCAAAAGTCTCAAATTATATTTATTTGGATATTTATAATATCAATTATTTTAATATTTCATTAAGAAGGTAATTACTGTGTCATTAGTGTGTCATAAATAAATTTAGTTATTTAATGTCTAAAAATTATAAAAAAATACCATTATGTAGGAAATATTATTATCTTTATAATGAATATTCATAGTCTAATTTATCTTGTAATGCCCCAACCCTAGAATCCAGGAGCCGGAGCATTATTTTAATACATTGGCATGATTACAAGGAATCAAGTCCCGAATAACCAATCAGTTTAGTAGTCTTGGAAACAAGATACATACTTAAGTTCAACATTACAACTTTAAAAGAAAAACAACATTAATTTATTCCATTAAAAATATCCAAGATTACAAGATTATTCTTGAAAGTCACTCATAACTAACTTCTTCATATCCTGGAAAAATGAAACAAGAAAATGGGTGTGATGAGATTCTCAGTAAGAGTAAGAAATACAACGGAAGATAACATAAATATTAGGCATGGTGAATAATTAAAAACACATGCCTTGTAGAATAATAAACATGAGAAAATTATGGCAGGAATATGAGTTGAGTAAATAATTCCATAATAAAAACTTTTCATGGGTATTCTACTAGTCGAATAACCACCTGAAATATCAATAGCTAATCTCATAATGATGGAATTCATAATGCTATACTTTCATAACCACATAGGCAAGGCCTTGTGCCAAGACTACAAATAAGATTTTGTCAAGGCCTTGTGCCAATACACTAGTTTGTCTAATGAGACCTACCGCTGCATCTAGGAGCTATAACGGGCTCCACCCATCACTTACTAAGTCCAATACATTCCTCATATGAAATTTCTGAAATATAACATAAACATTCGTATTAAAACTAGCATACGAAATGTAAATACATTATCCACAAACCATGAATGGTATAAAAATAGCACGTCCACAGTCAAACAAAACTCATTTAATACAATATGTAGGATTGTATTGTAACAGATTAACCCCAATCAAGAATAATGAAGGATATTGACATAGATGAAAATAATCATCAAAACTATTAGAGAGATATATCCCCTTTTTTCTTGAAAACATCTAAATTCACACTATTTGTCAAGAATCCGTTTAAAAATAGATTTTTAAATAAATGTGTCCCATTCCAATTTGAAACTTTTAAAAGTAATTTTAATTTTAAAACATTAATGTCCATATAAATAAAACCTTAAAACCATTTTTAAAACAAGGACATTAATGAGAAATATTTATAAGAATAAATTTTTAAAACATTTAAAATGGTATTTTAGTTAGAGTTACTATACAAATGAGAGACGCTTGAATACAAACATTTGAGGTAATAAAAAAATTATAATACCATGAGAATAAATGATTTCATTATATACCATGTCAAAGGACAGTATATACACCACATAAAATTGAATTGGTTCATAACAACAAAGAAGTCTCAAAGGAATGTAAATTGAGATGAAATCCCTTATAAAAATAATATCCTTAAGTAAAGGATAAATGAATGAAATAACTATGTGTGAAAAATATAAATACACTCAATATTATTGGATATTAAGTTCAAATCAATCAGAGGACATTCACACATATTCTTGTAAAAACAATACCAATGACTTGGATGTTTAATTCAATGAATGGAAATTGAGTTAAGATCAAGTTTATATCAATTTCTTGAGAAATTATCAATGGAGTTATTATGTTTATTAAAATTATATCCAAAAAAAGGGGTGTGAAAATTTCTACATAAATAATAAATAGTGATTCCACAAATAATCTTGGAGTAAAATAATCAATGAAGTATGTGTAAAGCCCACTGAGTGGAAATTGAAATTTGAAATTCTCTTACCGATTTGGTAAATTATGAAACATAAAACCCATGAAAGAAGGATCATACAATGAAGATGTAAATAATCATAAATTAATTTATATTACACCAATAATACAATCATGGACAATACATACGCCACACAAAAAAATAGTGGCCAATATAGCATGAATCTCACGATATACAAAATGAGATGAAAAACCCATACTTCATTGTAATCAATCGAGTTGTATGACCAAAAGTTAATAACCCCAAAATTAATCACATAATACCATGAATATAAATAGAATCATGATAATATATATCAAATGTCAGTACACAATACACCACATGTAATAAATAAGGGGTGAGTAATGGAAATCTCACTGAATTAAATGTGAGATAAGAAACCCCTTACTTTGTACTTTTCCTTGGTCAATGGTAGGTTAACATCATGTATAATGGTAAAATAATTGTTATTAAGTTATAAAATAATCATGTACATTAATATTATATCATATACGATCCTTTAATATTGCTTTGTTAATAATATTTTAGTATTATTGTTGTTTCGGGTGTTAGCTGATTCATTTTCCTTTATATTCTTTGTTTTGTAAGTAGTGTTTGTTATGAATAGGATGTATCTTATTCATATTAATAATTATATTAAGTCTTTAAATATTATTTTTAATCATCTAATGAAAATGAGTCTTGAATGGATTGCGATGGGGGATGAAGCTCATCGTGTTCGTGGAGATGATAATCTGTACGTACGCACGAGTGAAAATATCATTCTTTTGATATTAAAATATATATAATTGGATTTTATATCATATATAAATAATAATTATCATGTTATATTAATTATTTAAATCAATTAAAAATCATTATTATACCCATCCAAATAACAATGTATTGAATAACAATTACACCACGACATGGAGACGACAAGTCGTTATGTACGCATGTATGGTGACATGTCATTCAACGGATGGATAGAATAATGAATATGGTTGTACCATATTTATAATAATATAAAAGTATATAAAATATACTGGATTTATTATTTTAAAATGGAAAAAAAATTAAGAGGAAGTAGAAGAAGAAAGGAACTTGAAAGAGGTGCTAAAATATTTACCTCTTCTCCAGGTTCTTCCTTTTGATTTGATCAAAATCTCTCCATAGGTTGAATTTCAAACTAAAGTAGGGCCCATAGGATAAAGGTAGGATTGTTCAGAGGGAATTTGGTAAGAGTTTGGCCGAAAAAATGGCTTTTAAGGTGTGAATTAAAGAGAAGGAGGAGTTCCCTTTTATAAGAGGGGTGAGGGGCACCTTAGGAAAATCGAGAAGTATTATTTTTTAATAAAATTATTTTCGGTTTCTAATCGCTAAAAATTAATTATTTAAAGTATAAGGTGGGGATGTGTCAGAAAAAACTCAAAAAATAGGTTTTAGATAGGTTTGGGTCAATATATTAACCTTATCTTTTAGATATAACTCTTAGTTAAATAGTTTGACATTTACCATGTCTCTGTGTATTTTTACATTATATGGTTAATAATCATAATATATACTTCCAATAGAACCAAAAGTGGTTCATTAATGATAAAAATATAATTATATAAGTATTTTGGAAAAACCGTAGATTTTTAGGAATATAATATCAATTAATAATATAATATTTGTTTTAAAAACTCTTTTATGTCAATTTTAAAACTATTTGGTATTTTGTTATTTCTAAATTCATAACAGCATTATTACATCGAAAACAATTCATCTAACAAACCCTAATATGTAATATTAACCTAAAAAATTAGTTTAATTTATAAAATGTCTCAAATTACATTTATTTAGATATTTATAATATCAATTATTTTAATCTTTTGTTAATATGGTAATTACTGCATCATCATTGTGTCATAAATAAATTTAATTATTTAATGTCTAAAAAATATAAATAAAATACCATTATGTAGGAAATCATTTTAGATTTATAATGAATATTTATAGTAGAATTTATCTTATGTGTAACTCTATATTAAAAATGTTTTAGTTATTAAACTTTGAATTTAACACTTTTAACTCTTCTTTGAATTAAATAAAAATTTAGTTTTAACTATAAATCAATGTTTTTCACTATTCATCAAAAATTTAAAGTTTTTAGAGAAATACCAAAAAATAACCCTAAGATAATTTCGATATTATTAATCCAAAAATGAATTCCATTTTGAAATATAAAATTTATAAAATTTCAAAAATTGATTATTAGTATTCACAACGGCTAGTTCGATTGGTCGCGGTATGTTAGAATCTAAAAGTTGCGTACAATGAAAGCTATTATATTATTCAAAGGGAAACGTACCATGGAAGCTTGGGGTGTTATATTCTTCCCCGCTTTTGGAAATTGTGTCCTCGCAATTTTTAAAATTGGGCTTGGGAACTTAATTGAAAGTCCCACATCGGAAAAATAGTCAATAAAACTATCACTTCAAAAGAATGAAAGAGAAGTACAAAGGTTACTCGAGATAACCCATACTAGGATTCCATGTAGGAAAACATGGATATGGAAGATAAACTATGTGTCATGTTTTGATGGAGGGTTATAGAAAACATGATCAGTAGAAAATTTACAACAAGAACACCACAAACTTTTGATGGGACAAACGGTCATTAGTTTCCTAGTTGGAAAAGTAAACGGACAATGTTTTTTTTGATTTAAGTTAAATTTACTAAATATGAGGAATTTACTTATGAGATTGACTAAGAAAATAAAGAGATATACTTACTTTTTTAGTAGTGTTTCATTCTTTAATAAATTTCTACCACTAAATCATTTTTTTTCAAACGACGAGTATTCAAGATGACTTGGTCACACCAGAAGAGATACAATATACATCTAGAGAATCACATGATCCAAAAATGATAAATTATATATTTACCTTGTCTTTAGATATTAATGAAAACCAAAATGATTAGTACAAGATCAGATGATCCCCCAAAAGGATATTCCTTTAGAGAAAGAAACACTAATCTTAATTTCTAAAATTAAACCAATAATACCCCATAGTTAAATAAATACCATTTAATAAAAAATTGTCCTTAATATATTTTAATATAATCCATACTAAGATTGAAACCCAAAACTTAGAAGAATAGTCTTCCACGTTAAATTGTATCTCTAAATGACATCGACTACTCTTAAAGTTACATACTTAAAAGTAATTAACCTAATCACATATTCTCTATTATTGGTTAACCATTACATAAATAACCCAAATAACTATAAATCCACAAAAAAACATAGATAAAAATCCACCATTACTCATCAAATGAAATCCCATAGTATTCTATTTTCTTTAGGCATATAGTGCTCACAACAGAGCAAACGTCTTCCAAAATAACATTTATCACGTAATCACCAAATCATTTTCCAATACTAAGGGTATTAATTTAATAAGACATAAGATCCAAAATCAACTTATTATTGATAAATAAAATCATTTAACTAAAAATAAATAGTCACACTAACCAGGGATTTCACTTAGTCCAGTGGTAAGTGATAAATCCCAATCACAATCTAACTGTGGGTTTGATTCCCACACCTTTGTCTGACGCGACGGGTTGTCACATGGTCTACATGTTGTCCTTTTTCAAAAACTATATTATATAACAATCCCTAAATGAGATAGATTCCTCAAAATAATCATAACATAATTTAACCACAAATTCTATCTCGTACCTGACATTTTCATCCAAAAAATTAATAACCTATAATTGCCTGAAATTCACGAGTCATATAAACCCAAATGGTTATTTATAACTATATCCACAAAAGAAAGGATAACTATTCCTCGAATAGAATTATCACATAACAAAATGCAGGGTTACACATACAATAGAAAAGTATTCCAAAGTAATCTCATCAACAAATAACACAAATACCTTTAAACATTTTGATATCCATTTATTTCCACACATGTCCTTCCTTGACCAAGAGGTTATACTATAGAATATGGCATTGAATTAGGTGATTCCAAGGTCCCTTACATTTACAAAATATGACCGTAATTTGATTATTAGGATAATTTTTATTTTCTTCCATAGTACTCTTCATCTTTCCTAAGAAATTCTTTACTTTATTCCCTTATTTCCCATACATAAATCATTTCTATGTTCTATTAAGACAACTTCCTAGGTGTCTCCTTCCACATTTCCTGTATGATGGAAAACAAGCTTTCTTTTCTCCATAGCCTTCACTGTTGGAGCTCTTATCATTCACCACTTTTCTATTCCTTGTTGAGTTTGGGAGTTGGTTAGTATATAAGTTTTTGATCATATTTTTTGAAAACTTATTCATCATGAATACGATATCTTTTACGCATATCAAAATTACATTTTTTGCTCATTTCTACCACTGTTCCCACCTTTTATATCATGCTCAAACATACTATGACTTCCTTGGAATCCATCAATTAACTAAAACTATAAAGCATTGTGTGAGTAATAATAGTCATAAAATCATTTAGAGAATATCATGACACCATATTTTCAATTTAAAACACATTAGTATTAACCAAGGTAATTTATTCTCTTCTTATATTAAAATCCTTCTATTCGGTTTTTAAATAGAATTTAAATTATCCTAAGCATATCCCCTGGGAGTGTCATAACCAAGAGTGGAGCAAGGCCCGTTGTCATGTACGAGGATACCCCGGGTCAAGGCCAAAACTCCTTGTCGGAGTTTTCACTCCTAGGTACATATGTTCCAGAGCTACCTCTACCTGCTCGTATCCAGACAAAGATGTACTACTTTGAAAATACACAAAATCTCTACATTACCAAGATTCTAGGAAGTTCTTCTATACTAATCTTAAAATTCTATATGAGGGTAATGTGATCTAATCATAGTTTATCTAAATCTAGATTCCAAGGTTTGTACTAAACTTCCTCTGATACCAACTGTAATGCCCCAACCCCAGAATCCAAGAGCCGGTACATTATTTTAATACATTGGCATGATTACAAGGAATCAAGTCTGAAAGGACCAATCA
The DNA here is from genome assembly GCA_963277665.1 of Viscum album. NCBI lineage: Eukaryota > Viridiplantae > Streptophyta > Magnoliopsida > Santalales > Viscaceae > Viscum > Viscum album. Next base: position 376,413,720 of record OY728142.1, read on the forward strand.
ATTTAGTAGTCTTGGAAACAAGATACATAGTTAAGTTCAATATTACAAATTGAAAAGGAAAACAACATTAATTTATTCCATTAGAAACATACAAACTTCCAAGATTATTTCTTCAAGTCACTCATCCATAACTTCTTAATATACTAGGAAAATGAAACATGAAATGGGGTGAGCTCAGATGCTCAGTAAGAGTAAGAAATACATCAGAATATAACATAAACGTTAGGCATGGTGAATAATTGAAAACACATACCTTATCGAATAATAAACATGATTACTTTATGGCAGTAATATGAGTTGAGTAAATAATGCCATAATAAAACATAGTCACGGGTATTATACTAGTCCAATAACCACATGAAATATCAATAGCTAATCTCATAATGATGGAATTCATAATTCCAGACTTTCATAACCACATAGTCAAGGCCTTGTGCCAAGAATACAAATAATATTTTTTCAAGGCCTTGTGCCAATACACTAGTTTGTCTCATGAGAACTACCGATGCATCGAGGAGCTATAGAGGGCTCCACCTGTCACTTACTAAGTCCAATGCATTCCTCATATGAAAAGTCTAAAACATAACATAAACATTCATATTAAAACTAGAATATGAAATGTCAATACTTTATCCACAAACCATGAATGGTATAAAAATAGCACATACATAGTCAAACATAACTCATTAAATATAATATGGAAGATTTTATTGTAACAGATTAACCTCAATCGAGAATAATGAAGGATATTGACATAGATGAAAATAATCATCAAAACTATTACGGAGAATCATCCCCCTTTTTCTTGAAAACATTTAGAAGTCACACTATTTGTCAAGAAGACATTTGAAAACAGATTTTTGAATCAAAGTGTCCCATACCACTTTGAATCTTTTAAAAGGAATTTTAATTTTAAAACATTAATCTCCATATAAATAAAACATTAATACCATTTTTAAAACATGGAAATTAATGAGAATGATTTAGAAGAATAAAATTTTAAAACATTTACAATGGTATTTTAGTTAGAGTTACTATCCAAATGAGAGATTCTAGAGTAAAAAAAATTGTGGTAAGAAAAAATTTATAATACCATGAGAATAAAGTAATTAATTATATACTATTTCAAAGGACAATATATACACCATTTAAAAGTGAATTGGTGCATAAGAACAAAGAAGTCTCAAAGGAATGTAAATTGAGATGAAATCCCTTATATAGACAGTATCCTTAGGTAAAGGATAAATCAATGACATTATTATGTGTGAAAAATATAAATAAACTCAATATTATTGGATATTATGTGCAAATAAATTATAGTAGATTCACACATATTCTTGTAAAAACAACACCAATAAATTGGATGTTTAACTCAATGAATGTAAATAGATTTATGATCAAGTTTATATCAATAAATTGAGAAATTATAAATGGTGTGATTATGTGCATCAAAATTATATTAACAAAAAGGGGACTAAAAATTACTACATAAATAATAAATAGTGATTCCACACATAATCTTGGAGTAAAATAATCAATGAAGTATGCGTAAACCCACTGAGTAGAAATTGAAATTTGAATATTCCATACCGATTTGGTAACTAATGAAACATACAAACCATGAAAGAAGGATAATATAATGAAGATGTATGTACTCATAAATTAAATTATATTACACCAATAATACAATCATGGAAAATATATACACAACAGAAAAGTAAATAGTGTCCAATATAGAATGAATCTCACGTGAATAAAAAGTGAGATGAAAAACCCTTATTTCGTTGTAAACAATCGAGTCATATGAAAAAAAGTTAATAACCACAAAATGAATCAGATAAAACCATGAATATAAAGATAATCATGATAATATATAAAAAATTTCAGTACACAATACACCACATGTAATAAATAAGTGGCGAGCAATGGAAATCTCCCTGAATTAAATGTGAGATAAGAAACCCCTTACTTTTTACTTTTTATTAGTAGAGGGTAGGTTAACCTCTTGTATAATGGTGAAATAATTGTTATTAAATTATATTAGAATCATATACATTAATATGATATCATATATGATCTTTTAATATTTCTTTGTTAATAATATTTTAGTATTATCGTCGTTTCGGGTGTTAACTGATTCATTTTCCTTTATATGCTGCGTTTTGTAAGTAGTGTTTGTTATGAATAGGATGTATATTATTCATATTAATAATGATATTAATTCTTTAAAAATTATTTTTAATCATATAATGAAAATTATTCTTGAATGGATTACGATGGGGAATGAATCTCATCGCATTCGTGGATACGACAATCCATACATACGCACGAGCGACAATAGCAATCTTTTGATATTAAAATAATATATAATTGGATGGTATATCATATATACAGAATAATTATCATGTTATATTTATTATTTACATCAATTAAACATCATTATTATACCCATCAAAATAATAATGTATTGAATAACAATTACACCACGACATGCAGATAGTAAGACGTACGTACGCACGTATGGTGAAATGTCATTCGAAGGATGGATAGAATAATGAATTTGGTTGTACCATATTTATAATAACATCATAGTATATAGAAGATAATGGAACTACTATTTTGGAATGGAAACAACAAAGTAAGAGGAGGTGGAAGAAGAAAAAAACATGAAAGAGGTGATGAAATATTTACCTCATCTTCAGGTTCTTCCTTTTGATTTGATCAAAAGGGCTCCTTAGGATGGCTTTTTGACAAAAGGAAGGCCTCTAGGATGAAGGGAGGACAGTTTAGAGGGTTTATGGGCAGAGGTTGGCCGATTAAAATAGCTTTAAAGGTGTGAATTAAGGAGAAGGGGGGGGTGCCCTTTTATAAGAGGGGTGAGGGGAACCTTAGGAAAAACTAGAAATATTATTTTATAATAAAATAATTTTCGGTTTCTAATGGATCCAAATAGAATTATTTAAAGTTTAAGGTGGGGATGTGTCGAAAACCACTCAACCAATAGGTTTTTGATAGGTTTGGGTCACTATATTAACATTATCTTTTAGATTTAACTCTTAGTTAAATAGTTTTACATTTACCTTGTCTCTTTGTATTTTACATTATATGGTTAATAAACTTACTATATACTTCCAAGAGAACCCCAAGTGGTTCATCAATGATACAACTATCATTATATAAGCCTTTTGGATGAACCTTAGATTATTATAAATATAATATCATTTAATAATTTAATATTTCTTTTAAAAACACTTTTATGTCAATTTTGACACTATTTGGTAATTTTTTTCTAAATTAATAGCAGCATTATTACATCGAAAAAATTTATCTAACCAACCCTAATATGTCATATTAACCTATAAAATTAGTTTAATTAATAAAAAGTCTCAAATTACATTTATTTAGATATTTATAATATCAATTATTTTAATCTTTCATTAATATGGTAATTACCGCATCATCATTGTGTCATTTATAAATTTAATTATTTAATGTTTAAAAATATAAATAAATTACCATCATGTTGTAAATCCTTTTATATTTATAATAAATATTTATAGTCTAATTTATCTTATGTGTAACCCTGTATTAAAAAAGGTTTAGTTATTAAACTTTGAATTTAACACTTTTATCTCTTCTTTAAATTAAATAATAATAAATGTCCTAATCTAATCCAAGTGGACCTAAACGATAATATTTTATTCCTAAGGTTGTTTTTGGTCGAATTACACTTATCCAATAGAATTAAGACATTTTTTAGGGTAATAATAATATTATTTTTACCCTTAATTACACCATTTACTTTTAACCGTGGTAAATAAAAGTCAAAAGTTACTATTCACCAAAAATTATTTTTATCTTATTGAACCACATTTTAATTAATAATATCAACCGTGTATCTTAGATTTATGAAATTAAATTCATAGAAGCAATAAAATTAAGTTTTATTCAAATTTTAAAATGCTCCTAGGAGGTGGGTAAAAGACGGTTAAAAAGTTTAATAAAATTTTTATATATCTAAAATTATTATAAACCGAATCCATTGAATTACATTGAACTTATATAGGTATTATGTATCTATTTTTACCTAAAATAAATTCAAATAAAATAAATAATTATTTAAATAAAAAATCGGTTCTAAACTATAACTCAGTGTTTTCACTATTCATCAAAAATTTAAAGTTTTCAGAAAAATACCAAAAATCCACATTAATCTAATTTCGATATTAAAAATCCAAAAATGAAGTCCATTTTGAAAGATAAAATTTATAAAATTTTAAAAAGTGGATATTACTATTCATAACGGCTGGTTTGATTGTTTGCGGTGTGTTAGAATCTCAAATTTGTGTACAATGCAAGCTATTACATTATTCAAAGGGAAGTGTACCGTGGAAGCTTGGGTGTTACATATCTTATGTGTAACCCTATATTAAAAATGGGTTAGTTATTAAACATTGAATTTATTACTTTTAACTATTCTTTAAAAAAGTAATAATAAATGTCCTAATCTAATCCATGTGGACCTAAAGGACCATATTTTATTCCAAAGGATGTTTTTTGGTCAAAATAGACTTATCATATAGAATTTTTACATCTGTTAGGGTAATTATAATATCATTTTTTACCTTTAATTACCCTACTTAATTTTAACCGTGGAAAATAAAAGTCAAAAGTTACTATTCACCAAAAATTATTTTCATCTTATTGAAACACATTTTACTTATTGATATCAACCATGTATCTTATATTTTTAAAATTAAACTCACAGAAGTGGTAAAATTATGTTCTATGCAAATTTGCAAATGATCCTAGAAGGTGGGTAAAAGACGGTAAAAAGTTCAATAAAAATTTATACATATAATTTTATTATAAAATGACTCCAATGAATTAAATTGATCTTATATTGGTATTATATATATATTTTTACTTAAAATAAAGTTAAATAAAATAAATAATTTTTTTTAAAAAAAGTTGGTTTTAAAAAATAACGTAGTGTTTTTCACTATTCATAAAAAATTGAATGTTTTCAGAAAAATACCAAAAATTCACCCTAAGCTAATTTTGATATTCCTAATTAAAAAATAAATTCTATTTTCCCAAATAAAAAAATAGAAGTTGCATTAATTAATTTAAAATTATTTCCCGTTGTCAAAACCAAAAGGCAGGTTTTTTTAAAAAGTAAAAAATATCAAAAGATATATACATGTTTATGTCAAATATAAATGTGAAATTACTTATAATGACCTAAATTATATTAAATTATAAAAATATAATCTACTAATACTTCCATACCATTCAAATGAATTATTTAACACTATAATTTATTTCGATTAAAAAAGTTATTTTCAATTAAAACATAGTATTTTTCACTATTCGTCAAAATATGAAAGTTATCATAAAAGTACCAAAACTTCTTACAAAATGAAATTTTATTTCTTGATTATAAATAAGAATTTAATTTAATTAAATTTAATATATTAAAGTGTCAAATATTGGTTTTAGAAAAGGGTTCGCCATTAAAAGGCGGTAAAATTCCATTTTTTGAAATATACTTCTTTTATCAGAAAAAATGAATTTGTTCTTAAATTATGTCTAAAAAGCACATAATATGAATGTTAAAATTATATAGATTATATAAGATTCAAAATTAAGTTAATATTATTCATAACCTCTTTTTGAACATCTAATTTTGTAAGTTGTGGTGCGCTCGAACTCGGTGTTGCGTGTAGCATAAGCTGTTGAATTACTTTAATGAGATAACATATTATGAAATCTTGGGGTGTTATATTCCATACCTTTGTTATTTGTTGGAGAGCTCCATTGTGGGTGTTTATTTCAAGATTATTGATTTAAATGTAGGTGGTTCTATATTTCATTTCACTACAATTGAAAACATGAATAAATTTTTTAAATTTAAATGAGCACTTAAATGATTTTAAATCATGGAAATGATATGATTCAATATTTTATTTAAAATTATTAAATAAATTGTGAAAAACCCCAAACTTCAATGGAATTGAAATTGTGGGGTGGATATATGAAAAATGATGGCTTTATTTGAAAATAATTTTGATGAAATGACTTGATGTTGATATTGAAAAAATGGATTAAACTGAAAAGTTATTTGAAATGGAATGAAATGATAAAAACCTATGATTTGGTTTGAAATGGAAAAATACAAGTTGAAAACTAAAATTTAGATATTTTTTTAAAATGATTGATTTCCAATTTTATTTATTGATTATTTGAAGCACATGTTAGCCAGGGTAGTTAGCGGTAACTAGGAAAGGAATGCTAGGATAGTGACTCTCTAACATTGGAATGATGATGATAAATTTTACTAAAACAACGGTATAATGACTTACCATTACGGGTTTACCTATTGTGGTGTAGACTAACCTTTATGGGTTCCCCTATTGAGGTGAATCTTGTTTCTCAGACAAAAAAAGATTTGTGATCAATATGAATGTGTGAGGGTCCTATTTCTTGATAAAATGGCTTACGAAGGGGATTTTATAAATGGTTATTTTCTACAAGTTGTTTGATTTGATATACATTTCAATGATTTTTTAAACTATTTATTAATTCTTACTAGTTTATATAAAATATTTTATATAAAATGTTCATTTAAGCCTGTTTGAAAGCTGTTTTGATATATCTGACAACCTTTTGTCATGAAATCATGTTTTTGTTTAAAATATGAAAATGAAATTCGATGAATCATTTTAATTAAATCGAAAGAAATAATATTTAATATTTATGTTATTAAATATGGAAGAATTGGTGAGTCCCCACTGATATTTATATATCATGTCACACCTTTTCTTTTGGGAATTTGTAGACTTTCTTATGCCATGTCCTAGTAAAGGGAAAGGATCACATAGAGGTGTTGGATGTTCGTGATCCTTTATACAATTTATTGATGATAGAGATGATCGATGGATATTTTATTATCTTTTGTAAATGTAGGTTTTTGTTGTCTCTTTGTTGGATACTGATTACTTTGATAATATACTTCTTTGGGTTTTTCTATAATTCTTATTTCTAAAAATTTCTCCCTTTGGATTATTGATCACACTCACTTTTAATATATTATCTTCCATTATTTTCTTTAAAATTCATTCCCTATTTATTATTATATGAATTTAGTTTCTAGTCTCCAACCAATGATGATTTTGAAATCCCTACAAGCCATGTTCGTGTCATATTAGGTATCAGGGTGCTAGAGTATCCAGGACAATTCATGAAAATGTGTCACTCTCACTAAGATTCAATTATTCAGGGTAGGAAATTACAATGTGGTATTAATGGAGGTTTATTCTATTTATTTATTGAATAATATTTGTTAGATTATGTAGAGTGGTACTATACCTTATATATTTTGGGTCTATTATAGGACAGGTAGTTGGCACATTTATTATGGTGAAAGTAGTAGTTGCCTCATTTTTTCTCTAGTGGTGGAATTATAACTTGATGTCTTCCATAATGAATTCTTTGGAGTCCCTCCTAATATAGGATTTTAATTTCATATTGAACTCATCCCAAGAACATAACCTATATTGATTCCCCGGTATTTTATATCACTAGATAAGGTTATGGAACCCAATGTATAAATCAAATATTTGAAAGAAAAAGGTTTTATCAGGTTGAGATAATCACCTTGGGTTGCTCAAAAGTATGTTTTCAAAGAAGGTGAATGATATTACTTCATTGTGAGTGGACTATAGGATTTTTAACCAAGTTACTATGAAGAATTGATTCCCATGGATGTGGATTAATGAATTGATTTTTAGGTTTTGGGGATCTTCTTGGTTCTCCAAGATTGATATTATTTCAGGCTACCACCATTGTTTGGTTAGAGAGATGAAAATTCATAAGAAATCATTAAAAAGTAGATAAAAACTATAATAATAACTTTTCATGCCTTTTGGGATATCAAATTCACTAGGGTTTTTTATAGTTCCCATAACCAAGATCTTCTATCTATACCTCAAATCCTTTGTTGTGGTGTTTATTCATCATATCCTCATATACTCATAAATTTTAGATATGCGTGAAAGTCACCTTGAGACTTTATTGAGTAAACATTGAGAACATAATATTTATACCAAAATATCAATGTTTCACTTTTGGATTTAAGAGGTTAATTTCTATAGACATGTGATCTCTAAGGTAGAAATGTATATAGACCCTGAGTTGGTTAAAGGGGTGATGTATTCGGTTTTCCATTGGAATGTATTTGAGATTAAGATATTACTTAGGCTTACAAGGAACTATCCATGATTTTTTTGACTTACCTTATGGAATATTTGATCACAATGTTAAAAAAAGGGCTTCATGTTTGACTGGGTTTATTTGTATGAAGTGGTATTCTGATAAATGATGAGGAGAGTGATGAAAACCCTAGGTTTGACCAATCCATAGACAGGGATTGCATACAAAAAATATTTTGGTACCTCTAGAGTCTGGTTTTGTGTACTACTAATATATGGGGATCATGTAGTATCTTATGGGTCATGTAATTTGTGAACTCGTTAGTGGAACTATCTGACAAATTAATTGGAGTTGGTAGCTATTATCCATACTCAAAAGTGTTTGTGACATTATCTCTCTAGCAAGAGTTATTTTGTTTACATAGACCATAAGAGCCACTGATATATCTTATATCAGTAGGATATGAACATGAGGTAAATATTTTTGGTGGATTATCTATTTACATTCATCTTTTTTATGTATTGTGCACCAAGAAAATGTAATTTTGTTGTTAACACTCTTAGAAAGAAAATGTCAGAAACACATGATCCTAGGAAATGGAATTCATAGGATGAGATTTGTTTGATGGGTTTGATGGTGGATTGAATATTGGATGCATAAACGGATAATGGAGTTATTTATTTTTCACTTTTGGTTATCATTAGTTCTTTGGTGTAACATGTGAAAGTGATCCAATAGTCAGACCTCGTGTGCATAATGATTTGGGAATGCATGGTGGGGGTTGATTCTGAAATGGGGTGGATCTTAGATGATGAAAAAATAATCTACCTTCATGGGAATGTAGTTGTACCAACTTCTATGAGGGAATGGATGATTATAGGCTCTCACGATTCAGTGTGGTATATACATCAAAGATTAAAGATGATGCACCAATATATCTGACATTAGTTTTGGTGGACATGTATGAAGAGATACATCATTGGTTTTATTTTAATATTCCTTTCCTCCTGGAGGGTAAAGGTTGAGAATCAGTTTACTACTACTGGGTTACTTCAACCAATTTTGGTGCTGATGTTGATATGGGAGGTGTGATGATGGACTATGAGACAAGCTCACATGAGACCATGAGGAGTTGTAATGAAATTTGGGTAATAGTCTATTTGTTGTTGAAATTGGATCATTTATTTACCAATATGAGAGACTCACTATATTTATGAGTTAGGAAACACATATTTCTGAGAGAATATAAAACTACATGTAATTACTTACATTATGATATTATTCAAGGATGCACATTTTACATTTTAGTTTTTAAAAGATTTAAAGAATTACATAGGGTCTTAGTTGAAACATAGGACAAAATATCATCAAAATACCGATTTAAAGTTAGAGAGGATGATTCATATACTTGAGGATATTCATTGATCATGTGTATTGGACATTGGTTGAGCTTCGGATGGTCATTTTGTGTTGGTTGAGTTTTATTACAAAAACTATTTATAGGATATTATTTATATGGAACCTTTTGAGGATCTCTATGGATGAGTATGCTGATCAACACTATGTTAGCATGAGTTGAGTGAGGAAATAGTTTTTGGGCCAAGTATAATGTAGGATATCTATGATAGATTTTACGTGATTAGGAGACAGTGGGTTACCACTCAGTGTAGGAATCGGTCTTATGTATATTGGTGGAGATGACCTTAAAAAATTCACTATCAGTGACTAGGTTTTCTAATGTGTGTCACCTATATTGGGGAATCATTATTTTCATAATTACTTAAAGATGATGAGATAGTTTGTGGGATAGTTGGAGATCAATAAATATATCAGATAAGTGGGTTATCGACTATACATTCCTTCACATTATCAAGGGATTAAAAATGTGTTATGTGTTTCTAAGCATCATGGGTAGATTCCCAATCCTACACATGTTATCGAATGTGAGGATAATGGTTTGGAACTAGACACATATTTTGAATAGATCCCATATTGATCATATATAATATAGAAAATCTACTGTGGGGGAATATGGTGCCACTTGTTCATGACCTGTAGAATCATGGAAAGATCTTGGAAGAAAACATAGAGTAAGAATTTTATAAATGAGCTTAATTCCTTATGTTTCTTGAAAATGAACTCTAGAGATACTTCTCATGTATGAGAACTCCTTAGTGGGGGAGAACTATAAACAAATCATTTTTATAAACCCTATTTTATTATAAATTATTATTCTATTTATGTGAAAATTATAATATTCTCAATTAAATTTTTACCCTTACATATGAAATTGGATGAATGTAAATTTAGAGTTTTTCTACCTATACATGGGAATGTTTTAAGAGTTATATAATGGTAACTCTTTATTTTCAAAGGCCCCACAAAGGTAAATCCATTTTTCTATGATTTTTTAAGGGTATAGCAATGTTTCTTTATACTATATATGGGTAATCCCATATCATCAAAGGATGTGTAAGGGTAAATATTTCACTTCATAAAGGATACTATTTTCATTTAAAGGTCATTTAAGGGTAAACCCTCACTTTGTAAGGGTATCCTTGCCTATATGTAAGGGTAACACTGTGTTTTTAGTGGATATAGAAGGGTTGGATTGAGTTGTGTATGGGTAACTCTTCCCTTTTAGAGGTTGGGTAAGGGTAAACATGTATCCTCGCGTGATAGCTATAGCCTAAGGGAAAAACCATTTTACCATTACATAATTCTATTTTCTTAAAAAAATAAATCTTTTTTCATTTTCTTATTCCCTTCTTGAATCTGGAACATGTTTTGAAAATTATAAAATCCTTAATTTTTGTAAATTAATCCATTTAACTAATTTAATGTTTATAACTCATATTATGTATGTTTTTAAATTCACCAAATTAATAATTTTCTTAAAAAAAGAATTAAATGATAATATTAATTGTGGGTTTTTAGTAGTGCGAACCAGAATTCATTATTATTCTTTTTGAAATACCTAAAACTTTTGTACCTTTGATTTTGGAATCCTCTTGAGACCAGTAAGTTTAAAATCCTTTTAACCAATATTTTTAAAATTTTATTCAAACAATATGAATTTCTTATTATGGCTTCAAGGTGTGGAAGAATGATCTCTCTCTTTATCATATTCTTGAGATAAGTATTTTTCAAGTGAAAAATTCGAAGTTAGAATCTATAAATTATCTTCACATTATTTCAGGAACAATTTTGAATCAATATTTTATATGATTTCTAAATAAATGATTAATTATTCTCAGATGATAATAACCTATAAATATTGAAATGTTATAAAGGATTATAATTCTTATCTCATATTGTTTTGGATAGATAAAATGTCATCATATGAGGAATTCATAATTACTTTTGGGGAAAAATTGTTAAATTATATTATGGAGTAAATTAGTAATTTTTAAATTATATAGGTGAAAGAAACTATTTTCACCAGTGGTATTTTAATATGTTTTGTAAATAAATATTTTGACTCAGTTTTAATAATCCTTGGAGATTTATTTGAACAAACTAATATGTGGATATGTTTAGGGTTACGACTCAATGATTTTTTTGGACATAACATCAATAAACATGAGGTAGGAAGTTACTTATCGTGTAGAGTCTATGTATATTATTATTATAAGAAAATAAAATTCTATTCTTAAATTATTAGGCCATTATTGATTTGGATTTTATGTGTTTGTGTATGTTTCACTTTCATTACTAACAATTGATATTTAATTCTATGCCTCTATCTGATATTTCTTATTTCAATTATATTTTTTTGTACATACTATTATTGTTGTTATGTTCATGGTACCAAAGTGACTTGTAGACCCATTGTGGCTCAGTATCCCAATATGGGGAGGTTGGTTAGAAACTAAGTATGATATTATTAAAAGACCAAGATAGATAATGGGGGTATGATGGGATTTCATGGACAGACTTGGGGACATGATGGTCTTAGGTGATCAAACTCAATAGGAAATAATAAGGCATGATGTTATTCAGTGACCTAAACTTGGACCAGATTTCAAGATATGCTGGCTTGAGGGATTGTTAGAATGCAACATACTTGTGTCTTAAAAGAGAGATATATGGGGTATGGTGGCCTTTTGGGGCATGAACTAAGACTCTTAATCAATATAGTGAATGTAGAATATGTATGGTGGACTTGTGGTTGAATCTAGTTCATGAATTATAAAATTATTGTGTTTCTATCATGGATATAAATAAGGTATTGTATAGGGTATATAGTGGCTTCGTTATTACAAAACCACTCGGTACATGATTTTATGTTGTTTTCATTTTCACTTATTATTTTCATGACATATACTCTTATATATGTGCACTCGTGTTAAGGATGAATTTGTAGAGTCTAGTTGGGTTTATACTCACACTATGTATTGGAATCTTGATGCACGTGAATACTTTATGACTAGTGATATAAGAAATATAAATCCATCAATGAAAAGGATCTTGGATATGGATCATGGTGATCAGATGAAGTATTAGGATGGACTCTGAAGTGACATTGCACTGTTTCATCTACTTACCTTTCTTACTCATAATTTTGTTGACCTATAAATTTAAGGGTATTTTTTTATTTTTATATATTACTTTAGACACATTCAATGTCACTATTACTAGATTTATAATTTATCAATTGAGTTTTATTTAATTTTTTTATTTATTGATACTGAGGATGTATTCTATCCTTTTATGAGATTCATAACCTTACTACTAGTCAACAACCTCTTACTTATGGGGAGGAATTCATGAGGCTATGTAGCAATCCGACATGGATTTAGTGATTCAGTTTGGGGTGTCACACCATGTAATTTTTTCATATGTTTATTCTTTTACGTGAATAAGTTATATAAATAGAATTGAATCCATTCCTATATTTCATAGAAGTGATATTAACTATGTATAATTAATCTACACAATGTCTATTTTTCATATGTGCTATTAAAACACATTCTATTTATTTACATTGGAGTAATTTAAGTAAAAAATAGATCTATTCTTTAATATTTGGAATAATATATGGCTAAATAAGTTATGGAATACATTTCTGAAATATAAAATTTTCAATAATGGTAATAAATACCTGATTTATGTCTCTATGTTTTTTGTTGAGAAAACAAAGAAAGCATCAATATAGAAATTCTTTATATTTTTTTATTGATATAGCTTATGGAACTTAGATTTAATCCATGTTAAAGGATGTATAATTTATTGGAAAAATAAGAAGTGTTTTTTCATGTTAGAAATTTGAGTTCTCTAGTTTCAAGTAACATCATCATCTTATTTACACTAAAATATGCTTTGTTTTCTATAAAATATGAATTAAACTATGTATCTAATACTTTTGTGCTTCCAAGAATAATATTGGATTTGAAAATATATTTATTGACCTTATTTTAATGGAATATTTATTCTCATGGAAGTCTTATTTACTTTCAGTTTCTTTTTATTACCAAATTCTTTAACTTAAGTTATTATTCTATATATTTTCTCTTCATGTGTAAGTGAAGACTGCTTATTCTGAGTGTGGGTGCATGATATTATAATTCTTGAAACATGATCCCTATAAATTTTAATTATTTATTGTTTTTACCATGTGATGAATTATTCCACTTTGGTTAGAAAGTCTCAAGTAAAATTACTGGACATAGAGTAAATCACCATGCTAGATGAGACAGTGTTGGCGGAGTGTAATAATTGATATTTATTCCCCAAACCACTATAAAATTATCATCTTCCATTCTAATAATATTTTTTTACTATAATGAATAAAGTATATTTGTATTTTAAAGAATATTTTTCTTTAAAATAAGGAGATATTAATTTTTTTTATCTCAATTAATCCCACACTTGATCTATTGTAGAACTTATCTTGGAAAACAACAATATGTTGAGCTAATTGGTAGATGATTATGTTTTTTCTGATTCAAATATTACTAAATCTATGATTTATATAATTTAACCTTTTAACCATTTTATAATTCAATCAATAATTTAATCCACACCATAAGTAGTAGAATAAAAATATATTAATATACCTTTATGAAGGTTTCTAATTATTTTTATGCCACACAATATAATGTTTCCAAGAGATATTCAAATTTGTGTAATTATTTTCATTATGTGTGTTCTTATTAAGTATTATAAAGATTAATTGAATATTTATTAGTATTTATCTTGTTTTTATTGATTTAATGATCCTATTTCATCAAGGGTATATGGGGATAGGAAGAAAAAGGAATTATTGATCCTAAATTATTGAATGCTTTTCTAGCTAGGAAAATAGAGTGTTTGAATCTATACAATTATACCATCTGAAAATTTTAGTCGATGGATTCCAGGGATAAAAATAAATTATACCTTATAATAAGTTGAAAATTGGGATATTTATATTTAGATCTACATAATTTCATATTATATTATTATTATATTTCGACAAACTTATTTGAAATGTTCTAACTATAGTTCATACTTTTAATATTTCTATTTCATGTGTTGTTTTTACAAAGATCGTTGATTTGATTGGTATTTGGTAAATCTAATAAACTGAAAACATGACGGAAAAAATTGTAATTTAATCTTTTTTAACTATTATCCACCCATTCTTATAGATTACCTAAAATATATCCTTAGAAAAATACATTGATATATTATCTCTTTAAAAAAATGTGTATAGAAACCACATCAATAATTTATACTAGATCCACATGTCATTAAAGCATATAAAATGTGATTTTTATTATTACACTAGTAAAATAATATGCTAAATCATGTTAAATATTTTAATTTTTCATATATTTATTAATTCCCTTTTCAATATCCTCGTATATAAATTATTATATTGTAAATATTGGCCATCATAAGTTTTAAATTATTTAAATTTACACTTATAATTATCATACCATTATTATAAGAGTTATATGATAGGAACGAGACAATATTTACTATTGTTAAACCAAGAAACCATTTTATTATTTATCCGTCAATTTTATAAAAACACATTGGTTATGATTATACATATTAAGTGTTAGAGTTATATAATAATCAAGCTATCTCTTGAGTATTTTTATATGGATAATGGGACTTAGGGTTGACTACTCTTTAACATTTGATCCTAGGATATGTCTTGAAAAGTGGAGTCATATACCAGTCACACCAAACATTATCTTATGATGACTTTGATTTCTTATGATTCTAAAACTATAAATGATAGGATTTCATGAACTTTATTGATGTGATTCATTTGGGTATGTGTAGATATAAATAAATTTTTAAGATTGATAAAAAATAATTTGTTTTATATTATGTTATAGTTTAATATATTTGGAATATATTCATTAAGTTGATTAAATAGAATTAAAAACTAAATCATTAGAAAAATTCATATATATTATTATCATATGATAAGTAACGATAGGATGATATGAAATAGTTACACATGATATTCATACGATATATATAGAAATAGAGAGAATAAAAAACCCCCTTGATATACTATATGTAAGATTCCCTTTTAAAGTGATCACTTGTTAAGACCATGATTATTTAGTATTGGGGACCCTAATCAATAGGTTCCCATAAATTTTATTGTTTACTAATAGTATATTATAGTTTTCCAAAAATATTAGGTGCATATATCTGATATGATCTATGAGTATCATTTATATGGGTGACTCTAATAGTTTGGTTCTTTTTAGAGTGATATTTAGGGAATTCATATACTGAATTGGTAAATAGTTATTCTTTCTAAATATCCAAGATTCATATGTGATATGACTAGGATTATTATTTACCAGATATAGTCATGCATTATGTGATATATTAACTGTGTTATGTTATGATGAAATTTGAATCTTTCAGCTCTAATAGATATGATGTATGGGGTTATTGTTTTAGTTGGAGTGCATTCAATAAAAGTTTTCATTTGGATTATATAAAACCTGATATTCACCCAAATATATGTCTTGTTATATATAATTGCATGTAACATGAAAATTATTTTGTGCTAAATTATAAATTATACCTATATTTTAATATATTGGTATCAATGTTCACTAAAAAATAAAATATAATTGATTAAATGAGATGTATATAGATATATATATTGGAAATTTGGAAGAGTTTTTAGTATTATAAGTTCACACATATGATCAACATCTTCTTATTGAATTAATTTTAGAATCAAAAAATTATTTCAATATTCTAACCAAAAATAAAAATTTTATTCTTATATCTTATTTGTATAAGAAGGTATTTCCATTTAGGATTAATAATAATAATGGTTCTGTATAGATGAATGGCATACTTTATATAATTGAGAATATGATAAATGGTTTATAAATTATAGATATAAATATTCAAATCTATAACATTCATTATAATAAGTTTAAAAAAGATTCATATAAAACCACATATATTTTAAATTATTTCTTTGGTCATATAAATGTGAAACACATCCAAATATTATATATATATATATATATTGCTAGAATCACCCAAATTTAATGTTAATTGATAACCATGATCGTTATTAATTTAAAAAAATGATAAAATCCTATTTTAGTGTAAAATTTCAAAGAGATAGAAGACTATTTGACCTTATACATGTTTTTTCATGTGCATTCATGTTTCTTGTTTGAGTACATGTTATTTTTTTAACAATATTAAACCCTTCTATTATTTTATTTGAAAATTTATTTTTATAACCTCTCGGTACTTTTATTATAATTTGAGTTACGATGATAATATTTTTAAAATTACAATTTCACAGAAAAGATAAAAAATTATTATAACTTTTATTAAAATATTACAGCTTATAATTCTATCTCTAACATGTTTTAATTTTGATCCGAACATGATACATGCTTTCAGTTTTAAGAGTAATTTTCAATTTAAACTTCTTTACAAATTTCTTTCTTTATTAATTTATTACATGAGATATAATAATTAGATTATTACAAAATTTATTCCATTGGAAATAAAACAATTTATATAAATTTCATTATAATAATTGCATTTCTTACTTTATTGTTTATGTGGTGCTAAAAAAAGTCTGAATATCTTTGAACTATTATTGAATTTTGTATTTTATATAATTTAAAATAATTTTTTATTTGATATCCCATTCAATTAATATCATAATTACTAGGATATTGTTCTAATATAATTATAATAATCTTTTAAACATTTCATTAAACTGTATGAAAATATAAAATTGTCATTTATGTGCCTTAAAATGGCCTAATTTTAGTGTTCAAATCTTGTTTTCACTATTTTTCAATCAAATATTTTAATATACTTTTCATATTGGAGAAATTATTACTTATTTGGAAATATCTCAAAATTATACACATTTAAGTATTCTATAAAAAATTATAATTTATTCATTTATATGGTTTAAAAACTTTCTAAAGTTATATTGTCTAGTTTTTGTCATGTTTTTTCATGAAATGATGAATTACTATTCATCATATTCTTCCTCCAAAAAATTTCCACCATAGATGAACTCAGTAGATTCATTTATATTTCCTTTTGTATTTTATTTCTCATTTCAATATAATAGTAGCTCATTCAAAGCATCCAATATAAGATACACCACAACATTATCTTTCTTATCTAAAACATTTCTCATCCATGATATATTTTCTTCTTTGAAGTATGATTCCCATTTAAAACCTATTCTCTAGGAAACACACATATAGATGTCATCTTCTATAATATTAGATACACTCCTCAGAAATGGTAGATGTTTTATAACTAACTATGGATATCATCTTTCAGAAAATTGTTGATGTTTTATAACTAATGGTGGATCTCCCCTTTCAAAAAATGATGGATGTTTTATAACCAATGATAAATTATTTTAAACCCAATGACAGATGATTTAATACCCCAAAATATATTATATAAAACCCATTATTAGACATTTAGTATTTTTATTCCAATTTTAAATTAATTTTTACAGCAACAGTACATCACTATTTACATCAATAGGGGATCAATTTCATTCTATCGATAGATTAATTTTGAAACTAATAATAGATGGTTTTTTAAAGTAATGATAGATTATTATTTTTACCTAAATATACCTTTTAAACTAAAAGTATATTTTTTTAAACTAATGATAGATCGATGTTTTAAATCCAATGATAGATATTTTTAAAAATACCAATAATAGATCTTTATAAAATGTGATGGTGGACCTTCGATCGTAGATATATACCAATAGATCCTTGACAAAACAACTCAATGGTATATTTGTGATGGTATCATATTCTTTCTACCTCCAAGTAGAAATGTTTTATGCTATCGTTAGAAAAAAAATTTAGGCTACTATAAGTTAATTTTATTAATCTAATTTTTATAAAACATTTTTTCATTATTTGTAATATTATTAAATACTAATTATTTATTTGAATTATTTTCTATATTTTATTAATTTATAAAAATAATATATATTATATGAATTTCATGGAAAATAATTTTAAAATATTTTAATCAGTTATAATATTTGTTTCAATTATACTTCATTATATGAAGAAAGTTACAACATTTTCATAAAGTATGTTAAATTACCTATATTAATTATTTTAATTATTTGTAAATTTTTTATTACTATTTTTAAATATTTTAAAAATATTTTTATTTCTTAAATGAATTAAAATTATTTTCTTATATTTATACTAATTGTATTCCAATGTTTTCAATAATAGTTATGATTTCAATAGTCATAGAATTATTTAACTTATGTTGAATTTTTTAGTTTAAAATATGTTTTAAAACTTATTTTGTAAACTATTTGAATTATTTTATGGGATATTAAAAATGGTGTGAATTGATATTTATGTTTTTAATTTACATGACTATTTTTACAATTTTTATGGAGATTTATTTTCGCTATCCTAAATAATTTTAAATTATTTTATCTATAGAAGGTGCTTGTTATTCTTTGCAGATATATATCTAAAAAGTATTTGAAAATAATTGAAAATTAAATAAATTAGATAAAATATTTGAATGTCTCTTTTTTTACCAGAACAAGATATAAACTTCGCAAGTGTTCTAAAGACCTAAGTCTTTTGTGCTACTATGTTTTATCATCTATAAAATCTCTCGAGTTCCGAATTACGTCTGCTATGACTACTAATGCCTTAATGATTTCAGCTAATCCAATTATCAATGACCAGTACCCATGATTTCATTGTTATCTTCTCATTTTTTCTAGGTTTTGAGACTATAACATTGTTTTCTATCTCTCATGTACTCCCAATTTTCTATTAATGAATTTACATAAAAAGAATTATTGTTCTTCTCTTGTTTGGGCTATGACTCCTAGATTTTAAAGTCAAAACTATCTAGGCTGTGACTCCCAGTATCTAAATTCATGTACTATAATTGGGTTGTGATTCTTCATACAAAATATAGTGTTCCATTATTATCCCTCCACTAGATTAGGATTCTATAATTGGGTTTTGATTCCCCCTCAAAAATCATGCTAGTACACATGTATCACTTGCCGAGTAGAGAGGTATAAGAGTATAGTGGGTTGAATTTGGACCAAACTACTATAAAAACATCCTTATATTATTTACTCTTTTAATACTAATTAACTATATTAATTAAACTTTACAATTAATTTTAATAATTTATTTACAAGATTAAGTTTTTAATATTGTCTATTCACCCCCTCTAGACCATCTTCTATTACCATATCTGACCTAAAGAAACATAGTGATGAATATGAACCAATGAATATATAAGAAAGTGGTGGGATATGAAATTTTTAACCCCCACTAATGATTTCAGTTGGTTTAGTTATTTTTTATCACAACACGTCAGTATAAAACCTTCAAAAAAGGTAAATAAATTTAAAAATTATATAAGACATCAACTAGGAAAATGTATTAATATTATTTTATCATATTTTTATAGAGAATAAATAATAAATAAATTTACTATTAAAATTAGATATTATAGAATTTTTTCACACCTTACTCTTGTTAGAATACCATAATGGAATGGTGTGCTTGATATTTGGAATCAAACATTGTTTTCCATGGTTTAATAGATGATAATCAAGTGTTATATTCAAATATCAATAAGGGGATAAAATAAATGAGAAACATATATCATACTAAATCATGTCCCCTCTCATACTATCATAAAGAAACTATTAACTAAAATCTTATTGTGTTTTTAGGGTTTTTTATTAATAAATAGAGATGGAAATCCTAAAAAAGACTTTTTTTGTTGATATTAATCATATGAATTTATATAAATCATATATTAATATTGATTTTTTTGTTTAAATTTTAGATATAAAACCAAAATAACATTGTGGTGAGGTATTTTAAGTCATTATTTGGATCCATGGCTTGACAAAATGGTATGACCGAAAATTATAGTTTATAGAGAAGTGGTTATTGCTGCAAATTTAAACTATAAATTCAAACCATGTGACTAAGAACCCAACATTTCTAATAGATAATTGAAAAATATGGGAATACCTCCTAGGATTAATATTTTTTTAGAAAGGGTTTGACTAAAATTTAAAATTTACACTTGTTTCCATCAGGAACCAAAAAAAATCATGTTTATCACTACGGTTGATGTAAAAATATAGAGAAAGTAGTGGTTTAAATAAAAGAGATAAGTGATTTACCTAGAGAATCTACCATGAATTTTAACACATATGCATATATAAAATAAAGGTGGGAGGGATCATTAATTGAATATAATTATTTAATTTAATAATTATAATAATAGAAACATTGTGGAAATTTAAAATTAAATACAAAAAAGTCCAAACATATACATATTAGTATAATGTTCATGATAAATTTCCAAATTCAATAAATAAGATAAATATTAATTTTTTTCCATATTTATCAGAAAAAAATAATTCAATTTACATAATTTCATACATTTTACAAATTTTTCTTACGATCTCTTAATATACCTTTAAAAATATAATTTAAATTATAATTTCACAAATAAAGTTAAAAAAAATTAAAATAACTTATAGTTTATCCTTAGTTTATTTTAAATAAATATAAAAGCTCTTGAAAATTATTATTAAATATATTTAAATAAATATATATATATATAATTGTATAAAAACTTCTATAAATAGAATAAAAATAAAAATAAAATAAAAGATTAAAATAAAAAATGGGGGGTGGTGTGGGTGAGAGTTAACATAACCCAATGTCATCCAATCCTCCAAGGGGTCTATGGGACATTTATTGTCCTACATGGCATTCACTAGGCCCAGAGACATAGCTCACGGTTCTTCTTGGTCTACTAAAAAATTTGTATATGGTTGAGTGATTTTCAAGAGGTACGTCAATCGATAAACCAAACAAATCTTGGATGAATCTTTTCACAAAATCCATATAAAGGTAGTTTTGTCCATTAGGTCCAAATTAATGGTTATAATTTTCTTATTTCGAGTGATTCATAACTAGATATGTGTGATTAATTTATCATCTTATAGGTATAACCATTTAATTATGATTTAATATATTGATTTAAAGTATTTGACGAAAAATATATATGGATGTGTGTGTGTGTGTGTGTGTATACACAAAAAAAATTTTAATATATTAATTTCAAAGTTCTAATCAAAATATATACGGATCTGTGTAGATCTATGATGTTTTCCAATACCTATTTTTTGGGTGAAATAGATACATATCTAAACGATTATATAATATTTTCCCATATCTTTTTTACATATCTAAGTAAAATAGATAGATATTTGCTTATTTTATTAATCAATAAATCCAATTTTCCTATTCCTAGAAACTCATAACTGGATATGTATGTAGATTATACCATTAGATATAAAATTTGGTGTAGGAAAAAATCGAATCTATTCAATAATTTTGTTAAACAAATTAAGCATAATCACTCTTATACTATTTTTAGAATCTTGGAACAACGAAATAGGTTGGTGTGGTGCCAAATTTAGAAATTATTCTAAATTTAAATGGATATATTAAAATTATAAGGTGTAAATATATTTTTTCATTAAGTAATAAAAATAAAATTTCCTCAAGTAATTGTGTTGAAATTTTATTTTTATTGATGTTGTTGTCATAATTTCCCAACATACCACACTTTATTCGATTTATCAATATCCACTGGGGATCTAAATATGTTATTATGTTGTTCTATATTAATTTGATAAAGACATTAAGAACTAAGATTACTCAAATTTCCTTGTTAAAATCACTAAATTATTTTTTATGAATCTCAATTGGGTCTCTGAGGATTAGAGAGAGATAAATATAAATTCTAGTTCAAGAACTAAATTAAGGATTTAACAACTAATACAAATTGATCCCTATAAGTGACATATTTTATATGGGTTTTATAATTAATAATTAACAAAAGGTCCTTCTTCTATTTCATATTACTGAACTGAACCCCATGTGATTGGAAAATATTTTATTTATCATTCACTAATATTATTATTTATATATCTAATAAGGAATTATATTCTAAATCAATTAATATTCATTTGATTTATCACTTCCTAAATAAAATATTATTTTTTAATATAATAAAATAAATACGATGTCAAAATTAATCCAATTAAATAATTACAAGGATATATTATATTAACTTCACCTGAGCCCTCTCTTAAAATATTAATATTCATTTATTTATTAACTTAAAAAACAAGAAATTATTTTAATGAGAAATAAAAATCCAAATACCATAATTTCTAATTAATATTAACATGATATTTAATTAAAATATTACTTTAGTAAAAATGCTTATTTAAACTAAGTTTTATTATTTTGAAACAACTGAAAATTAATTGAATTTATTAAGGTTCTTGATACACTTGTTATAAAACCCAATAGTTTTATTTATTAGTGGAAACGATTGAATCATATAGAACAAGAGAGGTATGTAGAAACACATTATGGATCACATATATAAGGATAAATTTTATTGAAATAAATTACTTCAAATGAATTATAAATATGTACATAATCCTCTTTCATCAATAATATCTTCATGTAGGATGCATACATGTGTCATCATCCATTAGTTATTGATGTATCATAATCTGATTTACTATAGAAAAACATGCCTATAGTCATCATGTCCTTGAAATTAATTTTGAAATGTCCATTTCAATCAAAATCCTAGAGGAATATTCTTCTATAGATCATTGTAGAAATATACTTTCTTAATAATATATCAATTATTTTCATAAAAATCATGACACAAAAGCTTCAATCTATATATTCAAGAGTATTTATTTTAATGTTTTCAACAAACATGTAATTTATTGATTCATGATTAATATTAATCATGAGATCAAGTAAATGGACTATTTAGGAATTGTGAAAATTGAAATTTACAATGAAACAAAGTATATTGAATTTCAAATGTAAAATATATCCCCATGATCTACTCCTCTATAGATCACCAAATGTAAAATTCCTAAAAAAATATCCATTTTATATGTCCCCCAATAGTAGTTAATCAAAAATTGTCTTAATTCTATAGAAGTAATATATATATATAATATAGGATATAAATCTAATAATATTTTCATGAAATATATAGGTTCTCATTATAATAAGAAATTTTATATATCATATTATTAAACAATAAATTCAAAAAACACTATTTCATAATGTATTTATAAGTGTATAGAATATTTAATAAAAATAAAACATGTATATTTCAAACCAACTACATGTGGTTTGTTAATTGAATGTATATAAATAAGATTGGTGCTAGGGAACCAACCAAAACCCTAAAATTCATTCATGATGTCTAAAGTCTTTAAAAAATCTCGTGTAATTGACTATGAAAATCCATTTTTAATGTGATTAAAATTTCAATTTCGATACAACCTGAAATTATACCTGATTTTGATTCTGATAAATTTAAAATAGATGAAAAAAATTATTTCTTCAATATGAATTTATTTGAGTGTGTGTATATAAAAAACCAATAGGGTTTGAAGTTACAAATGATTATGTTGTGGTATATATTTTACAATTATTCATATATTTACAATGCTTTAGGGAGGGGATAAATTCAATAAATTAGTACACTTCTGATAGGAAAGTACCCAAAAAAACACGAACTTGATACCTTGTTGAGACACTATAGGTGTTTCTACTAATGAGCTAAACCCTAGGGAATAATAATCAATTTATATATTGATTAAATCATCCTTAATTTAGAAAATCTGGATTTATGATATAGTTAAAGAGTTTCATTTCATTAATAATGTGTATGATTATTATGTATACAATTGGTTTATTTTTAGTATTTTGGTTTTTTTGGTATTCTATATAAATGGAATACTTCTAATCAAATATGATATCATAACTTTACATTCTATAAATGCGTGTTTTTGAATATAATTTTTAAAGAAATATGAATTCAATCATCCTACATACCGAGTATGGATATTAAAAGTGATATATTCAAAAGGATACTTGGAATATGTTAGATAAATAATATTTCTATTGTTTTAAACTGGTTTAGAATGGAGAATGTAAAGAAGGGGTCATTACCAATGTTTCTTGATGTGAGTCTTACGAGATCTCCACATCCTTTTAAAGAGTTATAAAGGATAAATGTGTATAATGTTTCGTATACATCCTCCATCGGAAATATCATATATTTCTTATTGTGAACTCAACTAAATGTCTCTTTATCCATTAGAATAAATAGTAGATACTAATCCAATCCTGGTAAGAGTCATTAAATTATTGTAAAGTAATTTTTTAAGAACTTATATGATGAAATATAGATTTGTACATGGTATTTATGTATAAGGAATGTATCATTGTAATATATTACACTAATTAAACCTTAAAAATAATAAGTATGATACGAGATCACAATACGGTTTTAGGTCTTTTAGTGGTATAGTTATCAGTTATATGATTTTTAAACAACCCACTTTAGTAGACTCGATAAAATAGGTAGAGTACATTATTACATTCGATACATAAAATAATTTTTTTTGAATCAAGTAGTTCATTACTAGATATAGGGCAGATCCATGAATTTTATAAGAAATTAATATTTATTATGATGGTAATATATTTATTTCTCATTGAATATATTTTCAATATCACCAGAAGACAATACATTTCCTTTAAAAATATAATCTCATAAAATAAATATTTTAGAGAAATGATATTAAGATCTAATAGGTGGATATAAAGGAACAAAATTTATCTCCATTTAAAATTCCATTATCATAGTAGAATAATGTGATTCATGTATATTATATGGGTATTTGATACTCTAGAGACTATTTATATGTGTTATTTTAAATTAAATGTGTAATGGTTTATAATAAATATAATATCTATTTATCATTCATTCATGTGTTTTTATATTTTATATAAATATTTTATTAATAAAAACCACTAAAATAATTACTTTTAGTAATCCCTTATCAATGATCATTGTGGATAATTATGAATTTTTATGATATGTTGATATTATCATGACTATAATCTAATATATGATTTATAGTAGATCCATGAGATAAAAATTATAGGAAAAATATCTAGATTGACTA
Source organism: Viscum album (assembly GCA_963277665.1). Classification (NCBI taxonomy): domain Eukaryota; kingdom Viridiplantae; phylum Streptophyta; class Magnoliopsida; order Santalales; family Viscaceae; genus Viscum; species Viscum album. The sequence goes on from OY728142.1 coordinate 376,439,530, forward strand.
AAAAAATTACATCACATTGAATTCTATATGGTTATTGAAATAATTAGTGGTGTCTACTTGAAATAGATCTCCACTACCTCAGGTTGAAAATATACATTAAATGATGAGATTTATACTTTGGTACCTTTCATATGCCAACCTTGATTCTAATATAATTAGGATGTGTTTGGGTTTCATTATGATAATTCAATATGTTGTGTTTAACCAATGTATTATTTATCATATTGTGTGATAAGTATGATAATAATATCCTTGATTGAATTAGACAAAGGAAATGCATACCCAGGTCTAGTTGAGTAACATGCGACATGCTTATCTAGTTAAATGAATGGAATGTGTGGTATTCATTCAATCCAGTTAGCCTATTTTATATAATTGATAATGTATTAATTGTATTACAATTGATTAGAATGTCCTATGTCTAGTGTTTGTCTTAATTCCTTTAAAAAATTGACAACATTTGAACACATATGATATATATAGAAATAAATTTTTATGGTTATGTTCTTTTAGAGATATGTGTTTATTTTATCAAGATCAAACCAGAACACTTTTATGGATTTAGTATTGATGAAATTTTACTATATACCATTATTTATTTACAATTTTTTATTAAATAATTCATAATATTTATCTTTGATTTAATGGGTCACAAGGACACATAGTAGTCCATATAATTATAATTACATTTCGAAAAAATTTTGTTTAAAAAAATTGAGATATTTTATATGATAATCATATTGCAACATGTTTAGATAGATTCATAATGTTTTAATATGTTTTTATAAGGACTATGACATTTTAGTATAAGTGGTAGATTTTTAGATATATAAAATAAACTATAAACTAAAACATAATGAAAGAAAAAATGATTTCATTTGTGTTATTCTATATTTGTTGATACAACATCATGGGGTTCATGATGAATGATAAGTGATATCATTTGAACATATTTACAATATTTATTATCGTATTTTATTTGTCTTGTGACATAACATTGGATGATGTGTATATGGTTTAGAAACTAATAAAAGAGTTTAAAAATAATTTAAATAAATGAATCTCTACTGTAATCATAATAATGAGACTAAAATTTTTAGTCATTCCATAATCTATAAAATGTATGGACTTCAACATGGCCCTCTATTAATTAAAGAATTTTTATTGAAGGGAGGTTATATATCTAAGTATCAAACCTTAAACATCACATAATATAGTTTCTTTAGACTAAAATTCACTGTATATTATTCCCAAATATCTTCTAGGTTAATATTTTTATATAATTACATAATAACTGTTACATAATAAGAATCTATTTTATAAACTTGAAACTATGGTTCAGTTCCCATTTTCCAACAATATATAGCATGATTTCATTTAATAAAAATTATTTATAGCTTTCGACATGACATTTTACATTCCCTCAACCATCCTTAAACCTTATTAATACATTTTATGTGTGGTAATCATAAAAAATTAGTAAGGGGAATAAAAAAATTACTCCAATAAAAAACACAAATACCTATGAAAATCAATTTCTTAAGAACATGCAATTTTATCTAAAAAGATAATACTTTAAATATCATTATCTTACCTTTTTTAAATCAAAATACTTCAATGAAAACTCTTTATAAAACATTGAATATTCACGTATATTCTTTAGGACATCACTATATTAAATTTTTTGCAAAACTATTATAATTGGAATTAAAATATGGTTAAATTCCATTAGAATTATTCATAGAATATAACCATTACACAATGAATCAGAGTGAAATATGGTTTCACCCATCATATAAGTGATAACTGCATCACCTGTGAGATATAATGGTTCACAACCCTTCATGCACAATGTCCAAAGACCATATCATGAATAAAACCATTGAAAAACTCTTTTAAACCTGCGAGAGAAGTACTTTTAGATATCAATATGACCTTTCATATTAAAAAACAATTTTTAATACAAAAATAAATAAAAAATTGAAATATAGTTTTTATTTCAAGAATACACATAATCTTTTGGAGTATTTAAAACATAAAATAATGGTCACAGCGGTAGGAAAATTTATTATCGTTGTATATGTTAAAATATAAAATTCCATAAAAATATCACTTTTGAAAACCTTTAAATGAAATTTAAAAGAGATATAAAATTTATTTTATAAATATTTTATGTCCATATAAAAACATTAATAACATAACATAAAAAATATGGATGTGAAAGAAAAAGGGAGTTTTAAGGGAAGCTTTTAAAGAGGGTTTTTAAAAGAATTTCCCTTACCTTAAGTCCAATTCATCATGCACCTTATTTATCATTCTAAATAAAAAAGGATGTTAATTTTATAAATTATTAACAAAATTTTCATGTTAATTTTTCCTTTATTTCATTTAATACCATGATATAAAAGTGATTTAATCAATTAAATTCACATCAAGCGATTTGATGTTATTTAGCTCATATGCCAGATTTCATATGGGTAGGTTGAATATGGTCAAAGAGTTCATAATTATAAAACCTAGAGAATAATAATTATGAAATAATTAACATTTTTATTCATCAATAATATTTTTAAAATCAATCATGGATGATTTTATGAGAAATGAACTATGTTACAATCATATAAATAATATTTTGTATGTACGCATGAGTAACATTTTCAATTTTCATCAATCATTATAGAAAGAAGTTAAGTATTATTTTAACTTTAAAATATTATAATTATATCATAAATAAAATATTATTTCATTAAACATACTTATATATCATAATCAATGTTATGTGGAGATGATAAATGAATCACATCACATCATATAGGTGGTAGTCCACACATGTGCATGAACAACATTATCATTCTTTAGTGAATGGAAAGGTAAGAATATAAATGAAAAATTATCTTTTAGTAATGATAAATATGTAATTAATTACACAATTATAATCCATACATGATATATGGTGATGTAAAATTAATCACATCGATTCTTAAGGTGGTAGTTAGTAGTACACACAAACGATGGTTTCGTTTCACATTTGAAGGAAGAGGAGATATATATAGGTTGTAAAGTTAACATAAAATACCTAATAATATTTAATATAATTTTCTATTATGTATTATTGGTTATGGAAACTTTTATGGAGGTGGAAGAAGAAATAAACCTCAAACTCTCAATTAAAATTGATTTATCATCTTTACACAACCTCATTTTTCTTAACACCTTAAGACCATGAAAGTTAGGATTCTGACCTATCTAAGGCCTCTAAAACATGTGGAGATATGTTAATATGGTATTTTAATATATATTGGAAAATAAAAGATGGGTTTCAATTATAATGTAAAGGAAATAATAGATTCCATTTAATAAAATAAGGGAGGGAACTCTTGGAATTTCTTAAAATATTTAAAATGAAATAAATTAATATTCAATTCCATATTTCTAAAAACCAATTTATTTCAAATATAGGATGTGCATGGATATCAATAATGTCATAAAATAAAAATTATAATAGTTTTTAATGTGTTTTTATCCCTGTATTTTGGTTTTAACACCTCATTAAACCCTTTCAGAATTAACGTGGAAATAATGATTTTTACTATTTTAGGGTAAATATATTTATTGTAAATAAACAAATAGCCCATAAATATTTAATTTTTTATATTATAAGAATAATAATAATAAATTGGATTAATATATATTTTTTATAAATTTTATATCATTTCAAAAAATAGTATTTGTTATATAATATTATTAAAGTTAATTTTTAGAATTAATATTTACTTTGATTTAAATATTATCAATACAATAAGTAAAATTAAAAAAAATAAATACATTCATAACATTTCAAGTTCATATATAAATTTTTTTAGAATAAATTAATTGTCTTAAATTATATTAATTTTACTATTTTTGATATAATATATTGTATTTTTCCATTAAGTGAATAATTACTACATCAGTGTTGTGTCAATTTTTTCGGTCATTATTTCATAACGAAAAATTAATAATAAATTTCCATGATGAATATGAATAATTTAACTTTAAAAAATATATTTATAACTAAAAATATCTTCTGTTTGACAATATTATAATAATATTATAGTTATTAAAAATAAGCATGATATTTTTTACATTTCTTTAAATAATATATTATAAAGGTTATAATCACATCAAAATTCAACAAAGGAAATATTATTGAATCATGGATGAATTTTGAATAAATTGAATCATCCAGTTATATTAAAGAAAATGTTACTATCATTTTATAATTCATATCATTTTATTTTTAATTTTATTTACCTGATTCACCTTTTGTCATGGTAAAAAAAATTATTAATGTTACTATTCATATTGACCAAAAATAAAATAGAACTATTTAAAAAATTTGGACCCACTGATTCAAATTATATATTAAGTTTTTGAAAATTCAAAACACAGAATTTGTAGAATTTAGCTTAAAATTAAACTGAAAAGATACAATGGAAAATGGTTCCTAAGAAAAATTTATTTTTTAAATGTAAAATGTTTTTATACTAAGTATAAAATTAATTTAAAAACCATTATTTGATCATGTTAGATAAATATTAATAAATTAAATTTTATAACTAATCAAAAACAAAATTTTAATTTATAAATACTTTAAAATAAAATACAGTTTTCAATAAAAATATATTTTTTTTACTACTAATTAAAAAATAATTATTTTCAAAAAATTACATATATTTATCCTAATATAATTTAGACATGATGAATTCAACAAGGAAGTTCATTTTTTGAAATTAAAATTCCATTATTCCAAAATTAAACTATTAAACAAAACTATATACTTCATGAAAACCCGTTTTCGTTAGAAATAATGATTTTTATCTTTTATCAGAAAAAATAATTAATATTAATATAATGAAAAAATATATATAATATTTAACTAATGAATATTTATAAGAAAAGAAAATTATTTATTCTATAATTATCTCATTTGTTAAATCCTTTCCCCTTTTGGGATATTGTATCCTCAAAATTTTATTCACTTATCAAATAAGTAGAGATATATTTCCCTTATAGACTTTTTGGACTCCCATGATTCTTATTCAGCCATATGGGTTTTACAAAAAACTTTAAAATTATAAATTACATTATTCCAATATAATTAACTCTATGGTAAAGAAACTGAATGATCTATTCCTCATAAGAAAGGTTCTCTTTGAATTGAAATACTACATGGCTTAAAACATGGGATGAATCCGGTAAACACTTTCTTAAAATTGAAACCATAAAAACATTGTGTACCTGGAATAAACTCCAAGGCAAGGATACTTGGTAAAAAAATGACCCAATTTTTTTTAGGATTTTATATGGTGTAATGAATTGTGGACATAGATTTCCCTTTTTACCAAAATGCACAACACTTTCCCACGGAGATATTTTAGGAAAAATATGATCACCTAACTTGAAAGAAATATCTTTCTTTTAATTATCTGTATAATTTTTTTTTCATACTATGAGTTTTCCTCATTTGTTTCTAAATGACATTCACCTTCTCAAGCATTTAATTCTCCAATTATAGTCCCATCAGTTTCATTTCATCTACTTAATCCAAAAATTATGTAGTTTGAAACCACTTTCTATATAATGCCTCAAAAGATGTTGTATGTATGTTGGAATAAAAACTATTATTATGAGAAAACAAAAATAAATAATGATGATGAACCAAACATCACTAGTAATCTATTGAACAAGTGTGGAGTATGTATTCCCATATGAAAATTAATCATTCAAAAATTCCATCTGATTGAGGATGAATTTTTTTATCTGAAATTTAATTTGACACCTAGTGAATTTTTAAGTCCCTTCATAAAAATTGAATTAAACACATGATCATGATTTGATATGATAAAGAGGGTAACAATATGTAACCTGAATATATCATTTATATAAAATTGAGAAAGTTTATCCAAAACATATAGTTTCTCAAATGGAAAGGAAATGTAAATATTTAGTTAATCAATCAATAGTAACCCAGATTGTATTATTATCTCAATATGTGTTTCATAATTACACTATGTAATACAAGGATATATTTTCCTATTTCCACTCTGGTGCTATCAACGGATGAAGAATCCCCTTCGGTAATTGCCTTAATGCTTTAACATATTGAAAATTTATATATTTCATGTTAAGGAATAAATATCTCTTTTCATTCTATCCCACCAGTATTACTTTTAAAGGTCTCTATATATCATATTAATACAATGTTGAATGGAAAATAGGGTATTCTAAGCTTCACTCAACAATTGTTTCTTCAATTGAGAACCACAGCACATAGATAATCAGTTTCCAAATCTCAAAACACCATCATCTTTAAGATTAAATTCCGAAAACTTACATGTAACATCTTTACTTGGATTCCACTAATTTGATGCCCTAAGCTGGTTCTCCATAAGTCCTCAAGAACACATCCATATAATATAAAGGTTTTCGACTACCAATGAGGGCCATGCTCATGTATATGGGGAGAATATTCCCTTATGTTAGATTAATAAAAGAGTGGTAGTAACTAAATATCATGAATTTCCATAAATATAAAGACCATGTAAGAAGTAAATATACTAATATAAAAGCATGTTGTCAAAAAAAAAATGAAGTAAGGTCCTGATTGACCATGTCATACACAAAACAATGATTACCCACTAAATTGATATCATATAAAAGATTAAATAAAAAATAAATAAAAGTATAAGGCTTTAATTCTATCTCTGAATCAAACCACACACCCATGATCCATGAAAGTATTTGTGTCATCCTACTCAATCAATCTTGAGCCTCATCCGAAATATGTGCCTAGAACCAAGTGAACATTTTTTTGTGTAACTTAGTGCAACGGTGGCCTGAGCAGGGTGTGAGTACATAACTTAGTATGGAACACTACTACAAAATAGGCCTTTAACACAGCTGAACTTTATCAGAGCTATAAAAAATTGATAAAGGTTTCATTTATCATCACTAAAACAAGAAATTATAATGGGTCCCTTTTATCAGTGATTTTTTTAGCACTGATAAATGTTACCCGTTATCATTTATTTTTTAATGCAAACAATGATTAACCTTTATCAGTGCATTTTTTAGCACTAATAAAAGTTATTCTTTATCCATGCTTTATTTTTAGCACTAATAAAGGGTACCCTTTATCGATGCTTTATTTTTAGTGCTGATAAAGGGTTCCTTTATTAGTGCTTTTTAGTGATGAAAAAGTAATGTAAAATAATTAACTAAAAAAATAAACATTTATTTATTAAAAAATATTAAATTTTTAATTAATTAAATAATTATTGATAAAAATTAATAAATTTTTATATTTATTGAAATTATAAATACTAATAAATAGTATATATTAAAAATATAGATATTTTTAAATTTAAAATTAAACAAATATAAATTAAAAATATGTATATTGAGAAAAATATTAAACATTTTATTAATAAAATAATTATTGATAGTATTAATAAACATTATATATATATTAATATATATAAAAATGATTTATATAATAAAAATATTTATGCTTTATAGTAGTCATATATTTAGTGAAGATGGTTTAAAATAAAAAATTAATAAGAATTAAAAAATACATACAAATTGTGTTCAGTAATGGACATAATTTAATATCGTTTTATTTTTCAATTTATCATATATCTAATTTGTTTTATATAGATTCCACATATACATAATTAATTTAACATTATATACAACATACACACAAATATTCACAAAATTAATGAAATCTTATATAGAAGCACAAACACCTAATATTTATGTAATTTATTAAAATTACAATATTCAATTTATAATTTCATTATAGCACGATACATTTAACATATTATTTATTTAATTAGTAAATTTTATTTATTTATTCTTGATTTTATTACTATAAGGTATTAATTCATTTTTAATATGTTTTTTTGTTTTTTATTTTTTTGAGAATTTAATCAATTTCTATTATATATCTACCATCTTTTAATATTTTCAATATGTATTCATATTTATTTCAATATATGTTGATATTTATTTAATAATTTATATTTAATTAATAGAACTTATCCAATTATATAATATTTTTAAAATATATTAATTTTTAATTATTCAATTTCAGACATTTTTAACATGCATGTAGTTAAGATTAAATATTCATTAATAATGTTAAAAATATACTTATAAATAAATATTTATAAATAAATATATTAATAGATTTATTTTTACTATATTTAGACATTTATAAATTTATAATTATAAATACATATACATTTTTAAAGTATTTATATAACTTAAAAAATAATTATATATATTTAAATTATTTTAAAATTGTGATAAATTTATTTAAATAATGAATATATTTTCTATATTTATATTTATGTATATTTATTAAATATATATTCATATATAATTATATAAAAATAAATAAGTATATAAAAATATATAATGATATGAATATATAAATATATGAATATATTAAATGTATTTATATTTATTTGTATTTAATATACATATATATATAATTATATAAATAAATATAATAATATAAATATATACATATATAAATATTATTTTTTATAAAGTAATTATATAATTATATATATATAATTATATATCTAAATAATTATAAAATTAAAATAAATATATTTAAATAATGAATATATTTACTATATTTATATTTATATATTTATTAAATATATATAATTATATAAAAATATTAACAAAAATATTTATTTTTAATTATAATTATAAATCCTTTCTCAATGCTTAATAAGTGCTGATAAAACACATCTTTATCAGTGCCTTTTTATCAATGATAAAGATAGAGCTTTCTCAATGTTAAAAAACCCTGATAAAAGACATCATTATCATCAATAAAGCATCCTCTAACCAGTCACGAACTAGTGGAAATATCCAAAGTATTCTCTAGAAGCCATATGCTATTGATGCTCCTCATCATTGAATCCAAGGCTCAAACGATTCAAGGGTTGAAGGAATCCAAGGATCAAACAAATTCTAGGTTTAGAGATATCTCAACTTTCGCTCAGACGATTCAAAGCATCAATACAATGTATTTTATTTTATCCTCCTCCTAACTAAATGATTTCCTTTTTTGATATATATTTCTGTTTTTATCATCATTCCTTATTTACCATCAACATATTCCTATTGTCAATAGTGGAAACTCATGTATTTGAGACCTCGCCACTATAGTAACAAAAGAAATGCTTCAAGATCTACTCAAGAGTCGGAATATATCCCTACTTCCATTCAAGAGGATTATTGGTATGTTATCATAAATAAGGAAAAAGAGGATATAAGTAGTTATCATTGTCATATTTAAACGACCACTTTATAGAAGTCCCATATTCTTTCTAACCTTACAATATATCATCAAGATATTTCAATTAAAAATTGTGAGTAAGTTGAGAGAGAGCCCACATTTAAAGATCACTAGTTGCATCAAATGTCCACAACCACCTAATATAGAATATTGAAGAGAAAGTCTCACTAGGGTCATCCCAAAGTACAGGATCTTGCCCGTAAAAATATGTTAAATTCCACCATGTATTCAACATTGGTTTTGATAATAATGTATTCATAATATTTTATTTTCATAATTTCTGTTATTTTTTTCATCAATATTCAAAATCCATAATATTTTTCATTTTTTCAAAATATATATGAAATACCATAAATATGGTAATGTGGTAAGAATAGTGATTGATAAAAAATCACTTTAATAGAATGACCATGACCATCAAATATTTTGTACTTGTAAGGAATATAAATATTATTTTTTACTACCCATATTAGGTGTGTCATATGATCAACCCCATAATATAATATATACTTCATTACCACATAGAGAAACTCATTATTAATACTTCTTCTTAAAATAGTAGTCCCCTTTAGAGAATTATATATAGATGTGTTTGTGACTAAAACATAATACATATGATTTGTGTATAATTATAAATTGGTGAAATAAAATAATTATAAAAATTTATTGATTTATACTTTTATGGTCAATATATATCATAGTTAATAAATTCCAGGGTTTATTTCATTTAAATCTATAATTTATTAGTTTAATTATTAAAAATATTCCAATTCAATTTAGTAAAAAAATATCTATCGATTTTATATTTTCATAATAAAAAAATCTCAACCCACCCTTTTTGAGTCAGTAGTTAAATATATTATTATCAAATACGATCCATTTTTTCCTACCACAAACCAGTTTCCCCTTTCAAACACAGTTAAAAATTTTTTTTACTAACCCCAAATTATAAGATGGTTCTACTAGATTTTTATACCTTTTTATAAATATATCCATATTTTAAATGATAACCCACCCACTAATACTTCTTAAAAATCACTTCATTTCCTTAGTCAAAAAACTTGTAAACACTATGTACATTTTACTTTTATCCTTAAAAAATAGAGCATTCTTTTAACATATCCTTTTTTCCAAAATATTTTAAATGAAAAAAATTATTTGAAGAGATCCCCCATTTCTAATATAAAAATTAGCATTTTAACTATTCAAAAATATTTTATTAAATCAATTTACCTATCATATGAGATAGAAAAACAATATCATATATGAAAGGATGTTTCTTCCGAAAATAAATTAGTGTGACATAAATAATAAATTCCTCTTATATTCAGTTATTTTTAATATAATTAAATTTTCCATGTTTTTAGAATATTTTTACAATATTTCATACAACTATTTAACATTTCACATGATAAATAAAGTTTAATCAATGGTTAAAATTCATCAAACAATTTTAATTATTAAGATTACTCTCACTTTGAAACAATTTTTTTACAAGTGGCTCATATCCCCATTACCTTGAAACCATTGTATCTTCCATAATTACTTTTATTTATCTCCTTATGACAAAAATTTTATACTGTGTAACTAAAATCACCATAGAACCCATAATTTCAATAATATAGAATTTTATTACAATTCATACTCTTCATCTGCTTGATAATAATTCATGTTTTCAACCTATCTATAAAAAATTATTGAATTAATTTATCAACAATGAATTTTTATATGTTTAAAACCTTTATCATTATTAGTTTTACTATTTTCCTAAAATTATTTTTTCTATTCCTTATCAAATTTGAATTGAAATTATAATTTTGAAATGTTTTCAAATATTTTATATTCCATTAATATAAAATGTAATAATTCATTAGGTGTTACAAAACCTGTTCCAAAAAAATAATGGAGGTTATCAAATTCGATATATATGTTTGTAGAATTATTAGAAATTATTTTTAGGTATTCATCATTTTAGGTCTATGTGTATTGTTTCCACCATGAATAATCTTTGATTAATATAAATGTATATGAAATAACTCTTTATTTATTAAAATGTTTTAATCATATATGACTAACCCTATTGGGGTTAGCGGCGGAGCTTGATATGATGGTCGCCTAACCATAATGGGTTCGGTGGCTCCCCCCCCCCCTTCGATGCAAGCTGGAGGGGGGGGGGGGGGGTGGATGAGAAGATGGTCTCGAGGCGGAATCGTTTCACCCAATTTTCTGACCCTAATTTGTATCCTCTGTTCCCTGAGATTCAGATCAGCCCGAAGGTTCATGGCTTTTAGAATGGTGACCTCGTGGTCCCTCTTTCAGCTCGGGAGATCTCGGATGCTGAGAATATCCTCGATCTAACCTTGATTTCGCGATTCAGGAAGTTCCGACCTTCGGTGGACGATTTCGACAGGTTCGTCCCCAAATCTTGGGGACTTCAGTTTCAATCGATTTTTTGTCTTCTGGATAAGCGGAGTTTGATGGTTCGTTTCTCTTTATAGGAGGACATGGTTCGTGTGCTATCGTTCTCTCCCAGGAAGTGCGGAAGGTATGAGTTTCATTTATGCAGATGGTCCTATGATTTTCATATGAACCGTGATTCCCCTCTCATTCTGGTCTGGGTTAGCTTCCCCTGCTTCCCCTTTCCTTTCAAAACCCAGCGATCATGCGTGTGTTGGGGAACATGGTTGGACGATTTCTGTGTGTTGATTCCCGTACAGCCTCAGTTAGCCACCCGATTAACTCAAGGATGTGCATGGAGGTTGATACCTCTAGAGCACTGGTGGGGATGATCTGGATTGATGCTGCTGAGGAAATCTGATGCAAACAGCTGGTGATCTTCGATCATTGGATGCATTTTTTTCGGTTTTCCATAGACTGGGTCACACCATGGCTTGCTGCCAATGCGATGGACTCCGAAAATTCGATGCTGTGAAGGCTGGAGAAATTTTGAAAGGGGATCACGAGCCAAGAGGAAATGGGTTCAGTATTGCTGAACACTCCGCTCCTACTGCAAAGCAGGGTGAAAACCCCTCGATATCTAGTGTTTTTAGCAGACTCAAGGATGATCTCAGGGCTAATTTTTTTGATACTAATGTTGGTAGAGAGGCAATGGAGCCCTCCTTGCAGACTCAAGATAATGCTAACAGTGGTGGACATCAATTCATGGGATGTGGTCTTGACCATTCATAAAATACAGATGATGCGGAGCAGCCCCTACTAATTAGCACTGAATTGGTCAGTGATGATCCATGCTCCTTGAACTGGTTCCCAGCACTAGAGGGGGAGGAGAATAAGGAACGTAATGCAGGGGAGAAGGATGGGAATTCTTCTGCCTCCTTAGGCGACCATCCTCCAGGGGGTTTGGGCTCTGGAATTATGCCAGGGGTTGTTTCTTCTACCCAGCCCCCTGTCATCTTGAGCAATAGGTTTGAAGGACTGAATGAAGTGGATCCGAGAGTGGAACCATCTGCCTTGGCTGAGGAAGGTAAAGACAATAGGAGGAGCATCGATGGCCTCACTCTGGGAGGTTGGACCATGGGGCATGTTCACCCAGAGTGTGCTCTCGGTGGAGGGGAGACAGAAATTGACGAGGTCAGTAGGAGGTTTTCTAATAAAGAGACCAGTTCAAGAATCAACAGGAGTAAGAGGCGAAGGAGGGGCATAAAGGATTATTTTTCCTTGCCTCCTCCTTTGAGGACCCGGTCAGCAAGGAAGATAATGGTTGAGAAACTAGACAATGAGGTCAGGTGTCCACTAAAATCATGGGAACAATGTGAATCTTCCTCAGACTTGGTTCTAAGTTCGGCTAATGCAGTGACAGAGCAGGTGCTATTTGTCAATGCATCAGAAGAGGATGCGGCCAGGATGATGGGTCGGAATCTGGAAGTGGACCTTAATGAAGAACATTATTTTTGGGATGACAAACAGGACACGATTCTGGTTGGAGGCTTCAACAAGGGGTTGATCAGACTTGAGGAGTACATGCAGATCTGGAATAAGCTGACCTCTTCTTTTGAAGATCTGATAAGGGGGATCCACTTTTAAAGGACTCTAATTTAACCTGGAAACTGTTTAGGGATATGAATTCTGGTAGAACTCAATTGGTTTTCAATGATTCTGTTTATTTCTTCCCTAACTAATGCTTTGTTGAGTAACAATCCTTGTTGTGGGTGGAAATGTTGGAGGGTCATATCGGCTCCGGCGGGTTAGAGCACCCTTCTACTTCCTCTGACGGTCATTTGGGATGTGGCTGATTCAGAGGGATGGCTTGCCATCGAGAGGGAACATGCTTGCATGGGATCACCGAGTGGTCCTTCTTTGGAGCAAGCGGTTGATGATTTTTCTTGGAAGAGGATGGTTCTGGTTTTTTCTATTGGGCTATGTTTAGTGTTTGTTGGAACTTATGGTTTCTCACTTTTACCTCAAAAGTGTCTCTAATAATAAAAAATAATTTTAAGACAGTTTAATCAATACATTTTTATATCTTCTAGTTAATATAATTAGATTTTATTATTCTAGTTTATCATATTTTGGTTTCTTATTAATTTTTAATTTTCTAAAAATATTTTCATTTGTGTAGGATATTTAAGAAAGACAAGATATATAATTTTAATAGAGGTAAGACTATTTATAGTTAGAGAATTGAGAATATTAAAATTGATATTTCTCTTATAAATATATAATTTCTAGAGTCCCAATGGATTTGTATATCATAACATACGAAGAACATGTATGCCCCCCCCCAAATCTCAATATCAATAGGACATGAGTTAATAACTAGTTCCAATGGTCTAATTCTCAAAAATGGGAGACATTACCCCTTTAAGAGAAAACAATAGAGTATAACTGTCATCCTCATCAGCTTCATCTTCCAAATAATTATTATTGAAATTTTTTTCTTGAGACTCATCCCCTATATATTTTTTTCTTGTACTTATCTGAGATGTTTTCATCCCATAGATGAGTACTAATTAGAGTGTTTCAAACAACATAGGTGCATTTACAGAAGATATGTATTATGACTATAAAATAATAAAATTAAATGATAAATGTTCAGGAGATGAGTTTTTGAGGATGAAATTTTTCTATAACTTTCACCTTCGAATAAATTCATAGGATAAAACGTTCCATTGTGGTGTAATTATTTTCTTAAATTCAATTACACATTTTCATAAAAGAATATTTAAATTCATTGAAATAATAAAATATTGGGTATCCCTTATTAGATCTATTTATAACATTCGCCTTTGAAAACAAATATCTTTTGTGTATTTATTTATTTATTTATTATACAAAATGAATATTTCTTAAACCCAATAAAGTAGATATGAATCGAAAATGGATGTGAACTAATTTCTTCACAAAATAGTATGAATATAGATTTAAAGTTATCATAATTTTTTTAATATAGCATACATACGACCCTTCTAAAAATATATTTTCATTTTTAAATAAGTTTTATTCAATAAATATTTATCTGAAAGAGAAGGAAGAACACTTGATTTGTCACCAAATAGATCACAGCTATAAATGTTGGACTAAGTGTGAGGAAAAACTGAATGTTCACACTAATTTGTATGATACTACGGTTCATAGATCATTTGATCTGAATACTATTGTAAATGGTGATAGAGATCACACAGAAGATATTGAAATGGAATTTGAAGATTACCTTTATGATTGTCCAAAATTATTTGATAAGTTAGATAGTTTTTCTAAGAGACTATTGTACGTAGGGTGTACTAAATACATAACTTTTTTTTTGCATCGATGTTATATATATTGAAATATGGAAACAGATGGGTAACATAAGAATTACCAAACTTCTTGGTCTTTTGAATGTAATTCCAATTGAAGAAAATGAACTACCTTGTAGAACATATGATGTTAAAAATATTCTACATTCAATGGAAAATTAGTTGAGAAACATACATCTGGTGTTATATATAGATGGAATAAATCATGTTGTTGTATAACTTAGTACTCACATTACATGTACCCTCATGTTGGTAAATTATATCATGCCTTAATGGTTACACAGAAGCATAAATATATTATGTTTTATCTACTTATATTAAGACAAAAAACCCCAGTAATGATATCAATGTCTATTTGGGTCCATTTATTGAAGATTTGAAATTGATGTGGGATATAATTGTTTCAATATATGATTCTCATAGGAGTGAATAATTCACATTGAGGTCCTTGTTGTATGGAATGATACATCAATTTCATGTCTATGAATATTTATCAAGCTATAACATTAAAGGAATGTAGGGGTGTCCCATTTTTGAAGAATGAACACACTAATTTCAGTTAAAACATTCAAAGAAGACTTTATTTTTAGGACATTGGAAAATTTTACCTCTATGAAAAAATATCTATCCTAGATGAAAACATTCATTGGGAATATTTAACTTGGTACAACAACATATCCATTAATGGGTTATCAATTTTATGATAAAGTAAAATATATTGACACTATTTTAGGTAAACCATTTTTGAACAACCTTATAAAATTAGGTCGAAACGAGAGAACAATTATCTTTTAATTACCATATTGGAATTTTTTTATATGAACTATTATGTTTAATCCATAAATTTAGTAAAAATGTATTTGATATTGTTATTGGAAGATTACTAAATGTTTATAGAAAAACAAAAGATGACATCAAATCTAGGTTGGACATGATTGACATACGAATAAGGGATGATTTGGCACCAATGAAGGGTAAAGGGAAAAATTTTCTTTATCAATAATATTACACTCTATCCAAGAAGGAAAATTTTCAATTTTTACTTTTCATTAATAGTGTTTAAATTCTATATGGTTATTAGTAAAATATCAAGAATGTTTTTTCAATGAATAATTTTATGTTACATGTACTAAAATCACACGACTATCATTTTTTATGAAATATTTTATCCTTAATGATTTCCATTGCATTTTTCCTAACAATTTGTGGCATACATTAACCAGAGTCTGTTTATTTTTTAGAGCCATATGCAATAATTTTTTAGACAGGATGAAGTTTTCAATCATGAATAATAAGTTTATAGTCTTATTATGTGAATTATAAATTTTATTCCCACCATCATTCTTTGATATAATGGTCCACCATATGGATATCTTTCTTATAGAGGTTCAAATATATGGTCATGTCCATTATAGTTGGATTCACCCCATTAAATGATATATGAAGAGTTTGAAAGGGTATGTCAAGAATCAATTTCGTCCAAAAGATCATATTGAAAAATGATATATTGTTGAATAATCTATTTAATTATATATTGATTATCTATCAGATGTTGAAAACATCATTCTCTCAATGTCTCTTTACATGATATGCCTTATGGGTGATGGTATTTATAAAAGAGTTGTTGTTACAATAGCCTTGATAGATTGGTAGAATGTGACCAATTAAATTTTACTTAATAGTGGAGATGTTTATCCATTTTTTGAATCCCACAAATAAATTCATAGAGATTTTAATCCATAAAGGTTTGAATTATGGATATAAAATACACATAATCAATATTTTATTATATGGTTCCAACGTCAAATTTTTAAGGAGTTATCTAAAAATCTCAATTTTTTTGTTGAATGACTTCAACGTATAGATAGGGGACTGAATGAAAATATTATATCTTATAATGGTTTAGTAATAAATGGTCATATGTTCTATACAAAATAACATTATTAGTGAATTATGATGAAAAACATTGGTGTTATACCTATGGAGGAAGTGATACAAATATATGGTTCCAACGATAAAATCAAATTTATAAAAATATATCATATTTTGGTATTATCGAATAAATATGATAGTTGGATTATAAAACATTTCAAGTTCAAATTTTTAGTTACAAATGGGTTTAAAATAGGATTGTAGTGATTGTTCATGAAATGGGCTTTGTGAAGGTGAATTTCAGCATGGAAGGGGAAAAAGGATGAGCCATTCATAATGGCATCACAAACAGTGCAAGTATTTTATGTCTTAGATCTAACAAAGAAGAATTGTTTTATTTTCATGCTGGTGACTAAACAAATATTGGGTCTGATGAAAATTCAATCAAATATTGCGCTTTAATTGGGATATCACAATTAGTTCATGTCAGTCCCAATGTAGATAATGTATTGTATTTTATAGGGGTGGGATATCACAACTATTCCATTTTGGTCCCAATATAGACAATGTATTGTACATTATAGGGGACCAAAAAGATGGGATTTGGACTCTGGATAAAGGATCCAAATCCCTAAAATACTTTTAGAAATAAATATAGTTTAATGAGAAGGTATTTTTTTATTCTATATTTTTATCATAATATTATTTTTTATCTACTATATTAACATAATATAAATTAAATGGTTCACCAATAATATTGAAATTGTATTCTACACATGATGATATTACTAATCCCATAGAAGAAAAACAATAATGAAGAAAACCCTTTGGGAAGACGTAAATGTAATGTTACAATATACTTTCTTTATTTTACCAAAAAATTATGTAATAAAACATTGATTTAATTATTATTATTTCTTTTAGAGTTTTTTTTATTTTAGAATTTTTATTTATATTTTTCATTCCTTTCTACATAAAAATATTCACAAACTTCTTCTCCCTCAAAAGGTGAATTTCTACTACTTATTTAATTAATTTTTCACCATTTTAATACTATTTCTAAGTTAATTTTCCTATAATTTTTATCTAATACTTATTTTTTTCATAGATATTTTGGGAAATAATATTTTCACATTTGTTTTATTATAAATTTTTTATATCCATCATTCATGTATTTCTGCACCAAAACATCCATAGACATATTATCCATCAAAAGGTGAATTCCTACTACAAATTTAATTAATTTTGTTATTACTTTATCTACCATTTATATGTTAATTTCCATATAATTTTTATCTAATAATTATTTAGTTTTTTTAATAGATATTTTGGGAAGTCACAATTTCCTTTTAAGTATAAAAAAAATCCATAAAACAGATAACATTTTTTTGTCCAATGTTATCATGATTTACATCGGCATTCCTTGTTGAACTAAAACACTGCATATTGAGTCGATGTTCTTATTAGAGAAAAGGTTTTTCAGATAAGAATATTGACTCAATATGTAGTGTTGAAAGTTCAACAAAGAAACATAATGTAAAGCATGGTAACATTGTATGTTGAGATTGTTTTGTGACTTTGGGATGTGTAGGAATAAACCACACCATAATCACACATACAGTATGACTAGTATAAATCAGAGTGCATGTTTTTTTTTAAATAGACATTAATTTTAGTAAAAAAGATATATAACATACTAAAAACCAAAAAAAATATGCATAATGTTTTTATACTTGCATAAAATGACCCATAAGTCATTTTTGACATGTAGTATGCAACTTTACTAAAAATTGATACACATTGTTCTCTATAATAACTCAAAGTGTCATTTATCAGTCTAAAACTGACATTTTAAATCAATAAGTGTACTTAAAACTGATAAAATTCCCTTTAAATGTCTTGATAATTTATGAAAACGTTTTATATGTCATTTTTGGCGTGTATAAATAAGTATCATGTAAAACAGACACATGATGTGATTGGTATGACTCAAAATGAATGTTTCCATTTTAAAATAAAATTTTATTAAAAAAGAAATGTGGCATACTCAAAACTAGTAAAACATATTAGGATTGTATTGATAATTTCGGAAGATAATACATAATACATTTGGGACATATATGAATCATTCTCACCTCAATATGGTGCACAGTGTGATCGGTATGAATCCTTGTGTATCTTTTTATTTAAATTTGATGTTAATTTTAGTAAAAAAAGAGAAAAAAATACTCAAAAACATGAATAAAACATTAATATAGTTTTGATACTTTAGGAAAAAAATAAATGATTCATTTGTGATGTGTAGTAATTAGCTGGACCTCAATATTATACACGATTTTCCTGCTATGAATCAAAGTGTCTATTATCAAATAAAAATTTATATTTTAGTTTAAAAAGTATACATCATGGAAAACGTATAAAAACACACTTTTATTATCTTGATAATTTCATAAAATGATTCATAAGTAATTTTTTATGTGTAGGAATTAGTCTTAAATCAAACAGACACACGATGTGACCAGTATGACCCAAAGTGCGTGTTTCTAGTTTCAAATGACATTTTAGTTAAAAAGACAATTGAAAAACTCAAAACCAATAAAAAAGAGTCATCTTGTTCTGATAATTTAAGAAAATTACCCATACTTCATTTGAGATGTGTAGGAATCATCCTCACTTAAATATGATTCATGGTGTAATCAGTATGACTCCAAGTGTGTCTTTTTATTTAATGTTGACATAAATATTAGTTAAAAAGGCTATAAGAATACTCAAAACCGAGGAAAAACATTTGGATTTCTTTTATGCTTTAAAAAAACGATCCATAACTCATTTTTTATGTGTAATAACTATCCATATCTCAATATTATATTTAATGTGCTCAATATGACTCAAAGTTTCCACTATCCATTTAAAATTTATATTTTATTATAAAATTTTTTACTCAATGGAAACCATGAAAAAACACTCATATTTTATTAATAGATTATGAAAATTATTCATAAGTCATTTGTGATTCATAAGAACTAGTGTTACATCAAACTAACACACGATGTTCCCATTATTACTCAAAATGTGTGTTTCTGGTTCAAAATGACATTTTAGTAAAAGAGAAAAGTGATACACTCAAAAATGATAAAACACATTCAGATTGTCTTGATACATTATAAAATAATCCATATGTTATATGAGACTTGTGGGAATCATCTTATTCTGAATATGACATAGGGTTTTGTGGTTACGACTCGTAGTACATAATTTTATTTAAAGATGACATTAGTTTTAGTTAAAAAGACAACTGATAAACTCACAAACGAGAAACTAAATTCATATTATTTTTATACTTTAGAAAAATGATCCATAAGTCATTTTTTATGTGTAGTAATTATCTTCACCTCAATATGATACATAATCTACCAGGTATGACTCAAAGTGTCTATTATCAATTTTAGATTGACATTTTAGTTTAAAAATAATCACTCACTTAATGCTGATAAAGAATACTTGTATTTTCTTTATAATTTAGGAAAATGATTCATGATTTATTTTTGATATATAGGAACTAGTCTCACATCAATGAAAAATAATATGTGACTGATATATCTCATAGTGTGTGTTTCATGTTTAAAAGGTCATTTTACAAAAAAAAAAGATATGTGACATACTAAAAAAATGAAAACACGTTCATATTAATTTGAAAATTACATAAAATGATCCATAAGTCATTTGAGATGTGTATAAATCAACTTCACCCCAATGTGATGCATGGTGTAACCAGTATGACTCCAAGTGTGCCTTTTAATTTAATTTTGACATTAATTTTAGTATAAAAGACACTTGAATTACTTGAAACTAATAAAATGTATTTCGATTATTTTGATACATTAAGAAAATGATCCATACGTCATTTATGATGTGTAGGAATCATCCACACTTCAATATGATACACAGTGTTCCCAGTCTGAGTCAAAGTGTCCGTTATCAGTTTAGAATTTAAATTTTAGTTCAAAAAGTTTTAATCACTAAAAATAGAGAAAAAATATCAAATTATCATTATAATTTTGGAAAATGATTTATAAATGATTTATAATGTGTAATAATTATTCTCACATAAAATTGACCCACGATGTTACCAGTACTACTAAAAGTGTGTGTTTCTAGTTTAAAATGTCATTTTAGTAAAAAAGATAAGGGACATACTCAAAACCACAAAAAATGCATTCCCATTATTTTTATACTTTAGGAAAATGATCTCTATGTCATTTGGGACATGCAGGAATCTGTTTTACCTCAATATGATGCATAATGTGGCCGATATGACTACACGTTTTTCTTTTTAATATGTAAGTGTCATTTTATTTTAATGTGGGCATCACGTCACTAAAATCGAGAAAACAAACCTATAATTTTTTCTCAACATTATATCTTCTATTACTAAATTAATTTTCCTATCATTTTTATCTTATAATTATTTATTTAATTTTTGTAGAGATAATTCTTGAAGACCAAGAATAAATTTAGGGACATGCAAGAATCAACTGCAACTCAATAAGATACACTATTTTCTTGTTATGACTCAATATTTAGTTTAAAATTTCAACTTGTTGTGAATTTATATATTTATATTATTGATAATATAATAATTCATTTCTTATATAGGTTTATTGTTTTTCTTGAGAATGTGTTAGGATAAATAGATAAAGGAACTTTGATGTTTTAGAATGTATGATATAATTTGTACTTACGTAATTGTAAAAACCAATGTTTGAAATATCTAAAATATTGTTTTTTTTCTTGTAATTGTGTTGAAAATTTATTTGAATATAAATTATGTATTGGGACTTGATTTTTATAATTTCATAGTATTTTTATGTTGTGGTGTGCTGTTATAGAACACGACACTATTGTTGCAATGTGTTGTTACAACAAACTTCCTCATGCCCCTTTATCAGTGCTAATAAAATCCTTGGGATTTTAATCTCACTTTGGTAGTTAGTGCTTCTTTAGAACTGATAAATACCATTTTTAGCGATGTTAATGGACTATTTTATAGTAGTAAAACCACAAATATTGTCACATATATAGTCAGTAATATGGAGTGTATGTAATTGTGAGTTTCTCATAAGTACATTAATATCAATAATAACAACTTCTAGAAATAACTTTAAATATAAAGTCATACAATACATGATGAAGAAAAGTACTCAACCTAGATGAGGCACAACTGGAATAAGGTTTCATCACATAGGCACACACACACACATATCTCTCTCTTTGTGTACTTTCCATAAATAAATATATATACATATATTTTTATATATATACATATACACACACACATACATATATATATGAGTAACGTTACAAGTAACATAAATAAAATAAACCACAACAAATCCTTTTGACCGTAATTGTGATCTATAAATACCTGCTTTATCCAGTTCAAAAAATTCTATGAGAATGTTTTTTCACTAAGGTGGATACATTTCCAAGCCCTAAAAACACCCTTTATCACCACTAATCACTATAATGAACAATCTCATATACCAATGGAAAATTCTATAAAGATGGAATTGCATCAACTGTAGCATATGTTGGATGTATCATGTATATGACCAATGAGGTCCAATACCCAAGGCCATTGACCAATGAATCCTCTTTGAGTCCACAGATCAAATCCCTTGAAAACCCAGTATAATATTGACATACATGGTCTAAGAACCAGTTTCATTGACTAGGGAATCTACTTTGAGTCCACATAGCACTTCAATAAAAAACTCAGTATTGTATAGACCTACTAAGGCTAGAATCCATGTCTATTGAACAAATGAGTCATCTTCATGTCTATGGAATACTTCCATAAAAATCTCAATATAATATAGAACTAAATGGGACATCACGCAAGTCCATTGACCATGACTTCCTCCTCATGTACATTGAGTGTATTGATAGAAAAATCATTAAATGATGACTTACTGTGAGATATAGTTATTTCCCAACTGCAATATCCTGATGAGTTCCATACCATGATATCCATATCCATAAAAAGGTATTATAATTTAGATCATAGAAATTATTTTTAGGAATCCCTAAAATATACTTCATTGTGTTAGGTCCATTGACTAAAATCTAGGAAGAACCACAGAAAATAATAGATGTATCAATAGTGAATGAGTAAAGCATAAATAAAAGCATGGGCTGGATGAAGGCCTAAACCCACCACTACTTCCACATACTTGCAGGATTACATGTTTGGTGTAGGTTTTAGGTGTCACCCATTACCCTATTCACCCAAACACCTGAAGTACTAGCTCAATGTCAGTTAATCATTGAGGTTACCATTGGGTCCCCTGGGTGAGTTCTCATGAGAGGAATCTGACTTAGAATCCTTGTAATTTACATGTAAAATGGAGGCATCCATCTTGGAATCCTCAAAGTCAAGACATAAGATAAGGATTCCCTCCTTGGGTCCCAAACAAGTATAAAAAAGGAAAAAGAGGCATCCTATATGGGATCCTCCTGGTCAGATCATATGTAGAGGCATCCCATAAAAGACCCTCGATCACAGTGATAAGTCAAATCACGTAGATAGAACGCATGGGTTATTAGTGACTCATGGAATTCAATAATTTAATTAAAAAATTAAATAACTTAATTTAACAATTCATAGATGTAAATATAAGTAGGGGTGTTACCCACAATGTAAATCCCAAGAATATGAATAATACATAAACATGAATAAATACACTAGGGAATGTATGATGAACCACCTACATTTTGGAAGCTTTAACTATTTATTTTACAATGGCCAACCATAACATCCAAGGATTGTTTAAGATCATCTGATTCATGTTGGGTAATTCTCACATAAAAAGAACCATAAATAATTAATTATAACAAAATTAAATTTACTTAATTAAAATAAAACAATTTAGTTTAAAGAACCACTTTATAAAAAATTGGTATAATGGTTGAAATATTAAAAACCGATCCCATTACACTAGAATAGTGACCTAGCACTCGCTAACATGCTACAACCTAAGCCCAAACATAAGAGATGAATAATCTCTAATCCATGATTTCAAGAGAACCATTCAAAAATTTTAATTTAATCATAAAATATTTAGAAAATTACCATGGTGACATACCTCAACGAAACATAATTTGATGAAGTGAAAAAAGCCTCTTGGTTCATCATCTTCCTAGGAAGAGAAAAAGGCCCAACATTGATTTTTGAATCCACCATGATCTGGTGGAATCTAGACCAAAATCTATAATCAAAATAACTAGGTTAAATTAAGAATAAAAATAACACAACTATGGATAATAGAGTCAAAAGAGTTTGTCAAGGTTTCCAATGCACCTGACGATATATAATTCCAAAAAAGAATGAGGGAGAACTCCCATGGTGGAATAGAAAATAATGACTACTTTCAAAAGGGACAAAGGGGGAATAAAATAGGTTTAAAACCTTTAAGGGTATTTTAACCCATGATTTTCCTTCTAAATAAATTAATTACATCAATTAAATTGGAATTCACCAAAAAACATAACAGAGGAAGTTCCAAAACCCACAAATTCATGGCTAAAATTCATAAAATCATTAACCAAATGGCCATATTCTAAACATAACACGGTTAATATAGAATTATTTTTCTTACATAAAGCATCAAATAATTTTTTCTATTCTAGGATGATAAATAATCATGAAGTCATAATCTATAATTAGTTCTATCCATCTTATTTGTAACGACCCAAACTTTTTGAATGATAATTGTTTCATAAAAATTTGTTTTATTTTATTTTGTATTCAAAAAACAATATCCCTTTCATAATGAAGTGTGACTATTGGGTTTTGACCATTATGTGACCATTGGTCAATTATGACTGTTGGTTAATATGAACATTTGAAACAGAACTCTTAATTATAATTTTATCCTAATAATTAGTATTATAAATAGAAATGATAATGGTTAATTAATGTGGAAAGAAGAGTCGATGGCCTCATATAGTAGAGTCATTTCGTACAAAGTCGATTGTTTAAAACTTGGGAGGGAGTTAGTTTCTTTAGGCATCAGTCTTGACCATGACCAAGATGATCTTCAACATTTTAGTCTTGAATGAAATCACATATGGGATAAGTTCAAGTTCGTGGAGATTACCACTTGGGCAATGTTAGATGAGACACCTCATGAGACAATCATTATCACACACCTCACCCTGAGGTTTTATGTATGTTTTATAAGGGGTTTTGTTTCAAGGCCTTATTTTCTTATTTTATAATTCATTTTTATAAATAAAATTTCTATTTCATTAATTTGTTTTTAGAATAGTTTTTTATAACAATATGATAAAATTTGATAAATTGATTTTTTCGGGAAAAACATGTAGTTGCCGAGAGATATAAATTATTATATTAAACTAAAGTTTTATTAATAATGTTAATTCTAATGATATAATATTATAAAACACTCTTATTTTATTACAAATGATAAAAATTATTTTTTTCATGTGTCGTAAATTTTATTATGCATTTTACTATGCGTTTTTGTTTGCTATTATTTTTATAAAATAAGTGTTTATATAGTTAAAAATTAAATTTCTTATATTTATAGAAATATTATAATATAATAAATCACATTTTTTGAAAACAGAGTATTGATATTAGCTTAGGGTAAATTTATTAGAATTTTATAAATTGTTTCATTTTTGTGAATAGTAACAATATAGTTTGAGTTTTTTAGTATGTTTAATAAAATAATTATAATGTAATAATTAATATAAAATTATAGTTGACTATTTTGGATTATAATATGATATTGGGTTTATTAATTAGAAAATATCATGGAAAAATACCATGGGCAAGCCCAAGGTTTTTCAAATACCACTAATGAGGTGTCCAAGAAAATTAATAAAAAATCCATCATTTTTGCTATAAATACCCACCTATTTCGTAATTTATTTTCTTTCCCATTTAATTATCCATGAATCTATGATAGTATTACTTCTTGAAGAGTCCTCAAAAGTTTTCCTCAATTCCCCATGGTCTTGATCTTATAGTTTTAGGAGTCTATATTCAAGGTAAGGGAAATCCCAACTTCTCCTTTTCTTTCAAGTTCTCTATTTATGTTCTATGTATTTGAAGCTTCAAAACTATGTTATTTTGGACATTTAATTGTATACCTTTAATTCATTAAGATTATTTTTTTTAGTGGAAGACCCCTTTCCTCTCTTTATTTAATGTTTTCAAAAAACATGTTATATACTCGTTCTGTTGTTGATTTTATTGCTAAAAATTTATCTCTTTTCAAAAGAAATTGTTTTCTTTTATTTTGTGAATTACCAAACCTATTTCTTCTCTAGGGTTATTCAAATAGTTTTAAAATTTATCTATTTAATTTTGTGATTAACTTACATGAAACCCGCCTTCCTTTTCCATGCGTTTAAAATGAAAAAAATTATTTTTTAAGAACGTTCTAAAACACTACGATTTGGTTATGAAACCCATTTCTTTAATTATCCATGGGTTATCTATGAAACTTTTATGTTGATATACGTGTCTCAAATTAATTGATATATATTAATTGTGCACCCAGATATATCTCTAATGCATTGGGTGAATAATTTAATCCCTAGAGATGGTAGTTTTTATAATACCTTGGTGAATAACCTTTGTAATTTTTATGACCCTTCGGTGAAAACATTTGGTCATATGCTTATGAATGACTCAATTAAATTTTGTAACCACATTTACACGTTGTGATTTATTTTATTTTTACTATTATATGTATCTTTATACCTTTTTATTCCATTATTATATTCTTCATGTTCTTATTGATAATTCTCATTATCACTTGTAAAATGATTCCCTTGCATTCCCTTACTGGGCATCATGCCCACCCTGTCCATTGATTTATTTCCCCAGGCCATGAGACATAGTAATCTTACTTAGGATGAACCAATGATGAATCCTTTAAAGAGTATTAGAATTATTTTTTCATGTTTTTATGAATTGTGTACCCTATTTCCAAGGCACTAAACTTTAAAATATCCTCTGTTGGTAAAATGATATGTAATGTAATGTTATAAAAAGGAGGGATTCCATAGTTGGAATCAAAGGAAAAAATCAGTTATTTATAGAAATTATGATTTTAAACATTATTAATAACCTTTGGTATATGTTTAAATATAGTAAAACTTCATAGAATTTTGATGAAATATTAATTAAGGGTTTTCTAAAAAAGTAAATTACATTCTGGGCACAGATGAGTGGATATGGCTCTAAAACATATGTTTTTAGCGATAACATATAGAAACACCTCTCTGAGATATAATCAAATGGAAACTAGTGAATGAAAATGGTCTTTTATTCATTCCTAGTTTGACACTCCTTTTCAATATGTTAGGTTAATCAGAATCTTTTTAAAAACCATTCTGAAGTATTTATATAAAATTTAATTGTTTTTAATGAAGAACAAGTTTAATAATGATGTTATATAACCTAAAAAATCCCATGGAGTTATAAATTTATTAAATGAAACTCATTTGATCTCTAAGGTTTTATTTCTTTAGAGAATGGTGGGAAATAGGAGAAACCATATAAATGGTGAGCGTAATGGACCATACATAGACAACCTTCCAATGGAAGCCAGAATAGAAAAATTCATGAGAATAATGAATCAACTAACTCCCATTATGAGAAAAAAATTTGAATCAAGTTGAGATGCCTGATTCACCTCAAGGGGAAAAACTATCCATTGAGTACTTTATGCATCAATGGACACCAAATTTCAGTGGAAATACAGACACATTGATTACTGAATAGTGGTTAAGATCAATAGAAAAAATCTTTTCTGTACTTTATTTTTTGGAATAAGAGAATGTAACCCTAGTTATGTACTTATTAGAGGGAGAAGATGATCAGTGGTGAAAACTAGTTAAAAAATGAATCCAAGTGGGGATTTTTATTTAATGGAGTGGGGAGTGTTAAGGGGAACATTTTTCAAGAAATATTTCCCTCGGTCAATGAGAATGAAAATGGGGAAGGAATTAAAAGAGATGAAGTGGAAGGAAAGTGAATCTATTGGGACATATGAGTTGAAATTCAAAATACCTTCTTATTAAACCTATAGATTTTTCATATATCCTAATGTGAAGGTTGATAGATTCTTCAATGGACTAAGACGTCATCTATGGATAAATATTGCCACCTGAGACTATGAAAACTATGAGGAGATCATGAGGAGTGCTATTAAAGTTGAATTAGAGTTAGGTGAGAATAAATGGTCTCAAAAATTTAATATAGAGAAGAGATATTTTTTGAGAAACATGGGGAGGAGAATTGAACAAGGAAGAGAATGAAATCCAGTGCAACTTTCCACATGAAACAATTGTGGGAAGAAGCATTCAGGTAATTTATTTCTTGGGAGTGGGAAATGTGAAAAGTGTGGAAGAGAATTCCATATTACATGGAACTATTGTAGTAATGTAAAGCCTCAACTTCTCAACACTAAAGAAAAAGATAATATAAAAATAGACCAACCTAAAGTCCAATGCTTCATGTGTGGATACCTTGGGAAATTTTCCAATCACATTCCAAATATGAGGGCAATGGAGGGGAATCAACATCAACCTCATCACAGACCAAGGGAGAAAGTTTTTGCTTTTATTACCATGATATATAAAGTTAATGCTCTGAATGATATGGTGGTATATACTCTCAATGTTATCTCAAAGATAACAAGTACTTTGTTTTATTATTATTATACACATTTATTTTTTCCTCCAAGATTGCAAAGAATAGAGAATCAATCCCTAAACTTATAGAAGTAGAGTTATCAGTCAGTACTCTTAGAGTAATTTTCCAAGCATCAACAGTGTATAGAAACTCTATTATTTAAATTAGTGAGTATAATATCATTGAAAATATAGTAGTCATTCCAATGCTGGAATTAGACACTATACTAGGTATAGACTGGACCTCAATGTATAATACTATGATCAACTATATAAGTTAGTAAATATTTATAGTCTTGAATGGACAACCAAAAGTTTTTTTGAAAGTAGATATATCTCAAAAAAAATATTTTTCTATAAGCACCTATCATAAAATTATTTATAGAAATGTTTTATAAAGATGAATAAGTAAATGAAATTATACGAATAGAGAATTTCTCCCTAATTAAGAAATACATTAATGTATTTACTAAAGAGTTACCTAGCCCTCCCCAAAAAGAGAGGTAGAGTTCTCCATTGAGCTCATGCATGGTTCTAAGCTAATTTCAAAGACATAATATACAATGTAAAATGTTAACCTAGAGGAATTAAATAATCAACTCCATGATCTTTTGGATAAGGGGTTTATCTAACTGTGTGTGTCTCATTATGGAGAACCTATTCACTTTGTGAAGAAGAAGTATGGATCAATGCTATTATGCATAGATTATAGAGAACTTAACAGGATCACAATGAAGAATAAGTTCCATCTTTAAATAATTGATGAGTAATTTGACTAGTTTCCCTGGGCACAATTCTTCTCCCAGATTAATCATATATCTGGATAACATCAATTGAGGGTTAAGAAGTAAGATATTACAATGATCTCCTTCTGGTCAAGATTTTGGAATTATGAGTTTGTTATTAATCACTTATAAATGACTAATTCTTATTTTATATTAATTAATTTGATGAATAAAGCCTTTTAAAGACTACCATGATAACATTGTGGAAGTTTTTATTAATTATATTCTAACATATTCCACAACTTTTTAGGGGAAAGAGGATCATTTAAGGATTATAATGAAAACTATGTGGAAGGAAGGGTTTTATGGAATGTTCATAAAATATGAATTTTTGTTACAAAATGTTACTTTATTGGGGAATACAATAACCAATGAAGGAATCTTAGTTGACCCTATAAAGAAACAGGTTGTGGAGGAGTGTCCTCAAACTACAACCATAACTAATATGTGATGGTTCTATAGATCGGGGAGATATTATATGAGGGTTGTGTAAATTTTTTATGAATTCATAATTCACTAACCAAGTAAAATAGAAAAGGGTTCAAGTTAATATGGAAAATAATGTGTGAAGAAAGTTTCCAAGAGCTGAAAAAGATATTAGTTACTAAAATCATGTCAACTCTTCCCTCTATCAGATAATGATTCATTATTTTTAGTGACACATATCTGAAAGGGATTTGGTGAGTCCTCATAAAAAAATAAAATATGATTTCTTATACATCTTTCTAGTTGAATCCTCATGAGAATAATTATCCTACCCATGACCTGGAGTTGGTTACAATTTTTTTCTCTAAATATATGGAGGATCTATCATTATGGTAA
Organism: Viscum album; assembly: GCA_963277665.1. Lineage (NCBI taxonomy): Eukaryota > Viridiplantae > Streptophyta > Magnoliopsida > Santalales > Viscaceae > Viscum > Viscum album. Next base: position 376,469,862 of record OY728142.1, read on the forward strand.
GAAATGTGATATATACACAAACCATCAATGTTTGAAGTAAATTTAATGAAAAAATAATTAAACGTGGAATAGAGTAGATAGTTGGAACTTCTTATAGAATATTATTGTTCAATTAAGCATCATACAGGAAGAGGAAATAATGTCACTGATACATTAATTAGTAAATACCTTGTTGTGCTGGAAATAATGAGGATTGAAAGAGGTCATTTGATCAAAGACCTAGTAAAACTGAAAATGATAATCCTAATTGAAGGGATATCATCAACCTAATCTCAATTATATCTGAAACTTCATTACTAGATAAGATCAAGAAATCTAAAAGATTATATCCTTTATTATAGAATAATAAATAGGTTGTGAAGAATGGGAAGTTTCCATAGTTTAATATTGATCAAGTATGTGTAATAAAATTTCATACAAGTGAATGTGTTCCATATATTCCATAAATTAATATAGTGATAATGGATGAAGCTCATACCTCTATATTATTTATGCTTCCTAGAAGATTGAAAATTTATATAGAACTCCATGGTCATTATTGGTGGTATAACATGAAAACAGAGATTTTTTACCACACTATGAGGTTCCTGGTGTGTCAACAAGTGAAGGAAGAGAGAAAACATCCTAAGGGTGTATTACAACCACTACCCATACCAGCAAGGAAGTGGGAAAATATCACAATTGGATTTTAAAATGTTCTCCCGAAAACATCGAATGCAAATAATGTGATATGGGTTATATTGGACTATGTCACCAAAAATGCCCATTTTATCTCTCTTTTGGAAGACTTATCACTTGATAAACATGCCAGTATTTACATAAAAAAGTAGTAATATTACATGGTGTTACACATTATATAATATCTGATCATGATCCAAGGTTCACATCAAAATTATGAAGAAGTCTTCAACATGCTATGAGTATCAAATTGAATTTCGGTACAGTCTATCACCCTAAAACTGATGGCTAATTTTAAAGGACTATTCAAACTCTCGAGTAAATAATAAGAACATGGTCGATGGAATTTAAAGGTGTATTTGATCAATATATCCCATTAGTTGAGCTCTCATACCACAATAGCTTCCATTCAAGTATTAAAATGGAACCCATAAACTTCCATTAAAGTATTCAAATGGCACCATATGAATCTCTTTATGGGATGTGATGTACAACTCCTACTTTTTGGGATGGAGCTGGTGAAAAAAATCTTATTAGGCCTGATCTTGTGAAAGAGATGACAGAAAAGGTTCATGCCATCCAAAAACACATAAAGGCTTCTCAGAGTCGGTAGAAGGCCATGCTGAAACCATAAAAAGGTACATTCATTTTGATGTTGGAAACATTGTCTTCCTTAAAATTTCACCTTGGAAGAGAGTCATGTGGTATGAAAAGAAAGGTAAGCTCAACCCTATGTACATTGGCCCCTATGAAATCCTTGATCACATAGGGGCAGTGGCCAATCATCTTTCACTTCCTCTGAATCTATCTCACGTTCATGAATTTTTTCACATATCTATCGTGAGCATGTAAATACCAAACCCTTCACATGTAAAAAATCACGAGGTGGTAAAACTGAAACTGATCCCTCTTACGAGGAGTAGTTGATGGAGATCTTAGACTGTAGAGGTAAAGTACTATTTTATAGGACTAATCACCTATGAAAAGTGTTGTTGAGGAACCAAAAATATGAAAAGTCATGTGGGATCCAAAAGAAACAATGAGGTAGAAGTACCCTCACATTTTCTTAATTGAGGGAATTATTTGAAATTTCGGGGAAACAATTTCTTATGGGTGGATGAATGTAACAACCAGATCTTTTTGAATGATAATTGTTTCCTAAAATTGTGTGTTATTTTATTTTGTACTCAACAAAGTTATATCATTTTACTAATGAACAATGACCATTGGGTTTCGACTATTATATAAATGTGGTTCAGTTATGACCATTGGTCAATATGAAAGTTGTGTATGATAGTCTAAATTATAATTTTAACATTATAATTATTAGTATAAAATGAAATGATAATGGATAATTAATGTAGAAAGAATAGTTAATGGAATCATCTAGCAGAGTCGTGCCATACGAAGACAATTTTTCATAACATGGGAGGGAATTATTGTCTTTGGTATTTTCTCTTGACAAAGAACAAGTCAAGCTTCAACATGTTATGCTTGAACGAAATCGCATATGATAAAAGTTTAAGTTAGTAGATATTACCACTCAAACGATGTTAGTCAAGCTGCTCCATGAGGTAATCACAATCATACAACTCACACTTAGGTTTTATATGGGTGTTATAAGGGGTTCTGTTTCATGGACTTAGTTATATATTTTATAATCCCTTTGTATAAATAAAATCATTCTTTCATCAATTCCATTTTGAGAATAATTTTCTTAAAATATAGGATGAATTTGATAAAATGATTTTTTTGGGTAAAAATTGTTCTTTTAAGAGAGATATAAATTAATAAATTATAATATTTATTTTAATAAAATTTTATTATAAAAACACTATTATTTAATTAAAAATTAAAAAAAATTATATTTTTCAAGTGTGAGAAATTTTATTATGCATTTTACTATGCATTTTCTTTCTGCTATTATTTTTAATAATTAATTATTTTAATAGTTAATTTTTTTATCATATTTAGATAATTATAATTGTAAAATAAATTCCATTTTTTAATCTAAATGTTTATATTAGGTTATGGTGCATTATAAAATTTTCTATAAAATACTTTATTTTTTCATGAATAGTTAAAATACAGTTTGAGTTTTTCGATATGTTTATTGAAATCATAATGATGTGATAATTAAGATAAAATTATGGTCAATTATTGTGTATTACAATATTATAATTGTTTTCCCAGGTGGAAAAAACAATGGTAAAAAACAATGTTTATCCCCATGGTTTTGCAAATACCACTACTATGGTGTCAATGGAAATTAATAAAAAAATTCCTCGCTTTTGCTATAAATACCCAAAAAATTATTCATTACATTTAATTATGAAATAAATATCCATGAATATATGATATTATTACCTCCCAAAAATTCCTCCCACGGTGTCCTCAATCCCTCATGGTCCTGATCTTTGAGTTTTAAGAGTCACTCTTCATGGTAAGTGAAATATCAACTTCTCTTTTCCTTCCATGTTCCCTTTTTAAGTGGTATGTATTTCAAGTTTCCAAACAATTTTATTATTTCCATTTAATTATATACCTTTAATATATTAATATTTTTTTATGAATGTGATACCCTTTTCCCATGTCATTTTAATCTGTTCTAAAACCACGTTTTATACTTGTTATGTTGCCGATTTTACTTCTCAAATTTACTCTCTTTTCATAAAAAAATATTTCATTTTATTTTGTGAATAACCAAAAAAATTATTATATAGGAGTAATCAAATAGATTTAAAAATTACATATTTAATTCAAGGATTAACAAAAATGATTCCCACCTTCCTTTTCTATGGGTTTAAAAAGATAAAAGGATCTTTTTTAAGCATTGTTAAAAACACCATGATTTTAATATGAAACCCATTTCTTTTATTATCCATGGGTTATTTATAAAATTTTTATTATTATATATGTGGATTAAATTATTTAATAAATATGAATGGTGTTCCTTGATATATCTCTATTTCATTGGGTAAATAATTTAGTCTATATGGATGACAATTTTTACGATACCTTAGTGAATAACCTTGGTAATTTTTATGACACCTAAGTGAAAAACCATGGTGATATGATTATGAATGACTGAATTAAATTTTTTATTCACATTTTAATATTATGATTAATGTTATTATTACAATTATATGTCTATTTCTTGTTTTATCATGACTTTACGATATTCTTCAAGTTCTTATCCATAATTCTCATGATCACTTGTAAATTGTTTCCCTTACATTCACTTATTAGGCCTTATGCTCACCATTTCCTTTTATGTTTGTCCCCAGGATATGAGATGCAGTAATTGTACATAGTATAAACCTATTATTCAGTCTTTAAAAAGTATTAGAATAATTTTTTCATGTTTTCATATATTATGTACCTTATTTATGATACACTAAGCTTTAATAGAACATATGTTTATAAAATTGTTTGTAAAGTTATGTAATAAAAAGGCGGGATTCTATATTCTTTGTCTCTTGTTAAACTATTTCATAATGAATATATACTTTAATATTTTATGATTATCATATATTTCACACTTGGATCCATATAAATGATGCCTCCAAATTCTTAACTAAATAATGAAAATAGATAATTCCAAATCATGTGTATAATAATTTAACTCAAGTGGTTTTAGTTTATAAAAAGCATAATAAATTACATAATAATTATACATAATAATGAAACCAATTCCCTTAAAATAATAATTACTAAATATGAAAAATTCACTATCTCCATAGGAAAAATAAAAAATTTGATCAATCACCAATCATATTTTTAGTTCCTAAAAACAATTATCACATTCTTTTATCATGATAAATTTATCTCCCATTCGATTTAACGTAGTAAATGAAATAGATATCAGAAAAAAATTAATAAACCATCGGTAGTAACACGTTAAACCAAAAAAACTATGAATTTATATGACATTTCTAGCTCTTAGACATTCTTCAAAAACTTTAGTTTTATCAGTGCAAATAGTTCTTCCATATTTAGAAATAATATTTTCTCTAGGAAAGAAATTTTTTTTAACCAAAATTATCACTTACTAAATTTTCCAAATATTTTCTTTCCTTTTTGGGATTTCAAAACAATCCTTAGGTTTCCCTCATGATCATCATGAATTTTATAATTCACAAATATATCATTAATAAACAAAACTTGTAATGGCCCGGACCTCCTTGATCAATTCCTTTTCTAAAATATGGTGTTGGAGGTGTTCATGGGAGTGAAGATGACATATCCCCAACACTTTTTACAAATTTTTAGTTATATGAATAGTTTTTCTAGAACCATTCCATTTTCTTTTCCAAATTACTAAAATGGTGGCACATAAACGGTGGCACCAAAATTGTGGTAAAGAAACAGTGGCACCAAAATAATGGTAGATAAATGGTGGAACCAAAATAGTGGCACGAAAATGGGGGTACCAAAATGGTGGAATAAAAATGATTGCACCAAAACTGTGTCACCCAAATGGTGGAATAGAAACAGTGGCACTGAAACGGTGTCATGAATCATGTTTCAAAAAATGTGTCATCTCCTTAGTCAAATTTTTAGATTTATCCTGATTTCTTATTGTATCGCTCTTTTGACATTTACTTTGATGTAAAATTCATTAGAGGTCTATTTTGAAGGTATTTCAGGCTGATTGAAAGTCCATAAATACTATCTTTATTTTTCCTAATATTCGATAATCCTTTACTCTGTAAAAACTCATGATCTTTAATAGATCTAATCTTAATTGAAAATCCAATATATCTTAAATAGCTACTCCATTAAATCTTCTAAAGGGATAAGATATCTTCCCCCTTTGTTATTCCACATTGTTACCTAGTGAAATATGCTCGAACCTTTCCTTCCTTCCCATAAGAGTCATCTCTACTATTGTAACCTTGGATCATATTGCCCCTGAAGTTTCTTCTTACTACACGTGCACCCCCTGTTTTGGTACAACCAAGAAGTGTTGATCCATATTTGATATAAGGTATATTCAAATTCCATTTATATGGGTTAATATCTTTATGTTCCTTCTTTCCATGTTATTTCATGTGATCTCCATGTTTCTAATTGACTTTTCTTCGGTGTTGGTTGGTGTGGCGGTGTCTCTACATCCTTAGGTGGATGTAGTCTTGCAGGAGAGGTGATCATGATCTATTGTGTTAGTTGTTCTCTTGAAAAGAATTTATGAAACTTTTTGAGGTAGTGTGTTCATGGATTCTATATTATTTTACTTGAAAATTTAAAGTTATCATGTTTTATCTAGTTAGATCACAATGTAATTGACATAATAAATATTTGAACTAGATAAATAAATTGGTGTTGATTGTATGTTGTTGCCTCTTATTTTTTCTAGATAGTGTGATATCTATGTTTTCTTTATTTAGAATTTCTCTCTTGATGGAAATTATTAAATAATGTGATGTTTGGATTAATGTACAATTAATTGGATAAAGATAAAGAGGCATGTTTTTTAATACGGTTGTTGATGTGGTAAACTATTGATAATCGAATAGATGTAGTTATGCATGTTTAAATGAACTGGATAATTAAAGAAGGATTAAATAACTGGTTGTTTGATAAATGATAGTGTATGATAGGGTTCTGAGTTACCCTATTTCTTTTAAAGTCCAAGAGCCTTATGCTTTAAGTCGTGAGTGCTCGTTGTGTGTCATGGCAAGATGCCTTGCTTGGAGTCAAGAGCCACATTGCTTGTTGATTGTTTTCATACTGCTTGTGTTGTGGTGTGATCCTAGGATGGATGATCCTAGGAGGCTATTATGGTATGTGGGGCAGGGAGACCCAGAGGTTTGGGAAACAGTTGACACCTAGTTTTATGAGAGGCATTGTTTTATGCATATGGGTGTCAGGGATGACACCAGAGATGATGAAATGGGTCAGTTATGAATATTGTATTCTTGTTGAGTATTGTTGGTTGTTTATATTCTTTACTTTACCTGCTAATTAAGATATATGTTCTTGCATACCCTTCTTCTAAAGGAGGATAAGATGTGCGAGCTTTTCTACATGATTTCCTTTTTTAGCTTCTCGAGGATGGATGGGTCTATGCTTCTTCTATAGGTGAAAATTTCTTGATAAGTAGTCCATCTAATCATCGCGTTAAGCCCCTTATGTTGGTATCTTTGTTTTTATTTTATAGAATTCCTTGAATAATTTGAATATAATAATAATTTTAATAAATTATTTAATGAATTATGTTAACCCATGGGTTTGGAGCTTGTCGGGCAGCAATGTTGAGGTAATATTTCTGACAAGCTCTGAAATTGGTTTGGTTATGCCCGGAGGGCATGGAACTTGGTTTGATTCTAATTAAATGTAATGTCGAATTTATAATGGTTAATTAATGGATAAATAATTAATTATGTAAAGTGAATCTGATAATAAGGTAAAAGTAACTTAATATGGGTTGTTAAATGGCTATATGCTTATAGAATATCTAGTCACAGCAGTGACAATCGGTAGTATGAGAAATGTTAGCTGCAGTTGAGTCTGAGACTAGGTTTTTCTCATAGTGTGGTTGTGATATGTATTATATTCTATAGTTTTGTGTTTCTATACACTACTTCACCCTACCAGTTATGAAAACTAACACCCTAGGGATTCTGAGCCATAAGGGGGTGTTTTCCCCAATATTTCAGTGGGAGGATAGATGACTGATTACCCCCTTTGGCCCCACTCTATTCTCTTGGTAGTTACTTGTTCTAGTTGTAATGATAGTTTGTTTTCCACATATATGTATTTAGAGGGTTGTATTGGATTTTTTATACACGGACATATATTTTGGATATAGTTTCCTATGGACTACTATATGTTTAACGTGTATAGGGTGTGATGGATTGAGGATCCTTACTGAATGTATGGGTTGTAATGGATTTAGGTATAACACTGGATATAGGATACATGTTATGGGAGCTGTGGTGGCTTCAAAAAACTACCTTTTTACTTTGGTTACATGGACATAGTGGTGGTGTTTCATGAGGTACATGTTGTGGTGTTATGCCCAGGTGTCTACGGGAAATCCTTTTTTGGAGAGAGATGCATCGGACGTGTGACATTGGGGAAAGCATAAAACAAGTGGGAAGTGGTAGTGTGTTACCCTTGATATTATTTATTTTATTATATATTCTTGTATGGGATACTTGGTGAGAGTATCCATGGTGAGGTTGGGAACATAGTATACCTATTTAGGTGGTGAGGTAGTTTCACTTGTTGTTCACTGTGATTTAGAATAATTTCATTAATTTTGCATGAGAGGCTCTGAGGAGGAACCAAATGAGTATAATATTATACTCATGCTATGTATATACAACTATTATTCTTAGGTCACTTAGAGTAGGTTGAAGATTAGGCTGGTTACTACTAGATTGGGGTTACAGGAGACGTTCGTGCTTCGTGGTCACTGTTTTTTTACATCCGTTTGGAACGTTTAGTTTTCAATTTTCTTTTGTAGTATTCTTTGAGTATAATTACATATGTGTATATGGGTTTCTTTTTATATTTAATTATGAGATGGATTTGGTTGGTTCCTATCTTATCTCTCCCTTTCCCATGTGTTCTCTTAGAGGGTATTGCCTCCCATCTGTGTGATTATTATACCCTTGGTGCTAGTAACCAACTCGGGGCCTACTGGAGGCATGAACCAGGTGTCACTATCTCCCTTAGAATATTTTTGGCCTAGGAGGGGTATTATTTGTGGGGATGGGTTGTGAAAGAGTGGTATTAGGGGGAGGTTGAGGGATAGGATGGAGTTGGAGTTAGGCATAGGTGAGGTTGCATGGGTTGGTAGGTAAACCATGTCATTCAAGTATAGAAAGTTTTGTAAACACTAGAGACTGGATAAGAAACATGTATTTAGGGACCCCTGTGGTTTGAAGACGAACCTTTAACTTTATAGTGGCTACTAAATAAGGTGACACATGTTTTCCGGTAGAGACCTAGGAATGAATCATGCATCACAGTTCTTTGCACCTGTATTTGAATGGGTAGAAATCTAGAGAGGTTAACCTAAAATGAATAAAGGAAAACAATTAATTAATATTGAGTCTACCATATTCTAGGATTAGTATCTCTAACTATTTGTTATTTTTATGGTATGGATCTAGGTTGATGTCCTCATCAGGTTCACATATACGATTTCCAGTAGACTATTTCAGCAGATCACTGTAGAGTGGATGTCGATGACAAAAAAACCCATGGAAGAGGACACTCCAAGAGTTTCAGCACTAGAGTCTACATATGTTTGAGGTATCCTCTTTAGATGTAGCCATGGAAGACTATTTGGAGGATATTGAGATAGTTTTCTTCTCAATCTGTTCTTGGAAGGAGCACTGGGTATCATTGGTTGTGACGATGCTGTGTGAGACCGCGAGGTAGTGGTGGTTCTTGTTCCATAGAGATCACGATTAGTCAATGATCTCATAAGAGAAGTTCTGAGACAATTTCATAGTAGAGTTTCTTTATTCAACCATAAAGGTGTCTGGTCCCCAAGATTTTCTTACCCTTCAATAGGAGGATCCAGTATGTGAGATTTTGGAATCTGTTTCTGGAGCCTTTTATTATATGCTTCAGACCTATTTCTAGATTTAGAGGCCAGGGAGTAGCATTTTAAGGAGGCTTTGTATCCCTAGATCAAGTTCCAAGTAATACCTCTTATTTGTAAGACATGTCTAGAGGTGTTAGTGAGGTCAGATGCCATCGAGATAATGTTATCCAGAACCAGATTTTCATGAGAGGGGATTCATTAGGATTACTCACAAAGTAGAGTTGTGTTCTGGGGTTCCCGTTCTTCAGTGAAGAAGAGTCTTGGTTCAGATGGGGGTAGGTCATATCCCTCAATATCTTGTTTCTCAAGGGGTGGTAGCTCTCAGGCCTATGATAAAGGATCTGGTTCTTTTTTGTTGTTGTGGAGGTCGAGGACATCTGTAGCGAGAGTGCCCAACCATTCAAAGTAGACAACATGAACTAGGTGTTCTTTTCTAGGTTCCTCCACTGAGGTTGTTTCATCCAAGGGAGCAGAAGTAGGTTTCACCAACTTTGGATCAGGAGAGAGAATATGGGGTAAGCATAGGATAACCCATGGATGCTCTACATACTCTGAGAGCAGAGCACGACTATAGGGGTGGTCGTTATTAGGGTCAGAGAGGTCATGGTAAGATTCATTTTTTAGTGTTCCCAGCACTAGGAGGGAAATAAGTAATTCAAGGTACCCTTTTATTGTTTTCTACATGGGTATATGCCCAGTTTGACACAAGATCTACGCACTCCTTAATATCACCTACCCTTGTCTATGCTTTTTAACTTGAGGTAGAGATGATTCCAGTTCCCTTGGTATTGACTACGCCAGTTGGAGGTCAAGCTGTGTTGTTTGAAGTGTATAGATATTGTGATCTAGTTCTGAGGTAGCACCTCTCTAAGGGATATTTTTTATGTTTATAGATACAACCATACATTTGCATCCTCATTGTGGATAAGTTGTATTCAATGTAATATTTTGTGGATTTCTTTCAGATGCAGGTAGTGTTATTCAATTTTGATGGAGATCCAGTGAATTTTTTTTGCGAGAAAGACCCTCAAAATGAGTCACATGTATATTCCTTATTTTTCATCCTTTATGGATGAACTGATGTCAAGGTCATTAGAGGTTTAATTGTTGATGTTTCCTAGGTTCGTTGAAGAGTACCCTGATTTCTTTCCATAAGAGGTTGTAACATTATCCCCTCAACAAGAGATCAAGTTTGGGATCAATCTACAGTAAATATTGTCTCATATATCTATATATACATATTAGATGGACCCTTGTGAGTTACATGAGCTACGTATACAACTTGATGGTTTATTGCAGTGCAGTTTGGTTCGACCAAGTGTATCACCACAGGGTTCACTGGTTTTGTTCATGAAGAAGGCTGACATCATTTTTTGGTTGTGTATTGGTTTTCATCTCTTGAACAATGTGACAATGAAGAATCATTATCCTCTTCCATGGATTGATGATTTATTTGATAAACTTAAAGGTGCGACTTGGTTATCGAAGATCGAATTGGGGTCTGGGTATCATCAGATGTGACTGAAGGATGAGGATTTTCTAAAGACAAATTTCTATTGTCATCAAGGGAATTAAGAGTTCATGTTGATTCCATTATGTGTGAAACATTATCCATCTATGTTCATGGGATTGATAAATGCTATGTTATGTGAGTTCTGAGATAAGTTCACGGTGGTTTTCATTGACAAAAAACGTGTGTAAACCATGTCATAGGAGGAGCATGTAGATCATCAACATTCCATTTTTGGAGTTCTTCATCGACATCATCTATTTGAAAAGTTTATGAAGTGTGAGTTTTGGGCATAAGAAGTATGTTTCTTGGGGCTTGTTGCATCCCAGCAGGGATTAGTTGTCGATCCATCAAAGATAGTAGTAGTTTTGTCTTGGGAATCCCCCAAGATAGTTGCAGATGTGCAACATTACCTTGGTCTAGAAAGCTATTATAAGAGATTAATGGTCAATTTATATCAGGTTTTGATTCCTCTAAAAGTGTTGACCAGGAAGGATCATGCATTCATGTGGAGTGATTAGTGTCATAAAACATTTGAGTATCTGAATGAAAAGTTGGTTAGTGCTCTCATTATTTTTCTTCTAACAGAGGGAGTTTAGTTTGATGTTTTCTATGATGAATCACATCTTGGGTTAGGTTGTGTTCTAATATAGGAGAGATTAGTTGTTTCTTATGGGTATCAGCAGTTGTGTCCCCATGAACTTAACTATTCCACCCATGATTTTTATTTGGTGGCATTGGTGTTAGCTCTAAATTTGTGGAGACATTACCTCATTCGAGATCAAATTGTGGTTTTCACTGATCATAAGAGATTGAGGTATGTTTTCTCCCAATGTTAATTGAACTTGTAGTAGCGTCAATGGATGGAGTTCTTATAGGATTATGACTTAAAATTTTCATATACACCAGGTAAAGAGTATATTTTAGCTGATAGATTGAGCAGGAAGTCACGTAGTGATGCAGTGACTGAATCCGTGGATTCCTGGAGAGTGATTGAAGATTTTTCAGAATTGCATCTGAATATGGGAGAATTCAAGGGTATAGGTTGTCTTCAGATGATTTTGTATTCATATTTGGATTAGTAGGTATAATATTCCCAGTTGGAAGATCTTGAGGTAGTGTTCTGGAGAGACCGAGTTTTTTGTGGTGAAGCCCCTAATGGTTGGTCTGAGGAGAAGGCTTTTCATTCCTTTGGCGATGCATGAGATGGTTCTCATGGAGTTATATGGTTCTCCCTTAGTAGTACATCCTATCATTACAAAAATTTACCATTCCTTGAGGATTCAGTTTTGGTGGCCTAGGTTGAAGCATGTGGTTTCAGTGTTTGTGTCTCAATGTTTGGTCTTCCAAAAGGTGAAGGCTGATCACCATGTTCCTAGTGGTTTTCTCTAGCCATTGGATGTTCCTCAGTATAAGTGGGAGTACATATTAATGGAATTTTTTTACCATTTTACATCGATTTTAGGTAGGTTATGATGTTATATGTGTGGTAGTGTATCGCTTGACGAAATCATCCCACTTCATAGAAATCAAGCAGCCGAGATCAGTGGAGTTTTTGTCAAGGTAGTATAAGCAGGATGTGGTGAGACTCCACAGAGTGTCGAGGATGATAATTTATGATCAATACCTCAATTTTACCTTTAGGGAGTGGAGAGGTCTCTAGCATGATTTTGATTCTCAATTATACCTTAGCACAACTTCTCATTTGCAGATGGATTGTCAGATAGAGCAGAACATCCAGAATATTGAAGACATGTTGTTCTCTTGTAACCTAGATTTCGAAAGTTTTTGGATGAGAAAACTACCCTAGGAAGAGTTTGATTACAAAAATAGATTCCACTACACAATATGTATGGTACCGTTTGAATCCTAGCATGGACGACCTTTCCTTTCTCTATTGTGTTGGACTGGGGTTGGAGAGTCATCAATTCTTGGGCCATAACTAGTATATAATATGATGGAGATGTTTTATGTAATTCACAAGAGGATGAAGTCGGAACATGATCATCATAAATCCTATGCAGATCATAGGAGGAAAACTCTGGAGTTTGACGTTGGGGATCAAATTTTTCTTAATGTGACTCCCCTTCGTGGGCATAGATGGTTTGTTTGTGGGAGTAAGCATTCTCCCCGATTTTTTTGGCCTTTCAAGGTGTTGGACCATGTTTGAGAAATGACGTATGAGGTAGAACTTCCCCCATAGATGATACTGATACACAATATTTTTCATGTGTCGTAACCCCATCATTATCATCATGAAAACTCTCACATCACTTATTGGGGTGAGATTGATGTTGAGGATGATGCAACCATTGAAGAGAGGATTGTAGATATCCTAGAATGCAAGGAGATGATATTGTGCAGGCGTGTTATTTCTTTGGTTCGTATCTTCTAGAGGTATGGTGGCATTTAGAAGAGTAATTGGGAACACTAGTCACAAATACAAAATCAGTACCCTGAGTTGTTTGTTGTTTAAATTTTTCTTTTTAATGTTTTTTTTGTTTTATGGTTGTATACTTTTCTTGGTTATGAGATGTATTTCTCTTGTTTCTTATATAGATTTCTCCCTTTTTAGTGGTATCTCCCCATGAGGGAGTTTAGAAGATAGTTGTGGTGTTTTGGTGGTTTCACATGATACTTTTTGAATCAGTTGATCTTCTTTGGTGGCGAGACCCTTTAAGGGTATCTCAAAGAGTGGATTACTAGACCCCTCTTTATGTGTCCTATTTGGGTTGGTTTTGGATTATCAGATGATTTTTTTCGAGAAGTATCTGATGTAATGGCCCGGACCCTTCTGATCAATTCTTTTGATATAAGTTTTTGTTGGAGGTGTTCGAGGAAGTCAAGATAACTTATCCCCAACACTTTTTCAAAATTTTTAGTTTTGTGAATAGTGTTTCCTGAACTGTGTCATTTCCTTTGCAAATTTTCTGAAATGGTGGCACAGAAATGGTGGCACTGAAAATGGTGGCACCGAAATTGTGGTACCAAAATAGTGGAACCGAAATCATGGAATAGAAATGGTGGCACCAAAACAGTACAAAAATGGTGGAATAGTAATGGTGGTACCGAAATGGGGGCACTGAAATGGTGGCACCAAAATAGTGCAATGAACTGTGTTTCTAGAACTGTGTCATTTCTATTTTGAAATTTCATGATTTTTCTAGATTTCCTACAGTTTTTATTGTTTGACATTTCCTTTGATGTAAAATGAATTCAATTCATTGTTTTAAGGGATTTAAGTCTGAGTAAATCCCATAACTCCTAAATTAGTTTTTCCTAAAAGTTAGGAAGCCTTTACTCGGTCAAAATGCATGATCTTTGACAGATCCTATCTTAATATAATATCTGGTGTATCTTAAACCACTACTCTGTTAAATCCTTTAAAGGGACGAGATATCTTCCTCCTGTGATCTACTTTATTGTTCTCTGGTGCGATATGCTAAAAAATTTCATTCCTTCCCATAGTAGATAGTGATATTTCCTTGAACCGTTCCCTCCCTAGATTTTATTCATACAGCATGCACAACCCTTATTTTAGTACAACCAGGAAGTGTCAATCTATCTTCGATATAAGGTATGTTCTTCCACCATTCTTCTAGTTTATCCTCATTCTATTCCTCTTATCCATATTATGTAATGTGATCTCTGTGTTTATAATTGAGTATTCAAGAGTATTATTTAGTGTGGTGGTGTCTCTATGTCCACCAGTGGATGCAGTCTTCCAGGATAGGTGATCGTGATCTGTTGTGTTGGTCGTTCTAGTGGAGAGAATACCTGAAACCTTTTGAGGTAGAGGATTTGTGGATTCTATATTAATTTATGTATAACTGTAGAGTTATAATGTTTTATCCCACCAGATCATAATGTAATTGACATAATATATATTTGAACTAGATAAATAAATTATAATCGATCGTATGTTGTTTCCTTTTTTTCTAGATAGTGTGATATCGATGCTTTACTTATTTAGAGTGTCGTACATGATGGAAATTGGTAATGAACATAAACTCAGGATTAATTATAAATTAATTTGATAAAGATAAAGATTCTTGCTATTGAATCCATTTATTGTTGTAGTAAACTGTTGATAATAGAATTAATTTAGTTATTCATGTTTAAATGAACTCACTAATTCAAGATAGATTAAATAACTAGTTTTTTATGAAAAGATAATTTATAGTAGGGTTCTGATTTACCCTATTTATTGTAAATTCCAAGATCCTTATTCTTTGATACGTGAGTGCTCATTGTGTGTGAAGGCTAGATCCCTTGCTAGGGGTTGAGAGCCCAGTTGCATGTTGATTGTTTTCTTACTGCTTGTGTTTTCATGTGAGCCATGGATAGTTGAGCTTAGAAGGCTGTTGTGGTATGTGGGAAAGGTAGACCCATGGGTTGGGGAAGTAGTTAACACATAGAGTGGAGAGATGCAATGGTTTATGCATGTGGGTGTTTGGGAGGACACTAGAGTGGATGAAACAGGTCGTTTATGAATGTTGGATTCTTGTTGAATCTTATTGGTTGTTTATCTTCTTTAATTTACCCACATTCTAAGGTAGTTGGTCTTTCTTAACCTCCTTCCAAAGGAGGTGATGATGGATGAGGTATTCCACATGAATTCCTTGTTTAAATTCTCAAGGATGGATGCATCTATGCTCTGGATATAGATGGAAATGGCTCGACAGGTAGTCCATTTACTCACAGTGTTGAGTCCCTTATGTTTTTTAGCTTAGTTTTTATTTCCTAAAATGCCTAGAATCATCGAAAAGTAATAATACTGTTAATAAATTATTGAATAAATGATTTCATCCCATGGGGTTGTAGCTTACTGTGATGAAATGCTGAGGTAATATATCTGAGAAGTTGTGGACATGGTTTGGTTATGCCTGGAGGGCATAGAACATGGTGTGATTCTAATGAAATGTAATGTGGAATTAATAATGGTTAATTAATGGTTAAATAATTAATTACATAAAGTGAAACTGATAAAAAGGGATATGTAACTTAATATTTCTCTTCAAATGGGTATATTCTTATAAGATATCTAGTCTTAGTAGTGGTATCCAGGAGTCTGAGAGATGTTATGAGCGGTTGAATATAAGGCTGGGTTTTTCTATAATGTGGTTGTGAGATGTATTATATCCAATAATTTTGTGTTTTTATATTCTACTCCACCCTTTTAAGTTTTGGAAACTAACACTCATGGGATTCTAAACCTTGGGGGAGGTGTTTTTCTCCAATATTCTCATGGGCGGATGGATGGATGACTACCCCTTTGACCCCGCTCTCTTTCCATGGTAGTTACTTCTGATGGTAGGCAAGATGGTTAGTTTTCCCCATATATGTGTGTATAGGGTGGTAATTTCTTGTGGTTATTCACACACATATATTCTTGATATAGTCTTCTATGGACTACTATAGGTGTAACATGTATAGGTTGTGATGTCTTTAGGATCCTTAGTTGGCATATGGGATGTAATGGATTGAGGTATAATTCCCAACATATGATAAAAGTTATGTGATATATGGGGGCATTTAGAAACTACTTGGTTACTTTGGTTATGTGGATGTAGTGGTGGTGTTGCATGAGGTTCATGTTATGGTGATACGCCCAGGTGTCTGTCGGCAAGCCTTTTTGGAGAGAGATGGTTAGGACGTGTGATGTTAGGGTAAAATGGAAAAATAGTGGGGAAGTTTTAGTAGGGTACCATTGATGTTATTTATTATATTATATACAATTGAATGATAAACTTAGTGAGATTATCCATGGTGAGGCTGGGAACATAATATACCTATTTTGGTGGTGAGTTAGTTTCACTTATTGTTCATTGTTCTTTAACATGCATTTGTTAATTTTTTACAAGAGGCTACAAGGAGGATCCTACTGAGTATATTATTATACTCAGCCTAAATATATACAAATTTTCTTTTCAGGTCACTTGAATTAGGTCGGAGATGATATTGGTTAATACTAGCTTGGGGTTGCAGGAGCTATTCGGGATTCATGGTCACTGCAGTTTTACTTTCTTTTGGTACTTGTAGTTTTCCCTTTCAGTTGTAATAGTCTTTGCATGAAATTACATATGTGTACTTGGATTTGTTTTTATATTGAATTATGATCTATATTTTGTTGGTGTATGTATTATCTCTCTCTTTTGCATGTGTTCTATTAAAGGATAATGCCTCCTATTTTTGTGATTATTATACCCTCAATGCTAGTCGCCAACCTAGTGCCTACTAGAGGTGGGACTCTAGTGTCACTATCTCTCTTCTCACATATCTATCCCAGGAGGGGTACACTTTTTGGGGAGGGGGTTGTGACTCAATAAAAAATTATATAAAAATTCATGGAAGACTCTTTTTATAAGATCCAAAAATGCAACTAGTGTATTAGACAACCCGAAGGGAATAACTAAAAAATCAGAGTGCCCACCCATTCTGAAATACATTATTCATAATATCTACCTCCATCACATTAAATAGATGTTGCCCTGTCCTAAGATCAATCTTCAAATAATAGTTCTTTCCCTGGAGTTGGTAAAAAATTAATTGATATGAGGAAAAAGATAAATGTTCTTAATAGTGATGTTATGAAAATCTCTATAATAACCATAAAGACTCATGGATCTATATTTATTTTTTAAAAAAAATTAGGTTCAGCCCAAGGTTAATTAATTTTATAAATTAAAACATTAACTTGCATATCCTGTAATTTATTTTCTATTTCCAAATTTTTACATAATCTATTTAATAAGGGGGTTTTGAAGTTGGCTTAGCATCAGGCACTAAGTCAATAGTAAACTCAACCTCCAAATCAAGAATAACACTCAGTAAATCATTAAAAAAACATCCATATATTCATTCACTTGTAGTAAATGACTAATCTATAAATTTTATTTTATTCAGTAACATGTTATATGTAACATTCACTGTTGTTTCTAATCAATTTCTCAGCTTCTTGGTAGGTTAACAAAGGTATGAAAATAGTGAACAATTTTTTTTAATTAATGTATCATAAAATAATAAACTGAAATCCAATGAATATAGAAAATAATATCACACTCCTCCATGGGTAGTTCAATAGGATTTTCAAGAAAGAAAACTCCATCGATAACAAAAGAAATGTTCCTACGAATCTTGGTTACTTTAATACTTCCACCTAGAGTTTTTACTGAAATTTTTTTCATACATTCATAGTGCAATATTCCTATTAATACTGTAAATTTACTTTAAAATAATTAATTTTAATATTCATTATCAAAAAATGTATATCTATAATTTACTAAACATTTAAAAAACTATTAACGACTTCATTTGATGTCCATACACCAACCCTCGTAGTGGGAAAAGATTTTTCCAGACCATTTTGATTTTAGGCTTGTTGATTTTCATCATGAGTAACTAAATTTGAAAACATTTTCTTATAATAACCCAACTAATTGAATCTAAATACCACAATAAAGAATTAAAATCACCTAACTATTTGATTATTTAGGAATCTCTTCTTTATATTCATGAGCCCTGTGAATAAGCTTACCACACTGGTAATGCTTTCCATAATTTACATTATATTTCTTAGGATTATTTTTACCACACTTTCCACTAGATGAGAACTTTATTTTCTAATCCAATTATTTTTTGAATAATGATTACCCATTTACTTCCATGAAGAACCTTTTTATTCTTATTTTCATAGAATAAATAATCATAATATATCTCAATTTATTCCTTCTTGGCACACTAAAAAAGTTTCTCATAACATTTTAATTCACAGAAATCTAATTCCCTACTATATCTTGGTTTCAAACCTGAGTAAAGCTGATTAATAATTCTATTAGGATCCTAGATAAAATCTATTACATACCTATAAAATCATGTAAAATTTTGTTCATTTGGGGATATATAATCATCATTCCTCAATTTCAGAAATTGTTCCACTATACAAATTCAAACAACCTTAGGGTAATATTTATCAAGGAAGAGATTTATGAATATGTCTCAATACATGGAATCGAGCTCATACCTCTCTTTGGTACTCCTATCCAAAGATAAACATTGATCAACATCACTTTAAAAATGATAAATGAAAATTATTTATTTTTTATTCTCTAAACACACTATGAATTCAAATATTTTCTCATTATCATTGATCCATCCTTCGACTACTAGTAGGTTATTTTATGCTCTAAATTCTTGAGGATGTTTTCTCCTAAAATGTTTTACTATAAAAATGTTCCTACATGGTAGATATGGATTCTATCTAGAATGGATTGTAAAAACATTTATATATTACTTCAACTGATCTATAATAATAAAAAACTGCTCAGTTCTAATTCTGATCATTTTGGGTTACTAGATTAGAAGGATATAATCCTATTGGTTCCATCCTACTCTAGCCTCAATGTTTCAAATATAGAAAACCATTTTGAACAAATATTGTTTATTAAAATCAATATTTTAATTTTCAAATGATATATCATTTCAATATAACCATTCAGTAAAATATTTCACGTTTATTATATTAACATTATCCTAACCCTTAAAGTTATCTAAACCGTACACTAATAGAAACTACAAGGCCCCATCCTTAAATAAACACAAAATCTTGGGAGTTTAGACATTAATTCACATTATTTTTATAAAGACCCATACTTTACATACATTGTTATTAAATAAAAATTTAAGCACACTTATTACAACATATAACAAAACCATGAAATAACCGTATAGGTATAGTGTCTTTAAAAAACTGGGAAACATAAACAACTGGTTCATAAATCATCTACACTATCTCTATTTTATTTTATAATTTTGGAATATCTTACTTAATACTCTTCTTCCTGACCTGAGGAAAAGAAAACATACAAATGGGTGAGCTCAAATGCTCAGTAAGGGTAACAAAAGAAATATCAATCACATCATATTCATATAAGCATAACATTTTGGATATCTTAACTTGAAAAAGAAATCATAATTTCATAACATGGGATAAATCATAGTAGTGAAATGTAATCACAATAATCATAACATGAAACTTTGTGGAATACACATATAATCATAGATAATCATTTCTTAGTAATCAAGACTCGTTTCCAAGACTATCTTAGCGGACAAAGTCAAATTCTGAACCGAGTTCACTCCTTGTTTCAGTCCTGTATCACTGAACCGGATTAACCAGCCATTCCAGCCATGTATATCTCATGAGATATAAATATTTACCCAATTAATTGGAGGGAGATATAGGTCCCACCCATCTCATAATGATACCATTATTATGTGTGCCACAAGATCATAAATCATACATCATAACATAACCCATGTAATAAAAATGGGATTCTTAAACATCATGCCATCATAACATAATCCATATAAGATAAAAGGACATCATAAAAATAAATCCATCATAACATAATGAAATAAATTTAAAAATAGGGATAGAAAAAGAACCCAATATTATCATAGATGAAAATTAATTTTGATAAAACACTTGAACTTCATTCTTGAGGAAAATATCCTTTCTACTTCAAAAATATTTTTCCTTTCTTAACATGTCATAAAATTTTAAACTAAAAGAAGTTAGTTAAAAATAAAAAATAAAACATGTAAATGAGGCTTCATGGAAATAATGTTCTAAAAATCCATTCATTCCGTATAAATTAAAGAAAAACATTCTTCTCGTACTTTGTCCGGAAAAGTTAAAAAAGTACCTCGTACTAAAAACAACAAAAGATTCCTTTCATATATTTTACTAAAAACATACCAATGAGTAACATTGGATTTAGAAAATTGTATGAGGATAGAAATAATATTACATATTGAAGAAACATGGACGTGGATGATAAATATTTCCCAGTAAATTCTGAAGTATAAACAATCTCATATAAAAATGATATTGTGATATTTTCCCTTACTTTAGGTCTGATTTGCTTCGTACATGTCTGAACCTCCTATATAATGATTTAGATAATGTTATTGACTTATTCTAGAATCTTACTCATTGTTATGATATCATATATGGTCATATTCTTTGCTTCTTATTAGTAATATTTCATTGTAACTTGTTATTTGGGTGTTTATTATTTTTTGTTCTTATGCATCTTTTGTCGAATAAATTCTTATTATTATTTTTAGGGTATAGATACCTCATTTACAGAATGGTATTTTTGTAAAATATATCATATTTATTCATTCAATTCATTTATATAATCATTATTCAACGAAGATCATGTAGAACGAGTCACATCACATCGTGGAGACGGTAGGCCGTATGTACGCATGAGCGATGATATTATTCCCATGATCGTGGAATTGTATTAAAGTGTATTTATACTATTTCATAATAAATATCACTTTAAAATAATCATATATAGTTATTTTTTACACCATTATAACCATCCAACTAAAGTGGTGGTGGAAAACAGATTACACGACGGCGTGGAGATGGTATTCCGTACGTACGCACGCGCGGTGATTTCATTTTCCATAGGATGGATAGAAGGTGAAATAGGGTTGTTTAGTATTTATAATAACATATAATTATATGGTTGATACTGAAGTTATTACTTCATAATTAAACAACTAAAGAAGATGAAGTAGAAGAAGAAATAAAGTAGAAAGAATCGGTAATGGACATTACCTCTTCTTTGAAGCGCCTCTTCTTAACCTCCTCTTAGGGCACTGAAGATGGCCTTTGACGAAGACCAGGACCTCTAAGATGTTTCTAGGGAAGTTTAGAAGAGAAATTGGTAGGTTTTGGCCGATATTGAAGGCTCAAAGTGGTGTGAGGAGGAGAGGGAGGAGGTACCCTTTTATAAGGGAGGAGAGGGGCACCTTAGGAAAAACTTAAAATATTATTTTATAATAAAGTAATATTCGGTTTTTAATAGCTCCAAATTGATTTATTTCTAAGATAAGGTGGGGATGGGTCGAAATCCTCTCAACCAATAGATTTTAGACAAGTTTATGTTACTATTTTAACCTTATCATTTAGATTTAACTCTAATTTAAATAATTTAACTTTTACTATGTCTTCTTGTTTTCTTACACTATATGGATAATTAACTTACTATAACAAGCCAAAAGAACCCCAAGTTGTTAATTATTAATATATATAACCTTATATAAGTCATTTGGATGAACCTTAAATTTTTAGAAATAAAATAACAATTAATAATATAATATTTGTTTTAAAAAATATTTTATGTCAATTTTGACACTATTTGGTAATTGATTTTGGTGAAACTCATAATAGCATGATTAGTTTAAAAAAAGTTAATTAAATCAATAATAATATGTTATATTAACCAATAAAAATAGTTTAATTAATGAAAAGTCTCAAATTACATTTATTTGGGTATTTATAATATCAATTATGTTAATATTTTCTTAATAAGGTAATTACTGCATCATCATTTTGTTATAAATAAATGAAATTATTTAAAGTATAAAAATTATAAATAAAATACCATTGTCTATGAAATCTCTTTATATTTATAATGAATATTTATTGTCTAATTTATCTTTTTTATTACCTGATATTAAAAATGTTTTAGTTATTAAACATTGATTTTAACTATTTTAACTCTTCTTTAAATGAAATAATATTAAATGTCCTAATCTAATCCAAGTGGACCTAAATGGTCATATTTTATAACTAAAGCTTTTATTGGTCGAATTAAACTTATCCAATAGAAATAGGACATGTGTTAGGGTAATAACAATACCATTTTTACCCTTAATTACCCTATTTACTTTTAACCGTGGTAAATAAAAGTAAAAAGTTACTATTCACCAAAAATTATTTTTATCTTATTGAACCAAATTTTACTCCTTAATATTAATCGTGTTTCTCGGATTTTTGAAATTCCACTCATAGAAGCGGTAAAATTATGTTTTATGTAAATTTTCAAACTCTCATAGGAGGTGGGTAAAAGACGGTGAAAAGTTCAATAAAATTTTTATATATCTAAAATTATTATAAAATGACTCCAATAAATTAATTTGAACTTATATAGGTATTATTTATCAATTTTGACCTAGAATAAATTTAAATAAAATAAATAATTATTTAAATATAAAGTCGTTTTTTAAATAGTAACCCAGTGTTTTCACTATTCACTAAAAATTGAATGTTTTCAAAAAATACAAAAAATTCACTCTAGGATAATTTTGATATTCCAAATCCAAAAAATGAAGTCCATTTTGAAAGATAAAATTTATAAAATTTCAAAAAGTGGGTATTACTATTCATAACAGCTAGTTTTAATAATATTTTAATAGCATATCGTTGTTTAGTGAAACTCAGTATTTCGTACAATGCATGATATTGAGGAAGGTCGTGCTTGCGTGTAAAGCAAGACAAGCTAGTGTTATGTGTAGTGAAAGATTCATTTGAAGATGTATATAACATAAAAACAAAATATTTCTCATAAAAATCTAGGGAGTTAAATTCTACCCCGCTTAAAATGAATTTCACCCTCGAAATTCGTCACTTTGTAAGAAACAGATGAGGATAAATCTTCCTCATCATATCCTCAAGCTCCCATTTAGCTTATTCTAATTGGTTGTTCCTCTATAAAACTTTCACCAAGAGAGTGGTCTTGTTCTGTAGGACATTTTCACTAGGATCCAGAATTTCTATCGGTTGTTCTTCATAAGAAAGATCTTTCTCCAGCGGTTCAACTTTTGAGCTGAGTACATGTGAAGGATCGAGTATGTACTTTATCAGGATAGATACATGGAACACATCGTGAACTTGAGAGAGATTCGGTGGAAGGGACAATCGGTAAGCTACCTTCCCAACATGATCGAGTTTTTCTAAAGGACCGATATACCTAGGGCTCAGCTTTCCCTTCTTTCCAAATCTCCTTACTCTCTACCAAGGATATATTCGTAAGAACACTTTATCACCCACTTCAAACTCTAGGTCTTTTCTTCGGTTATCGGCATAACTTTTTTGTAGACTCTGAGCTGATCTTATGTATTGTTGAATAGATGGGACCTTTTCTGCCATCTCATCAACAAGATCATGTCCTAATAGATTTCTTTCCCCAACTTCATCCCAACAAGTTGGAGTTCTGCATTTCTTTCTATAGAGAGCTTCATAAGGATCCATATGAATATTGGAGTGAAAGCTCTTAGTATAAGAAAATAACACCAAAGGCAGGTGTTGATCCCAACCTCCTTTTAAATCCATAGAGCAAGCTCTCAACATATCTTTTAGAGTTTTAATTGTCCTCTCAGACTAACCGTCTTTCTGAGGATGATAAGAAGGGCATAAGCTCAACTATGTATCCAGAGTACGCTGAAGACTTCACCAAAACATTGAGGTAAACCTCGGATCCCGATAAGATAAAATGGAAAGTTTTACTCCATAAAATCTTACCACTTCCTTTACATATATCCTAGCAAGCTGATCATGAGATAAATCCTCTCTAATAGCAATGAACTGGGTCAAATTTGTAAGACGATCGACTATGACCCAGATAGCATTATTGCCTTTGGATGTTTTAGGAAGTCCGGTGACAAAGTCCATAGTGATGTTTTCCCATTTCCATTCGGGTATGGGTAATGGTTGTAACATCCCCTTAGACTTCTGTCTATCACCTTTAACTTGTTGAAAAATCGAGCATCAAGAGATGTATTCAACAACATCTCTTTTCATGCCATCCCACCTGATGTACTCTTTTAGGTCCCTATAAATCTTCGTGCTTCCAGGATGAATAGATAATGAAGAACTATGAGCTTCATCCAATATTTCCTTCTTTAATTCTAGGATGGGAGGAACACAAACCCGATTCCTAAACCTTATTATCCCAACACAATCAAGGTTGAATTCAGGAACATTTCTCACCTTCTTTTGTAACTCTACATCTGCTTTTTGTGCTTCTATAATCTTCACATGTATAAATGGTTGAACATTCATTTCATAAAGATAAGATTTTCCCCTTACATTATAATTCCAAGATCCATCCTTTGTAAATCCATAAATATTGGATCTTTTGTGATCCTCATCAAGGATAAGTCGGCATGGTCTTGTTGACTTAATGCGTCTTCCACCTTGTTTTCTTTCCCAGGATGATAATGAATTGAGTAGTCGTAGTCCTTAATCAACTCCAACCATCTTATTTGGCGCATATTCAGCTCCTTTTGTGTGAAAATATACTTTAAAATTTTATGATCAGTATAAATATCACACCTTTCACCATAAAGATAATGCCTCCAAATATTTAATGAAAATATTACTGCAGCTAACTCCAAATAATGATTTCGGTAATTTTACTCATGGATTTTCAACTGTTGTGAGGCATAAGCTATCAAAGTATCATTTTGCATGAGAAAACACCCCAACCCCTTCTTGGATGCATCACTGTAGATCACAAACAAATCTCCACTACAAGGCATTGTGAGCATAGGTGCACTGGATAATCTTCTTTTTAACTCCAAGAAATTATCTTCACACTCCTCTGTCCAAATGAACCTAACTTATTTTCGAGTCAACCTAGTGAGTGGATTAGATAATCATGAAATATCATTCAAAAAACGTCGATGATATCCATCCAAACCAAGAAAACTTCAGATCTCAGTTACTGTTTTTGGTCTCGTCCATCTTTCGATAACCTCTGTTTTTGCTGGATCCACAGATATCCCCTCTTTTGAGATTATGTGAACCAAAAGTGCAACTTTTTGAAGTAAAAATTCACACTTGGTAAATTTGGCATAAAGCTACTCCTTTCTTAGGGTCTTCAATACAATTTTCAAGTGATCTTTATGTTCTTCCTTGCTCTTTTAATAGACAAGAATATCATCTATAAAGACTACCACAAACTGATCAAGATAGTCTCTAAAGACTCTATACATTAGATCCATGAATATAGGAGTGGAATTAGTAAGACCAAATGGCATCACTATAAATTCATAGTGTCCATACCTTGTACGGAAAGCCATATTTGGTATATACTCCCTTTTGACACTTAATTGATGATACTCTGAATGATGATCTATCTTGGAAAATTATTGAGCTCCTCGTAGTTGGTCAAAAAGTCACCAATTCATGGGAGAGGATATTTGTTCTTGATAGTGATCTTGTTATGTTCTCGATAATCAATGTAGAGTCTCATTGATCCATATTTCTTCTGAACAAATAGAACAGGTTCTCCCCAAGGTGACGCACTAGGGCATATGAATCCCTTATCAAGATTCTCTTGGAGTTGCTTCTTTAATTCCTGCAACTCAATTAGGGCCATTCTATAAGGTGTCTTTGAAATAGGCATAGCACCCGGTATGAGTTCTATTGAAAACTCAACTTCATTATTTAGTGTAATACCTGAAAATTCCTCCAGAAAGACATCATCAAACTCCCGTACAATGGGCATATTTTTAATCATGGTTTTCTCACCAACCATTTGAGATAAATAACCTTCATTTATTAGAATGCAGACCCATAAGATGGAAGAAATTTCCACAGGAAGGTTATGTTCATCCCTGCATCTATAGACGATCATAGATTGATCTAGAATATGAAATGTGACTTCCCTTCTTTTGAAATCTATATGAGCTCCATATAAGGAAAGTCAATCCATGACAATAATCACATCAAATTACACTATAGGAAGGATCACAAGATTTTCAAGAAGCACTTTCCCACAAACATCAATCAGAGAAGAATTATAATCTTTTTATGCGATTGTTGTGCCATTAGGGGTTTTCACAACTAACTCAATAGCTAATTATTGAGTTAGTATGAAGATACCCTTAGAAAATTCTTCATAAATAAAAGAGTTGGTGGATTCAGAATCAAATAAAACATTTTCTACTTTAGAATGGATGGTAAGTGTACCTTTCACCACTTCGTTATCTTACTCCACATCGCTGATAGAAATTTCATGTGACTTTCCTTTGTCTTTAGCCTCAAGAGTTTGTTGACGTCGATCATCATCAATAACCCTTGGATTAGGGCATCGATTGGAATAATTCCTCATTTCCTTGCACTTGTAACATTGAAGTGTAAGAGGTGCATTCCGTGTAGCCTTTTCTTTGTTTGCATCACTAGACATCTTTTTTCCATCATTGCGGCATTCAAATGCATGATGACCTTCCTTTCCACATTTGAAACATTTACTTGTCCCTTTAAGACAATTTCCTCCATGTTTCTTTCCACACATTGAGCATAAGATAAAAATCATCTTCTTTTCAGAGTGGTATTTATATTTCCCTTTGAATTCCATTTTCCTATTCTTATCAAACACATATGACTGATGGGTTACTCAAATCTCCATCAAAACCTTGAGAGCACATCGAAATATTTATTTGTAGCTATTGAAGTCCCTTATGGCTATCTCCCTTCAAAGAATTGGTTTTATGCCACTAAATAATCGATCGATATTACTCTCAGGTTGGATAATAAACCCAGAAGCGTACCTTGCAGGTCTTGTAAAATTTGGTTTGTAGTTACCAACGGATTCATCATCCTTTTGCTTTAGTTCAAGAAACTCCTTATCCATCTTTGTTTGAAGAATACGAGGGAAGTAATTATTGAAAAATTTGTTCTTGAACTCATCCCATTCCATGGACTCAATTTCATCTCTTGGCCTCGTATTCTTGATAAGATTCCACCATTGATCAGATTCACCTTCCAAACGATAAACTGCTCAGATGAATTTATCATGTTCAGAACATTAAAGAACTGAAAATATATTATTAGTGGTACTGATCCATTGTTCAGCCACTAATGGATCAGTAGAACCGCTGAATGAGGGTGGACGCTGCCTCATGAAGGATTCAACAGAATTTTGTTCCTTCCTTTTCTCATTTGGAAGTCCTGCATGATTCATATCTTGAGAAAGTTGTGTGATCATGGATACAAGATTTTTTATTCCATCTCCCATAAGGTTTGGTTGCTTAGGGGGACAATCATTACATTTCCCGTGGCATTCAGCATTAAAACGGTTCCTTCAAGTTCTAGTCATTGACTAAAACCAAGAATAATAGTGTTAGAAACACTAATTATAATAGGAAAGCCACATAATCAAGAATAAAATTTCACACTTAAGGTCTTATCATAGGTTTTTCATGGCCATTTCTAAAACACTAATATAGAGACCAGACCTTTGCTTTCATTACTATTACATCATTTGAAAGATAAAAAAATAATAGTATTACACATCGAGGATCCAAAGGTTTAGTGTTTTGGGAAAACTAGGACCACACATAACAAATACAACATCAACCATAAACATTTATTTAATCTCATCTTCTCTAGCTTCTTATTGGAACTTGTCCTCTCCTTAGTACATGTAGACACCTGAGGATATACATCAAAAGGGGTGAGATAGAAGCCCCATAAGATGATAGATAAGAACAATACATCATGGGGTGGGCATAATCATGACATAGGAAAAATATCATGAACATGAGAGGAGCATAAATAATAAACTTGAAATGTGGCAATGCATAAAAATGAAACATCATGTCTTAGTGGTTAACTACCACACATACTTGTGAACCAAGCTAGAATCTTATTCACACATCATTTCACATTTACTCATGAGATTCATCACTTTACCCAATGCATTGGAGCACTATATAATTCTGGGTGCACCCATCACATTTAAACATTCATATTGCGCTATATAATTCCGGGCGCACCCGTCACATCATAACATTATCATTATCATGCTTGCCACATAGAAGACATATCAAACATGTACATAAATAACCCATGGAAAGGAATGAGTTTCATCTCATAATAACACATTCATAAGCTTTGGGTTCCCAAAAGAAAGAGGGAACAACATACATGATACAAGAACCATCAACCTTGAATGAGAGGTAAAAGGTGAGATCTTGAAAGAAGAGGTCTTTTGGAAAACATTTTTATGGACATAAAAACCAGTGAAAAACATTTTTATCTGAGAAAAGTAAAGTAAATGATGAAAAAATGATCTTTGAGGAGTAACCATATCAAAAATGGAGTGAAAGAGGGAGAACCCGAAGGAAGAAAATTGGGTTCGAGATTTCCCCTTACCTTGTACCCGAATGCCTCCTTCTCGTTAATGTCCTGTATAATGAAATTATATTCATTAATTAGAAATTCCATAACCTTTTATATATTAATAGTGTTCATTCTGGTTTCATTATGTCATATTATGTACCTTTGGATGACTTATAGAGTTTAAAAAACGTTGTTCAGGGATGTTCGTTTGTATGGTTTTCTTGAGCGGTCAACTTGTATTCTTAAATTGATGTTTGGGTAGATCATGGGTGAACATCCAGAACATATATTACATGTCATTTATGATATTACAGGAGGTTTAATGATTTTATAATGAGTTATATTAGATCCATGTGGACAAATCATTAGATAAGATTTTAAGGATTTTTATTTGGGTAAATTTGGGCGGTTTTTGGATCACAATGAACTTGTTTTGACTTTTCACTTAGTAATATGGCCATAGGTTATTTTAAGAATGTAAAATAGAAAATAATACATATAAAATATTCTGGTTCAACCATAAAAATGGTTTCATGACCAGATCTGATGGTAGAAATGGAAGAAGATAGCATGTTGTTTTTCAAGGTGATAAATTATCACCACATGAACAACGTTCTCTTTAATAAAATAAAAGGAAGTGGGAAAGGGTGTGGGGTGATATAATATACCATTAGAATCATAAGATTATATTATATGTATAATTATGTAGTTTCAAAACAATTTGGATGAAGATAGGTGGGGAGAGATCAAGAAAGGAACTTGAACTTGAAAGGAAATTAAAGGAAAAGAGGGAGGGAAATTACCTCTTGAATCCTTCACTTGAGAACCTCCTTAAGGGCCTAAGCTTGGTCTTTTGATGAGACCAGAAGCTCTTGGACCTGGGGAACAGGATAGGGGAGATTATTGATTAGATCTTAGACAATTCTTGAATCTTTAGAGGTGTGGTTTGGCAAGAGGAGGGGGAGGGCTTATTTATACATGAGGAGGGAGGTGTTTTTGGCATAAAATATTAAATAAAGTAATATATCAAGAGTTAGACTTGTAATAGTATTTTTTTGACATCCTAAATCATATATAAATATAATATAATTCGTTTTAGGCTTTAACTCTTCATTATAATTCGAATTAAAAGGAAAGTGAAAGAAAGAGAAAAAGACACTTTAAGAAATCACCTTTTGACTTTAGGCTTTGGAATGTTCTTTTTAAGTTTGAGAATTGGATTTATTGTATTTCAAGGAAAATTTTATAAAATTTAAAATAATTTGGCCGATAATAATGCTCTATAATGTTTATGTCATCATTACATCATTAATGATGCAATTTAGTGTACACAGATTATGAGGAAAACTGTATTTTTTACTATTCACCCAAAAATTGAAGTATTTTCAAAAATACCCAAACATTTACCCCTACCATTTTTAGACGTGTAGAATCAAAAAATGATGTCAATTTTGAAAAAATAATTTTCTAAATATTATTAATTTAATGTGTAATTAAAATCAAAATTTACTTAAAAAACAATTTTTAAAATTAAAACAGATTTTGTAGTTCTTTCAAAAATTACGTAGGTTCTTATAAAACTATCTAAAAACTATTAGAAATTGATTCAATACTTTATGAATTCATTTCAGGGGAATAAATATTCTTTTAAATTAATTAATTAATTATAATTAATTATTTATGACTTATAAAATACCAAAAACGTTTACTAAGGCCAAATTGTCACTTTCTAAGATTTATAAATTTTATTTTATTATTCATAGGTAATGTTACTCTTATTTACTATAAGGGTCATATTACTATTCATAAGGGCAGGTTACTATTCATAAGGGTAGGTTACTATTCACCAAAAATTATTTTTGTTTCATTAGACTCCAAAAACTATCTTCAACACAACCGTGTATGTCGGATTTTTAAAATTCCAAACATAGGGGTGAAAAAATTATGTTTAAAGGTCACTTATAACTTAGTAGTTCATTATTTTGTGTTTTTATGACATAAATATAAGAATGGAATTTTCCATTGAAATACTTTGGGTCGTTACATTCTTCCCCCCTTAAGAAATTTCGCCCCTGAAATTTTACTTTACACAAATAGGTGAGGGTACTTCTCCTTCATTGCCTCTTCTGGTTCCCAAGTTGCTTCCTCAAACTTATGGTTCCTCCACAACACTTTGACAAGGCAGGTTGTATTTTTGCGTATAACCTTATCACTTCAGTCCAAAATTTTTACCGGCTGCTCCTCATAGGAGAGATCATCTTTCAGCTGCACCACCTCTAAGTTTAGTACATGTGAGGGGTCTGGTATGTACTTCCTCAGTAGTGATACATGAAACACCTCATGAACTTGAGCCATATTCGGTGGAAGTGCCAGACGATAGGCCACGACTCCTATACGGTCAAGGATCTCAAAGGGGCCAATGTACCTTGGTCTTAGCTTCCCTTTCTTCCCGAATATCATGACTCTATTCCATGGAGATATTCAAAGGAAGACTTTATCTCCAACATCGAACTCCAAGTCCCTTCGACGGTTGTCATCATAGCTCTTTTGCCAACTTTGATCAGATTTGATGTGTTTCTGGATGACTTGAACCTTCTCTCTCATCTCTAGAACAAGATCAGGACCAATTATCTTTCATTCTCCAACTTTATCCCAACAGGTTTGAGTGTTACAGCGCTTCCCATAAAGAGCTTCATATGGAGCCATCTGAATACTCAAGTGGAAGCTATTGTTTTATGAGAACTCAACCAATGGGAGATGCTGATTCCAACCACCTTTGAATTCAAGAGAGCAGGCTCTTAGCATATCTTCAATCATCTGAATAGTCTTTTCAGACTAGCCATCAGTTTGGGGCTGATAGGCCATGTGGAAATTTAATTCAGTACTCAAATCAAGTTGAAGGATCCTCTAGAATTCAAATGCGAACCTTAGATCACGGTCAGAGACAATCGAGAGTGGAACACCGTGCAATCTCACTACTTCCTTCACATATATCCTCACAAGTTGTTCAAGTGAGAGGTCTTCCTGAATAGCGATAAAATGGGCAGTCGTGGCGAGTCGATCAACCACAACCCATATCGCATTATTTCTCTTTGACGCCTTCGGGAGACCCATGACAAAGTCCATAGTAACATTTTCCCATTTTCACATGGGTATAGGCAATGGCTACATCATACCTTTGGACTTTTGTCGCTCAGCGTTAACTTGCTAACATACCAAGCACCTTGCTATATATTCCGCAATCTCCTTCTTCATTTTATCCCACCAGAAGTGCTCTCATAGATCACAATACATCTTGGTACTTCTAGGATGGGTAGAGAATGTTGAGCTATGTGCATTATCCAATAGCTCCTTCTTTATCCCGGGTGATGAAGGCACACAAAGCTGCGTTCCAAATCGAATCACACCATCATCGTCGATATGGAACTCTTGCAGCTTCCCTTCCTTTACAGCATTAACCCTCTTTTGTATCTCCAAATCATCCCTTTGTGCTTCCTTAATCTTCTCTTGGATGGATGGTTGCACAATAATTTGGGCAAGGTAGGATGTATCCCCTTCCCTTATGATTTCCAAATCCATTCTTTGCATATCCAAGAAGATAGGGTCTTTCTCAATCCCCAACATGGATAGAGTAGCAGGTTCTTTTCTACTTAGAGCATCAGCTACCTTGTTCGCCTTCCCAAGATGATAGTGAATAGAGAAATCGTAATCATTGATTAGCTCTAACCATCTCCTTTGACACATGTTGAGCTCCTTTTGTGTGAATATATACTTTTGGCTCTTGTGGTCAGTGTATATGTCACACTTCTCTCTATAAAGGTAGTGCCGCAAGATTTTCAAGGCAAAAATCACGGCTGCCAGCTCTAGATCATGTGTCGGGTAGTTCTGCTCATGGATCTTCAACTGTCGTGAGGCGTAGGCTATAACATTATCATTTTGCATGAGTACACAAACCAAGAATTTGATGCATCACTATATATCACAAAACTTTCTCCACTTTTCGGTAGTGTGAGTACAGGTGTAGTGATCAGCCTTCTCTTTAGCTCCTTGAAGCTTCGCTCACATTCTTCTATCCATACATACTTTACCCCTTTTCTTGTTAACTTAGTTAGCGGGCTTGACAACTGTGAGAAGTTTCTCACAAAATGTCGGTAGTACCCAGCTAATCCAAGAAAACTATGAATTTATGTGACACTATAGGGCCTGTGCCATTCCTCAATCGCCTTTGTCTTTGAAGGGTCCACAGAAATTCCCTCACTTGTGATCACATGTCCCAAGAATGTGACTTGATTCATCCAAAAGTCACACTTGCTAAACAAGGCGTACAACTTCTCCTTTCTCAATGTTGCCAATACAAGTCTTAGATATTATTCATGTTCCTTCTTCCTCTTAGAGTAGATAAGAATATCATCGATAAACACTACCACAAATTTGTCGAGGTAATGTCAAAAAAATATATTCATCAAATCCATGAAGATTGTAGGGGCATTAGTAAGTCCTAAGGGAAAAAAAAAACTCATAGTGCACATACCTTGTATGGAAGGCAGTCTTCTGAATATCTTCCTTCTTCACCTTTACTAGAGGATATCAAGAATGAAGATCCTCCTTTGAGAAGTATTGAGCTCCTCTTAACTGGTCGAACAGGTCATCAATCCTTGGGAGCAGATACTTGTTCTTTATGGTGAACTTGTTGAGTTCCCGATAATCGATACACAGCCACATGGTTCCATCCTTCTTCTTCACAAAGAGCACTGGTGGACCCCAAGGTGATGCACTAGGGCGTATGAACCCTTTGTCCAAATGATCTTGCAGTTGCTTCTTTAACACCTCCAGTTCGATAGGATCCATCCTATAGGGGCACTTTGAGATAGGAGTAGCTTCAGGTATGAGTTCAATTGAGAATTCTACCTCATGATATGGGGGAATTACAGGTAACTCTTCAGGAAATACATCACTGTATTCCCTCACGATGGAAATTTCCTCAAGGTTGGCACTTTCCTTCAACTCAACCATTTGGATGAGGTATGCTTCTTCATAGATAATCAACACCCACACCACTGAAGGACTTCTCAAAGGAGATTCACGATCTTCCTTTCATTGTGGAGGAGCATGGGACGGTTTGGAATATGAAAATATATTTCCTTTTCCTGATAGTTGTTATGTGCTCTAAATAATTAGAGCCAATCCATTCCCATTATAGTGTCCAATTCCACCAAGGGAAGTATTACAAGATTTTCCAGAAGAATCTTCCCACATACGTCAACAGGAGAAGAGTCAAACACTTGGGTTGTAATGATTGCACCACTTGGTGTTTTTACAGATATCTCTACTTCAAGGTTTTGGGGCTTCGATTCTATAGTTCTAGGAAACTTACATGATATAAAGGAATGCCTAGAACCAGAATCAAATAAGACTTTTTCCATTCTCGAGTGAATAGGAAGTGTACCTTGTATGACTTCATTATCATGTTAAACCTCTGCAGTAGTGATGGCATAAGCCTTCCCTTGTTCTTTTGGATTTGTTGGTTGTTGGCACTGATTACCCTCGAGAGCTTGAGGTTTAGTGCACTGGTTTGAATAGTGCCCTAGCTCCCTACAGTTGTACCATTGAACCACGAGTGGTTCTCTCCTTTCATTGGCTACATTATCCTTTTTTTCATGTCTTTTTGACACTCTTGAGATTGGTGTCCTTCTTTCACACACTTAAAGCATTTCCCCATACCTTTGAGGTAGTTCCCATGGTGCAACTTCCGACATTTTTGGCATGTGGGTCGTTGATTTTTCTTCCCACCTTTGTCACTAGATCCATCAGCTTGAAACTCCATCTTTCTTTTCTTATCACCATAGCCATGGGACCATTCTCCAAACTCTGTCTCCACTTTGAGAGCACACCAAACAACTTCTTCATAACTCCCAAAGTCTTGAATCTCAAGAGCCTTTCAAAGATGAGGTTTTAATCCACTAAAGAATCCATCAATTTTGATATCATTGTTGATAACAAAACTCGAAGAATACTTGCAAGCCTTGTGAAATTTTCTTCATAGGTTATGATAGATTATCCTTCTTTTTTCTTCAACTCTATGAATTCTCTCTCCATTTTCGTGTGAAGAGTTCGTGGGAAGTACTTATTAAGAAACATTATCTTAAAGTCTTCCTATTCCATCTCTTTAATTTCCTCCCTTAGCTTGGTGTTCTTAATCAAAGCCCACCATTGATCAGATTCTCCATCTAGACGATAAATTTCTAGAGTCACCTTCTCCGTCTTGGAACAGTGAAGAACAGAAAATATCTTCTCCATGGAGTTGACCCACAGTTCCGCAACTAGTGGATTGGAAGATCCACAAAACATCGGTGGTCATTTCCACATAAAACATTCGATAGCTAGTTACTCCCTCTTTGGTGAAGGAGGAAGTTCCCCATTATTATGGTTATTATTCATAACCCAAGATAATTGGGTAATAATTGCCATGAAGTTTTGAACTCCACCACCAAAATCATTGCGGATGTCATTTGGGAAATCGTTGCATTGGCCCTCGCAAGAGTTGTTGGCCTGATTTCTCTTGGATCCCACCATTTTCTAAAATAGAAAATGTTATAACAAAACATAAGTAAACAAGTCATGAATAACATATTAATTTAAACAATTATACCAAAAACATAACATATGGGATCCCTAGGTAAATATTCTTGTGTACATATTTGTACTTATTCTTATGCAAGAGGTTTTCTCTAGGGTTTACTAATCCTAATTCCCAATTTAACTAAACCTTTCCTCTAATACAAAAAATAGTGACCCAACATTTTCATTCATTACTATTACATAATTTCAAAGATAAACAACATAATAGTATTACATATAGAGGATCCAAAGGATTAGTGTCTTGGGAAAACTAGGACCACACATAACAAATACAACATCAACCATAAACTTTTATTTAATTTCATCTTCTCTAGCTTCTTATTGGCACTTGTCCTCTCCTTAGTACATGTAGCCACCTGAGGATATACATAAAAAGGGGTGAGCTAGAATCCCAGTAATAGGATACATAAGAACAATACATAATGGGGTGATCATAATCATGACATAGGCAAAAGATCATGAACATGAGAGGAGCATAAATAATAAACTTGAAATGTGGCAATGCATAAAAATGAAACATCATGTCTTAGTGGTTAACTACCACACATACTTGTGAACCAAGCTATCATATTGTTCACACATCATTTCAAATTTACTCATGAGATTAATCACTTTACCCAAAGCATTGGATAGCTGTATAATTCTGGGCGCACCCGTCACATTTAAACATTAATATTGCACTATATAATTCTAGGCGCACCCGTCACATCATAACATTATCATTATCATGCTTACCACATAGAACACATAACAAACATGTACATAAATAACCCATGGAAAGGAATGGGTTTCATCTCATAATAAAACATTAATAAGATTTGGGTTCCCAAAAGAAAGAGGGAACAACATACTTGATACAAGAACCATCAACCTTGAATGAGAGGTAAAAGGTGAGATCTTGAAAGAAGAGTTATTTTGGAAAACATTTTGATGGACATAAAAACCAGTGACAAATATGTATATCCTAGTAAAGTAAAGGGAATTATGAACAAATTATCTTTTAGGAGTAACCATATCAAAAAATGGAGTGAAAGAGGGAGAACCCGAAGGAAGAAAATTGGGTTCGAGATTTCCCCTTACCTTGTACCCGAATGCCTCCTTCTCTTTAATGTCCTGTATAATGACATTATATTCATTAATTTGAAATTCCAGAACCTTTTATACATTAATATTGTTCATTTTGGTTTCATTATGTCATATTATGTACCTTTTTATTACTTATAGAGTTTTAAAAACATTGTTCGAGGATGTTCATTTTTATGGTTTTCTTGAGCGGTCCACTTGTATTCTTAAATTGATGATTGGGTAGATCATGGGTAAACATCCAGAACTGATATTACATGTTACTTATGATATTACATAATCTTGAATGATTTTATAATGAGTTATATTAGATCCATGTGGATGAATCATTAGATAAGATTTTAATGATAGTTATTTGGGTAAATTTGGGCGGTTTTTGGATCACAATGAACTTGTTTTAACTTTTCACTTAGTAATATGGCCATAGGTTATTTAAAGAACATAAAATAGAACATAATACATAAAAAATATTCTGGATCAACCATAAAAATGGTTTCAGGACCATATCTGAAGGTAGAAATGGAAGAAGAGGGCATGTTGTTTTTTAAGGTGATAAATTATCACCACATGAACAACGTTCTCTTTAATAAAATAAAAGGAAGAGGTAAAGTGTGTGGGGTGATATAATATACCATTAGAATCATAAGATTAAATTATATGTATAATTATTTAGTTAAAAAACAATTTGGATGATGATAGGTGGGGAGAGATCAAGAAAGGAACTTGAACTTGAAAGGAAATTAAAGGAGAAGAGGGAGGGAAATTACCTCTTGAATCCTTCACTTGAGAACCTCCTTAAGGGCCTAATCTTGGTCTTTTGTTGAGACCAAAAGCTCTTGGACGTGGGGAAGGGGCTAGGGGAGATGATTAGGTAGATCTTAGACAATTTTTGAAGCTAGAGAGGTGTGGTTTGGCAAGAGGAGGGGGAGGGCTTATTTATACATGAGGAGGGAGGTGTTTTTGGCATAAAATATTAAATAAAATAATATATCAAGAGTTAGACTTTTAATAGTAGTTTTTTGACATCCTAAATAATATATAAATATAATATAATTCTTTTTAGGCTTTAACTCTTCATTATATTTATAATTAATTAATTTATTAAAAGGAAAGTGAAAGAAAGAGAAAAATACACTTTAAGAAATCACCTTTTGACTTTGGGCTTTGGAAAGTTCTTTTTAGGTTTGAGAATTGGATTTACTATATTTCAAGGAACAATTTATGAAATTTAAAATAATTTGGCCGAAAATAATTCTCTATAATGTTTATGTCATCATTACATCATTAATTATGCCATTTAGTGTACTTTGATTATGCAAAAAACTGTATTTTTTACTATTCACCCGAAAATTGAAGTATTTCTGAAAAACCCAAAAATTTACCCCTACCATTTTTCGACGTGTAGAATCAGAAAATAATGTCCATTTTTCAAAAAAACTTTTTAAATATTATTAATTTAATGTTTAATTTAAATCATAATTTACTTAAAAAACAGTTTTTAAAATTAAAACTGATTTTGTAGTTCTTTAAAAAATTACGTAGGGTCTTATAAAATTATCTAAAAACTATTATACACTGATTAAATAGTTTGTGAATACATTTTAGGGAAATACATATTATTTTAAATTAATTAATTAATTATAATTAATTATTTATGACTTATAAAATACCAAAAATGTTTACTAAGGTCAAATTGTCACTTTCTAAGATTTCTAAATTTTATTTTATTATTCATAGGTAATGTTACTCTTATTTACTATAAGGTTCATATTACTATTCATAATTGCATGTTACTATTCATAAAGGTAGGTTACTATTCACCAAAAATTATTTTTGTTTCATTAAACTCCAAAAACTATCTTGAACACAACCGTGTATGTCAGATTTTTAGAATTCCAAACATATGGGTGACAAAATTATGTTTAAAGGTCACTTATCACTTAGTAGTTCATTATTTTGTGTTTTTATGACATAAATATAAGAAGGGAATTTTCCATTGAAATACTTTGGGTCGTTACAACTAATATTGTGTTTTATGCTTAGACTTATCCTTAGAGTTCTTACTAAGGCTTTCACATCCTAGTTTCCAAAGGTTGACTATACCTTTCCTCTGATACAAACTATAACGACCCATACATTACATAAATTTTATTACTTAAAAATTGAAGCACACTTATTAAAACATATAACAAAACCATGAAAGGACTGTATTGGTATAGTGTCTTTAGAAACTGGGAAACATAAACAACTGGTTCATAACTCATCTATACTGTCTTCCTTTTATTTTATCATCCCATTTGGGATATCTTACATAATACTCTTATTTATGACCTGGGGAAAAGAAAACATACAAAAGGGTGAGCTCAAATGCTCAGTAAGGGTAACAAAAGAAATATCATTCACATTATATTCATCATAAAATAAAATTTTGGAAATCTTATCCTGCAAAATAGATCATAATTTCATAACATGGGATAAATCATAGTAGTGAAATTTAATCCCAATAATCATAACATGAAACTTTTTAGCATACACACATAATCATAGAGAATCATTTCTTAGTAGTCAAGTCTCATTTCCAAGATTATCTTAGCGGACAAAGTCTTCTGAACCGAGTTCACTCCTCGTTTAAATCCTGTATCACTGAACCAGATTAACCGGCCGTTCCAGCCATGTCTATATCATGAGATATAAATCTTTACCCAATTCATTAGAGGGAGATATAGGTCACACCAATCTCATAATGATACCATTCTTATGTGTGCCATAAGATCATAAATCATACATCATATCATAACCCATGTAATAAAAATGGGATTCTTAATCATCATGCAATCATAACATAATCCATATAAGATAAAAAGACATCATAAAAATAATTCCATAATAAGATAACCAAATAAATGTAAAAATAGTTATATAAACAGAACCCTATATTATCTTATTTGTAAAATAATTTTGATAAAACACTTGAACTTCATTCTTGAGAAAAATATCCTTTCTACTTCAAAAACATTTTTCCTTTCTTAACATGTCATAAAATTTATACAAAAAGAAGTTAATTAAAAATAAACTTGAAAAAATGTAAAGAAGGATTAATGGAAATAATGTTCTAAAAATCCATTCATGCCATATAATTTAAAGAAAAACAAGCTTCTCGTACTTTGGCTCGAAAAGTCAAAAAAAGTACCTCATACTAAAAACGACAAAAGATTCATTTCTTATCTTTTACTAAAAACTTACCAATGGGTAAAATTGGATTTAAAAAATTATAGGAGGATAGAAATAATATTACATATTGAAGAAACATGGATGTGGATGATAAATATTCCCCAGTAAATTCTGATGTATAAACAATCTCGGATAAAAATGAGATTGCGAAATTTTCCCTTACCTTGGGTCTGATTTGCTTCGTATGTGTCCGATACTCTTGTATAATGATTTAAATAATGTTATTGACTTATTCCCGAATCATATTCATTGTTATTATATCATATATGGTCATATTCTTATCTTCTTATTTGTAATATTTCATTACTACTTGTTATTCGGGTGTTTATTGCTTTTTGTTCTAATGCGTGTTTTGTCGAATAAATTATTATTATTCTTTTTAGGATATAGATAAATCATTTACATAATGGTATTAGTGTAAAATATATCATATTTATTCCTTATATTGATTTATATAATCATTATTCAATGAAGATCATGTAGAACGAGTCGCATCACATCGTGGAGACGGTAGGCCGTACGTACGCACGAGCGATGATATCGTTCCCATGATCTTGGAATTGTATTAAAGTGTATGTATACTATTTCAGAATAAATATCAATTTACAATAATCATATATAGTTATTCTTTACATCATTATAACCATCCAAGTAAGGTGGTGGTGGAAAATAGATTACACCACGACGTGGAGACGGTATTCCGTACGTACGCACGTGCGGTGATTTCATTTTCCGTAGGATGAATAGAAGGTGAAATAGGGTTGTTTAATATTTATAATAAAATATAATTATATGAGTGATACTGATTTTATTACTTCATAATGAAACAACTAAAGAAGAAGAAGTAGAAAAAGAAATAAAGTTGAAAGAATTGGTAACAGACATTACCTCTTCTTTGAAGCGCATCTTCTTAACCTCCTCTTAGGGCACTAAAGATGGTCTTTGAAGAATACCAGGACCACTAGGATATTTCTAGGGAAGTTTATAAGAGAAATTGGTAGAGTTTGGCGGAGATTGAAGTCTCAAAGTGGTGTGAGGAGGAGAGGGAGGAGGTGCCTTTTTATAAGGGAGGAGAGGGGCACCTTAGGAAAAACTTAAAATATTATTTTATAATAAAGTCATATTCAGTTTTTAATAGCTCCAAATTGATTTATTTTAAAAATAAATTGGTTAGGGATCGACATAATCTCAACCAATAGATTTTATACAAGTTTAGGTTACTATTTAACCTTATCATTTAGATTTAACTCGAAATTAAATAATTTAACTTTTACCGTGTCCTCTTGTTTTCTTACACTATATGGTTAATAAAATTACTATAACAAGACAAACGAACCCCAATATGTTCATTATTAATATATATAACCTTATCTAAGTCATTTTTCCGGACCTTGGATTTTTATAAATAAAATAACAATTAATAATATAATGTTTTTTTAAAACTATTTTATGTCAATTTTGACACTATTTGGTAATTAATTTTTTTAAAAATCATAACATCATGATTAGTTCAAAAAAAGTTATTTAAATAAATACTAATATGTCATATTAACCTATAAAATTAGTTTAATTCAATAAAAATTTCAAATTACATTTACTTGGGTTTTTATAATATCAATTATGTTAATATTTCCTTAATAAGGTAATTACTGCATGATCATTGTATCATAAATAAATTAAATTATTTAAAATCTAAAAATTATAAATAAAATACCATTTTGTATGAAATCTTTTTATATTTCTAATGAATATTTATAGTCTAATTTATCTTATTTATAACCCTATATTAAAAAATAGTTATTAAACTTTGATTTTAACTATTTTAACTCTACTTTAAATAAAATCATATTAAATGTCCTAATCTAATCCAAGTGGACCTAAATTGTCATATTTTATTCCTAAGGTTATTTTTGGTCGAATTAAACTTATCCAATAGAATTAGGACATGTTTTAGGGTAATAATAATACCAATTTTACTTTTAATTACCCTATTTACTTTTAACCGTGGTAAATAAAAGTAAAAAGATACTATTCACCAAAAATTATTTTTATCTTATTGAACCAAATTTTACTCCTTGATATTAATCGTGTCTCTCAAATTTTCAAAATTCTACTCACAGAAGTGGTAAAATTATGTTTTATGTAAGTATTCAAACTCTTCTAGGAGGTGGGTAAAAGACGGTGAAAAGTTCTATAAAATTTTTATATATCTAAAATTATTATAAAATGACTCTGATGAATTAATTTAAACTTATATAGGTATTATGGATCAATTTTGACATAAAATAAATTTAAATAAAATAAATAATAATTTAAATAAAAATTCTGTTTTTAAATAGTAACCCAGTATTTTCACTATTCATCAAAAATTGAATGTTTTCTGTAAAATACCAAAAATTCACCCTAGGATAATATCGATATTCTGAATCCAAAAAAATGAAGTCCATTTTGAAAGATAAAATGTATAAAATTTCAAAAAGTGGATATTACTATTCATAATGGCTAGTTTTAATAATATTATAATAGCATATCATTGTTTAGTGAAACTCTGTATTGCGTACAATGCAAGCTATCGAGGAAGGTCGGGATTGCATGTAAAGCAAGCCAACTAGTATTGTGTGTAGTGAAAGATTCCTTTGATGATGTATATAACATAAAAATAAAATATTTCTCATAAAAATCTCAGGTGTTACAATTTTATCCAAAATGATATTTTAGGTTTATATTTTTCAATAATTGTTTCATAAATATTACTTAAAAAATATATTTTACAAAGTGGAAATGACTGTTAAGTATCAATTTTCCCACAATATAAAATGTTTAGAATAAAACATAATTTTATTTCATGGAAAATATTTAGGACTTTCAACTTGACTTCTTAATTTCCCTTACACATCCTTAAAACCTGTGGTAGAAATTTTTAAAATGTGGTATGAGCATAATAATATTACTAAGGTACATAGAAATAATAAATCTATTAGTCCACTGAAAAACATAAAGACCCATAAAAACATTTTCATTAAAACATATGTTATTATCAGAAATTTTCATCATTTTTTCCATTAAATATCATTATCTTTCCTTTTGAAATAAAATTATTTCCATGAAAACACATTAGAAAAATCAAGAGTCATATAGGTTCCTTGACTCATCATCATCTTAAAACCCAAATAGAACCCTTTTAATTAGGACAAACATAAAACTAACTTTGAAAAAATTCTCCAGATAACACAATCATTACCTAATGAATTTCAGTTATATCTAGACAAACCCATTATATACACTATATTAGGCTCTCCCATGACATATAATGGGGATTAAAACTTTATAAATTTTGTACATGGACCATATCATGAATAAAACACTTGAAAATCTCTTTTAAAATCACATGCAAAACACTTTCAGATATCAAAATATCCTTTCTTCTTAAAAACCAATTTTTAATACCAAAATAACTAGAAGTGGGAAAGTGCATTTTTATTTTAAGAAATCATGAAAACCATTATATTAATCCAAACTTAAAATAATGTCTATGTAAGTAGGAAAATCCATTTTCGATGTATTTGTAAAAATAGTACATTTCTTATTTCTTTTGGTTACTGAAGTCAAACAATACGTAAAATATTCCTTTCAAAGACTTTTAAATGAAAGTAAAAAATGGACATAAAATTTCACTTATAAATATTTTATTTTCATATAAACTTTCCAAGAAAAATAAATTTAAAAATATATACATGGAAGAAAAATAGAGATTTAAAGGAAACTATAAAAGAGGATTTTTAAAATAAATTCGCTTACCTTTAGTCTAACTAGTCATGTATATTATTTATCTTCCAGAATACAAAATGTATGTTAATATTATACTTAATCAAGATAATTTTTCAAAGTTATTATTTCTTTATTTCATTTAATAAAATGTTATATTCAATTAATTAATTAATTAAATCCACATTAGGTGTTTTGATGATATGTGGGTCATATGTCATAAATGAATTCAGTAGGTTGACTATGGTAAAATATGTCATCATTAAACCATATCCATAACAAAAATCCTGAAATAATTATCACTTTTTTCCACATCAACAACACTTATAAAAATAATCATGAAATATTTTAATGAAAAATGAACCACATTACAATTATATAGATGGTAGTCCATATGTACGCTTGAGTAACCTTTCCATTTTTCAAGAATCATTATATAAATAAGGTAAATATTATTTTCCTTTTACATGATGATAATTATATCATAAATAATTTATTTTTTCATTAAAAATACTTTTATATATCATCCATGTGATGTGGTGATGAGAAACGAATCACGTCGCTTCATGGTGGTGGTAGTCCACACATACACATAAACAATGTTATCATTCTTAAGTGAATAAAAATTTAAGAATGTAAGTAACATATTATATTTTAATAATAATAAATATTTTATTAATATAATATATAAATTTAATTCCAATATTATAATCTATCAATGAGTGATTTTTATAGAAAATGAATTACATCGGTTTGTGAGGTAGTAGTTTTCCATAAAGATGAACGAGGGTTTTGTTTCCCATTTGATG
Source organism: Viscum album (assembly GCA_963277665.1). Lineage (NCBI taxonomy): Eukaryota > Viridiplantae > Streptophyta > Magnoliopsida > Santalales > Viscaceae > Viscum > Viscum album. Next base: position 376,514,135 of record OY728142.1, read on the forward strand.
TAAAAAGATATTTATATTGGTTTTGAAACTAAAATAACAAAACATAAGTATATTAAATATCATGGTCTTATTATAAAGTCATTTTAGGGAATATTTTATGGATTTGGAAGAAGAAATAAATTTAAATGCTCAATTAAAAACGATACATCTTCTTTGGATAAACTTCTTTTCTTAATGTCGAAAGACTAATAAGTATCATATTTTACCCTAAATATGGAATATATAATTTTGGTATGAATTTTTTGAAGTTATTTTATCATATATTTATTCAAAAAGTGTGTTTTTAACAATGATGTAATCGGAGGAATAAAATCCATTTAATAAGAAAGGCAAGGGGCACTTTTTAAATTTCTAAAAATATAAAATTAATTTAAATTAATTTTCAACTCAATAGAGTTTAAAGTTATTTATTTATAATATAGTTTTATTATGATAAGAATTAATCTCATAAAATAAAAATTAAACAAGTTTTTACTTAATTTTTTTCTTTATCATTTTATTTTAACCTTTTTGTTGACCCCTATTACACTTACCTTGACAATGAGGTTTTTTATTTTTTGAGGGTCAATAGAGTCACTATAAATAAAAAAAATCCCCATAAGTGGATAATGGTTGATATTATAAATTATTCTAATAATGTTTTATAATATATAATTCTTAGAAATTTTATATCATTTAATAAAACATTATTTATTATAATATATTATTAATGTCAATTTTTTGAACTATTCATTGCATTGATTTTAATAACATCAAGACAAAAAGTATAATTAAAAATAATAGATATTTAAAATGTATTTTTCATACATAAAATTAGTAGATCACATTTATCATCTTACATTATATTACTTTTAATATTTTTAATATCATTTTTTTGATTTTTTTATTAAGGTAATAGTAATGGTGTCAATGTTGTGTAAATTTTTATGGTAATTATTTTTTCACTACAATAAAAAATAAGTTTCCATTATTAAGATAAATAATTTATATTTAAAAATAATATTTATAACTAAACATATATTCTAGTTAACTCTAAGATAAAAATATTATATTTATTAAAAATAAGAGTGTGACATTTTATAAACATTATTAAATAAAATATTATAATTATTATAATGATATTAAAATTGAATAAAAAATAAATATAACATAATAATGGATGATTTTGGAATACATATACCCATACAATAAAATTAAGGAATTTTATATAGTCATTTTATTATCCTTATCATTTTATTTATAAAATTAATTTCTTCATTTACCCTTCACTATATTTACTAAAAATACTAAAGATAATATTCATATTGACCAAAAAAGGGAAATATTTAAAACAATCTAACCAAATGATTCCATATATGGAATCAATTTTTAAAAATTCAGGACACATATGTTTAATATTTTAATTTAAAATTAAATCATCATAACATAATGAAAAGAGTTTCTCATACACATGGCTATTAAAATATAAAATGTTTTAATACTAAATCCAAGTGAAATTTAATTTTAAAACCCATAATTTGATCATTTAAAAAACTAAAAAATGATGATTTTTAATTAATCCAAAATATAATTTTATATTAAAATTACTTTTAAAGAAAATACATTTTTCAATAAAAATAAGCATCACTCACTATTCATTGAAAAATTAATATTTTTCATAAAATTATCAAAAATCGAACTTAAGATATTTTTCATTTGATGAATTAAAAAATAAAATTAATTTTTTAAAATAAAAAATTTTACAATTTCAAAATCAAACTTTTAAACAAAACCATATAATTCATGAAAACCCATTTTGGTTAGAAGTAAATATTTTTTCCTTTTCACTGAAAAAACATAATATTATTATAATGAATATAACTAAATAATATCTCAAAAATTAATAACTATATGTAATGAAAATTATTAATTCTATTATTTCATTGTTTTTTTCATTGTAACTCATTTTCAACAATATAGATTACTCTTTTATAAGATATTTATCTCTTATTATCTTCTCTTAATTTATCTGTGAGGAGGAATTGATAGCACACATTCAAAGGTTGAGTCTTAGAAAAGAATTTTATAATTACATTTCTATGATTGGATTCCTTTTGAAGATGGATTTATATAATTATTTTGAATTAAAGGAAATCAAACTCACTATTATGGATGAATGAATATAGTCATTGGGGTATAATTTTTTAGATTTCATTTCATTTTAACATTTCCTATCTATTCAATCTTGTAGATGGGTTTTTATCTCTTTCACTGTATTTAGGTATATATATCCTAAAAAACGTTAGAGGAATTAAAGTGAGTTATAATGAGGAATTAATAAGTTTAAGATAAAAAATTTAAAACTAGTTTGAAGTTTTTATTGAACAATGCCTATGGTTTTTATAAACACATCATGTTTTCTGTACAGTTTTAGAAAAATTACATATTATTGAAAAAGTAACATGGTTTTTTTATAAAACATAGAATATTTTAGAATCTATATGTTCAAGTAATAAATTGGACAAAAAATATCATAGTTAATATAAATTTTTTTATTATAATGTAAAACTATGATGAAAAAATGATTAAAAAGTCATGGTGAAAGATATGACATTTAAATAAAAACATCCTATGCATGAAAAATGAGAAAATTTCAATCAACAAATTAATTAAACAAAGAAACCAGGTCATGGGCCCGGGTTAAATTAATATGTTTTTAGATCACATAAAAATTATTTTTTATTATTATAAATGACTTATTTTTTTATAACATAGATTAAATAATTTAGTCGATCATTTATTTATAAAATATCCATTGAATTTTCATGTATATAAATTCTTTATGTTATGGATATTCATCTTCATTATTTTAAAGTATCTAAATTTATTATTATAATTATTATAACACACATATAATAGTTACATATTTGGCATAGAATAAGATTTAATTTCATTTAAACAAGATAATGAATTTTTTTCTAGTTATGAATTCAAAAATAAAATTACACGGTTTTAGTTTCCCAGACATGATCACTCTATAATAACCAAATCAAAGGGTTAATTGACCTCATGAAAGACTCTCCATACGTAAGAGTTTGTCAAATAGTTTCTTAGTTCCAAGGTGTTAATATGGGGAGACTATAACTTCATATCAAATAATTATAATCGAAATAATAATATATAATTAGTCATCAAAATACTCAACAAATAAATATATATCACAAAATATTACATGAAAAATAATAATAATAATCAATTTATTAAAAATAAACTAACTAAATATAACATGAATCTGGAATACATCAACAAAATATTCCATGGTTAGATCATATACATCCCATAAAAAAGTAAACATAAACATAATCAACTTCCACCTGGTTATAAGTCTAAACATGCTCGCATCTGCTAACACTATCGAATCTATCTAGCTTACCCATACTATAATAATACTATGCCCTACCCAAACATATGATCATGAGTTATTCTCTAATACCAAATTTCAATATATTACCCAGAAATGTGTGAGTAAAAATTAGTAAAGCACCACTTGTAGAATCCTAAACAAAACTAGTATCTTTTGTGTATACATAACATATTCTAAAGAAAGTAAATAAAAATATTGAACATAATACAATAATAATTTTTGATCATTAGTTTCTAAGGTGAAACCTTGTATAAAGACCTAATATTTCTATACATGGATATTACATCCTTTTTGTGTAACATTTCATGCATTATACAAACACATGCCCGAAAAACATTTGAAAGGGTGAGATAAAATGCTAAATAAGGGTAGTCATAAGAGAGATCAATTAAAACATAATCATAATGATTATTTATACAAAAAAACATTTGAAAATCATATTCTATATATAAAATATTCTAAAATCATATCATCTAATAATCATATAACTACATAAAGATTTTAAGAACATAGTTTATGAGACAACATCATATGACATGAAGTTGTGGCATACAAATAAGCGTATAAAATGATTTCCTTAGTAGTCAGGGCATCACTGGCAAGGATATCATAGTCATATGAGTTCACTCCCCATACCATCATGTTATTAATGGTCCAATCCCATGACCATATTAGTATTCAAGGTTTACTCCTAAGACTATCTTAGCTGACAAAGTCTATTACTTAACTGACTTCACTCCCTGTTCAAATCTGGTCTATCTCATGACATATAAATGTTTTCTCAATTAATTAGAAAGAGATATAAGTCCCACCAATCAGATTATTAACTAAAAACATATTTATTTCATAATAACATTAATCATTCATCGTATCAAGACACATAGAATTAAATGTGCTTTATAAACATCATTCAATCATAACATAACCCATTGAAAAGAAATGGATTTCATAAATATTATTCTATCATAAACATAAAACATTATTAAAAAAATTAAGAATGGTATAATTAAATAATATCCCTATTAAAACATAAGTAACTAAAAATAATTTTATCTTTAATGGAAAATAATATTGAGATATCACATGGAAAAAATTCTCGAGGAAAATATCTTTTCTGGTTTGAAATTATTTTCATTTATTAAAATGATGTAAAATTTTAAAGGAAAAAATTTTATTTGAAAATAAATTTGGAATAATAGAAATTAAAATTAAAATTATTAAAGTATCATTATGGTGGAAAATTCCAGGCATATATTATAATAAAAAACATTAATTCAGTACTCTTCCTTGAAAATTAAAAAAGTACCACATTTGGAAAATGAAAATAAGATTCCTTTCAAACCATATAGTAAAAAGTAAAAAATTGGTAAAAAATGAATTTAAAAGTCCATATAAGAATAGTAAGAATATTTTTTAAAACATTTTTATAATACATGTATGTAGAATATTGATATTCTCCAATAAATACATAAAATGAAATAATCTGAAATATTGATGAGATTGTGATATAAATTTTCATCACTTTGTAATATGTAGAATCATATGGAAAATGAAAGAAATAAAATTATAATGATATTAAAATATCATAATATTATCTATAAGATTCATAAATTACATTCATAGGTATTATATTCACCATGTAGAAGAAACAAGTAGTGTATAAGGAAAGTGTCCAACATAAATAAAAGTAAAACAAAAATCCATTACATTATGTCATGACTCTCCATGTACTCATGAAAACATCCTTTATAAAAAACATAATTTTATTATAAATATATTACAGGATAATATTAATACATAATACCATATATTAATTACTTATGACTTTATATTACATACTGGTTACCAATTCCATGTTTAAGTTATGTTTTGTGTAATAACAGCTTTGTTTCTCATACATGTTATGATTTTTTATTCTTTGTCCTCATACTTAGATCTTTATTTGATCATATTATGAATGTTAACCAAGATAAAAATATATTATATATTCATTATATATGTATTTATGGTTATTTATAAAATATATGAATAGAAAATGAAATACACTATTCATGGAGACGGTATGTCATACGTATGAATGAATGCTTTTTCAATTTCCATTCGTATTGAAAGAAATTAAGTAGATGAAAAATGTGTATAAATATTATATCATTATAGTATCATTTTATTTCATATATATCTTATAAGAACATGTTTTTCATCATATTTCCCAACTATGATATGTGGTAAAAAAATTAATAACTTAATTTTGTGAGGTGGTCGTTAATCGTACAAAAGAACAATAAGTTCATTACCCATTTGATGAATGTATGTGTGAGTAAATATTTAACCCTTAATATAAAAACATATAATATATTTATGATACTAATATTATCCTTAAAATATGAAATAAAAATAATTGAATGTTTTAGGGAAGAAATAAAACAACAACATTTGTGGATGAACATTACTTCTTCTTTGGGTGTATCCGTTTGATTTTCACAAAAAAACTTCAATGGTTTTATTTATGTACAATTTAAGGATTATAGGATGAATATAGGGATGTATGGAGGAGATTTATAAAGGTTTTGGCTGAACCAAACTTGTTCTTAAGAGTGATGTTAAGAGAATTAAATGTGTTCTTTTATAATAGAGGGGAGGGGAACTTTTGGAATATCTCAAAATATTAATTTATAATAATTTAAATCTCAAAAAATAAATCTAAAATTAAATTTATTCAAAGATAATATATGATATGTTTTTAATGTCATAGAAAAATATATTTTAAACAAGTTTTGGTATCATTTTATACTTTATCATTTTGATTAACCCTTATTTAATCTATTTTAATTTTATCTATGGTAACAATATTTTTAAAATTAAGTGGTTATAATTATTACATATAAATTGTAAATCTGGCCCTAAATGGCCAATTTACGATATTGTAGACCATATACCATCCTCTTATCCTTATTTAATATTTTTATGATTTTTTAAATAATTTTTTAAATATTATTTTCATAAAATATTTTAAGTGTCACTTTTGATACTATTCAAAAAATTGGCTTTAAGAAAATAAATAATGTAATATTAATTTGAAAAAATTCAATTAATACACCCCTAAAATGTTATATTAATTTTTAATGTTTTGGGATCCCCATAATTAAGTCAAATTATATTTATTTCAATATTTCAAATATCATTTAACTGGTTGTTTCATTAATTGAGTAATTAAACTATCATCATTTTGTAATTATTTATGATAATTATTTCTTCAAAATATATAGTTAACAATATCATATATTTAACCTCATATTAAAAATATTATACCTATTAAAAGTACGAGTGTGGCATTTTTTCACTCCATTTGAGTTTCATTATATTTAAGTCATTTTCATGGTAATGTGTCCATTAAAAAATTTAATTTAGATCATTAGGGTTTAATGTCATAATTACAGTCATGCAATATCATTTTCAATGTTTTTATGGTAGTTTTATAATATTTAATTTTTTTTACCACTAATTACCTGATTAACACTTAACTATGGTTATAAATATTACAAAAGTTACTATTTATATTGTCCTAAAATAAAAGAGACCTAATTAATAAATTCAGAAATTATTATTAAAAATATGGAATCAATTTTTCACAATTCTAAAAACATATTTTTCAAAAATTAATTTAATATCAATTTCATTTATGGAATATTAAAACATATTCTTAAAATAAAAATGTTAAAAATATTGAAATGTTTTTATATCCAAATTCAACATGAAATTGATTCCAATAACCAAAATTGGATTAAATGATAAAAATATTATTTAATTTTAATTTAAAATCAATTGAAAACGTAATTTGACTATATCAATATGTTAAAAGAAAAATTGTATTTGAATTAAAATACATAATTTGTCAGTATTCATCAAAACATGAATCTTCTCAAAAAAATATTAAAATTTCACCCAATGTGTATTTTGACATCCCAACATCAATGAATAAATTTATTTTGTCAAATATATTTTATAAAAGTGTCAAAAAATATATTTTAAACAAATATTCCATTAAAATATTGGGAAACTGCCTTTTTAGAAAAATACTTCTTTTATGTGTAAAATTGCATTTGTTCTTATATCATGTCTAGAAAACATATAAGATGAATTTTAAAAAATATATTTAATATTTAATATATATATATATATATATATCATTAATATAATCCAGCAAGAGTTATTTGTTTATCTATTCGTATAAAACACACTTGTGCATATTAAAATAATTTTGAATATGAACATTTACATTTATTTTCAAAAGGGTTTTACTTTATTTTATAATTAATTAGTCAATAAATAATGTGTAAAACATAATTTAATTACTCACGTAAACCTATTAATATCTTCCATTCTAACATTGATTTTATAATTATCTCAATTATATAAGTATAATAATAAAATTATGTTTCGCAGAAACCCGATGTTTTGTGTAACACAAGATTAACTTGGTTTAGCGTATAATGAAAGATATAAAATAAAATAAATTTATTCTTAATAAAAAAAGATTAATAAAAAACTAGGGTGTTACACCCAGGACTGACTCTACCTTCTTTATCATGTGCCTACAATCTCTAATCATGGTATATGAACCACCCAATGGAGACCTAGTACTTCCCCAAAACATACATGAAAATCAACCCAAGGGGATCAAATCCTATAATGTAACCTATTTAGAATATCACCTAAGGGTGTAAAGTACCTCTATAAAGTTTTTTAGAATAATATACACCTAGGGAATTCATGTATTTCCCAAAACATACATCAAATATAATACAGAAAAGAACATAATTCTACCTAGAACCTCAAATAACATATACCTATGGGGTAGTATCCCACCCTTGAATAGTTACTAGGACATCATTAGCCATGGGGATCCATCCCAATTGGTTTATTGATAAAAAATAAACATAATGGATTTTTATTCTATAAAACCTCATAAAGAATACATCCTAGGTGGTTGATTCTTGCCTTGGTATATTTTTTTGGTTATCATTTCCCGGGGGGTTTCATCCCACCCTAGAGACTGATGACACATACACTGGGGTGGATATTATTCCTTGGAACCTCATATAGCATACATCTCTAGGGTCCACATCCCATTATGGAATAATTACTAGGACATCATTACCTTGGGGTGGGTCTTCATCCTACCATGGTTCCTGATAACATGTACACATAGGGGGTATTATTTCTTAGATACTTATATAGCATAAAATGCAGGGGGGTCACATCTTTCCATGGATTAGTTTGAATACCATGATTACATATGTATGGGGAGATGCATCCAAACCCAATGCTTGATAAAACATACACCTGGGAAAATCATCTTCCTCAAACCCTCCTATAGAATCCACCTAAGTGGTAGGGGACATATCCCTAACCTATAATAGTCATATACCATATGAGGGGGAGGGGGAGTCACCCCACTCAGAATTTCCATTATGAATTGTCTTCCTATGCGTTGGAAACTCACTCAAACCCATCCAACAATTCCTAGCTTTGATGTTCAAGTACATGGACTATAATTTTTTCTTGAGAAAAATCTGTGCACTTCAAGGAACATTTCCACAACCACTAATTCTTATAATATATTCCCCTAAAAACAATCATATTTCTCCAATCTCACCACACTAAACCCATTTACATTCTCATCTAACCAATATGGGAATCCACCATAGTCGTTTGGACTATCTCGGTATCCACTCACTTGAACCTAGCCATAATCAACACCAAATGAAAGTTTTTTAGCCTATATGCTCAATATGACCCTAGCCTCAAGGGCGTATTACTAAACCTCATAAAATTATTACACCATAACTTGGTCCGAGTACCAAAGAACCATCTTGAGATATCTCACACTATATACCTTTTAAATCTTATTCCATATCATAAAATCATCATCATAACCCGCGTTTGGGCCACAATACACATATACCTTAAAATTTATTTCAACACATAAACTCTAGGTTACCCTCTCATCAAACCTCATCAATCCCCAAATGCCTCATCCCACTAATAGAAATCACTAATAGTTTAATCCTCCTTTAAGAGGGTGTTGCTCGTCATATACGAGATATACAACTATCATACACATTATTGCAAGGACTAATACTTCATTACAACCCAAATATATCTAAAACACTATAATAACCATACACATATCATCCTATCTTTGGGATTTACCTATGAACTCTCGTAACCCACTGGATACCACTTCCTGTTGAAGACTTGGTCACTGAACGATTCCATTTTCCATAAAATCAATATAGAACCTACTCTAAACATAAAAGGATCATAGAAACGTTATCTACATACTCTCTATGATTATTAATTTGATCTAATTTATTCTATTTTTTCATCCATGTTCCACATATCCTATATTTATAATCAATCCATATATTATTACTAGATAAGGAATAAATCTAGTATTCAACGGTCTATCATTTCCAATGAAACTTCGATTTTATCTCTGGGACTTGAAGGTGAAATTTTAATTTTCATTATAAACATATGGTCAATCAAATACAGGTGAAAAAATGTTATACCACATGTATATATTTGTATTTATAAAATTTATGGATATGGTCAGGGACCTCCTACCTCATAAGTAATTACAATAATCATAATACTCTACACATCATCAGATATACCCACCCATGCCTCATAAAGGATCAAACCATTTCTCAGGATATTATCTCAAGAAATTAAGGACAATTAATTAATTATTATAATATTTACTTAATCATTTAATTTAACTCTTAATGTTATAATATACTAAAACTTATCAGGAAGAACCACCTCAATAAAGCCTTAACCAATGAAACTAAGTTGATCAATGTCGTACGCTAGATACTATACAGCGATAAATTAATAGCCTCATACAATCACTCAATTTAAAATTCAACAATTTTTTCAAAATAATTAGAAAAAAAATTAATATGATGATGTTCCTCCAACCAAATAGAAATAAATATCATGTAATAACCAATCTGTGACTTCATCTATCCATGATGAGTGTAATTCCCCATCATCTCAGCTCAATTACACCATGATATTGTGGATTTTTCATTAAACCTTATCCTTGATTATTACAAATAATATTCCCGTGAAAATAATGAATAATGATGGGATCAAAATATATAAAACTTTCTTAAAAAATTTAACTTGAATAATCAACATAAAAAGTTGAAGGAAATTATATATAAACCCCTAGATGAATAGATAATTATATGGGAGATGTACCTGGTGGTTGGGAGTTTCACTAGGTAGAAATAGGAGGATAAGGGGTTGAATTTGAGGATGGAAAGGGTAAAAGAACACTATTTAATAACTTGATTAGTATGAACTTTGTGGATGTATAGTTTTCAAAACAATACACCAACCATGAATCCCTCACTAGACATTCTTAGAAGGAACCACATAGTTGGGATGCATGGTTTACCAATTGGTGCATAAACCATTTGAAACCCACTGAATCACCTGGGAATTTTCACATGTCTAGAAAACATTGTTTACCTAATCATATTATAACCATGCACAAAGAACCCATTCATAAATGTAATAAAAATTATTTACCCTATAACGTAGGGTTTCTTATATTTTTTTACATGAACCATGTACTAGTAGTGTGTACTAAATCTGAATGATCAAAAAATGATCTAAAAAATAAAAATAAAAATATTTATCTATAGATTATAATATATTTTTCATACTATCCATTCATAGTTTCATAAAAGAAAGTACTTAAATATGTTTTATCTATATAGTTCACTCTATTCATTTAGTAATCATGAGAAAACCTTATAACACGCCATAAACATTAATATTTCAATTTAAAATATCAAAAACTCCAATGAAATAATTTTTTTAAAAAATAATAACTCTTAAAGACACAAGTTATTTTAAACCCCAACCATAAACCATCTAAAATTACTTTATTCTCTACCTAGTATTATTATTCATTCATTGGTAGTTGTATATTACACTAAATAATTTTTGATGTATGAATGATATATTAATATGTGAGATATCGAGTTTACATTATTTATAATTTTATTATTAGTTCCCCTATTTATTATTATTTAAATTATTATTATTTTTATTAAACATACCATTAGAAAGTCAATGATTTCCTAATAAATATTTATAAAATTTCAATGCTATTCACTGACCTCTAGTGATATGGGAGTAAACTTGATGCCACATGATATTTAACCTTGGTGGCTTGGTTGTGACAAGCTGGAATGATAAGAAATGGTATCAATGTTTTCTATTTTATAAGGTATTTTTATGTGGAAAACTAATATATTTTAGATAAAGAGTTTTCACATTGAATGGTCGATATGGGTGTGTTTAAAACTAGCACAACCATTGTAAAAGATTATGTTACCTAGGGATTATGGGATTCAGTTTGTGATTTGAATTTTGTAATGTGATTCTTCTTCATTTAAGGGTGATTAGTTGTGTATTAATGTATTATGTTTTCACATATGGACATGAAATATGTATATGGGTATATGTCTATGATCGATTGGTTATTTAATTTTTGTTAAATAATTTTATTATTAATAAATCATTCAATGTTTTTTTGAATAGGTTGTTACTAATGGATTAATTCATTAAAATTGATGTGATGGGCATGATCTATTTTAGGTTTGACGAGGTGGATTGCATCTTAGGTAGTATAAATGTTTATTTGGTCAACTGGGTGTATTATAAATGTTGTTTTTCCCCTATGGTTGATAGGTATTAGAATACGCTCCTTAACTGATTTTATGTTTTCCACCAAAGAGGGAGGTGGAGTTTGTAATTTATTTAGTACTAGGTACCCAACTGATCTCTATACCTTCTTACCAAATGACTCTAAAAGAGATCATATAATTAAAGACTCAATTTCAAATATCTTTAATATAAATGTTTCATTGAGAAGAGTGTTTCTCCATTAGGATAAGTAGTGCTATTTTCTAATAAAATGGATTAGTGTTTATGATATTGTATTGAATATCATATATTTAATATAACTAAAATTATGTATAAATATCATTTTCTATATATATATATATTATTTATTTCTTTAATTTATAGGATCTCATTGATTTTCAAAGGATGGTATTCGATTGAGTTATTCTCATTTCATGTTGCAAGATATAGATGTTCCTAAGATAACATTATGAACATGATATGACTACAATGTGTTCTTGGTCATGTATTCACGGGTAAAAATGAACAATCATTGTTTATGGACATGATAAACCTTGTTTTTGATCTTCATATGGGTTTATTAAATATTTTATTTATCAATTGTACATTGATATACTCACGATATTATATGTAGCATAGAGAACATTTGGCTATTATATTAGAAACATCGAGAGCTCATCACTTGTATATCAGGATGTTGAAGTATCATTTCTGGAGTTTTTATATGAAAATTCCGAGAAACATTGTCTCATTATTTGTGATTTTAGTGGATTTAGTGAAAGTTGTAGCTATTATATCTTATGAGATACCTACGAATTGATTTGATAAATAATGTTTTTGTCCTTATCTGATATTATAATCTATTTCTTCAATACATTTATCACATATCCACATTAATAATGAAATTAAATAAAAAATGAGTAAATTTTTAGATGGATTATAAATGTATATCTATATTTTTGGAACTAAAATATAGATTGAAAAAGATTCTATTATTATTTTATTTGAGTTAGGGAAGTGTTTTTGAGGTATATTGTTCAATAAAAAATATTTTATCATGTATTATCATTTAATAAATTATATATTTATCATAGTAAATTATTTAAATTATAATTTTATTTTAGTATATTAGAAAATAAATAAATATCATTCCATTCATATAACATTAAATATTATGGATTTATACACTCAATAAGATCAAAACCTTATAATGGGACAATAAAAACAAGTATAAAAAACTATAAGGATGAAATATTCATCATTTTGGTTCCCTGTAAAACTAATACCAAAAAATTTATTTATAAAAATTAGGAATTTTAGTTGAATTATGGAAGGAATTTTGATGATGTAATTATAGAATAAAATATGTGGTTATTCGTGAGAAAAAATTATGATTGTTGAAGTTAGTAATTATATATCCATTACTTATTGGGTAACCCATTATAAGGTCCCTAAAGGTAAGAGATAAGATATGATCAAGGTATTTTTTTAATGAATCGATTTTCTGCTTAATTAGTTTTTTGATAATTTTCAACAAATATCTATTTTAAAGTGTATATATGTTTATTTAATGTTATAAAAGATGTTGTATTTAAATGTTACAATATTATAAATGGATATGTTTTATAATATTTTTGGTTATATATTAATGTATATAGATTTTTGAAATTATTTTATCAAATAATGTTAAAAAAATATGTTTTACTATTTATATTTAATATTTTTTTACTTCAAAATAGGTTTCTGGTAAATTTATATCTTTTATAGAAATAAAATCACAATGATATAGTTATTTTTACATATTGATTTTCCCAATACTGAAAAAAAAATTCTGTATCATAATGTGGTTAATACTTTTAGTGATTCAGGTTTCTTCTTCATCAATTTGATCTTGACAAAAGATTCTAAAATTATATAGCATCCTCGGTTCATTGTCACTTTCAGGATGCAAGTTCAATATTTTCATTATCAAGTTTCACACCATTTATCATCGTCTTCCATCGTTATTACATAGTCCAAGACATTTTGTGTATTTTTTTCATGGAATCATTTTATCTTTCCATTAATGAATGAATTATAAGAAAACAAGAGAATATTAATATTGATGTGGATTTTCTTTAATCTTCCAAATATAATTAATATTATGTGAGTATATATTTTATCTATTAAGGGCCTTTAATATCATGTGAATTAATCTGATATGGCCTATGCTAAGTTCACCTTCCATAGTGGGTTAATCTTGCATGGTTAAATATTGAATTAGACATAGTATTCATCCCTCCAAAATTAATCTCCTAAAATCATATATTTAATCTAATGTTAGCATATTTTTAGTCTAATATGGGCTATAGAGTTAATCATAAACAAATTTTGATTTAATATGTCACTTTTCGATAACATTGATTTAATATCACACATCTTAGTTTTAATCACACTAAAATATCACATATCACATATCTTAATTTTTTCATCTCCATCCAATTGAAACTTATTTAAAACATTAATATCCTAGAATGAAGATATTTATAATTCTATAATAAGATCATACCAGTTTAATATATATGGTTTTATAATTAATACTTCTTGATATTACATTCGTGTTTGGGTCAGTTCAACCACCTATCTAAATGATGATTCATTATTTTTATTAATAATTGATATTAAAGAATAAAAATAAAAATATTGAATATTTATGTATATTAATTTTAGTTTTATATTTATTATAACCATTAAATTTTATGATTAAAAATTTAAAATAAACTTGCTAAGGAATATTTTCAAAATTAGAATAACTTATTATCATATTGAACTTATTTTGTTCTATAATGAAAGGAAAAATATACCATGGGACATATAAAGGTTATGGAACTATTGGACAAATTTTTTTACCATTTCCAATATATATAATAAAATTTGGTAATATAGTCCACACAACGTCAAAAGGACCGACACATGAAAAATTAATCAAATAGATAATTAAATAAAATAAACTAAAATGAATAATAAACATGAAAAAGTATCTCAAGAGTTTATTTAATCAAAAATATCTTATTATTCTATATGTATAAGATTCACTAGGTGAGTTAGGACTATTGGTAGGAGGTTTTCTTAAAAACATTCACCTTTAAATTGTAATGTATTTCTCTTAACTCTATGTCAAATATTTTCCAAGAATTTCTCTTTTTTGTCAATTTTATATACTTCATACTAATTTTTATCTCAATAGGTAATTGGTTAAGCCATTATTTAAAATTATTTTTTTATTTTTCATCTGAAAATAAATATGATTTTCAGTTAAAATTTTTGTTTTTATATGTTATTTGTTGAAATACATGATCCTATGAATTTATTTAATGCTATATATCATGGTAATGATATATTATAATGATTGGGATTATTATATAACACCCAAATTAATTATGTAATAATTTATTTTCTATATAATATTTAATTGAAGAAAACGAATATGTTATTTCATTATAGGGGTGATTTTAAGGGGGATAAAAAAATATGATTTCCAAATAATCCTTCTTAGATAATTTTTGTTTGCCTATAAATTTTAATGTAAATATTTTTAATTAATGAGATAATAAGTTCAAATCATTATTAACAGAATTTTTATGATCTTTTATAATTTAAATTTTTTTATTTCATAAAAAATATTCTTCCTGAGTTCTCGGGTTTTCTGAAAGAACCTTCCTGAATATTCTCTTTATATTTTTATTATATATGACTCTTATTTGTAGAAACATTTATCAAAATAAGTTTATTTCATCTTTGAATGTATTATTTATGTGTTGTCAAAGTTATTTTTTAAAGAAAATACCTTTTCATGCATTTTTAAGTAGTTTAGTAGATTTATAGATTTACCTTTCTTTTATACCTCTTAAAAAGTTTTTTATAGTGATGCTAAATTTTTTAAATGGTTTTAATAATGATTAATGTTGAGTAAGAATTATTATAAAGTAAAAGTTATGATTTTGCTGTTTTTTCCTCAAATGAAGTAAGAGTATAATTTAAATAGTTTATTTTACTAGAAACAATGTATATTTTGTAAGAAAATCAAGGCTTATGTTATCTAGTGGATTTTAAAAATTCTATATAAATCTAAAACTAAATATTTATTGTTGGATTAAAGAGTATAAAACTATACTACAAGAGGGTGTTGACTGTAGTTTTAAAAAATAAAATGTATAATTTTACCAACCAATTTAAAAAATATTATCAGAGGATGTTTAATACTAATATAATTTATAAATTGAGTTAGAATGATATATAATAAACAATATAAGGTTTCCTATAACATGACCAGTGAAAATTATAAACTTTTAAAAATAATTAAAATAAAATTTTATAATTTATGTAAGAAATTATAAAAAACCTTTATAAGAAATTATATTCAATTCAACTATCGGTGTTAAGGAAGTTTGTAACCTCACATAAGTTATAAAATATATTAAACCTATTGTAAGGTCTATCTTTATAACTAAGGAATCCCTCAATCGGAAAGATCAGAAAAAACAATATGTTTTCCTTTTATTTTCGACTCATTTGTCGGGGGATCACCTAACTGTGTCGCAGATGCTGGGATGCTCAGCTAATGGTTGTAGTGTTCCCCAGATTCCCACTTTCCAAATGTGGGTGACATTCATCTCCCTCTTGATGGAAGTTTTCTCCTTGATCAAAATTGGATGATGGGATGTCAGTTCTTCCTTCTGTGGATTCCTTATCCTAATTAATATCTTATTCTGAGTCTCCCTTAATATTATGAAATTAGTCATGAAACTCTTCTTAGTGCCATATCTTTGTGGATGCATGTTGATTAGAGTTCTTATATCAGGACATTCCAAGGGGTAAAGTTAGGGAAGCAACCTTCGGTCTGGGGAGTAGTCACATTGAGTATCACTGGCGTGTCTGGACACTGATCACTGGTACATCAAGAATTTATCATATAATATAACTTATCGAGGGTACGGAAGCTCAAGGAATACCACGTTCAGTGTAGATAACCATATACATGAGACATGTCTCTGAGGTTTTCCTCAGATTCCCATGTTTAACATGGGGTATGTTGTGAGTTTAACATCTAGAGGAGACATATCAGACAAATCATAATACTAAAGAGAGTATATTAGATAGGTACTTCCCTAGGAGGGAGTACCTGAAAGGTTTACGGGGTGGATGGATTAGAACGCCTGATAAGGACAGATCCGGGGTGGTGTGTCCCACAAAGGGAAGGTTTTATACCATAAAGGTAGATATAGACACCTAAAAGGAAGATCAGAGGATGATAGGTCCCTATGAAGGTGACACCAAGGTTTAGCATTGGCTAGGATTGAACCTCAAAAATACTTCCTACATACCGTATTTAGAAGGCAGATTTAAAAACCCACATAGATCATATGGGTGAGTCATGGAATTAGGGTGTACACAAAAAAATGACCGAAAGATGTGCTGGGGCTTACACTTGGTAAGCAAATTAGTGGTGCAAATTGAAATGAGATTATTGGAGCTTACACATGGTTATATTATTATGTTCTATAAAGTGGAATGGGATGGATGACACGATTCCACTGGGACATGGTGTCATGGATAAAATGAGGACGAATATGGATAAAACATCGAAGGTTGAAATGAATGAAGATGGAATCGAGAATTTGTGTGAATGTGGTAGTGTAGGGATTAAACCTCATGGAGGTTTTCTATGTATCACTATGGTAGGGAATCAATTTCCATACAATTCTGGGATGGGGTGATGAGTCACCTGCGGATTCAGCCCATGAGAATTGACTCATGTATGGACTTGAAGGAAGCAGAACCATTGAGTTGAGGCATGATCTTCCTGAAACACAATGGTTTGATGGAGATACCAAAATGGGACATGGGAGATGGTATTGAACCTCAGGTAGGCTTCCAACGTACCTATCTCAAAAAGGGAAAAGATCAAAGTCTACATAGTTTAGAAGTGGGGCATAGAATCAGGGTGTACACAAAGGACAACAACTTGGATACATGCTTGAGATTACACATGGTTAGAAGCTTATCACAAGAGGGACACTCTTGTTAGAGGAGCATGGATTGAGCAAGGGATCACACATGGTCATTTTCTTGTGAAAATGGGACATGTAGTCGGGGAGTACATAAATGACAATGACCAGAATGGGTGGATTGAAACACCTTAGGGAGGTGGATCTGAGTGATGTGTCTCAAAAAGGGAAGAAATAACATCAATATGATACATCCCTAAGAGGGAGCAGTTGAGTTTAACATTGGTCAGGGTTGAACAATGAAGAGGATTCCTATATACCTGAAAGGGATCAAAATTCACATAGGTCAGGGAGCATATAGTTGAACTTCTTTCAAGATGAAGGTGAACTATTGTGAAATGGTCAGAATAGTTGGATTGTAAGGAATGAGGGGATTAAACCTCAAATAGGTTTCCCACGTACTTTGCGTAGGAGGCAGAGATCAAAGTCCACATAGTTTGGTGGAGATCAGAATGAGGCTTACACATTGCTAGAGGCTGAAAGAGAATGTCATGGCTGATGATTACTCTAAGCCCATGTGATCCATGCTCGGTGTGAGAAAAAAGAGGCATCAATGGACCTAATAATTGCATCATGGAAGGTGCGTCATCGAGACATAGAAAGGAGATTACGTGTGGCTAGCAACCTAAAGAGGAAACAAGGGCATATTCATGGTTAGCGGCCCAAGAAGAGGAAAATAGATAATTAATCTAAGAGGTAAACATGATGAGAGAAGAGGGTATCTATATGTAGGAGGAGGATATGACCACCGTACATGGAGAACCTATCAAGGTGGGTCAGGGCTTACGTAGGGGCCAACTGAATTGCACATTAAGACAAGGAATAATGGGAGATAGTGAGTGAGAGGGTGCTGACACTCATCCTTCATTGACTCATCCTAGGATAGCCGCACATGTAGTGATCAAAATTTAACATCATGTGTTGAGGAACATGGTGATTGGTAGTTTAATTTCATATATCTCAAATGATAAGGATTTACTCCTCACCCTTATGACTTACATAACAGGAGCACTTTAACCCTTGGTGAAGGAATTACACCAGTAATGAAATGGATTAATAGGGTTATGGAGTGATCCATTGAGAGCTCCATGTTAGTGTATCTATGTGAAGAATCAATATTTGTTAATTTACCTATGTGAATAAAAATTATGTAGGACAACACAACATGAAACCCCGCTCAGGGGATCATCAAATCACTACAGCCAATCCTAGAGTGACGCATGGGGGAAGCCTGTGTTGGATTGGGGTGTTGCATGCAATAGGGGCTTCAATGTTTTTCCTTGGGGTATGGACCACACATGGAGAATATATGAAGTGGTGCACACAATATGTAAGGCTTACGCATAAGATGAGCGGGGAATGCACAAGATGGAATATTTACACACATTATTGGGGCCGACCTGCAAGATGGAAGCTTCCCCATAAAATTAGTGGTTAGGGGATAGAGAGGCACTTCACAATGGAAAATATTACATGAATGAATAATGTTTTGAATGTAATTTTGTTTGATTAAAATGAAATGGGAGAGGATGAAGCCATAATGGGCCCACCCAAAGGAGGAACCCTTGGATACCTATCGTGCAAGATCTAATACCATGAGACCATGTCTTTCTCACAGTCATGGAAGGGTCATCCTACACACAATAGTACAAACTTTCTTTATCTAGAATGGTACCCTAGAGTGAGGGGGTACACTTCTATTTATAAATGAAAACATCTGTAGTGGCATGCATGGAGGCATACGTGAAAGTGGCATTTGTAATCACATTTGGTGGGAAAGATATTTCACACAGTTCATTTTATTGTGTGTCAACCTAATTTATTTAGCAGCTTTGTCTTGGCTGATTTTTAGAGGTGCATGGAAGAATCCATTTGATGTCGCATTTGGTGCACAACATCTTGTGTGTGGTCCATTTTCTTTCTCATATCCCTTAATTATTTAGCACCTATGACATGGAATTTTTTCATAAGGTCAACACGGAAGAATCAATTTGATGTCTCATTGGGCATGCAATTTCTTGGGCGCTAACCTCATATCTTCTGCCCACCTCCCTTGGGTGTCTCGAGATTGTCCGCCGATTTAAAATATTCTATCAGTTTTCTAAAAAAAGGCCCATTCATAGTCTTAACTGAAAATTACACACCAAAGAATGCCCCCATCATAATCTGAGTAGAAAGGGGACCAGAAGGTCAGGTTCCGAGGGTAATGCTAAAGAAAATAATTGAATTTTTGCATTGCGTGCAAAAAGGGTGATACAACATGCAAAACTATTCCACACATGCGGAAAAACCAGTCCACACTTATAAATAGGCGGGGCCCAAGGCTCCATACCTTGACATTCCCATGCACTAGGTGACTTTTATCTCATGCATGAAATATCATCCTTTCTACGCAAACAATCTTGTATTCAGTCAGTATCTTGTGCGCAACAATGAGATCTTTCACGTCACTGCCAACTCTTGAACACACCTGACTTATCCGAATTGTTTCATGAACTAAGACCATATTATGGGAAACAAACTATATTTATCACGAAAATTCCATTCCTTTTCACAAGACCATTTGGGAATTTTAGGATCTGAAGGAAAGGTTCTTGAATATACTGAGGTCAAGAGGGAAGTTTCTGCTGCATCACGGAGGACATAGATGATAAAAACCTCTCAAATTGTTTAGGCGAGAAGGGTCTTATCTAAAAATCAGACGATGTTTGGTATGATAACGCAATATCAAAAATATTGTGTTCTAAATGACAGTATACTGATATGGAACATCAGTATTCTAGAAGATATTTTGATACCAGGATTTGAGACTGACACGCCATTGTCTTGGGTAACATGCGAGGATATCCTTCCATGGTACATCATCATGAAGAACTATCAACCTATCACGGAAACACATGACATGGCTATTTATATCTATAATCCAAAGACCTAGACTATTGTGGGGAGCAATCCGGATCCTAAGGAATCTCCAACTCACTATTCGATCACTTTTAGGATAACCATCACCGATGAGACCAAATGTTGGTAGAAATTGGACTTTGGGTCTAGGGGAAACTTTATGAGTGAATGGGCATGGGCATACTGGGTACTCCAGATGATGTGGATATTTTTCAATACAATTTACCCTATCCTTTTTCATGTTTTCTTCTATTTTTTTATTAAAATAATTTATTCTATTTAATAATTAACAATTTGTGTATTTTTTGTAGAATAAATTGTTTAAAATATGTTTATTTATTGAAAGTGTGATTTTAGTGTTTATTTTTATTGTTTTTCAGTAATAAAATAAATTTATTATTTTCATTTAATCAATTAATAATTTATGTAATTTATTTTCTATTTAATATGGCTCGATTCATTAATTTAATTAATTTTATAATTACATTTTAAATAAATAACTTACCTTTTGTTTTTGATTCTTTAATTAATTTAATTAAAAATTTAATTTAAAATATAAATTGTTTTTACTTTGTTTTTATTTTAGTTTAATTTCATTAATTGTTTAATTAATTAATTTTTTAATTAACTTAACAAATTTAATTTAATTATATAAAACCATATATGGTTATACTATGTATATAAATGCATATTTATATTTACTATTATATTTACACTTACTATTAAAAGAATATATATATATCTATATATAAATTTATATCATTAAATTTAATTATAAAATTTTATGTACAATAATATAAGTGTTGAAAAGTATATATAAATAAATAATATTGTTAATCAATTTATTGTAATACTATATGTTATCAAATATTATAATTATTATTAAAACAAAATTGGTTATTAAAATTCATTTTTTTTAATTTAGTTGTTTAATTTATTTTAAGTTTAATTAAATTATTATTTAAATTTTTTAATATTAAATTGTTTTTTAAATTTATTTTTTGTGCAGGTGACACTGAAAGGTTCTTGTCATTGACTCAAATGAGTCACCGACACCCCCTCTACTCCAGTCTCACCAACGTCTCACATCTGTGACTTGAGTCACTAATAGTATCCCCATTTTGATCTACCAAAATCTTTTATTGATGACTCAAATGAGTCACTGATGTGCCTTTACTCCTTCCACATGTCTCACCGACCTGACCTACCGATACACCACCCACCAACAGACCCACTCCCCCTAACTCACAGATGCTGCGTCGGTGATTAATTGATCTACCAATACCCCTCCCCCTATTTTTTCTCAAACTACCAACATTGCCTTCCAATGTTCTACCGATAGTTCTCAACCCATGAACCTATAACCTACCGATGATACACCACCTACCAACACTATTAGCTTCACCCCCATGATTGACTTAATTATCTCACCGACTCCATCCCTCTCCCATCTTTTCAACCTATCGACACAACTTCCATCGTTCCTTATCCATTTCCCTTCTCATTTCTCCCCTCATCTCTGTCTCACAAATACACTTCATCCCTCAACCACCGATACACTTATCCCACTCAAACAACATCAAAACAAGAGTAGTAGAAAAAATCCAGTAGAAAAATTAAAATTGACTCAGTAGTGCACACAATTTCGAGCAACAAGTAGCTAATATTGAAAAGTACAAAACATCATAGCAGCAAATTAGATCAACAAAAATTTACCAAACAAATAATCAACATCATACCGAATAAAAATCACCAGTATATGAAAATACCAATTTGAAACCCACCTAATCAAACAAACCAAATATGAAGTTTGAAATCATCCTCTATCGCTGCAAATACAGAACCCATACTAGCGCGAAACATGAATCCAAAATCCTTAAACCCAACCCCAAGTTCCCTTATGTGCCTTAAATCATATTTTTTTGCTACTGGTCAAGTCCCAAACCACCCTCTCTATCACCTCTACCCCATTCTCAAACTGGAGCCTGCCACCGCATCCCATTCCCCACCTACTCCTACCGCGAGTCCTCTCTGCTATCTTCATCATTCACCCTGCCCTCACAAAACCAATAGCCTCCTAGTTCCTTTTCTCTCACCAAACTCGAGCCCTCCGCTTTCCCCCCTTGCCTCTTTCCCCCCCACCATCGGGCCGACTCCCATATTCCCCCCTTTCCTTCACCGAACCTGACCCCCAACCCCTCTTCAATTTTATTTAATTTTATTTATTTCATTTTATCTTGTATAATATATAACATATGACATATATAAATTTTATAATATATAATAATAATAACTTTTGTAATTAATATAATTATTTATATAATAAATATATTTATTTTCTATTAATAATAATTAATTTTTTTGGTTTCAATAAAATTTTTTATATACGTTTGTTTCATTGTACATAATTATTAAATTATATAATATATAATATATATATAATAGTTTCATAAATATATATTTATAGACAATAAAAAAATTATAATGATAGTAATATATTAATAGTTTATCAAATGGTATTAAGTATATATTTAATAATACTTTTTTATATTGTATTTAATTTAGAAATTTTTAATAAATAATAATAATTATTTATCCATTCATTTTTTGGAAAAAATTTATTATAATTTCTTTCATCTTAATTATAAATATTTTATATATTAATATAAATTTAATATTTGTATATATTTAAATACATGTACATATATAAATATAATTATTTTAAATAGTTTCATTTTAATTATTTATTTGTGTACTTGTTTTAAATTTATTATTTAATTCGATGTATTATAATTATATAATAATAATATAAAATATTTTATTTATATAAATATGTTAACGAATTTGATAATTTGATAATTATTTTTTATTAAATAATGTATATCAATTTATGAATTCTTTTGTTGTTTAATAACATGTGGATTAAAATATTTATATTTATTTCTAATTCTCATTTTAATTTTATTTTTTCTTTGTTTATTTTCTATTTTCAAATGGGATCATGCTAGATTTTGGTGGGACTTTTCATTCTGTTAGGGGGTATCTTCTTCATTCACATGAATGGAGGAAATGAAATTGTGAAATCACCACATGGAATCTTGGGAAGACCTTCACAGAATTCCAGAGTGTTCTACTTGAGGCAGCATCAGTTCATTAAGGGGGAACAAGTAGAGTATTGTAAATTCATCCACCACTTCCATACTACTCACTGGGGGTTGAACAGATTCACATCATTCTATTCACTCCATATCATCCAAATCCTTCCATTCACCTCTCTCCCACTTCATCCATCGTCTCGATCATCCTTTTTCGACTCTATCTAAATCCATTGCAATCTATTAATCCATTAGACAATTTCCATTCACCTGAGCACCAGAAAAGAGGTAAGAGATAGACACAAAGAAGGATTAGGAAGTGGATATGGAACTGGAGCTTGAGGAAGAAATCTCACGAGAGATGTTGTTTCATCATTTTCTCCCTTTTGTTTTCATTTTTGTATTCTCAAGCATGCATAGATAAATAGATAATGGGAATCAGTTTGTAATGAAATGGTTATCTTTTAATCCATTCTGCTCTGTTAATTGGATTCATCAGTTCAATTTTTATTTTTGGTTTTTTTCTGTTCATTTATGAGTATCAATTTACACTAACTAATAATTGAAGGGTGAGGTAGTGAATCACTTCACCTTGTATCATTGACTAAAGAACCAAAAATTAGAAAAGGTAAATGTATCTCATCTCCATTTTTATTAGATTAATTCATGGGTTAAGATCAAAAGATCAAGGCTCATAGAAGTTAACCGAGCTGTGTTGATCTACTGAACATGCAACTTAGTAGATTTTCACCATTTTCCTATGCACCGAGTGATTTAATTAAACTGTTTAGAATAAAAGATCACCATTTTATCAATTAAAATTAGCCCAAGGAACTTGATTCATCTTTTTTATTGTCTCACTCTCCACTTCTTGTTTTAACTATATTCACCTTGTACCATTCCACACACACATTTCACTGATCACCTCATTGTTTTCTTTTAGTTTTTGTTGTAGTTTATAATTTTGTTTGTTTTAGTTTTGCTTTGTCTTCACAAAATTAGTCCTTACCTATGTTTCAACACACTTATTCACAAAATATTGTTAGTTTGTAGGGTTTTTAAATTTTAAATTTGCGCGTACTCAATGACATGTGCGGTCACCAAAAATGTGAGGAGTTCAGGGGAGATTTGTGGTCTATCGGGCTGTTTGATGCTGTGTGGACATCACAATTCAAATTTTACCATCCATATGACCTAGTGTCATAGCTGTTTATCCAGTGGTACCCTAAAACAAATAATTTCAACCTCCACCATGGAAAGGTATACATCATCCTTTAGGACATCCATTGCATCGTGGGAATTCCCTTATAAGGGTACGAGTAATAGAAGTTCATTCTAATGGAAAATGATTGGGGAGATAAGATGTGTACTGCCAATTTGAAATGAAATTTGTTGAAGCTAGATAAGAAGAAGTTGAAAACCAACTACATCTCAAAGGATATACCCTATCCAGGATGGTTTAACCAGTTTCTACTGAAGGAAAAGGTAACAAAAATGATAGGAAGGGGGAAGCAGTTCCAAAACACATCGCAAAGGGGTAAGACAGGCTTATACTTAATGGTCCTAGAAGTAGGTGTGTACCAATCATGGGGAATTAGTTTAAAAGAAAAAAAGGACCCAAATGTATGATATTCTTGGTTCCTTGCTAATTTTCTGAGCATGTTGATGCTATCAGTAAGGGACATGAGTATGGGGGTTCATCTAGGTATTTTGGTGATGGAAAAAATCATGGAAACAAAGAATAAACTCAATCTGGGAGTGCCTGTGTTGGCCAAGATGTATAGAATTCTGGGGTGCATTCAAAGAGGATGTATTCACATTATAATATGCAGACAATTTCATCTTCCTCGTGTATTGGTTGCAGTTCATTGTAGTGGCTAGACTTCCTAAATTCCATCCATCTTCCAGGTGATGGTCTACACCCGTCCCTACTAAATATTGTTGCAATTCACCTGTTGATGCTTAAAGAGGAAGAGATAAAGCTCATGATCAGAAACCATGAGAATTTCCACATCCAATCCATTCAAACCCTAGCTAGACAGATGATAGATTATGGGAGATTCCCCCTTAAGTAGAGATAATACTTTCAAAGTATCAAGGGCATTGTGCTGGTAGCCTGGACTAACAAGAAAATATTTTTGAACCCTATGTTCTGTTGAGGTTTTCCTGGCGGTTTGGGTGTATAAAGAGGGTTACAAAGAAATTATATACATGGGTTTAGGAATATCATAATTACTACATCCTTAACCAACAAATAACATGTCCATGACTACTATATTTGGTGAATGCATTACCTTTCCCCCTACTAATGATAATTTCAGCCTACCAACAGAGTATGCCGAACATTAGGTAGTGGCATATCTGGAAGTTATCTTGCACAATGCATTCAGTAGATAAAGGTGGAAATATTAGATCCTGTATGGAGAGAGAGTAGATGAGGAAATACTGGGGAGGTGAGATCAGATGTAACTCAGGCGACTAGTCCATCACAAGTTGGAACTTCTACGGCAGGAGCATCACAAATAGTGGTCACATCTCACCCTCTAAAGAGCGATGATCCCATATTTGACCTCATGGAACATCTATATAAATCTTAAGAAGGAGACTGAGATACATCTTGTAGACAATTACTAATTATATTTTCCCATCCTTATGGGTTTCCTGGACAACGCTGCAGAAAATGTTATGTCTGAAAGCCCTGTGGTAGAAATTGGTGTGCACTAGACTTTACATGAAAGATTTGGGGAATATTAAATTGGAAAGGGCGTACTTCCATAAAAAAATTTGCATACCTTATTTCAATGGACTTTTTATAAATTCCAATGGGGGAGGTATGAAGAACCACCTCTCTAGTAAAAGCAATGCTCGTCCAAGAAGATGACCCTGAGAAAACGCTTCCTGAGTATGACGATGATGATGAAGAAGATGAATAATAAGAAGAAGAATATGATGATGATGATTATGATGATGATTATGATTGATAAGAAGAGTTTGGAGGTGAGATACCTAGTAGTGAGAGTCTTATAGGTGAGAGGCCTTAGAGGATAACAGCCCACCCGGGAAGGCCCTGTGAGAGCGATGAAATCACAGGCTCTGATGCGGAACTGACCAAACAATTGAAGGTGAGTCTCAACTATAACCATTACTAGTATTTCTCATTTCATAATTATAATCCACTGAACAAACTCTACCCTATTCATAAACACATAGGTAATGATAGTCAGGAATTTCCCCCTATAGGGGATGAGAATGTACCCATGGATGTTGAAGAAAATCCTCATGAATCTGTATCTGGAATCAAGTATGGAGGAGGACCGACCATGATTGTAGTGGGTGAAGGGCCATCCATAGTTTAAGTGGCCAGCAGTGAGCAATAGAGAGGGGATTAAATGGTAACCTTAGAGTCTAAGGCTATTATTTCCACTCATAAGGAGGCAATGTCAATCATTGAATTAACAAGTGTTGAGGGATCTCTTGTGGTGGTAGATTCTACAATTACTCAGGCATTGGATACCACTACACTTGGCTCTTGTAAGTTTCTACCTTTGTAGGATCACTTATTTATTAGGGAACTCAGCTGACGAAGGTGTAAATTACCAATGCATTGATCACATGATTTGATACTCGACAAACATTTGAGTCCGAAACATCTACGGGAACTCTACTAGTGATTGCACCAATCCACGCAAAACCAACCATTCAAACTAGTCCATCCCTGGCACCCAATGAAAAAGAAGCTACAATAATAGGTGATTATACTACTAGATTTGAGCTCCAAGATGGTGGGGGGAGGCCTCCAAAGAAGAAATGATTCCAAAAGAGGGCCATGCCACTTAATTCCTAGTTATTTTTCCTAAGTACATGCCTATTAATCCCGAGGAGATGGAGAAATCTAATGATGATGTTGTAGAGGAGAGTCATATGACATGATGCAAGGATTTTAAGTTAATCAAACACTTACTCAGTTAATTAGAGGTAGAATGAATGAGTCAGATGGGGTCACTTCGCACATGGATACACTTTCTCTACACCAGAGGGGTGTATTCTCACTATCATCATATAATAATCTCTGATTATCTGGCCAAGAATATGTGGTAGATTATCCAACAATTCGATGCTAGCTAGTTTAAGAAGAAATAATAGAATATCTAGAAGTTTCTTGAGGCTAAGAAGGATTTATGAAGCCTTCAAGATCAGAAAAATGAATGATCTTCATTTATTGCAGGCTAATATGAGCTCATTGAATGGTTGAAATCCATGTTGGTGGAATCCTAGGAGAAAAAAGACTAGGAAAGCCAACAAATTTTTTAATTCAAAGACGAGTGAGAGTGAAATATGGTCGGATCCAATAATATTCACTCCACAGCTACAGATGAGGGAAATGAGCTTAGGGAGAGGGAATGAATTTTGGAGGCCTCATGCCACAAAGTGGTGGTACTGAGGTAGTCCATTGAAGGGGTTGATCCACAAGGGTTGTGTTTTTTTAAACTCATGAAACATGTTTTATCACTTATTTACTCATCCTAAACTATGTTCATGGACTTAATGTTTTCTTATTATTATTTTTATCACTTCATCTTGATCATAATTTTGAAGTAACTATCGATCAATCTCTAAGCTCACATGGGTCATACCCGATGTGAGAAACAAGGGACAACCACATAATCCTTCACTTTGTGTATGAGATTTCTAGCTATTCATTGAATATTTATTGGTCTTACATTATTGAAAGACCACCCAAAATATAAGGTTGATGGAGAGACCACAACCGGATGACAGGGTTCCCGAAATAGCCAACATTCTTTCCCAACATTCTCTAGTGCACTAAAAAGGTAACACTAATGGATTTAGAGTCAATCCAAACAAAGGGGAATAACAAATGTGAATATTGATAACCAAAATTCAGGACATAATGATAGTGGTAGGAAAATATTAGATTCATATGAACCTTATTCAAAACACAACATCTATATCGACTGTCTGAGATGGGGATGAAAATATGAGGGACAACCGCTGACTGTATTAAAAAACATGGGGCCTAACTCAAAATGTTGTTCGATGTGACATAACGCCGACCCTTAATTTTAAGAGAGATGTAAGGCTGAGAATCCATACTATTAGTGGGTTAGTTCATAAATTAATGAGAATGAGGATCCAAATAAATGGTATAAAATGTGTGGGGTGGAGTGATGGGCTTCTTTAAGGGTTTACAACACTCTTGAAACTACGCCACTGTGACAAAAGCACATCGGATTGGAGTATCAGTTTGAATCATGATCAATCCTACATCCATAGGAGACCTCTCTAGTGATGAAAAATAATACCTTCTAGTTGTAAATTATAAAATGAGGAAGATATACATGTAATTGTATCATCATACAGTGAGGATGATGCATGAAATAGTTTAGTGTTATATAGTCAGGACGTTAAACATAGTTTAAGATCATAATGCATAGAACCTGGATAATAGTATAATGATTTTTACATAGACTAGGGATTCTTAATTCATGTTCATATATATTGGACCATAATTAGAGGAAATGAGCCAGAATAGTTAATGAAATTGTGGTTGGGCCCAAGGCGAGATGCTCAGGTGGCCCAACATATCCTGCGAGGGTAGGAATCAGGCTATACTTAGCTATGGAATTCTATACAGTTTAACTTCATACAGTAAGGTCATATGAAATCCAAGGATAAACATGTGGCATGGTATATAACCCAACATGATTTAGGAAAAATGAAGTCCACAATCCACCCCACACGTTCCTGAAAGGGGGAAAGGGCCGAGAGGCCAGATGGATGAAAAGGGTTGTGGCTAGACCATATAAAAAGACTCTAGGAGTCACTATGTATCCCATAATAATGAGAATAAAACCAAATATAGTTCTTGAAGATGGAATGGAAGATGGC
Organism: Viscum album; assembly: GCA_963277665.1. Classification (NCBI taxonomy): domain Eukaryota; kingdom Viridiplantae; phylum Streptophyta; class Magnoliopsida; order Santalales; family Viscaceae; genus Viscum; species Viscum album. The sequence continues at coordinate 376,544,221 of OY728142.1, forward strand.
CAATACCAAAAAGTGCGATATCCTCTCAGGAAAAAAATTGTAGTTATTATACATTTTAATGTCATGTGAACTAGGATACTAGAAGTCTTAGTTTAAAGGACATAGACTTTTGTCCATATGGGCTGGAGAGGTGGCATATAACATCATGAGGTAACCCCATGTGAATGAGGAAAAAGTAATTCCAGACCAAACCATACCTTTAAAAAGATGAAATTTCAGACCAAGAAATGGATAAAAAGGTTCTGAACATTGTGGCTAGACCCAGATGTAAAGTACCTGGGTGTCACTATGTATCTCAGATGGGTGAGAATCAGGCCACACATAGTTCTTGGAAAATGGAATGGTGGAGGGACAATGCCAAAAGTTCAACATCTTCTTGAATTAAGATATCATATGTCTTTGTAGTTTATCAATACATAGCTTGGATGTAAGAGGTGTAGTTTAATATCATATGATAAGAACACTGGAGATCCTAGTTTATGGTCATAGAACTCAGAACATATGGAAGAGATATTCTTCCATGCAGGCACAAAACTCACTCAAATCCCTATGCCCACATGATCTATTATTTGTGTGGAAAACAAGGGTGGGTAAAATCTTTACAACACAAGGAAGCACGCAATAGGGAATGAAGGTGTCGAGTCATAGATGACCCCACGACGTTGGTTTTTCCTCTCAACGTGAAAATGTGCATGGAGGGATAACACCAAGGGTGTTGAAGATTTATCTGAACATGATGAAATGGACTGGTCTGTGAATCAAAAAACCTATATTTATGGAATAATGGATTTGGCGTAACGATGGAGGATAACTATTTACCATAGTAAAAGTAAAATATTCATATCATGTGACTACTTATGGGAACAAATAAGTTTGTGTTGATTGCTGACCATATTTACGATGTGGGACCTATTTCAAATTTCATTAAAGATCACCTGGGATGTTGGCCCAACATGGTAGGCGAGCCGTAAATCCAAGAATCCATACCTTCTAGGGTTCCATTCAAATCTGAGAGATAATAGAGACCCATGAAAAGGGATGTGTGAAGCATGGAAATGGAATGAGAGTATGTCCGTAAAGAATTCAACTTTCTAGGTCCTAAACCACAAAACATCTAAGAATGTTGATGAGTCGGTGTAGAGGTCGAAGAGATCAACTTGGGGATGACGACTTGAGGAGACTAGCAGAATAAAGGGATAAATGGTTTGGCGAACCCAGGGATAGACCCGAGGTGAAATGCCCGGGAATTCCTACGTATCCTCTAAGAATGGGAATCAAGTTATACACAGTTATAGAATTCCATGCAGTTAAATATCATGTGGTAAGGGTGTAGATGAAATCAATGTCTTAGAAGGGGAATGATTATGGTTTGGAAAAAATAGTTTGATGTGAATAAGGACATATAACACCCGTACAAAACCATGCACTTCCAAAAAGAGACTCTATCCAAGGTGCTAGAAGAAGGGTATTTTAGAAACATTTTGTGCATTTTAACATCATAAGGGACAAAGGGGTACTTACCTTTTAAGGTCACACTGAAAGTAACAAGAATTTTTTAATGTTTAATTTCTTGAAAGGAAATAATTGTTTAATGTCAAGTAGGATGGGTGAGATATTCGTTTAAGGGTGTAAAAATTAGACCATATGATAATGAAGAAAAGGAAAAAAAAGTTGAGGAACCTAGGGTTTGACCCAAAGAAGAAATGTTTGGGCATTCCTGTATATCCCATAAGTATGGGAATCGATCCATATGTAGTTCTAGATATTCCATGTAGTTTAACATCATGTGATAAGGACGTAGATGAAAGAATGAGGTTCTAAAGGTAATGTGCATGGCATGATAAAGAATACATGACATGAACGAGGACAAAGAATCCCACATCACACCATGAAAAATACCTAGGGGGAACCCCAGGATAAAGGGTATGAAAAGATCGAGAGACATGGGGCTAGACCTAGAGATGAAATGTTTGGGATTTTTTACATATCCCATCCTGATGGGAAAAAAGAAACTCGTATTTCATGAAATTCTATGCAGTTTAACGTCATGCGATAAGGATGAGGGATATATTGTTTTAAGGTAGTAGATCTTGGACCATAGATTGTTATTTTAATGTCACGTGCATGTGACAGAAGGGGAGGAAAAGGTGAATTTCCACACCCGGTATTTCAGACACCATGGGGATGGAGATAACAATAGAGGATAACTGATGACCATGTTCACAACACAATATCCTTATCATGTGACTTGGAATAAGAATAAACAATTGATCATTTACTATTTACCATATTCAAATTGTGGGACTTGTATCAAATTTTCATTCGAGATCCTTTGGGATGTTGGACTAGAACGGTATATGAGCTAAGGCAGCATGAGACCAGGCCGCTTGGGGGGGGATTTTAGATATGAAAGATGGTGAAGATCTAAATCAAGGTCATGTGTAGAGTATGGAGGTACCCATGTATTTTAATATATTTTGGTAAAGATGATGAAGATCTTAGTTTATGGTCATAGATCTAGGACCATAGATATATGTTTACCATTTGTAGTTTATCACCATGCAGGATGAAAGAGATCTTAGTTTAAGGTCATAGAGATTGGACCATATGGTGTATTGACTATTCACAGTTAATATTCATGAATAATGAAAAGGATATTATTTTAAGGTTATAGATCTCAGACCATTTTCAGTTTATCATCTTGTTGGACAAAAGGACAACTCATGCCAAGTACTTCTTGAGGAGTTTTTCATTGGGAGGAGAAGTAATGTGCTCACCATACATAGTGACTAGAGAGTATACACCATTTGGGTAAACATTGGAATGACATAGGGTTCATCCTATTTAGGCTCCAAATATGGTGGCTTCTTACCAGGTATCATTTGTGTTCTCAGGGCCAATACCCTGTCACTTTGTATGAAATAATAGGGAAAAACATTCTTATTGAAATCCATGACTATTTTGTTCTGGTGCCTGTCTAGATTATGCAATGCTTGAAGCCTATTCTCACAAGGGATTCTAGTTTATCCAAATGGACTTATGCTACTTTGTCTGAAATATTCTTACCATATACATTTGTGCGTTGTGATGGTAATTAAATCTCAATGGGTAGGAATGCCTCTATTCTTTACACCAGGTAATTTGGAGTCATGTAGGTGAAATTATTAGTTGTTGTCTGGTAATCCCCAAGATCATTGGGTTTCTTGTCTGGCCAACTCTTCTTGTTCTGACCAACCATATTCTACAAGATTTTATAGATGGTTTTGTTACACCCCTCGATCTACCCATTTTCTTGTGCGTGATAATGAGAGGTATGATTTGAATGGATATTGTACTTAGCACAGAACTTATTCAGCTCAGCTTCATAGAAGTTGGTGTCATTATCAGTGAGGATGGCCTGAGGGACTCCAAATTGGTAGATGATATTAGAGATCAGGAAGTCAACAATGGAATGGGCCTTTTATTCCTTGAGAAAAATTGTCTCTTCCCAATAGGAAATGAAATCATTAGAAGTTAGGATGAACCTACAATGGAAATTCATTGATGGTGGATATATTCCCACAACATCGAGTCCCCAGACCGCAAAGGGCTAAGAGTATATGGTATTATAAAGGGTGTATGGTGGTAAATTTATAAAATTAGCATGGATCTAACATGCATGAAACCTTTCGGAAAACTCGATGTAGTCATGGATCACAGTGGTCTAGAAGTAGCCCAGTCTTCGGATCTGATGAGAGAGTTTTGGCCCTATCTGATGAGCTCTGTAGGAACCAGCATGGAATTCTTGAATAACCTGGGGAATCTCATCTCCTTGAATGCAGAAGAAGAGAACTACATTGAACCCATGTTTGTAGAGGATCTTCTCATGGATGAGACTAATTTAGAGGGTGAAATGAACTGGGTGCTGATAGATTTGCTCACGTTCGGATTTGTCTATCGGGAGATTACAATGTTGGAGAGACTCGATAAAGGATGTTTTCTGATCACGGGTCTCCAATTATATAGAAGGAGGAATCAGAGGTCCTGATGTGGATTCACAAGTATTGATATGACTTACCTGCTGACTATCATCATCATCTGAAGTGACGGGAGTGATGACTCTTCGATACGCCAGTTGGATAATCAAACTATCCTGGTTAGGTTCTACAAGAGATGTAGTAAGGATGTCTAAGGAATCAGATCAACCGTTCTATGACTAGGGTATGTGAGTAATCTGTAGAAGATAAGGGAATTCCTCTATCAAATGGAGAGTGCACTCTAACAAGGGTTCAAGCACTTGATTTGTAACAATGTCTTCACCATTGATTTTTTGATGATCAACGCAGAGTCCCCCCCCTCACATGCATGTGCGGAACATCGATATGGAGGGCCAATTCGAGGTCGGTGATAAGATCATGATACTTTGGCTCGTTGTTGGTACAACATTCTATCAATAGGAATGAATAGGGAAAGAAATCCTATGAAGGTTTGGTGAAGATGATACCCAATCCTACCCTGTTAATTTTGGGATTGTTGATTCTCCTGTTGGTTGGGCTTCACGAATTGTCATAGAAGTACATCTATGTAAATTATTTGATCTTAATTCCACCCAAGGGTTCCCCATACCCATTTGGTCAAATGGAATCAATTGCATTTCCCCAAACTCTAGAGGCTGTTGACTAGAAATGAGGGCCTAGGTGTGCTTATGGGGAAACTATGCCCTCATTAGAAGAGTATAACACCATAGATTAGAATAATATAAAAATAGAGGAAGTAGTAATATCATAAAATATAAGTAAATATTGTAGGACTAATAATATAAATAAGTGGATGTTAATGAATACAAATATGATCTTTCATATTACATGATTTACAAAAAAAATCCAAAATAATTTACATTGTAGTAATACAAAATATATGTACCAATAGTACAAAAAAAGAACAAAATAAACTTAGAAGCATCACAAGCCTCAGATTGGAACCTTTCTCTCCTACTTATAAACTGTAATCAAGTACCTATAGAAGGGTTCTTACCCTTATTAACACATGCAACAACATAATATGTTTGGGCCAAAAAACGTGACCCAAATAGGTGGTGAGACTAAATCCCAGTATGTAACCACCCAAGGTCTGTGCCAGTCTGTCAGGTAATATATATAACAAGTGGTGTACAATAGGGGAATCAGTAAACTATGAAGTACTCAAAATTAAATAGTACTACAAGTATTATTTTCCATTTACATTTATTTTATGTTCATAATAAATTCAATTACGATGAATTATTTAAGTCTTGGGATTCGGCCTAGGACAGACAATCCCCACACAAAAGTAATCACAAAAGATGTATCAAAAGACCACCTAAACAATTATAATTGAAGACTGAATCCAAGATTGTGATTTTTATTAAAAAACTATTTATAATTCCTTTAATTTGAAATTAAAATTATAAGTAAATTTCAAACATGAAAAATAAATATCTACCAATAGATCTCATCCCTTGGAATCCCTCATTGGATTGAAGGTTTTCTTGACATTTATATAAATTCTCCATGATCTTGACCACTACATTCGAAGCTCACTCGTGGTATAACATGATAATACACTATTTGAGTCTATCCATGGTTTTTTAACAGGGGTCATGGTTCATCCTTGGTTTAAGGTACAATAGTCATATGAGCCTAACCTCACCGTTTAACCTAAGGATATGGATCACCCATTTCTATTTACCCCTCTATCATCTCACATAAGAAGAAACACATGTAAGTTAAACTACTACATGGATTCTAAGTTTATAACTCACATGGGGATATATCATATATAAAAAAACATGTAAATTAAAATATTACATGGTTCAACATTAATAAACTCACATGGGCGTTTTATTTGACAACCATATCATGTAATTTAAACTATTACACAGATTTAACATTAAATAACTCATATTGGAAATTTTCATATAAAAAGCCTATCATGTAATATAAACTAATACAATGCCTTAACATAAAAAAACTCACATTAGAAGCTTCACAATTGCAGGAAGTCATTCCAAGCATGCTTAAACAAGCATGGACATAACATGGGAAAAATGGTAGAATCCTTAATCCCAAACCCTTCCACAAAAAAATTTCAATTTAACATAATTTAAATTCCATTTAATAATTAAAACCATTTTTAACAACCCAAGAAGGTAAAATAAGGCATGTTCCATAGTCAAACTAGGCCAGACGACAATAAATGGTCATCAAAAGAAACCACACCCATGGGGTGGCCCTAATTCAAGGTAAACAACCTAAATCATGAGTGAGAACAAATTTTCAATTACCCAAACATAAATAGGTAATAACATATGCCAAATATCAATTAATGAAACACTCTCAAATGGGTGTGTGAAACTCTGTCATATATAAACATCTTGACAATTAGTGAAATGCACAAGGCCACCTACCTCGTACTCATGCAAGTCTCATTGTCCAACATCAGCCTATAATTCAGTATAGAATGAAGTAGATCTATAAAATGAGGGAAAACACTCAATTTTAGATAACTTCATTTAGAGAAAAAATCATGAAGAAATACTCTAGAGGAATCAAGAGCTTAATAATTAGGTTCAAATGGCTCTGAAAAAAATCAAATCGGAGTTTTGATAGAGTGTTTGGAGGAGACATTAGTTATACTACTTCTAGTTCATGAGATGAGTGAGCCATTCTTTCCAGATAAAAAAAATGATTCTACATCCCACTTTAATAAATAAAATTAAAATTACATGGAATGTATTATAAATTACACTATGTTCCCATAAAAATCATAGCTATTTCATTACATGGTCATGTATTGGGATTATACGGCTTGTAACCCTCATTACATAACATGTTTTTTTGAAAATAAACGGCTTATAACTTCAATTAATGTAATGTAACAGGCTTAGAATCAATCTTTTATCTCTTTCCCCTCAATTATATTATGTAAAAACGAAAGTGGAAAGATCTGTACATCAATGGAAGAACCCCGTTCATACAGAATTATCCAATAAAAATTTTTTTCCCTGAATTGACCATTCGTGGGTGGTGAAGGAACAACTGATAAAAACTACGGCCACTGAAATCATACATTTTCCCCCCTCTTTGAGATATTTTCTTGTACTCTGTTGTGCTTCCATAGCTCATGTATTAATAGAATGACTTTCCATTGAGAAACTTCATGCTATGATACACAATTCACATAGGATGCTTCTCAAAGGACACATATACTTGTAATAAAATCTATTCTAGTTGAAAATTGGGAGACATGTATTAAAAGTAATATTGAAATAGAGAAACATGGAAGAAGTTGTGCATAGCCCTGTACCTAAGGGGTAACTGGAATTAATAGGAAACCGGCCAGACTCTCTCAGTAATCTCAAATGGCCCGACGTATCTTGGAGAAAGCTTACCATGTCTCCTGATCATCTTGTGTCCCAAACATAGAGAAACATGTAGTAAAAACTCAACAAGGTTATATTTTTATCCTAAGAACCCCCAAAATCTAGGATGCATGCCTGAAGCATGTCCTTCAGCACCTAAATCATGTGTTCTGTCTGGCCATGTGTTTGGGTGTGGTATCCTATTCTCAAAAGCACATGTGTACCCTGTACCATTTGTATCCCTTTCCAGAAATGATATGTAAACCGTGAGCCCCTATCTGAAATGATATAATATATATCATCATGCATTCATACAATATCTTGGATGTACAACCTTCCAATATAATGAACACTGATGGTTTCCTTGATCGATAGGAAGAGTGAAACCTTCATGTGCCTATTATTGAAAGCACAAATGACATTGTTACCAAAACACCTCCACCATTGGAAAAATCCACCAAGCACACCCCTGATCATTTTAGTGCTTTTACAAGCATCATTTTACTTTAACTGGGTGAACCCAAACACAAATGAGGTATTATCAGTGGCCTCAAAGAAATAAACAGTCAAACCACAATCAACTTCATAGAAACTAGTCACACATTCTTTCAATGAAAGAAACTGAGGACATTCACATAACCACAACTTCAAACACAAGGAGTGTTCAAACTGGGTCACTCAAACTATACATGAGGAAAAAGAAAGATAATGACTTAAACTATCACTGAATAAATTATCTCCAAAATACCAACTTAGTAGGTCGACATGTTGCAACAGGGTACATAACCTTCTCCCAAGACACCACACATCTACCACTACAACAAAAACTGGGTTTAGCGGCGGTTTTGTGGTGGCGGTTCACAAAACCGCCTCTAAACGTTTCTGCCAAATGGTTTTGCGGCGGTTTTTAATAAACCGCCGCGAAACCTGAAATTGTTTTAATAGTCGCGACCCTTCCCTACCCCACCCCGATCTCTCCCCCAAACCCCCGTGCCCTCCCTTCTTCCCCTAACCCCCCCGGTGACCCGCAACCCTCGACCCCCAACTGTCCGGCGACCCGCAACCTCCGGCGACCCCGCAACCTCCGGCGACTCTGAGACCTCCGTCTCCGGCGACCCCGCGACCTCCATCTCCGGCGACCCGTATTTTATAGGTATGTATCCATTTAACTAGGTTTGAAATATAGAAAATTTTGATAGACTTCACGCATGGTGATAATATTGAGAATGATTGGTAGGTGATCATTTCATTGGAGGTTTGAACATGGATTCAATAATTTATGACACAACAAGTTAATATTGAATAGTTATATAAATCCTAGAGTACAAAGGAGCATAGTTGAAAAGATTAAATGGGTGGTATTATGGAATAAAATTGAGATTATGGATTGTGTAGTGGGGATATTTCCTCTTTTACATGGTTGAAAAGAGGGAATGAGTGGGTTGTTATGGGACATAACTTGGTTATATGAAAAATTAATGTTTGGTAGTTTTCTTATGGAATGGAATATAGTTTTTAATCATGATCATGACATGGGGTTTGATGGAATTAAAAAATATCATGGGTAAATATTAAAAAATAAGCCTTTTAATTAATGGTTAATAGTTGGGAAAAATATGGGTGATGGCTGCATGGTTTTTCATTAAATATGATTAATATAAAATATAAATAATGTAATATGGTTGGTGAAATGAATCTATAAATTGGATAAATGATGAGGCATGATGGTAAATTATTCATCTTTATTGTGGATCTTTGTATAAGATGTGGGGATGGTCATTGTGTTATAGTTGGCCGTGATGGTAATGTGAGGTAGTAGTAGTGTGGTGATTTTTACTAGCTATAGAAGTTCTATTTGTTTATTTATGTCTTCTGTTGGTCTTGTGTGTGTCTATAAATATACTTAAATATTAATATTTTTGGTTTTTGAATACATCCCACTTGAGTTAGATACCCTTCTCTAATCCCAATATGCTCTGGGTACTAGGTTGTTTCCCCTAACATTCGGGTTGGTGATGGAATGGATGCATGCCTACTCCCCCATCCCCACTCTCCCTTCTAGTTTTAGAATTATATTTGATGTATTGAGGTGGGTAAGATCATAATTATAAAGTATATAGTGAAATAGAATACCCTAATGGTTATTTATGTGAAGGTACATTACGTATTTGAAAACCCTTTGAGTTATTGATGATGATTATAAACTTGGTGCACTATAAGTCCCTATGGTGTATTGAGATAATGATATGATGTAAGTAAAATAGTGGACTATAAGTGGTCTTTATGGGATGGGATATTGTGGTGTTGATGTAAGGATATATATTAGAGGCTGTGCATGGTATGTGGAGGGAATTAGGTTAATGTCCTTCATGATTTTGATTCCCAACAGTACTGGATTTGAGAAGTGTTGATGATATGTGATATGTGATAGAGGCTATTGGCTAATGATGATGTTATGGATAAGGTTTGTGGTATGGTTGTAATATGAGATATAGTATTCTATGGAATAAATGTTAAAGATATTGGGAGAGTATGACATTTGATATTAGGGTGCGATAGTGAAAAAATAAGAAATTGGTTTTAGGGTGCCTTTGTGTCACATTCATCTGATATTATTTTACTATGCATGATTATGATATTTAGTAATCGAGTCTTGGTGAGTATTTTCAATAGTTGACCTACTAGGTGCTTACTAGTTATGTTGTTTGTTCAATGATGTGTTATTATACTCCTTTAACTTTTTCATTGGAGGTATTGTGTATAATCATACTAAGTATACATATTATGATAAACCCCATATATATAAAAAAATTCAAGATTCCTAGGATATGTTTTGTGACTAAGTTGGGTCGTACTATCTTTGTGCTTGGTGTTTGTTGTGAAATCACTACCGTGGAGATTTATTTGGTATTTTTATCTTGGGGTTTTTATTTGTTTACGTATTCATTATTTAAAGTATTACTGTTGATTTAAATATATATATATATATATATGTTATGATGTTATTCAGTGTTATTCTTTTTTTATTATTGGTACATATGATGGTAATTCCTCTCATCATTATTTTTTATACCCCTATTCTAGTCATCAACCCGGGGCCTGTAGGAGGTTGGATATGGGGGGTCACTCTCATCTTTAATTTAATTCTAGGAAGAGTTGCCATTGAGGTTGTGTATTGAATTGACCCGGGTAACCCTCAAACGTGGTAACTGACCCATTCTGTTACATACCCGAAGGTTATTCCTGATCCTCGTGGGTTTGAGGCAAGCACCAATGCATCAAAAAACACAACAAAGGGAAAAATTTATCCCAACATGATCAAACACATTTCATATATGTATACAAAAAATGAAAAGGAATATGGAATACTAAAGGAATATATATACCATAATACTCAAAAGACAGTAGAAAAGAACAATTAAACAAGTAGTCAACGTTTTGAAAACAAGTCTAACTACATGGACTAAAACCAAAAACTACTCCATGAGATGGTGTGGATGAACTCCCTCCATCTCACCACCAACTACCCAAAACCAGCTAACACAAACCTCACCACCTCACTTTAGCGCCTTTTGCTTCCCAGTATTGGAAGACATACAAATGTCTACGTACCCCTAAGGAGGTGCACAAGGTGTGTGCTAACAGCCTCCATAGGATCCCACCCGGGTGTTCCATATCAAGCCTCTATATAACTATTCATGTATTCTTATTTTAAATATAACATGGAATGATAAGAAGTAATGAAATTTTATAGAAAACATGGGTAAACATTTCCCTTTATCCTAGTTCTAAACAAAAATAGGTACATAATGTATATCAATTATAACTTAGAAATCCAATCAGTACAAAATAAAATAAGCAGTAGAGGCATAAGTACCAAGGAACACTATAGTTTAGACTAGAAGAATACTTATACAATAATAAATCATGTGCACAATCCAATTCCTATAACACATGCCTAGGAAGAATAGGAATACCCCATGAGTAAACCCCCCCCCCACGAAAATGCTAATAGTTGTCCCCTAGAACAATGGGACTAGGAAACCAAGGAAATACCCATGACAAAACCTCCTAATAATCAAAAAACATGGACGATGGACTCAAGATAAACCTTCCACCTAAGTACCCAAGGTAACCTAAGTGCTCATTTTCACAAATCAATTTCAATATTTTAAAAGTACCCATTTTATTTTCATTTATCAAAAATCATGGAAAAACATTTCTCTCAAAAACCCCTTCTTAAACAAATGAAAATAGTCATTCCAATTTGATAAATCAACTTATAAATAAAGAGAAATTAGGCTAATTATCATAGTCTAGATATGGAACCACCAACCTCAAAGCTCAAGTCACACATTCCCGTAATGGGATCCACCAAAAATGAAAACCCAATGATGAAAAAAGTCCCTATAATATAATAAAAACATTAATATTGATATAAATTAGAAAATAAAAGGTTGGTGGAAAGGGAAAACACCAAATACCTCAAGAAAAGACATCTGCCACACCACAACTAACCAAGGAATGGCCTCCATAACGAGATCTCTCAAAGGATCTAGAAGAATACACAAAGATTCAAAAACATAGGCCACCAGATCTGATAATGTTACCCTAGGGTGCCACCATTATCAAGAGAAATGATGAATCAGAAATATTTCTCACCCAGAGAGATGCACCACAACTATAATAAAAGATCCAATGTTGAATGGATCAATCTAGATGGAGCATAGTCTTCCAAAATAACCAGAGAAGATCTCTAGGTAGGGATCCAAGGGCCTGGAGAAAATAACTGAAACCAAAATAGCCACTCGCCTATTTTAAAAACTACACGAGGGCCATTTGATGATGTGTAATACTATTACCTGCTGTGAAATCTATGGTGTTCTAGTATGTTGACAAATCCTTCACCTCGAATTAAAAATCCATTATTTTAAAATTTACGATGTGAAGCCACTCTTCCCGAGGTGTAAACTTTCACAGCATGAATACGCTTTCATGACATGGAGACATATGATGATTGGCCAAATTATAGGTCAGTTGGCAGCGGAGCCGATTTCCCTTACCATTTCATATGATGATTGGAGATATATTACTCCAAACTGGAAAAATGATGTTTTCGATTCTCAAATAAAGGTAATTTTATTACATTATGGTTTAATTGAATTTCATGTTACTAATATGTTCAAAATGAATTTCTATATAAAGATGTTCTTCCACTTCACAGTTGCTGATGTGATAGCACAGAAGTGGAGTTTGAAAAATCTTGGTAAAACATGGAATATTTTCAAATGGTGATTGTGGTGTGATGTCAACGATACTTCATTGACCTTGGAACAAATGTATGAAAAGCTACCCAGTGGGGTATCGAAAGAGCAATGGAAAGTTTTTGTTGACAGGAATCGTGATGAGAAGCGGATGGTATTGAAATATATATTATTATATTATCCGTATTTTACATTAATACATGTATATGAAGAGGAGATGACATTGGATACATTACTGTTAAATTGCATTTTATTTATTTCAGGATCTCTCTGTTGGAACCATGGTCTTCTATGCATGATTTGGAGTATGGTTTCTATTTGTTGTCAATCATTAATGGATGTCCAGTGTTGGCTGAGTTGATTCTTGTGTTTTTGGTTTTCACATAGATGGATATCTATTGAATTTATTTTCTGATTGCCAACAAACCCAAAGGGGGAGATTGTTGGAACCATGGTCTTCTATGCATGACTTAGAGTATGGTTTGTGTTTTTTGTCAATCATCAATGGATGTTTGGATCGTGTACCCGCAAAGAGATCATACCATTCAAGCACAAAACATTATTGAAGGTGGCACCGTTTCCCAGTGATTGCCAAATTTTTGGGGTCCAAAATCTGGAAGTTGTTGAGCATCTCGAAAAGTGGATTTCCATGAAGATAGTAATTAAATATGGCAAAGTCATGAATTTCACGAAGAGTGGATGCATGGTTTGGAAATCACGAAGACCAGAAGAATGGAGGTGGTGAGTCTTCACGATTACATCAAAGCTTCGTGAACGGCAGAGTTGAAGCGCATCGTGGCAGTGAAGGTCTTTGCGAGGGAGCTTCGCGGCGAAGGCGTGAAGGAATGATGATGGTGATACTCCGCGATTACGACGAGCTCCGCGATCCAAAAATTTCCGAGGTGCTTAGCGATTTGGACACAATTCCGGCGGAAACATTGGAGCTTCACGATTTGAGATGACATGGCGTTGACTTCGCATGGAAAGTTTGAGGGTCAGTGGAATCACCTATAAATAGAGGCCGACCCCCTCAAGAGAAAGAGAGAGATTTTCATAGAAAGTTCTTTTCTCTCGGTTCGCAAAGGTCTCACGTGAAGGCAGTGTGCTTCACGAAAGAGGAGCTTCATGGCGGCTATTCTAGCTCCGCGAAAGGCGTGCTCCCGGAGTTGGCTCAATGAGCTTCACGAAGAGGCAGAATCTCCGCGACAGCCAAGTATTGTGAAGGCTGGAGCATCGCGAGAGTGCTTCGCAATTGAACTTCACGATAAGACAGGGACTCCGCGAAGGCTTGTTTGAGCTTTAAAAAATTGGGAGCCTTGCGAAGTAGGGTACTTTGTGAAGGCCATTTCCAAAGGTTTTTTTCCCAGTGGACAAGGGAAAAGGGGGTATTCATCAGTCGATGGAATTTAAACTTTAACAGAGCATCAACTCAGGACTCTGATGCAAGAAAAGTCTCATGCTAGACAGGAGACAAGGACCTTTATGTCTATCTATTGAAGAGACCTTCACATCTATAAACTGAGTGAGACTTCACCAAGGGCAGTGAGCCTAGGGGAGTCAACGGGAGTGACCCAAGGGAAGCAGTGAGCTATACCTGAACCATTGTAAAGGAAGTGAGCCTGGGATAGAGTGACTGTGCCCGAACAATTGTAATCCACAACTAGTGAATATTAGTAGAATTAGGTACGACTGACAACTTGTCGACGTATGCTCCTTGGACGTAGCCCTTAGTGGTGAACCAAGTAAAAATAGTTGTATCATATCTCTGCATTTGAATTTTTCATTACTGATCATATGCATCATACAGATTTAACGAGTTCCTACCAATGTGGGAACAAGATCCACAACATTAAGAAGAAAAGGTTGACACCCTGATTCACCCCTCCCCTCTCATGGTGTCCCAGGGTCCTACACACTCAGGATATAATTCATCAAATAGGGAAAAGCAAGTCATCCCTCACACGGCGGGCTCAAAATGATTTTCTAGAAGTCGAATGTCATTGGTAATATTTTAAATATTTTAAATATTTATAATACAATATTATCTATTTAATATATTGAATTTTTGATTGATCTTTTCTTAATGAAGTCACAGAATTTATGGCATGAAGCCTCCCAAACTGAACTGTGGTTGGATGTTCACAGAAAATCAGATGGCTCTTTTGTTAATGAGCCTACCAAAGAAGTTGGGGTATGAAGTCAAATTTTTATTATAATAACTTATTATAAGCTTTTACTGTGTTAATATGTATTGATATTTGATTTATAGGTAAAAATTAAAGAAATATGGGATTCCAATCCTGGGAAGTCCTAATCAGTCTCTCAGGATGACCCGGTTTCTCAAGTCCTTGGGAAGGAGCATCCTGGTAGAGTGCGCGGGATGGGTTTGGGACCCGTACCATCTGAGGTCTTTAGCAGGCCATCAGGGATTCCAACCTCATCTACTCCTGGTTAGAGTCATCCCATACCTGAAGATGCTCATATGGAGATTTATTCTCTACGAGACATAGTTCAAGACCAAGGGGCTCAAATATCAGCTATTCATAAAGTGTTGACTTATTTATATCAACAGATGAGCAGATATGCCCCCAGTGGTAGTGCACCGAGTGGTGGTGAGCAGGTAAATCACAAAAAATCAAAATAATTTAGATTGAAAACTTTTATTGGTTTTAAGTTTAATTATAAATATGCAACAATATTTAATTTTCAATATAATGTTCTTACAGGTGGCAGTAGGAGATGGAGGTGGAGAGGGTGACGATGCATCATCGAACCATGAGTAGTATTGTTGATGTGTTGAACAAATATGGGAAAGGTTGGTTTGTATATATAACATGTGTGGTGTATGGAACCTTTAAAAACCCATTGGTCTTAGAGTAGCTTCAGTGGCTAACCTTGAATGATCACTATAACCTCAGGTTGTAAAGAGAATGATGTGTTTGTTTCATTGGTTAGATGATCTATGGTAGTAGGCTCTTTGATGTTTCTATTGTAAATTCAGCATTGGGAATTGGACTCATTAGGGTGTTGCATGTCCAAACAGACATGTTGAACGGATATCACTAGATCAAGATGGTTTTATGAGGTGATTTTCATGATCATTAATAGTTTTTAGGAGGCACGTAACCACGTCACATGAAAACCAATCCAACTCCCTTCCCATGAAGCTTCCCTCTTTTCTAACTTTTATTTTATGAACATATTGGGATATTTTTAGATGACATGTCATATGATAAAAAATAATAATCATAGGGGTTTTACATGATTAATTGGGCTATTTGATGGGGCTTCACATGATCAGGAACAGATCACATGAATTGCATAACCCCTTTGCATGATGTTCCTAGGGTCATGTGATCATGATCCTCATTGAAGTTCACATGGTCCTTGTGACCTAGGTGATTAATCTATATGTATACATGCTAGAATTTTCTTTCCTTTGGGTATATATTAATACCTATGCATTGGTAATTTCTTTGTTCCTAAAATATACAATGCTCATTTGGCTAGCGTCAAAAAATGCCCCCCAACAAAAGTGATGTTAGGAGGAATAAGGACTCAGTTATGAGGTAGGAAATGACTTCATGAGTCTCATATGCTTTCTCTGGTTGGAATTAAAAACATATTTTGGTCTTCTATAAGTCCATTCATATTCCTTGAGGTTCCCTATAAATAGGGGTTGAGAGGCTGGTCATTTGACCAGTGATATGAAGCTCCATAGCTCTCAAAACCTCCTCTCTCGTGCGATTGTTTTGCAAGACAACTTTGCATGACCTTATCACAAGAACCATACAAGAGACCTAATCATTTGATCATGTCACTTGACCTCTTTGTGTGATCACCTTGTCTAAATATCTCACTTAATCAATCCATGAACTAATTAATGGTAATTTATTTGAACTTTGATGCACACCCTTGGCCATTAGTCTATCTTATGTGATTCGGTTGTCTCTTGAGGATTTTTTCATGATCTACTAATATTTATGTGATTCATGTGACCTTCACATGGTAACATGATTATATTTATTAAGAAAAATCACGTGATTAAAATATGACTTATGGGTTATGCGATTTTTGTGACCTAGAATGGATCTTGTGGTCCACGTAATGTTTTCCATGTTATGAACTTATTTTGTTTGATTAGCACAACCGATTCTCTCTTAATGGTTACATATCTTCTAATATATTCTATATTCTCACATGTTGTCACTCTCTATTGACTATATTAAAATGATATTTTCTGAGGATAGTTAGTTAATTGTGGCACTGTTCTTAGGGAAATATTATACATTTAAAAATTCACCATGGTTTCATATATTCATGATCTCACTCATCAATTGATTTCTCATATTTACTCAAACATGCTCATCTTCTCTCTAGAAAACCAAAAAAGTGGCTTGAGCATAAAGTGTGATTTGCACCCTAGTGGTAATTTCTCTGATGAATGGGCATGGCCATTTTGGGTTACGTAGATCTGCACAAAATTCCCCTATCAATTGCATGCTATTCATCAATACTAGGAGACATATATTTTTTATTTTATCATGTACAATAAACCATAATTCCATAGTGAGTTGATTAGTTGATGGTTTCTAGTAACCAAAACTATTTATCTAGCCCATGGTGAGGTAGAAATTGGCCTATGAAATATTTTTAAGCTTGGGGGAATACTTCTATTAGTGGAAACATATGGTCAATTCCTTCCCGTTGAGAATGTTTGGGATGGAAATAAATAGACTCAGACCTTAGCAGGAGACATTCTTTCCATTGTAAAGGAGAGGTAGAAAAAGGATTTGTACTTGCATTTGATTGTTTAATTCAATGATTGGATTAATATCTTCTTTTATAGAAGTGGGGCTTAGGCATCTATCATACGCCCTCATCTATTCCCTTCTCAAAAAGTTTGGAATGTCATGGGATCATTTTGCGCTACTCTAGAAGCTAGAGAGTATGCCTCATGGGGCTACCAGGTGAGACTACATGTATCCCTAAGTCTTTGGTTAACAGGATACTTGGACATGTTTTTAAATGGAGGGCTCTTCTCTGTTGGGGATTCACATTTGGGAATCTGGGTCTTCATGTTGGTTATAGAAGCATGAATGGTAGAAGGGAAACCTCTCAACCTATCCATTCCAAAACTTTCTTATTTTTATCAGCATCATGGCCATTTTCAACAAGGTAATATACTTTATCAAATTAGTTACCCTTTTAAATTATTATTTTGTTGGATATGTGATCATTTTTAGCGTTATAAGCATCAGAATACTTCCAAAATTCCTGATTCTCTATTCTATCCAAGGATGCTAAATATCTCTGGGGTTGAGGAGATGTATTTAGGTGATGAAAAGGTTATGAAATGATGTTTCCCATATTATTAGTGATAGTTGATATATCATGCCTAGTTGTTGTTTGAGAATCCCATATGTCTTTCTGTAGAAGTTGATATGTGGTATGTTAATGCATGGCCCCATTGATGTTATTAAATTATGTTTTGCATATTAGTTACAAGAGGAATTGGCCATGTAATTGTTGTTAAGAATTTTATTTTTCTTAGAATTCTTGTTTGGTTTATTTTTCAGGGCAGTGGTGCAGTATAAGCAGAAATGCTATTTTTTTGGGTCAGCATTTCGTGGCGGTTTTAACCGCCGCTAAATGTAATCGGCAATACACTTATCAATGGCTAAAACCGCCGCAAAATCACTCCGGAATTAGTGGTGGTTTTAACCGCTTCTAACCAGGCGCATGACACGCCTGAATTTCACGGTGATTATTACCGTCACTAAATAAATATCCCGTAAAACCGCCGCTAAATTTACCAAAAACCGCTACGAAATGAGGTACTACGACGCTTTTCTTTGACCGCCATGAAATGAATAAAACCTTCACTAATAGATTGCCGACGCGCAGTTTAGCGGTAGTTTCTGTAAACCACCGCCAACCCATATAGCGGCGGTTTAAACCGCCTCTAAGTGGTGGTTTTCTTGTAGTGTACAAGGAAACCATTCACTGAATCTCATACTTGTCTCTTACTAACTCTCCCTTGTTAAAACATCCACTTATCATTAAACATGGTTATTCCATATCATGAGTAAAGGAAAAAACAAGATCCATCCCACTGGAATCATTACCCCTTTTCAAAGCATCACATATGTGCTAGACTATAAGTCTGAGATAACCTCGGATTCATCAACTCTAAGACCAAATAATGCACCAAGGTCATCTATACACCCCTTTACTAGCGATACTTTGGTAAAAGTCCAGAAGTCCACATACGAAAACTAACTAAACATAAAGTGGCACCCGCCTGGTGGTCACGTCAAGGAAAATAGAAGGAATCCAGAGTCCTTCAAAGGAATTCTTACACAGGAATGCAAATATCACTTAGAATTAACAAAAACTCATTGAAGAACACACATCAGTGAAAAACACACAATAGATCACAAACTTGACCATCGACTTTAACTGTAGCGCAATGTATAACTGAAACTCTCTTTGTGCATCTAGGATGATGTCTAGATAGGGGAAATTCCCATATCTTAAAAAAGAGAACTCTAAAAGGATTTCAAGGAACACTAGAAAATGATATTCGAACCACTATTGGTCAACCTTCATAAAGAAACTCAAATTCACTTTCCAACACATCATCATTTAACTGGCCATAATTCTTTTATCCCATGGAATTTCCATGACAGTTATCGCTTAATAACAGAGGTCCATTCATGATCATTGGTACCTCCCAAGGACAGTACACATAGCCAAAATAAGACAACATCATGTTTTCAAAAAAAAAACAACATGAAATAAGACATGCAAGTATCAAAGGATTTCAAGTAGAATTGACCATTTCTGAATGGTCCTTTATTATGATTCTTCTACATGGAAGGACACACTTAACCAGAAATAATGTGATCCTCACTACATAAGAGTGTCCTAGGAATCGAGAAGAAGTACTAGTATCCCTCAAACACACTATTTCATAACTAACTTAAATATGTGAGTGTTGTTCCACGAACCACGATCACCACAACTTATAAACTGGCATAAAAGCTGAAATTAAACCATCCAGTGTGTCAAAACACTAGTGTCCTAGAAAGTCCTCTCGAGTAGTAGGAAAAACTTGGTTCCATGAGGCTGAGGTCACAATACTCAAGAGATAACCTGAAAACATACACAACAGTTCAAATCCCAACTATTTAACTGAACTCAACAGCTCATTTCAATGCTTAACACTCGATGATTACTGCATATGTCAACATATACTACCCTGAGTTTATGATAGAAAATGACACATTGTGGGTACTATTCCATGTCTTTCAACACTATGCATCCTATTACTAGATGGTTCACCCAGGAACTAGCTCAAAAGCACATCACCTACAAAACCATTTACAAAAATGATGATGTACTAAGTCATCCATTACATGAGGAAAGAGAGGTTCATGTGAACTCCTAAGAAGATGTCCATTCCCAAAGAATGTATAAAGTAATAAACTAAGAATTACTCAATGCTCATTACCATATCAATGGTCATGATTCAACAAAGCTCGTAGCTAAAAAGCGTAGATATCAAAATAGGACAGGTCAACACCTTCCTCTAAGAACATGCACCTCTGCCTTCCCCATGGGTCAAGTCTAGGTGTCAAAAAAAGAGAGATACTACCAAAAGTACCCTACAATAGTCGTGTTTGGTCATGTTAAACACTGAGAGGCATCCTACATGGGATCCTCTTGGTAGACATGAGTATAGACATCCTACATGAAATTCATGATCAATAAACAACAGAGGAATCCTACAACATGGATCCTCAAAAAATGGTACACAAAAGAGGGATCATACAAGGGTATCCATAGATCAACATGTAAGAGAAGGAATCTGTCATGGGATCCTTAAAAAAACAGTTCTGATGACCTCATATGACAGAAGGTCACTTCCTACATGGGAAAGATCCTAAATATAATATGTCATGAGAGATGGATCACAATTCATCTTAGATAAAAGGTATCAAATAGGTTGTTCTGAACATGAAATCAATCATTCACGCATTGGTATCACTCTCAAGAGTCAACTAAAAATGATAACTGGAGGAATATTCTCTCTATTTAGATAGAATTCCCAAAACACACATTAGTTGTCATAAAAAATCTATATAGGTTTAAGCATCACAATATACTTAGAAAACTACTCAGAAAGGATTACTCTCATGTCCAAAACTGATAAAGGGGAACAAAATAGTATAATAACCTCAAAGGGTACCAAAAGAGGTGTACAAGGCATGTAGACACCATACACAATTTGCACCCTTATGCTCTCACATGGGCATGTACCTACACTGGTTTGGACATGTAAACACGTCAGTTATACAATGTGCAAGTAGGATACAAGCATGTACAGAAGTATCCCCTCCTAGACATGTACTTATACATGGCCAGAGCCACACAAGGTCATCCTATGTAAAACTAAACGGAGTGTACTTAAGGTACACGATGTGTTCTGATCAAAACTCAACAACTTGAGTTTTCTCTAGCACAGATGGTTACACGGTCAGCGACCACACCAAATGTACATATGGTATATAGGGTGTACCTGAAAAAAAGTTCTTTCTTCTAGAACGGAAGAAAACATGGCATGTGTTCATAGGGCCACACACCGTGTTGTCTGGGTTCTTAGACAGTAAGCCTTAGAAACATCCCTGAAAACCTTGTTTTTTCAAAATAGAGCAACGGTGTTCCAAATTAAAATTTATGGGGGCCCATAATTCACATGAATCAAAGCAAGGAATACACATATAGAACATAACAACAGAATATATATCCCATGGTAGAGACAAGATCCACAAAATTCTGATCTAATAGGGCCCATACCCCTCAAGGATTAAAGTTTTCCATCCATCCAATTCAATCATAACACGTACTAATACACCTATCACCACAACAGGCATATCTATCATATTGACTATTATAACAATATGCATATCTAGCACAACATGTATCACAACAACATGAAATCAATAATTCTCTCTAAATGGAATGATAATAATGCATGAAATGTGATTTTTAATATGTACCTATATGATGCATGTGATAGAATACCCTCATCTTATGAGGATATAAAAAACCAAAACCTCAATTATATCAATAATTACATCACAAATACAAGTTTTTCACCCAATAGTGAAATCAAATCAACTATAATTGTGAAAAATCCTAAAATCAAAATTCAATTCGAGGACATTTTGATATTCCCTATACATGGGGTAGCTTCTATGGGGAATAGTTTATTACCAAACACCATTTACTTCTTATCCCTATCTAATATCCCCAAACAGTAAAGAAAACTAAAAAATAAACACCTATAATACCAATTTTTAACATCCCATATCTAGATGCCACCCGAGGGTACCTTCTACCCGGTTGGCCACAAGGCCTCAAGAACATTTCCCCAAATGTCATAGGATGTTGATTAGAAGTGAGGAACTAGGTGTGATAGTGGGGAAACAATGCCCTCAATGTAAGAGTATAACACAACCGACTATAATAATATAACAATAGTGGAAGAAGTAATACCATAAAATAGAATTAAATAGTCAAAGACTGATAATATAAATAACTAGATGTCATAGAAAAAAAATATGTTGTTGTATGTTACATGTTCTAGAAAAATATCCAAAAATGGTTTCACTATATTAATGAAAAATATACATACCAACAGTCCTAAAAGGAAAAAATAAACTCAGAATCATCACAAGTTTCATATTAGTCACATGCTCTACTACATCGAAATAGTAATCATGTACCTGTAGAAGGTTTCTTACCCTTACTAACACCTTCAAAAAAATAATCTATTTGGACCAAAAAAACATGATCCAAATAGGTTGTGAGACTAAATTTCAATAGGAAATCACCCAAGGTCTGTTCCAATATGTCAAAATATATATATAACATGTGGTGTGAAATAAGGAATGAAGTAAACTAGTAAGTACTCAAAAGTGAACAGTACTAAAAGTATCAATTTCCATTTAAATTCATTTTATGTTCATTATAAATTCATTTAACTTGAATTATATAAGTCTCAGGATTGGGACTAGGCCCAAAAAAACCCATAAAAAATTAATCACATCAAATGCCTTAGAAGAAAACCTAAACAAGTATACGTGAATACCAAATCCAAGCTTGTGATTTGTCTTGGAAAAAATTTCATAATTAATTCCATTTGATATTAAAATTATAAGTAAAGGTCAACTCATGACATATAAATAGATCCCAATAGATCCTATCCTTGCAATCCATCATTGGATTCACGGTTCACTCAATATTTATATAAGTATCCATGAGCTTGACCGCAATATTCATGGATCACTCATGACTTAACATGATAAGTTGAAATAGTCATATGAGCCCAATATTGCCTTTTATACAGAGGCTATTGATTCCCCATTTCTATTTACCCCTATATCATTTCACATAGGAAGAAACACATTAAATTAAACTATTACATGCCTTTAGTATTTATAACTCATTTGGGCATATATCATATATCAAGAAACACATGTAAATCGAACTATTACATGGGTCAACATTTATAAAATCACATGGGGGATTCATATATCAACCATATCATTTAATTTAAACTATTATTTGAATTTAGAATTAAATAACTATTGTGGGAACATTTCATATACAATCCTATCATATAATCCAAACCATTAAAAGACCTTTACATAACAAAACTTACATGGGCGGGTTTAGAATTTAGGGAAAAAATTCCAAGCATGCTTAAAAAGCATAGGGATAACATGGGGAAAATGGGATAATCAATAATTCCAGACCCTTTGTCAAAAAAATTACAATTTAACATAACTGAAATTCTATTTTATAATCAAACCCATTTTTAACAACCTAAGAAGAATAAAAAAGTCATTCCCCATAGGTAACCTATGAGAAATGTCCATAAACAGTCATTGAAGGAAAACACACCCATGGGTGGCCCTTATTTAAGGTAAAAACCTTAATTCATGAATTAGAACACATTTTCAATTACATAAAAATCAATAGGAAATAACAAATGAAAATTATCAATTAAGGAAAAACCCTCAAATGGGTGTGTGAAACTCCGACATATATAAACCTCTTAACAATTACTGAAAGTCACGATACCACCTACCTAATACTCATACAAGTCTCATCACCCCCACACCGACCTTTAATTCAAGATAGAATGAAGTAGATCTATAATATGAGGTGAGATGTTCATGTTCTGAAAACATCATCGAGGAAAAAAACCATGAAGAACAGCTCATGAGTAATCGAAAGCTTACCGAATTGGTTCAAATGCCTTATCTGGTGATCGAATTAGAGTTCATACAGATATTTTGGAGATGAAATTATGTCTAGTGCTGCTGGTTCATTAGAAGGGTGAGCCATTCTATCCAAATGAAAAAATACAATGATACTTCCCAATTTAATGAATAAAAATTAAATTACATGACATGTACTTGAAACTACATGTCGTGTCCGTACAAATCCTATCCATGTCATTAAATGGTAATGTATTGGGATTATAAGGCATGGAACCATCATTACACGGTGTGTTTTTGGAAATTCACAGCATGTAACTCCCCATCATGTCATGTGATAGGCCTACAACCAGCCTTTGATATCCTTTTCCTCTATTATATTTTTTATAAAATGAAGAGGAAGGATCCATACCTCATATCAATAACTTGGTTCTTACAATATTCCAACATGGGATGACTTGATCCACTAATAGGATTTCCTCATCTAAGAAATAATGATCCAGAGACTGTTATGCATGGGTTATATGGGTGGCAATAGAGTCTACTAGTTATTTTCCCTTGATATGTTTCAAGGGGAATAATCTAATGTCAAACTATTGAATGATCATTTCCCATCAAGATAGATGGTCTGTCAATATTGGATGGTTTATAATGTACATTAGTACATCCACATGGGACACCAAATATATCTCATGGTGATGAAAATAATGTTGCAACTTCTACACTATGAATACCAGTGGAAGACAACTCTTCTCGATAGAGGAATATCTTGTCTCTTTATCTATGAGCAAGTGATTGAGATTGTATAAACTATTCTCTATCCCCTCATTGTTCATCTGGATGATAAGGGCACTGAGAGATCATTCCAGGGTGGTCACATAAAGGATCATCAATTTTTGGAGACATGTGGCATCAGAACCATAAGTTGTAGCAGATATTTCTTAATTTTCTCAAAAACACTCTGACACTCTCCATCCCATTAATAATCAACACCATTCTTCCTTATCTAGAAAAAGGGATTACACTTGACAGCAATATTTGCGACGAATCAGTGAATGTAGGATATTTAACTTTTAAAACCTTAGATATATATAAGTTTTCTCAGAGGAGGCATCAAGCTTAGAGCCTTGATCTTCTTTGGATTGATCTAGATGCCTCTATATTAGATTATGAATCCAAGAAAAATTCATAAGTAAACCAAAAGGCACACCTTAAGTGGTTCATCTTTGGGTGATAGTAGCTAAGGAAGAAGAACCCTTTCTCAAGATCATTGATATGGTCCTAAAACTAATGGGATTTGATCTCTAGATCGTTCACGTACCATTCCACCAACATCCTGAGAGTTGGATTGAATATGAGGTGCATGGAACACTAATAGGTGGATCCCACATTATCATAATGAGAAGAATTACATGGTAGTAAGTGTTACCTTGTTGTGCTCTAAAGGTGTTGGAATCTTTATCCTTAAGGTGAATAAATATTTTATTATATATATAATACCCATCCATGAATCAAAGATCTTGGAATCTAGTGGTGGCATCAATCAACAGTTTTATCACAGGAAGGTGGAAATCATAATTTGAGTAGTGATGGTTGAGATCCCAGAAGTTGATGTAGACTCTGATATATCTAATCTTATTACTGATATTCAAAATATTTTCTAATCATATTGGGTACTAAAATTCCTTGATAAAGTTGGATTTAATGAGTTTATGAGCTTCAGCCTCGACCATGGCACTGTTATTAGGGTGCATCTTTCTAAGATCCTCTTTGATCCCAAAATGGTATATTGGGAGACCAAGGTGGTGGATGGAGACCTGAGGATCTAGTATTGGAATCTTGTTGTAGCTCTAGGTGTATAGATCTTGATGCTGCTTTGAGAAACCAACATACTATTACTTATACAATTAAGCCATAACTGCACTGATCAGTGTCAGTTTTAGATATATCTTGGTACTGAGGTTCGTCTCTACCAACTCATCAATGGTGGTGGAGACACCTTCCAATAATGAGGGAGGTGCGTCTTCCAAATCCCTTTCATCGTCTATGGTGAGAGTATCATTGACAGGTGAAATCATTATGAGTTAGCTGATCGTGACGGAATGCTGGTGATGACCTAAGTAGTTGTGAAATTTTCATTGAGGGATACTAGCACTGCTAAAACTATGTCGGTAGAAGCTATCAATACAATTCTATTAGGCCTTATACCTAAGGGGGAATTCTTGATAATATCATAGTAATAATGGTGCATTGGCTGGATTCGGTTCAACCCACACCAATGGAAAAAGAAATTATGATGTACGTTTTTTTTCATGGGGTGAACATCCCAATACCTTATAGGGTTATGGGGATCTAGAATCTCTTAATCTTGATTTTTGTAGAATTATGAAGTAATCTTCTGGCATTCCTTATACTTGGGAACATTATTTTCACTTCATTTAGAAATGATGAAGTAGTGACCCAGGTCTAGGGTCATAGACTCAAACTAGTGGATTTGGAGAATGAATGCATCGTCTAAGTCTATCTATTGGTTAGCAACATCAATAGCTTGCTCAACCTCATTGGATTAAATATTCATGTACTTTCTCCTGTAATAGTTAACATCAATGTAGTGGGATTCATAAGATGAAAAGGGAGACACATCACCTTGGGGCATTCCCACTCAACCATTGAAGGATTACTTAAGGCATTGGCGATATGAGGAAGGGACTGTCTCATGTAGGTGGAACCATGGTCTATCCATCAACGCATTGTAAGCAGTGTCATGTGAGACAATAATGAAATCAGTTCGGGAAAAAGGCCACTAAACTAGGTCTTCAGGTAGATCTTTCTAACCGGTGTCTACTACGTCCTATTATAACTTTTAATCTTCAGGTTTGAGGGACTCAGATCTGTTTTAGATAGGCCTAAATTGTAGATTGTCTAGGTCAGGATGAGATTGATCCCAAAACCCATGTCAAAAAGACAATGGCAAGATTCCACACCATTGAACTAACCAGTGATGTACAATAGATATATTTTCCCATATATGGAAGAAAATTAATCTTATCATGAGAATGAGATTATGTCCTGACATTATTTCAATTCCACTACCTCAATATGGAAGGCTTCTGCGGATTCAACCTCTATTTTAAACAGGTGAGGGATTCTTAAAGCATCTACAAGGGATTCACACATATCTACTAACAGTTGTAGAGAATTTATCATCAAGAAAATAATAGTAATGCTATATAGGTGCTTGACCACATCATACTTCAATACGAGGTGCACATTTCTACGAATAAGAGGTCGCTCTGTGGCAGGAGGCATGACAAGCAGTAATGGTCGAATCACCAGATTCTAGATGGCACTGGTAATGTCTTGATGATCACTAGTAAAATTGCACAGAGTGACCACCAGATGATAGTAATAAGTCTAAGGTTTGCCCAAAACTGAATGTGGTTGTTCAAGGTGCAGTCATGGTGGCTCAACCTAATCAAGAAATATGAACTACGGTGGGGTGAATCTGATGAAATAAGGTGAGAAGGATATTCATGTTGAGCTCTGCACTGGGCCTACTATCTGATCTCGGTGGAATGCATAGATTGGATGGATGCACTGTACAATGAATTCTAGTAATTCATATATCCATGAATTTGTTGACCCTGACATCGTCTAGAAATGTTCAGAGGGTCTTCCTGAAACTCTTTATTATCAAGAACCATGTAGGGTTTTACTAGTTAGTTGATATCCACTAATTAATACTCTTAATAATTACTTGAAGAGTTCTCCACTATTTGGAAGATTTTAGGGGAAATACCCATATCCAAGGCATAAAATCACCAAGAGTACGGTATGAATTTGGTATCGGTTACATGATTTTATTTTCCTTGAGATGTCAACGCATGCTCTCCTACGAGAAAGAAGGTTAAGATATCAACACAGAGGTAGTAGCTAAAGGTAGCATAACAACTTCATAAGGATCAGGCTGATTTAAACATGCACCAATAATACCATGGGCATGGGAGAATGCCTTGTGAGCTATCTGGTCATCATAATTTTGAGACCCATGGATAGAAACCTCCTATCATTCACCCTCACTATCCCAGCATGGGTCAACACTTTCAAATAAACTATTCCAGATTTTGTAGCGGATCTCTCGTACCATTGAATGGGGAGAAGGTAGGACTTCCAAAACTGGAAGGTGCTGTCATATCCTCCACTCATGCCAAATACAACTTACCATCAGACGATATTTCCACCTATCGAGTTTCAAGAGCCTCGAGGTGAGAAATAAGAGTGGCGATCAGATCATCCTGTATGGGATTCCTATCTTGACAAGGGTCCCTAACCACCAATGCAATGGAAGGTTATTAATTGTAGTAAGTATCCCCAGTGACCATGGAGTGACTAGTGGAATTTCCAGAGAAATTGAGGGAATAACTTGTGGGGAATCCTTCAGACCAACTGGGGGAACGACATATAGATATAGGTCCTAGGGAATATTTTCACGCAGCTCAGGTGGGTTTGGTGCTGCATATTGCATCTGTTTCCCAAAAGTACCAACCTATACCCTTTTTAATTTGGCAGGGTTTTCAAGATCACTATGAGATAACTCACTGTGGGGAAGTTGTATATTCCCCCTTCAAGGATTACCATAATCTAGCCACCATTATGTGGCACATTTGGTGAGGATATCATCAACTATCCTTCTCTATTTGTCAATCTATTGATGCAACACATCCTTTTTAGGATCATCCTTCAATTTATGCACTGAGCCAGATGGGTTGGGGGCTTGGCGATCCCAATGTTCTATTTACCCTTGTTGGGGTCTTGACTGAGAGGAAATGGATTAAAAGGTGGAAGAAGGCCAATAAATGTTCTTTACTAGTGAGTAACCATGCCGGAAGGGACCAACAGGTGTGGTACCACCCCAGAAGGTATGTTCTCTTCAATGAGTCATATCATTGTTTCCACCTCTACATGGTCATCCATGTTAACTGTGACTGTTTTTGGAGGCATATCCTCAATGATACAAGAAATGTTGGGTTGGTATTGGATAGGAATAAAATAAAGGGTAGCGCACTACCCCCATCCATGGATCAGGACATTGGGTGAAGCCTCCTAAATAATTCTACATAGCATCATAAATCTCAGACACATCATTCTGAGAGGGTTCAGTGATGATCATGCAATACAGGGTGTTGAAAAATAGGAAGTGTAGCCATATCAACTAGGCAGCACTACTGGACAATGTCGACGAAGTGTTCCCGACTCTTGGGGAAAGATAACTGTCAAGAATAGAGATAGAATTTCAGCATCCTTAAGGTTTGATGGAAGCATACGTACTCATCCTGGGTGAAGGATTCTGGAACATTGAAACATGAAGTTGAAATTGGCACGAACATCTGATGGAGATGGTCCCTTGTGATAATGTCCCACAAAATTCTTGGCATATACTTCTGATCCAGCCCTTGGTTTCCCCATTCTTTGACTAGGGGCGGTTGATAGACCAGTAATGACACTTACATTGGCCGTTGTGATGGTGGATTGGTTGATGGAGAGTACATATCACACGGTTAAAAACTATTGCATCTTGAGCTATCTATCAGGGACTATACTGAAAACATCACCACATCCATCTTGGAAAGGCTGAGAACCCCTACTACCCATGTATGGGTGGAAATCATTGGTGGTGTATCATGATGGTGATCATTGTTAACTGGTCCCTATAACAATTATATGTGATCTCTTGTCATGGTAGAGAATTATCCCAGTGATAATAGAGAGGATTTCCCAACATGACCCTGTTAATGAGCCATATATCATTTCTCATATTTTTATATATGGAGGGATTTTGGGGTCTAGTGCATCTCAATTTATGGAAGGATGAATCTGATACATTGGGTTCATGCCCTAGTCCCTGACATAGAGGATCGACGTGAAGGTTCCATCAACAAATCACACTCTGCATTAGAGTCTGTAAAGAGGACATATTTGATTGTGATCTGAGGCTTCTCAGGTTTCTTCTTTTGGTATTGATGACCCTCCCTCCTACACCAGGATGGTTCTTCAGATAAGGGATGATCTTCATCATGGATAGGACACCTTCTTTGATAATATGGGGTGTGAGTGGAACCTAGGAAGATGTCAAATGGAGCAGATGGAGGTCCTCTATGGTTGGGAATGATGGATTAGGGAGGGCCTTCACTTGATATGCTATGTAAATGGGGAGGACCCCCACGATTATGAGTGATAGGGCTAGGAGGACATTCTCTCTAGTTTAAGACACTACGGGGAGGGCCTCTACTTGATATGGTGATGATGAAAGGAGGAAATTTACATTGATATCATGAATTATGTAGAGATCCTCTATACCTGACACCATGGGTACGAGGAGGACCTTTGTTTTAGGTGTCAAAAATTTGGGGAAAACCTCCACCTGGACTGATGATGGTAGAATAGGGAGGACCTCTATACTAAATATGGGAGTGGGGAGGACCTCCACTCTAGTTTGTAGCACTACAAGGAGGACCTCTGTACTGAATGTCATCACCATGGGTCATCCAACAATGGATGATCCTTATTGCGATGACTAGAAAATTCAACCCATCCTTCCCAGGGGTGGTTGGGATCTCAATCCCGATCAGTTTTAGTGGTGCCCCTGCTCTGTAGTAATAGGTAGCAGATAACACATGTATGTGTTGGATCGGTCTGCTAAATTTGTAAAAGATGATTCCCCCTAGTGGGAATCCTAATGAGCTTGTGCTCGATGTCGACATCAGGTATCCAAATATAGGGTCGTCTGTATAGGGGTATAGACAACCTACTTCTCAGTCTATGGGGCTGACTGATGGCGTTGACGTGGCCTAGTGGGAGCCCTTCTTGGTGGCTCCTTAGCCAAAGTCATAGTTGGATGGACTCATACATCCCTAACTTCATCGGCATAAGGGAGTGTGTCATAAGAGATTTCTAGGTAGAGACTTCCAAAATTATTGAATATTGGAGTGGGGAGAAGTGGCTCCTAGTGCGGCCCTTGGGGGAACCATTGTTTTTGGGGCGCAGAATCCTCTAAATATTAATGGGCCATATCTCTCATCGGGATGACCCCCTAATACTTGTACTATTGAACAAGAGAATCAATCAACCTCCTTTGAATAAATTCATTGGTTGATATGTGGTGTGGGAACCCATTAGTTGTGGTCAGGGGAGTCTTCGTAGAAGATGTGAAGTCATGTGGGGTTGACACATTTGTATCTCCCCTGCCCCTACATCTATGGGCCAGAGGTGATTGGTTTCCAACATCTATTGCTCGGGTTCTACAAAGTAGGGAGATTCTTCCATCAGTATAGATAGTTGGAAATAATTTCCCAGTGCCCTAATGTTATTTAGTCTTCTATGGAATGATAGAAATTTCCACACTAACAATATCACAGATTGGGATGCCCAATGAAAAACTTCCCCAAATCCTGGTGAGTTTCAAGACAAGCACACTATTTTCATGGTGGGACCTAGGACTAGATAGATGGATCCAATGACACACTTATATGTTGATGTCTCAAATTCTACTAATCACCATATTGAGGAAGATAATTAACTTTGGGTTCACCATTTCTATTTCTAATGCATTCACCGAGGCACGCCTCACCATTTCGTGTTTGTTGGGATGCTCAGCCGATGGTCGTGTTGCTTCCTAGAATTCTCACTTTCTCAAGGTAGGTGGCATCTATCACCTTCTTGTGGATTGTTTTCTCCATGATCAAAAAGGGATGATGGGATGTCAGTTTCTACGTCCATGGATTACTCCTCATAATTCATCACCTAGTCTGGGTCTCCCTTAATATTAACTCATTGTTTGTGAAACTCTTCCTTGTGCCATATCATTGTGAACACTGGTTAATTACGTTTATTTTTTTATGAAATTACTAAGTGTCAATTAAAGGATTAAACCTTTGGTCAGAAGAGTAGTCAAGTTAGGCATCACTAGTGTGTCTTGACACTGAATCACTGGTACATCTGGATTTTATCTTATTATAGAACTACTCGAGGGCACAAAAGCCCGAGTCATACCACTTCAAGAGTAGGTATCTATATGTCGGAGGAATGTAACCAAGGTTTTCCTTTTCATCCCATGTTTATCATGGGGAGTGCAATGAGTTTAAGATTCAGTAGAGATTGATCAGACTGATCAGAACACTAGTTGGAGTGGATCAGATAGGTACTTCCCTAGGAGGGATGACCTAGAAGGTTTACCATGTGGATGGATTAGAATGCCTGATAAGGACAGATCCAGGGTGGTGTGTCCCAAAAAGGGAAGGTTTCACGCCATGAAGGATGATCTGGAAACCTCAAAGGGTGTATTAGAGGAAGATGGGTTCTAAGGGGACACCATGGTTTACCATTGGCTGGGATTGAACCTCGAAGAGACTTCCTATGTACCCTATTCAGAAGGTAGGGATCAAAACCGACGTAGCTCGTATGGGTTAGGCATGGAATCAAGGTGTTCACAAAGGAAAA
The DNA here is from genome assembly GCA_963277665.1 of Viscum album. Classification (NCBI taxonomy): domain Eukaryota; kingdom Viridiplantae; phylum Streptophyta; class Magnoliopsida; order Santalales; family Viscaceae; genus Viscum; species Viscum album. The sequence continues at coordinate 376,576,653 of OY728142.1, forward strand.
TAACCCGAAGATATGATGTGGGATTATGCATGGCTAGTATCTTGGTGGTGCAAAGAGAAATGAGATGATTTGGGCTTACACATGGTTAGCTGCCCGTGTTCTATGAAGAGTAATGCGATGATTAACATGATTCCACTTAGACGTAGCAGCATGAAAAAAATCAGGTTGAATATGGATGAAATGCCAAAGGATGGAATGAATGGGGATAAAACTAAGAACTAGTGTGAATGTGGTGGTGTTGGGATTGAGCATCAAAGAGGTTTCCTACATATCTCTATAGTTGGTAATCGAAGTCCACATAGTTATGGGATTGGGCGATGAGTCACCTAAGGAGGTGACTCATGGGAATGGATTCATAGATGTAACTTGAATGAAGTAGAACCTTCATGTAGAGGAGTGATCTTCCCAAAATAGACTGGGTCAAGGGAGAGGCATGTATGAGACATGATATATAGGATTGAACCTTAGGGAGGCTTCCTACATACCTTTCCCAAAAAGTGAAAAGATAAAATTCCACATTGTTCAGAAGTGGGGCAGAGAATCAGGGTGTACCCAAAGGATATAAACCTGGAGACATGCTAGGGATTTTTCATGGTTAGTATCCCATCATAAGAGGAACACTCTTGGTTGGGGGAGTATGGATTGAGTACGGAGATTATGTATGGTTATCTACCCAGGAAAATGGGACATGTGGATGAGGTGTACACAAAGGAAAACAACCCTAATGGGTGGATCAAAACACCTCAGGGAGGCGTATGTGATTCATGTGTTCTAAAATGCGATGAAATCACATTAAGAGGGTATACACCTTGGAGGGAGCATAAGATTTAACCATTGGTTTGAGTTGAACCTTGATGAGGCTTCCTATGCACCCAAAAGGAATCAAAACCCACGTAGTTCGGGGAGCGTACAGTTTAACATCGTGCGGGAAAAATTTGAACAAACATTAAATGGTCAGGCCATATTAAAGTGGATTTCTATATACTATAATTCGGAGGCATATATCAAAGTCCACATAGTTCGGTGGTGAGAGGCATGAAGCTTACATATGACTAGCTACCCAAAGAGGATTCATGGTCGATGCTTAATCTATTACCACATGATCCATTATTGGAATGGGAAACATGAGGTAGTAATGGATCAAGAAATCACAACATAAGAGGTGAGTTAGTGAGAATTAGATTGGTACATATGGGTGGATAATAGCCCAATGAGGAAACATGGGCTTACAAATGGTTAGTGTCCCACATAGAAGAATATTGTGAATTACTCTAACAGGGAAACCCAATGAGATTGGAGAGTTTCCAAAAATTGAATGAAGAAATGGCCACCATACATAGATCACCCTATCAAGGTATGTACGAGTGTATGAAGGGGCCTCTCAAAGCACACATGGTGACATAACACAATGGGAGAGAGAGATTGAGAGGGTGCTGATGCTCATCCTTCATAGACTAATCCTAAGCTATCCATACACATGATGATAACAATTTTACATTACATGTTTAGGATAAAGGTTCCTAGAAGTTTAATGCCATGTAGCTTGGATGATGAGGATTCACTCCTCATTCCTAGGACTTACATAACTGGCACACTTTAACCCTTGGTATATGTAAAGAACTATAAATTCTCAGTATTAATGGGGTTGGGGAGTGATCCATTGAGTGTTCCATGTTAGAATATATATGAAAAGAAAGAATATCCTTTAGAATAGCTTTGAAAAGAAGCATTATGTAGAAAAAACAACATGAAACACCACTCGGGGGGAACAGAAAATCACTACACGCAATCCTAGAGGGTTGTATGGAGGATGTGCATGAATGATAGGGGTGTTGCATGCAAGAGGGGTTCAAACATTGTGAATTGGGGTAAATAAAACATAGGGAGAATATAGGATGGTATTAAAACAATATTTAAGGCATGCGTGTAAGATGATGGGGGAGTATTTAAGATGGAATGTTTGTGCACAAGATTGTGTCTTGCATGAAAGATGGAAGCCGTCACATAAAATTAGGGGTTAGTGGAGAAAGAGGTACTACAAAAAGGAATATCGTGCATGAATTAATGCTGTTTTTTATGAAATTTACTTTGAATAAAATAAATGGGAAAGGATCAATCCCTAGTGGGCCCACTCAAAGGAGGACCCCTGGGAGACCTGTCAGACATAATCCAGTAGGTTAAGGCCGTGTATTTCACGTAGTCACGAAAGGGTCTTCATATGTGAATTAGAGCATTGTTTTTTCTTCCAGAATGGTACCCCGGAGAGAAGGGATACACATATATTTATAGAAACAAATTCAGTGACGACGCGCAAGGAGGCCTATGCTCAAGTGGATTTGACATCTCATTTTCCGCAGAAGATCTCGCGCGTGGTCCATTTTCTTAGGTGCCAACATAATTTATTTAGTTTCTCTAGCTTTCCCTATTTTCATAGGAACATGGAAGTATCCATTAGATGTCACATTAAAAAAAGAATATATTGTGTGCGGTCCATTTTATTGTGTGGCTCCCTAAATTATTTAGTGCCTCTGACATGGACGTTTTTCAAAAGGCCGATGCTGAAGAATGTATTTGACATCGCATTAGGCATTCAAGTTTTTTCACATGGATTTAGACGTTGTGTTCTAACCTCATATCTTGCGTGCACCTCCGATGGGTGTCTCGAGATTGTCTGATGATTCAAAATATGCCTTCGATTTTCTCAAAAAGGCCCATTCATGATCTTAACCAAAATTCAGTGCCAGAACATATCCATGGGATTCGATGATCAGATCAATAGAATTTATTGAACTTCATACAATGGAATTTGTTATACTCTTTTTTATATATTTATAAAAATTCATCTAGTGAAATTGAAATCTATTAATATGATGTATAAAGTATATGCCCATCTGATATACACTATAAAACTTAATCTTGTTAAAGTAATAATATTCATCCTGTAAAACAATATGTGTTGATATAAAACAAATTAATAACATAGGAAGTATAAAATTTAAAAATATTTAAGCATACAAAGAAGTAGATTTTGATTTTTAAATTTAAGTTTAGAAATTATTTTTTTGACTAAAAAATATTCCCCTTATTGAAAAGCACAATACAAAACATTTCTATAGATAAAATTTAAATATAGTATTTTAAAAATTACTCACTGTGCAATTTATAAAATTAATAAATTTAACATTATCCCTTTCTACCATAAGAGTATTAATTTTCTTTCATTCTCCCAATTTGTTAATTTTCAATAGGTATTTTAGGAGGTAAGAAGTGTTCTTTGAAATGTTAGTGAAAACTATACAAAAAAATACTATAAAAGTAAAATATTATAATATAAATCAAAAAAATATTAGAGAGAACCAAAAATCATAAAATATTCATTAAAAGGGTTTAATATTTATTATTACAACTAAATTGAAGTGTTTTAAAAAATCAGTCTTTATTTAATAGTTTTTAATGATTGCTTTTATATTTCTAATAACAAATTGATTATTTTCTATCCTAGAATACACTACCTTTAACATCAAAAATTTGTATTCTTAAACTATCATAATATTTCCTTTCATAGATATCTCATAATCTTTCTACATATCAAGATACCTTAGAAAATCAATTTCTTATATGCTTTCACAAGCTTCTAAATTAATATTTTTTAAAAACCTAGAAACTAATTTTATTTCAGTTTTTATCCCATCAACTTGATTATCAAAGTATTTTATATCAAAATAATATTAATTAATCCTTTTAATAAAATGTTTTAGATTTTTAAATTCAACATTAGACATTCCCTCAAATTCATTGAATTTAACTTCATTTTGGATGGCTGTTTCTGTAAGTTGTTTTAAAGGATCAAGTTTTACAATTAATCAAATTTTTCTTAAATGTATTTTAATCTATCTTGAATATCAAAAATGAAATTAAACACTTCTTCATGAAATTTAAATTAAAAAATTGAATTAATTAATTTTAATTTCTTTTCTATTGGATCTTTTAATTGGAAGTGAATTTTTTGAATTTCATAAAACACCTAGAAAGAAACGTTCTACTACTTTTGATAGTATATATTCTTATCTATTAGTAAAGTGAGATTGAGATATCTCTATTACATAAAATTATTCATCTATCTCGGTATTTATTGAATATTTTTATTTATATTCACACCCTTCACTTTTATAATAATCTTATTCATGATTTCTTTGAGAGGCCTGTTTTTCAGAATGACAAGATAAGTAAGTTGATGTATGAGTTGAAATCTATTAAATGTCTAAAACCTTTTTAAAATCTTGGATAACTAAATCTTTCCTCTTTGATTATATATTTTTGGGAACTCATGTTTATTATATAGGAAGATAACATTATTATTTTTCTTGTTAAACCATATCCTATAAATCAACATGAACTTCTTAATCTTGAATTACATCCACATAAATTCATTAACTTTTTCATTTTTAATGGATAAGGCTTCTTATAATTGAATGGTTAGTGGAATTAAAGATAAGGGTTATACTGAAATTATCACAGATACATCTTCCTAAAAAACATTAGTTGAAGCCTCTCACCCACTTACATCAACTTTGGAATGATCTTTTCAAATCCATTTATAAAATCTCTTAGCTATTTAACTTTATTTAACTATATTTTATTCTTTGATTATTCTATGAGATTCTCATAAACTTATTCATTTTAATAATTATCCTCCATGAAATCTAAACCAAAATATTTTCTATCATATTTCTTTTATCATTTATTTTTAATAAATTTATAAAAATCCCATTTATTAATAGTCTTAGTTTTCATCCATGGAATAAGTGTTTACATTTCACAAGCCTTTATTTTTTCTAAGGAATTTTTTTTATACTCTTCATCATAAAAAATGACAATACTCTGGATCTTTTTTATAAAATCACATTCAGAGAAGGAACAAACATGATCTTTTTTTAGAAATTATTTCTTCTCCAAAATATATTGTTTTTTATCTTCCTGGCACTACCTCATTTTTAATTTCTTATTACATTTATAAATTTTACCAACACATAGTTGATAAATCTTGAATATATAATAATATTAAACTTCATTGGGATTATATTTAAAACTTGGATACTATTGAACATAAAGGTTAATAAGTTAAAATTTCTCATATTATATTGAATGTCGTTAATATAGATCAAATACACCCTTAGAGTATCCACATATAATTTTCATGTGATTATAATGTTGTATATCAAAAGAGAAAAAAATAATTTCATCTATTGGGATATGGTATACCTTTCTTAATTTTTTATACAAAGGGAACAAATAAATTCAATATTTGTCATTTTCAAAATATCTTATCTTTTCTAGAAACTTGTGGGAAACTTGAATTTATTATCCTTCCAGAAAAATTCTATTTACCTCACCACCATGTCATATATTTAGATTATAATAATTTCCAAACAAAGTAAAATATTTATTTTTAAGAATACCTACTTCATTACGCTTGGTGGTAAAATAAAATTCTCTAACAATTTTAGGATAATGAAAATCAAAATACACTATAAAATTCATAGGGATTCCCATCCATGTAATATAATTTTAGTCATTAAAATATTATCTTACCATTAAAACCAATTTATTTCAATAAATATTGATTTTACTACTTATGTATTAGAAAAATCATCTGTCAATTCCCTATCATTCGATTGGACAAGCTGTAAAACAATAAAAAATACTTCAAAAACTAACAGATGTAAGGAAATAATAAATACCTGAGATATCCACAATATGAATATGGTTATCAATGATTTGTGACCCACTAATTATTTATATAGTCTCAGGGAGTGACAGTGTCAAGCTTCAAACAAAATTAAATACTTTATAAATTATCATAAAAAAGCAACAGATGGGTTCTGATCTTTGAAATACGTGGTTGTAAATATTTTAAAAATGTTTTATGTTTTTAAAAATTCAAATATTTATAATATTCATTATAAAATTGTTGGAATTTATAAGAAAAAATGTTGTTATAATAAAACATGAATGTTTGTAACAAATTTTAGATGATTTTTCATAAAGGATATGATCAATGAAAAACAATGTTATAAATAAAGAAAAAAAATTCATATAGGAGGTATTTTTTAATACATTGTTATAAAAGTTTTCATGATAATTTGGTCTTATATTAAATATAATAATGTAAATAAATGAGTATTTATGTTGAATATTTGGAAGGAGCTTAATCTGATGAAATAAAAGAAGTATATACAAAATATCTATCAGGATATTTTCATAAAAAACATATGAAAAAGATAATATGATAAATAAAATAAAGAGAGTATTTCATCCCCTTTTTTCAAATGGTTTTTTACTATAATAATATAGGTAAAACTGAAGTATAAAAATTATCACTTTTTGTTAATACTTTAATTGTTTTACTGAATGTATTTAAATATTTGAAAATAAATGGAGTTTTTAAAAATATCAACAAGTTGATATTTCATTATGATAAATTGTAAAACTATATCTCTTTTGTGTGTGTGATATCTAAGGAAATAGTGTCTAATATCCATGTTATTAGCTACTAAGTGGTGTGAATGGTTTTTACTTGAAGCTATAGAACTTGTTTTAACACGAAAGATCGATGTTCTACTAAAACTCCTACCGAAATTAGTGAGTGAGTGTTTCACTCACAACACCTGGGCACAATATATTCCAATTAATACATATTCAACTTTAGTAGGGGAATGTGATTCTGAGTGTTGTTTTTACAAGACCAAGAAACTAAATCTTCTAATAAGAAATTGATCTTTAAATCCATTAAATTAATCTTATAAAAATCATTTTATAATGAAATAATTTCTCAGAGAATAAAATAACAAGAGATCCCTAGTTACCTTAAGGTAATGAAAAAATCATTTAACATCTTAAATATGGGGCTCTTGTGTATTTTATTGAAATATCACCCATAATAATACATGAAACATTTATTATGTATAACTAGATGTAAGATAAATTGAAATAACAACCATTCCTCTAAAAAGTTTTTGATCTACTAGTTTCCTAGATTCATCATGATCTAAAATTTTTTACGTTCCCATAAGAGTAATAATACTCTTAGAATTTTCATCTCCAACACATTTAAGTAAATGTTTTTTATAATTTTTTAGATAGGAAAGTTAATTTTATATATTGATAAATTTGATAAATAGAGAAATATATATGTTCACTCATTATGATCATTTCAAACCTAGACTTTACAATATCTAAAAATGAATTTGAAAGATATTTTTTAGTCAGGAAAAAAATAATGACATCAACAAAAATTTGAATAATGATGGTTTCTTTAAAATAATAATAAAAATGGTTGGATTAAAATCTCTCATGAAAATTTTTTTTTGAAGTAAAAAAAAATCGAGTAATTCTATAATACTAGGGTCTTAGAGATTTATTAATTATATAGATTACATTAGTATGTTGAAAAACATTATCTGAAGACTTTTTTTCAAAACTAGGTGGTTTTCTACATAACTTCCTCCTATACAAACCTATTAATAAAATAAGAATTAATATCTATTTTATAAAGAGTAAAATCTACTAATGATAAATATAATATAATTATATAAATAGATTCAAGTATAGATATTGGATATAATGTTTCTTTATAGTAGATATATTCTTATTAATTATATCCCTTAGGAATAAGTTTTTCCTTATTTCTTACTATTATTCCATCTTCAACATATTTATTATTGAATACCCATTTTATTCAAATCATTGAAAAATATTTAATATGTTCTTAAAAATTCCAAACATTGATCCCTTCAAATTCATTGTGTTTATATTTCATTCACCTTATCCAATATTCATCACCAAAGGCCTCAGAAATATTTTTTGGTTTCAACAATGATAAGAATTCATAATTTTTACTTTAATTTATTAAGGAACTTCTAATATTGACTGGTTGATCTACATAACTAATGTTATTACCATTGGGTTAACTCTTTAAGTTCATCTGATTATTTAGATTTTTAAAATGATATTCTTCAACAAAATGTTTAGTTTATTCATGAGTTATAACTTCATAGAATGTGTCTTCAGTTGTTATCTCATATAAATGATTTTCTAACATTGTTGGAGAACTAATTTTGAAAAGTTAATCTAAAGATGTGGTTTCTTAATGCTTAAAACATAAGGGAATGTTCCATCAAATATAACATGCACTATTTCCTAAAAATACCAATTATTTTATTAAAAACATTAGAATCGTTAATTACTTTAGAATATCCTGGGAAAATTAATTATTCAACTTTTGAAGTTAATTGATGTACATTATTACTAATCAAGATGAATAATTTACATCCAAAATCTATGAAGTAGCTTTTTTGGAGTTCTTCATGTCCACAACTCAGAAGGACTTTTGTTATGAAAAGGTCTAATTAAAAATCAATTTATAGTATAATAGAATGTTCAAAAATATTTACACCAATTCTTTTAGTATTTAAGTATTTAATAATAATAGTTATATTAATTTCATTAAATAATTATATTTATTTGTTAAACGTACCATTTTGCAGAGGTGTTCGAGGAGATAGAAAGTTATTTTTAGACATTTTTTTAATATAAAAGGTTTTAAAATAAGAATTTTAAAATTATCCACCATGATCACTGTAAATAATTATAATGGTAATATTATTATCATTTTTAAAATGAGATAAAAATTATATAAAAAATTAATAGGCTTCCAACTTTTACCTAGAAAATTGACCCATTTATATCTAGTTTAGCCATCAATCAAGAAATATAGGTAGTATTTTCCTCTAATAAATCCAATGTGTTTTGGACCAAATAAATTGATGTGAACAATATATAAAGTATAAATAGCTGGACCATCACTAATAGATTTAAATATTGACTTATGTTGCTTACCAAATTAACTAGGATCACAAAATTCAGAGGAATTTAACCTAAGCTTCAATAGATATCTAATAAGTCCATTAATAGAAATTTTCGCCAATGTTGTAACATTATAGTGTCCCAACCTCCTATTCTATAATAAGTATTGATCCTCCATTTCAATTAAGAGAGGTAAATATTATCTTTTAAGGTCTTCTAATTTAATTATACATACATTATCATGCCTATCGACAGAAAAATCAATTTACCATCTAAAATTTGAATAGTATATTTATCATTCCGGATGTTCACAAGATATCTTTTATCAAATAATTGACTTATTTTGATGATACTATGATTAAAAACTAAAATATATAAATAAATTATAAATGAATATTGTACCAATATGTTTGATATCATGAATACCTCCATTTCCTCCTTTATCGTTGTCTTTGAAGATTAATTTTCCACCTTTATCTTGATAATATTCTAAAAAAATTTATTATTTATAGTCATATACTTGGAACAACCAATTTTCATGTACTAAATATTATGGCTACTGGAACTCATATTATCTCTATAAAATATAAATATTATGATTTTGGAACCTAGATTTCTTGGGTCTAGAATTATTAGAAAAAACAACATTTGAAATCCATATCTATCCAAATTTTTTATATTAAACAACTTATAATTATTTTAAAATATATTATTTATTAAAAATAAAAGATCAAACCATATATAAAGAACATGTATTTTTATAATTTATATCTATGAAATTTTTATCATAATGGTTCACTTTTTTAACAAAGTAATTATTTTGAAAATGCAGTTTGTGGAATTATAATGAATTCCAAAGGTAGTATCTTTAAAAATTATCACAGTTTTACTTCAATAAAGTTAAATTTGATAAATTTTTTTAAATACTATATATTTTTACATTATCATTAAAATCTAGTTTGTAGTCTTCTTTAGTTCAATTGGAATTGGTTTTTATCTAACTCTATAGTATGATATGAAATTTTAAAGGAAAGTCTTTGAAATTATATAATTTTCTTTAGTATGTTTTTCATTATCACTTTCCTAGTATTTCATATCTATGTAATTTTATTTCTTCAGAAAATTTGAATTTCTTATTACTTAATCAAATCTAGGTATAGTATTCTAACCATCAGATATAATATCTTTTTATAATTAAAAATAATTATAATCTTTAACATCTGAGCGACGATAGTCAGTATATATGTTTAATTTTTGAGGGATTCAGAAAATAAATTTTTTAGTAGACATTTGTTGGTCATCAAAATTTATGTATAAAAATACATAACATTTTTTTCTCTATTACTATTATATAATGAAATTTTTGAAGCAATATATCAACCACTTTCATGCCAAGTTTTTTAAGGATTTAAATTTTTTATATACCTTATTTTTGTATAAAATTATTGATTTTCTATCTTTCTTCTGCCTCCTTTTCAATATTGTACAACCTGGTCATATAATTATACTATTTTTACATTCAAAACAAATTAAATCTGAAGTTTTCCTCTTATCATTTATTTATTTTTTATTCTTAGTTACATATATAGAAAATATATATTTTTATCTATCATATTCACTCTTTTAGCAAGTTAGGTAAGTTTATTATCACTGTCACTGACTAAAAGTTATTATTTTTATTTTATTCCCAAATCAATTTTAAGGAGAAAGTGAGAAAACATAAGATCCAACAAAATGACTAAAATAAATAGAATAGAAAAACCCAATCAAATTACCGGTCACACCTCTCCCCAGTAGCTATATCAAGTTAAAAACCTCCACCAATGAATTCTGACTCCCTTTTTGTATCTTTGTGTGTTACCTAAAAAATGTTTGATTTCTCAATTTTCATCTTCTCTTTCCATGAGACATTGGATTGAGTGTAAGTCATTGATGTCCTTTCAATTCTTTCTTCCATGTGCATGGGTTATTCATTGTAAGAATCTTCTTCCATAGAAGCAAAGCTATTAAAAAGAGAAAAAACTTTCATGTTGAGGAGCTTTGAATTGTCTCTGACTTCAGTATGATATGTCCATGTCACTCCTCTGCCTGCAATAAATAGATTTATGGCCAATTTTATATCAAAAAAATATCCATATAAATATTTTTTCATATAAGTAGTAGGATATGAATTTTTTCTCCCCTATTGAACTCCTAGATCTCCCCCATTTAGATAGCTCCTTGCCTCTTCGTAATATGATATATCGTGACCTAGATATTCACAGAACTGACACTTCAAGAGTGTAAATATCTCCTCACTTCTATTTTTCCTCATGAATTCTTCCTTGAGATTTTTTACTTCTTCTTATTCCTGGATGATCCTGGAATGTCTTTTTTTCTCCATTCAGTATGATTTAAGGGTCTCTTTTTCAGCGCTTCTGGTGATTTTACAACATGATAAACTTTCAACCTGCCTTTATTCTGGTCCACTTTATTTTCAGCATTTGATGTTTTGGAATCACAACTGATTCCACTATTTCCCATGAATGTGGGACTTTGATCATTCAAAATCTTTTCAACTCCATAATACCCTCATTTTTATCTCTCTAGTAGCTCAAAATATTAGAACCTACCAAATTGTATTTTCTTCTTTGATTCTTTTGATCTTGATTCAGTTTTGAGAATACTCTTAAGAGTAACAACTTCTTCTTCGACTTCCCTAATATTTTTGGACTTCTCCTCTAGTCTCAATGTACGGTCATTGATGACCTTTTCATGTTCTTAAATTTGGAGCTTTTTTTCCACTACATCATATGTCATTTCAAGGATTAGTGACCGTACTTTCACCAATTCTTCTAGTCATTCATTTTCAGATTCAAGATGATCAACATTTTCTGATGATTCTTCCTCCATTTATCTTTACTTATTGAATCTCTTACACTTATTCTCAAGATTCCCAAAATCTTCCTTTTGTTGTAACTTTGGATCATATTAGTTTTCAACTGGTTATCTATAGATTTATTTGTTTATGGTTCTAGCTTTTCAATTATAGCCATCATGGATGTATGGTTTCCAGTTTTAAATTCAGGTTCTTCTTCTTCATAGAATTAATTATCATCATTGCAAAGACTCAAAAATTTAAAATATATTTTTTTAAATTCTTTGTAATTTTACGAGTCCGCATTTTTTTACAGCACCTGATTCCGAGGCCCGGTGTGCCCAGAATCCTTTTTTAAGTTTTGTTCAGGTACGTTCAGTAAACGTATGTGAGGATTTTTCTATCTTTTGAACCGGTTCTCGGAATTGAAATATGATTACACAGATGAACTTGCAACACCATTATTCACTTAATAGGACCTCTACCAAAGTTGCATTTGGTTGAGAGAAGAAGTTAATTTTTGGGCATTGTTAAAAAATTAGAAATTATTTGTGACATAATTTTTAGGTGGTGGTTAAATCCACCAAAGGGAAGTTGGGAGTGGGGCCACCCCCCCCCCCCAAATAACCTCCCATTGAATAATAATGTTTGTGGGTCCCACACAAACTTCAACTCTTCAACTCCCCCTTTAAACCCTTGGAACCTCCCATTGATGAGGGTTAAACCTTTCACCTTCCTCTCTCATTTAATGTGCCAACACTACTAATTCATTAATTAAGCTCCACAATTAATTAATTATTTGTGGTTTCATTAATTCATTTGAAATATTTTAAAATGCATGGAAATATTATAATATTGGGGAGCCTATTATTTCATTTTCATTGGATAATATTCTGTGGGAAGGCTTTGGAAGAATTCACCCTCTCAAATGAAGAACTCGAGGAACAATATTCTCTCAACGAAGAATGTCGTTCTTCAAAAAAGAATGCTCCACATCTCGAAGAACATGAAGAAACACCTTCTTCAACTAGAGCAGGAAAGGAGGAACCCTCACCCATGAAGTACACTAAAGACGTCATCTCGACATGACGTTTCGAGCTCCACTTCCTCTGACATTGACGGAACAACGCCCGTCTTCCACGACGCCCGTCTTCCACGACGCTCGTCTTCCATGACTTGTCAACGTTCAACACTGACTATGAGGTATGGGGTTTCTTGTATAATTTCTATATAAGTGAATTATACCCTCGTACTTGGGGAAATATATTTTGGATAATTGTTTGAGCATCTAGCGCGGTGGGTACGGGATAATGAACAAGTCCGGACCTTCCGCCAATTTGTACGTGATACACAGTTTGTTGGGTGATGGGTGAATGGAAGGGAAACGATGTTTTGAGGTTGTCGTAGTGAAGAGAAAGACCCGAGAAGGCCATAGGCTCAGATGAAAGGAAAAACTAACCACTGGAATGACTCTGGCGGCCCGCAACAGCACGGGCTGCTGGCACGGCGGCGCCGGAGGCGACAGCCGGCACCGGCTGGCCACCTGGGGACAGAGGCGCCCCTCACATGCCGTTGGCTGAAGGCCACTGCGACATCATCCATGGTGGTGGAGTGGAATCTGCCTTGTGGGTTCTGGGAGGCACGGGCGACACCAGCTAGTGCCAACGTTACAGAGAACTGGGGGGCCGCGTCCCCCCTGCTCCGCGCTCGGCTAGCTGGCCGAGTCGCGGCTGGACACCAGTTCGGGCTGCCTACGCGCGGGCCGGGCCACCTGCCGTGCGGGCCAGACCACCTGCTGTGCGGGCCAGGCTTCCCTCACGTGGGCCATGCCACAACTGCTGGACTGGGCCGACCCAGGGTGGGTCATGCCAGGTCGGACCGGACCCCGACCGCCCTCTTCGGATTACATTTGGTTTTTTCCCATAACCTGAGCTACAGACCTCCGATCGATGAACCATAAGTTGCGTAGGATTCCTTGAATTGATATGGTCATTCTGATATATCACAGTCAAGGTTTTGTTTAATTTTGGGTATGTCCAGGTTGGTTCGATTCCGTAACCAACTGGGCCCTCAGAGCGGAAATGCTTATAACTCTCAAATCGGGCATCCAATTGATGCGCCATCTATCGCGTTGGGATTATTTTGATGAGACGGAACTTCGGGATACAACAAATCATGACGTCATGATAGTATATGAATCGAAACCCTTTGTTTGAGGAGCGGACTCTCCCGGAATCGAGCGTGCTGTGTACGGGAACCCTAGAGCTGGCTGTGACTACGACGATGACTACCGTACTAGAATCCTTTGTGGGTTCGAAAATGAAGAAAACTATACTAGAATCCTGTGTGGGTTTGAACGTTCTGACAGAGTAGCTGGTCAGGTATATTGTGTGGGTCTGACATCTTAGATGAATCAGTTACTACATCTGATCATCTCTTTTACTCTAGAATATCTGGCATGTATCCTATGTGGGTCCAATAGCTTAGACGAGATAATTGGCATGTATCTTGTGTGGGCCCGACAACTTAGACGAGATAGTTGGCCTGTATCCTGTGTGGGTTCGATAGCTTAGCTGGCCTGGATCTTGTGTGGGTCTGACAACTTAGATGATCTAGTGGCTACATCTGATCATCTATATCTCTCTACAAATGTGGCATACCTGTGTGTGCTGAGTCATTTCATTCAACCATTATCATCATGGTGTTTGACTTTATTCCTTGTGTGGAATGAGTTGTGTTTTGGCTTGTGAGTTGGAGACGAACTGTGACTGATATCTTAGGTATATGTATGGGAATATACCTAAGTAGGGTTGGTTGATACTTTGTGATTGGATCTTTCTACTATGGTTTATCCTTTGTGGATTTTATGAGACCATGAGGGTCTCGGGGTCCCTACTGAGTATTGTTATACTCACCCCTGCATGGGCTATGCCCGCACCTCGTTGTGTTTGATGCAGACGATTGACAATGCCGACTGAGGTGGAGTGTACGAGGACTTGCTTGTACCTGGAGGTGGACCTTGCGACGAGTCGCACACGGAGGAGACTGACAGACGTCAGTGCTGAGATGGCCATCTGTACCTACCCTACAAGTAGGAACCCTGGAGGATGATCCGGGAGATGCGCTTTACATTCAACTGTTTTTCCCTTTCTACTTGTAATTTTTGTTCAGTTGGGTTTGTATTTTGGCCCATTTACTTTCTAGCACACTCTTTTGTATTCAGTTTACTCTGTGTTTACTAACTATTGTGTACACTATTTTTTTGTTTAATTTTATAGAGGCAATTCCTTCCCATCATAATGATATAGACCTATGGTGCTAGTCGCCAGACCCTGGCCTAAGGAAGGCGGGATTGGAGTAGTCACAACACGGGCCCCGAGGACGGGTCGTGACAAATTGGTATCATAGGAGTATGTTCTACTGTAGAAGTTATGACTTTGACTTGTTTTACTATGGAGAAATAGTGTTAAGAGTTTGGAGTGTGGTTTTCAATTTAGGGAATCCAGTGTCGGTGTGGCGACCGATGTATCCATACACCAAGACCCTAACATCTGATTTCCGACTCAATGCACGAAAACACTGATTGCATGTGTGCTTCAAGGGTTTCCTTTGTGGTCTCTTTGATTCAACTCAACAAGTATAACTTTTTGATAGTGGCACACAAGTTCCTTATCCAGATTCTATTTCATTGACAACCAGCAAGGGTTTCCAAGAGAGTACACGATGACGGACACAGAGTCACGGGGCTCCGGTTTAGGGCCCTATTTTTATGTTGGCACCATCAGGTGGTGTACCAGTAGCACCACCACCCATAGGGCAGAAGACACCCTCAGCCGCACTGGAAAACGGTTCATGCTGACTGAGCACGTTGCATGGGTGCCAGCGAAAGAGGCCTCTAATGTTTCGAGGCGAGACAGATTCCTAGGCAGCAGAGAACTGGATGGAGGAGATTACTAGAGTTTTCTACCTAGTTGAGACACTAGTAGAGCAGATGTTGATCTTAGCTACAAATCTTTTTTAGTGAGTGACCATGAGGATGCTCCACATAATGATGAAGTTTCAGTACTTGGACCGTTTAACAAGATGGTACCTTCAGGCATTGTTCCAACTATATCACTACATGTTGGTCAGCAGACACTACTGGCTGTACCGGTAGAGGACACTTATAGGCTTAGTTACTTACATGTGCTTCAACACCAGATATCCCTCAAGTTCCAAGGCGAGCACGACCCACAAGCAGCTGAGGACTGGCTTGAGGAGGTGGCTGAGAGTTTTCTAGATCTTATAAAACTTCAGCAGGATGACATGTTGGTAGCTGAGTGTTCATCGAGGCATACCGATCTTTCCTGGTACTCGATGAATATGATTCGATTATTGGTTTAGAGCAGGGACCTCTAAGCGAGGTGTGTTTAAGGATATCTAAGTCATCACTTTTTCCTCTATGCATTCCTACTTATGTTAGGGTGCTAGAGAGAACTTTTGTGGTTGAATATTCATTGGATGAGCGGATACAACCAGTGAATGTTAGCAGTTGGAAAGCATGAAACTGGCATCAGTCTCAGATACTTGAGTATGTAAAATGTTTCGAGAAGATGAAGTGTTAAGGACAGATGAATCTGCAGGTCAGCAGACATGGAAGTAGAGCTAGGAGAGCAGCATGAGGTGGTGAACATTTTGACATATTACAACCACCCGCCTTTGTAGTCCCCGCTAGGATTAGGGAGCTGGAGGGTTGGGGAAGAGAGTAGCTGCATGTGGTCAAGGAGTGTGACCCAAGGGCTATAAGAATGTTTTGAGGTACGGTCTATGTCTACTACTAGCTTCCATATCAATAGACATAGGTACCAATCATTCCTTCCTTCCGTGAATCTTGTCCGAGACCTAGGGATTCCGGTTAAGACAATGAATTGACCCTCACATCTAAAGATACCATGGGAGGAGACTCGATAATAACATTTACGTTGACAGTGTGATCTGAACTTTGAGGTGAGAGTTTCGGTTGGAACCTCTTGGTGTCAGCATCGAGGCCTTATGACGTTAGTTTGGGTATGGACTAGGAAACCACAATTCATACATAGATTGATTGTATTAGGGAAAAAGGTTGTGATTTATCTACAACGTTGGGATGGGGTTTTACTTGGTCGGTGAAAAGGAAATCCCAGGTAGCATGGGATGGAATCATACAAAAGAGAGTGAAGTCGAACACCTATGAGTCGGCCAGACTTACCTTTGTGTCAGAATTCTTCAGAGTTGCAACACCACTTTCAGCTTTGGAAAAGAAGGGTCAACCCTCCGTGTGGTCGGAGAGATGCCAGGAGAGATTTCAAGAGCAGAGCCAGAGGATGACTAGTGCCCAATCTTGAGGATTCCAGAGTAGTGAATTTGGTACGTAGTTTACCGTGACGCATCAGGGACCAGACACAGATGTGTCTTAATGCAGGAGCAAGTAGTGATCGCGTATGGTTCTCGGAAGGTGAGACAACACGAGCAGAACTACGCTACCCATGACCTAGAGTTAGAAACAGTGGTATTCGCCTTGAAGATGTGGTGGCACTATCTGATGGGTGATAATTCTACAGTCTAATCTGACCACCAGAGTCTCAAGTACATCTTTTCGCAGAAGGACCTGAACCTGAGACAGTTGTGATGAATCGAGTTCTTCTAGGACTATGACTTCGAGATAGTCCATACTCTTGGGAAGGGGAATGTTGCAGCAGATTCTCTTAGTAGGAGATCGGGCATTCAGCTACTAGGAGAGGCGACAGATTAGCCGGTAACATTGCAGATATCCTTTGTGGATAGAGATGGAGAAGCCTTTCTACAGTCTCTCATAGTCACTCCTCCACTACTTTAGCGAGTCAGGGAGGCACAACATGGGGATGTTGACTGCGAGACACAACGTACTCTGATATCCTTAGGTCAGGCACCTGATGGATTTTCTAAAGGTGGGTAGCACATCATCCTCTTCATGGGACGTACCATGGTACTAGTTGCAATACCGGAGGAGGTGTTGAGAGATATCCACAAATCCCCTTTTGGGGCACATCCAGGAGTAGCGAAGATGTATCAAGACCTCATACGACAGTACTGGTGGAAAAGTATGAAGAAAGTAGTAGTAGAGTTTTTCTCTCGCTACCTCACTTGTCAGCAAGTGAAGGCGAAGCACCAGGTTCTAGTAGGATTGGTTCAGCACTTAGAAGTTCCAGAGTGGAAGTGGTACAAAATATCTCTGTATTTAATGATGGGAAGTCCACGTACATCCAGAGGACACGAATCTATCTGGATGATCGTAGACCGACTCACCAAGTCATCACACTTCCTACCGATCAGAGAGTAAGGATCAGTAGAGAGCTTGGGACACCTCAACGTTCAAGAGATCGTACGACTTCATGGTGTTCCATCGACTATAATCTCCAATGAAGATACTTTTTTCACTTTTAGGCTATGGAAGGGGTTACAGGAGGTTTTTGGGATGCAGCTTCTCTTGAGCACCGCCTTCCATCCTCAGACGGATGGTCAAAATGAGAGGACCATTTAGACTCTTGAGGACATGCTCCGTGCATGTGTCCTTGACTTTGGTCACAGCTGGGAGAATCACTTACCCTTGGTGAAGTTTTCATACAACAACAGCTACCACTCCACTATGACAACTGTGATTTTTATTACAACTTAAACATGATTTATTTCATCAAACATCACTTGATACAACAAATAATATCGAGAGGTTTAGTGTCTTTGGGGATTAGGATCATTAAATAAAAACATGAAACATGAAATACAACATCTTTATTGAAAACATCCTTTACAGGACCACTACATTCCCTCGTACATAGCATTGCATGGGATAACCTGAGGACATGCATAAGAAAAGTGTGAGATACAAAGTCCAGTAAGGGAATACACATGGAATACATGATGAGTAAAATACATGTTAGAAAATAGGCATATCAATAGAGCACAAGAGAAACATGAACATAAAGTCATGATAAAGTATGATAATCATAACATGGAAATGTGGCAACAACACTTAACATGGAAATAGCATGAGCCAAGGATCATTGCACATGGAGCATGAGTAAATCCTTATTGCACATGAATCTTGAGTAAACCCTCATTAAACTTGAATTATCACGAGTCAACACTAATTTCACATGACTTATCATGATACTCTACATTACCCAATGCATTGGAGCGCTATAAGGGCACACCCTTCTTAAACATTTCATTTCATGCATAAGTGTGACACATGGATCATAAAACATGGATTCATAAAATATATTCATTTATTCCACGATGAAGGAATGCGGAATTAATACATGAAAATTTATAATCAATATGTAAATGTGCATAAAGGTGAATACTCTTGATGGAGAAATGGGCATGGTATTCACTACACAATGGAATTGGCTTAGAAAATCGGTGCGATTTCGGCAGCGTAACGACGTTGCATAAGAATTCATAAAAAAATGGTTGATGAGAGAAAAAGGGGTTCCTCATCATATATACATGTAATGGACAGTAATGAGGTCATATAGATACATTTCCCAACAACTGTAATGTAATTTAGATTCATGATACAAAAGTATTGCTTGAATGTAAATGAGGAGAGAGAAGTTTCTTTCGGAATTTTGGCATAGTAACGGGTGTACATGGGAGGTATTTAATAAGAGATAAAGGGGTCTCAAATCATTCAAACATAAATAGGGATTTATGAGTGAGCTGTGAAACCATACCATAACATTCATAACTGAAATTAAATGGGCAAATAAACTTAAAGAAAAATTGGACAAAAATGAGAAAGAATGAAAAAACCCTTACTTGGAAGTGTGCTTCCAAAGGCTAGAGAGAGGATTGTGAGAGGCTTATTGGGAGATTGGGGCACCTTGGGAGGATTTTAGAGAGAGTAGGGAAGAGTTTGGACGAACTCCAAAGGCTTTGAGTGAGGAGGAAGTGGAAGCTTGGGTGGGTTTATATAGGAAAGGTGAAAGAATTCTTTATTATTTAAGTTTGGGACCCCTTATATTAAATTAATCCAAACCACAAAACAAAACATGGTTTTTGCCCATGGTTTTTGGAAAAGGGAAGAGGAAGAACAATATTTTATAAGGCCAATGTCCAAACTTCTTAAAATAATAGGGTTTCTTATGTGGAGGTGAGTCACACTCCCATCGAAGACAATTTAAAATGACAAGGTGTTTAATAAGTCTTGAGGGGTCCATTAATGCTTTTAAAAGTAAGTAAAACAAACCCAAAATCACATTAGTTTAATGGTAACAAATATATTGGCCGAACATAAAGATTATAGTATTTTATTACATCACTATTGGGTCATTATGATGTCATAAACCACATTATATATTTAAACAGTATTTAATTTTTACCCAAAAATTTGACTCTCTCAGAAACTTATGAAAAATTTACCGTTGGATAATTTTGAATTCCTGATTCCAGAAATAAAATTTATTTTATCTAAATAATTTTCTAAATATGTTAATATTCACTTTTAAAATAAAAACCGACATTTATCGAAAATTCATGGGTTTTGACAGAAATAGCTTTGAAACCTTAATAAAAAAAATAATTGCATTCATAAAATTATAAGATCATTTATATTTAATAAAACTTAATATAATAATAATAATATTTTATTAAAATATTATTTAATTCAAAAATCCCATAATTTAATAAAAATAATTCTTAATTAAATTATAAGTAAAAACACTATTTGCACTTTAAAAACTATTTACAATGTTTCAATAATGACAAGAAGGTATATTCATTATTATATACAAAAAATAATGTACATGAACATAGTACTATTTATTTGTTAAATAACCCCTTAAAATAGCGGTATAAGACCTAAGGATAAGTTGTGCGATGGTGATAGACTCTTAGGGTGGCTCGGATAACATCACTCGAGTGGTAATTTCTATCAACTTCCACTTTTCCTGTAGACGGTCTCGTTCAAGCTTGACATGATGAAGATCAGCTTGGGCTTGGTCAAGAGCAAAGCCCAAAGATGCCACCTCTTTTCTGAGCTCTGACAAATGGGATTTGTATGGATCAATTCTACTGGATGAGGCCATCACTTCCTTTGTCTAAGTAAAATTGTGTTCGTTAAAGCCTTATATTTATACTAATGATGTGATCACTGTTCAACAGCTATAAAAGTAATAGTCACAACTCTTATCATAAAACCAAAGAAGTTGACATTTTATAAAAACATTTTATATAAAGAGACATTTAATAAGATCAAGAGGGATTTCCATTAATGAAACTTTGGGTCGTTACAATATTCCCCCTTAATAAATTTCACCCTCGAAATTTTCCTTTTTCCCACACTAAAACAGATGTGGGTAACTCAGCTTCATCATTTCCACCGATTCCCAAGTCACTTCTTCAAATTTGTGGTTTCTCTACAACACCTTGACAAGGGGAATTATCTTATTTCTTAGAACTTTTTCTCTACGATCTAAGATCTTCACTGGTTTCTCCTCATGAGAAAGATCATCTACCAACTGTACCACCTCAGAAGAGAGTACATGTGAAGGGTCCTATATATACTTCCTTAAGGGGGATGCATGAAAGACATCATGTACGTTGTCCATGGTAGGTGGAAGTGCTAGTCGATAGGCCATAGCCCTGACACGATCAAAAATCTCGAAGGGGCCTATGTACCTTCGACTCAACTTCCCTTTATTTCCAAACCTCACGACCTTCTTCCATATAGATATGCGTAGAAAAACAATATCCCCAACTTTAAACTCAAGGTCTCGTTGACAGTTATCTGCATAACTCTTCTGTCGACTCTGGGCTGCCTTGATATGCTGTTGAATGGTTTTCACGTTCTCCACCATTTCTTCGACCATTTCTGGTACAAGCAGCTTACGTTCACCGACCTCATCCCAACATGCTGGTGTTCTGCACCTTTTCCGATACAGGTCTTCATATGGTGCCATTTGGATGCTCGAGTGGAGACTATTGTTATAAGAGAATTCAACCAGTGGAAGATGTTGATCCCATCCGCCTTTAAAGTCCATTGAGCATGCTCTCAACATGTCCTCAAGTGTTTGGATAGTCTGATCGGATTGACCATCATTCTTAGGATGATAAGTCGTAATAAAGTTCAGTACATTATCTAGTTGAAGACACCTCCAAAACCTAGAGGTGAATCTTGGATCTCGATCAGACACAATAGATAGTGGCACTCCATGCAGCCTTACCACATCCATGATATATATCTCTACCAGTTGATCCAAATTGAAATATTCCTAAAAATCAATGAAGTGTGTAGTCTTTATAAGACGATCCACAACAACCCAGATTGCATTATTGCCTTTGGATGTCCTTGGAAGTCCTGTGACAAAGTCCATAGTGATGTTCTCCCATTTCCATTCTGGTATGGGAAATGGTTTCATCATCCCCTTAGACTTCTGCCTCTCTGCCTTCACTTTCTGACACACCAGTCACTTTGATGTATAGTCAACAATCTTCTTCTTCATATTATCCCACCAAAAGGTTTCTTGGAGATTTAGATACATCTTTGTGCTCCCTGGGTGAATAGAGATATTTAAACTATGTGCATCGTCCAAAATTTCCTTCTTCATCTCCAGACTTGACAGAACACATAGTCTTTTCCCAAACCACACAATTCATTCTTCATTAACATTAAACACCAAGGATTTCCTTTTTTTGATAGCTTCCACTATTTCCTGAATTCCCACATCATCCTTTTGAGCATCCTTTCACCTTTTCAAAAGATACCGTTGAGCAATAATTTTTGAAAGGATTGATGATGTTCCCTTCTTTATGATTCCCATGTCCATCTTCATCAATTCTAAGAAGATTGGATCCTTCTCAATTCTCATCATTGATAGAATCGCTAGGTCCTTTCTACTTAGGGCATCTGCCACCTTGTTTGCTTTGCTAGGGTGGTAATGTATTGAACAGTCATAATCCTTGATGAGATCTATCCATCTTCTCTGGTTCATATTAAGCTCTTTCTGTGTGAATATATATTTAGGACTCTTATGGTCAGTATATATCTCACATTTCTCCCCATAGAGATAATGCCACCAGATTTTCAAGGCAAAGATCACCGCATCTAACTCCAGATCATGCGTTGGATAGTTTTGATCATGGATTTTCAACTGCCTTGAGGCATAGGATATCACTTTATCATTCTGCATCAGCACACAACCTAAGACCTTCTTCGAAGCATCACTGAATACCACACAAATTTCCCCACTTGTGGGTAAAGTGAGAACTAGCACAGTGATAAGCCTCCTTTTCAAATCTTTAAAGCTTTCTTTGCATTCATCACTCCTAGAAAACTTTACTCCCTTTTGAGTTAGCTTGGTAATAGGGTTGGAAAATCGTGAGAAATTTCTCACAAATCGTCGATAATATCTAGCTAACCCCAAGAAGCTACGGATATCCGTTACCGACGTTGGCCTCATCCATCCCTCAATTGAATCTATTTTGGAGGGATCCATAGATATCCCATTGATTGTGATGATATGACCCATGAATGAGACTTCCTTCAACCAGAACTCACACTTGTTGTACTTTGCATAGAGCTTCTCCTTGCACAAAGTCTCTAGTACAGTTCTTAAATTCTTCTCATGACCCTCCTTGGTTTTAGATTATATTAGAATATCATCTATAAAGAATACCACAAATTTGTCTAGGTAATCTATTAATACTCTATTCATTATGTCCATGAATATTTCTGGGGAATTGGTGAGTCTGAAATGCATTACTATGAATTCATAGTGCCCGTATCTTGTAAGAAAATAAGTCTTGGAAATATCTTCCTTCTTTACCCTTACTTGATAATATCCCAACCGCAAATCTAACTTGGAGAAGTATTGTGATCCACGCAGCTGATCAAACAAGACATCTATTCATGGGAGAGGATACTAGTTCTTTATCATTATTTTGTTGAGATCATGATAATCGATGCAAAGCCGCATTGACCCATCCTTCTTCTTGACGAAGTGGACTGGTGCACCCCATGGTGAAGCACCTGGGCATATAAACCCTTTATCCAGATTCTCCTATAGTTGTTTCTTAATCTCTTCAAGATCTACAACAGCCATTCCATATAGAGTCATGGATATTGGTAGCGCCGCTGGTATAAGTTCAATTGAGAATTCAGCATCTCTTCAAGGAGAAAGGCCAGGCAGTTCCTCAGGAAACACTTACGCGAATTCCATCACAATAGGAATTTCTTCAAGGATTGTTTCTTCCATGGACTCAATCATTTGAGCCATATATGTGTGCTCATAGGGTAATAATATCCATTCTTGAGATGATGGAGCTAAAGGAGATTCATCTTCCTCCTTACACTTGTAAAGAATCGGGGGTCGATTCTCCATATGGAGTGTGATTTCCCTCTCCCAACAATTTATGTTGGCACTATATAAGGAAAGCCAATCCATGCCAAGAATTGCATAAAATTCCACCAGAGGGAGTATGACGAGGTTCACCAGGAAATTCAATCCACAAATTATAACAGGGGAGGACTTATATTCATGGGATGCAATGATTGCCCCATTTTCCGTACTCACCGACATCTTTACTTCCATGATTTTTAGTGGTGCTAGGATTGTTCTACTAAACATTAATGATATAAAATAATTTGTAGAACAAGAATCAAAAAGTACGTTCGCTATTATTGAATGAATAACTAGAGTACCTGTCACCACTTCTTTGTCAGGGTTCACTTTGGCAGAAGTGATGACAAAAGCTCTTCCTTGCTGCCTTGGAGGTTGTTGGTTGCCTCCGAAAACCCTTGGATTAGGGAACTAATTTTCAAAATGACCCAGTTCATTGCATTTGTAGCATTAAACAACGCGTTCAGGTTCGGGCGGACAATTCCTCTCCTCTGTCACAGTCGCGGGTCTTTCTTGTCGACAGTTAACATCTAAGTGCCCTTCTCTTCCACACCTGAAGCATTTCCTATTCCCCTTAAAGAAATTTCCAGGGTGCTTCATTCCGCACATTCACCAAGTGGGGTGCTAGATATTCTTAGCACCGTTGGATTTATCCATCGGACCACTAGCATTGAATTCCACCTTACGCTTCTTATCCCCATGATACCCTTGTGAATATTCAATCTCCATTTTGACCTTGAGGGAACATCAGACAATTTCCTCATAGCTTTCGAAGTCACGGATTGCTAATTCTTTCCATAGGCTAGGCTTCAACCCACCAAAGAAGCGGTCAACTTTGCATTCTGGGATAACAGCAAAGCCGAAAGCGTATCGTGCAAGCCTTTTGAAGTTTTCCTCATACGCTCCAACAAATTCTTCATTTTTTTCTTGAGGGAAATGAAGTCTTTTTCCATATTAATCCGGAGGGTGTGTGGAAAATATTTATCAAAAAACATCTTCTACAAATACTTCTATTCTAATGCCTTGATCTCCTCCTCAGGCTTCATATTTTTGATCAATGTCCACCATTGATCAGATTCACCCTCTATATGATAAGCAGATAGGAGAACCTTATCTTGTTCAGAACTTTGAAGGATGGAGAAGATCTTTTCAATGGAGTTGATCCATTGTTCAGCGATCGTGGGATCAGATGATCCACTAAAAGTAGGAGGCCTTTGTATCATAAAGCTCTCGATAGTGACTTTTTCTTTCTTAGGGGGGTTGAACATTCCTCTTGACCCATGTTTCTATTCAAATCTTGAGTTAGCTGAGATATAATCATGACAAAGTTCGCGATTCCTGCTCCCATTGGATTGGGAATCTCATTAGTACAGTCATCACACTGATCTTCACAACGGTTGTTAGCTCAAGTCCTCCTATTACCGGCCATTGTCTGGAATAAAAGGAAAGTTCAGGGTAACACATAATGGGTAATCCAAAGACAAAATTTTATAACTTATAAATAAACTTTTATTTCCTTAACTCAAGAGTCTATTGGATTCAATCTTGTATTTTCATTATCTACTTTCTAACATATATTCTTATGGGCATTTTTTTAATTCCCTTAGTAAGGGTTCATACTAAGCTTGTGAATTTTTCAAAACATATCCCCCAGGAGTGTCATAACCAAGAGTGCAGCAAGGCCCGTTGTCGAGCACCAGTTCCCGTTCGAGTCTAGCTCAAAGCGGTATTTTCGGGTTTTACCCCTAGGATACATCTGTGCCACGGCCGCCTCTACCTGCTCGTATCCAGACAGGGATGTATTTGCTTGATAAACCACTTACTCAGAACTTAACAAAACATAGATATGTTTTTATTATACTTAGTCTTGTCTCTAAGGCTTTACTAGGGTTTTCTAATCATAATACCAAAAATAACTAATCCTATCCTCTGCTACCAACTATGACAACCCTGCTTTTTATTACAACTTAAACATGATTTATTACATAAAACATCACTTGATACAACAAATAAGATCAAGAGGTTTTGTGTCTTTGGGGATTAGGATCAATACATAAAAACTTGAAACATGAAATACAAAATCTTTATTGAAAACTTCCTTTACATAACCACTACATTCCCTCGTACTTAGCATTGCATGGGATAACCTGAGGACATGCATAAGAAATGGGTGAGCTATAAAGCCCAGTAATGGAATACACATGGAATACATGATGATTATAAAACTTTTTAGACAATAGGCATATCAATATAGTACAAGAGAAACATGAACATAAAGGCATGATAAATCATGATAATCATAACAAGGAAATGTGGCAACAACACTTAACATGGAAGTAGCATGAGCCAATGCTCATTGAAAATGGAGCATGAGTAAATCCTCATTGCACATGAAGCACGAGTAAGCCCTAGTTTTAATTTAATTAGAATGAGTCAAAACTCATTGCACATGACGTATCATGATACTATACTTTACCCAATGCATTGGAGCGCTATAAGGGCGCCCCCTTCTTAAACATTTCCTTTCATGCATAAGTGTGCCACATGGATCATAAAACATAATCACTTATTCCACGATGAAGGAATACAGAATTAATATATGAAAAATTATAATCAATAAGTAAATGTGCATATAGGTGAATACCATTGACGGAGAAATGGGCATGGTATTCACTACATAATGTTATCAGATTAGAAAATCGGTGTGATTTCGGCAGCGTGACGGAGTGACATAAGAATTCGTAAAAAAATGGTTGATGATAGAGAAAGGTGTTCCTCATCATATCTACATGTAATGTACAGTATGGAGGTCATATAGATACATGTCCCAACAATTGAAATGGAATTTAGATTCATGATACAAAAGTATTGCTTGAATGTAAAAGAGAAGACAGAAGTTCCTTTCAGAATTTTGGCATAGTAACGGGTGTACATGAGAGGTATTTAATGAGAGAAAAAGGGGTCTCCCATATTTAAAACATAAAGAGGGAAGTATGAGGGAGGTGCGAAATCATACCCCAACATTCATAATTGATATTAAAAAGGGAAAAACAACTTAAATAAAAATTTGACAAAAATTAGAAAGGAAGAAAAAACCCTTACATGGAAGTGTGCTTCCAAAGGCTAGAGAGAGGATTTTGAGAGGCTTATTTTGAGCTTGGGTCACCTTGGGAGGATTCTAGAGAGATCAGGGAAGAGGTTGGATGAACTACAAAGGCTCTGAGTGAGGAGGAAGTGGAAGATTGGGTGGGTTTATATAGGAAAGGGGAGGGAATTCTTTATTATTTAGGTTTGGGACCCCTTATATTAAATTAATCCAAACCACAAACCATCCCATGGTTTTGCCCATGGTTTTTGGAAAATGGAAGAGGAAAACAATATTTTATAAGGCCAAAGTCCTAACATCTTAAAATAATAGGGTTTCTTATGTGGAGGTGAGTCACACTCCCATGGAAAACAATTTAAAAAGACAAGGTGTTTAATAAGTTTTGAGGGGTCCATTAATGCTTTGAAAAGTAAGTCAAAAAAACCCAAAATCACATTATTTTAATGGTAAAACATATATTGGCCGAAAATAAAGATTATAATACTTTATTACAACACTATTGGGTCATTATGATGTTATAAAACACATTATATATTTAAACGGTATTTAATTTTTACCAAAAAATTTAACTTTCTCAGAAAATTATGAAAAATTCACCGTTGGATAATTTCGACATCTAGATTCTAGAAATATCATTTATTTTATCTGAATAATTTTCTAAATATTTTAATTTTAACTTTTAAAATAAAAACTGACATTTATTGAAAATTCACGGGTTTTGACAAAATGGCTTTCAAACCATAATACAAATTATAATTGCATTCATAAAATTATAAGATCATTTATATTTAATAAAAATTATTTTAATAATAATTATAAAATTCTATTAAAATATTATTTAATTCAAAAATCCCTTAATTTAATAAAATAGAATTCTTAATTAATGAATAACTAAAAATACTATTTGTACTTTAAAAACTATTTACAATGTATCAATAATGACAAGAAAGTATATTCATTAGTATATACAAAAAATAATGTACATGAACATAGTACTTTTTATTTGTTACATAACCCCTTAAAATAGCTGCATAAGACCTAAGGGTAAGGTGTGCGATGGTGAAAGACTCTTGGGGTGGCTCGGATAACATTGCTCGAGTGGTAATTTATATCAAATTCCACTTTTCCCATAGACAGTCTCATTCAAGCTTGATATGATGAATCTCAGCTTGGGCTTGGTCAAGAGAAAAGCCCAAAGATGCCACCTATTTTCCGAGCTCCGAAAAATGGGCTTCGTATGGGGTAATTCTACTGGATGAGGCCATCACTTCCTTTGTCTGAGTAAAATTGGGTTCTTTAAAGCCTTATATTTATACTAATCATGTGATCACTGTTCAACGACTATAAAAGTAACAGTCACAACTCTTTTCATAAAACAAAAGAATTTGAAATTTTTAAAAAAAATTATATAAAGATACATTTAATAAGATCAAGAGGGATTTCCATTAATGAAGCATCTGGTCGTTACATCCACCATCGGGATGGCCCCTTACGAGGCACTGTACGACCGACCTTGCAGATCACCTCTGTGCTGGACTGACCTAGGGGAGTCAGAACTTGTAGAAACAGAGATGGTTCAAGCTACGATGAAGAAGGTGCATATCTTCCAGGAGCATATAAAGACTGCACAAAGCAGACATAAGTCCTGTGCTGATAGGAGACGGAGACCACTGGAGTTTGAGAATGGAGACCACGTCTTCCTATGGGTCTCACCTTGATGTGGTCTACAGAGATTTGGCCAAGGGGGAATGTTAACTCTGCAATTCATCAGACCTTTTTAGGTCCTCAGCAGAGTAGGCGAGGTGGCTTACCGCCTGGCCCTTCCACCTCAGTTGCATCGGGTGCACGACGTCTTCCACGTATCTCAGCTGAGGAGATTCATGTATGACCCATCCCACATCATCGACCATGGGGAGATGGACGTCGATGATGGGGCGACTTTCATGGAGGTCCCAGTGGAGATCGAGGATCAATAGGAGCGGGTACTATAAGGACGGTCGATTCCTATGGTGCACATTCACTGGCTGCATGGTAATCTCTAGGAGAGCACATGGGAGAGGGAGGCTCAGATGCATGCTCAGTGCCCCAATTTTTTTCCCTAGTGTGTGTTGTAAATTTAAAGGGACGTAAAGCCCTGAGGTGGGGGTAATGTAAAGACCTGGAAATTTCAATTAATTTTTTTTCATAAATTCTTTGGAATTTTATGTGTCCGAAATTTCTGACAACGCCTGATTCTGAGGCCCGGTGTGCCCGGAATCAATTTCTGATTTTTTGTTCAGGTACGTTTAGTAAACATATGTGCGGGTTTTTCTATCATTTGAACCAGTTCTCAGAAATGAAACCCAAGGATACCGATGAACTCGCAGCACCAGTATTTTCTTAGGAGGACCGCTACTGTAGTTTCGTTTGGTCAAGAGCGGAAGTTAATTTTTGGGGATTGTTAATAAATTAAAAATTATGTGTAAAATAATTTTTAGGTGGTGGTTAAATCCACCAAAGGGATGTTGGGAGGGGGGCCACCCCCCCCCCACATAACATCCCATGGGAGGATAATGTGTGTGGGGCCCACACGAACATCAACTCTTCAACTCCCCCTTGAAACCCTTGGAACCCCCCATTGATGAGTGTTAAACCTTCCACCTTCCTCTCCCATTTAATGTTCCAACACTAATAATTAATTAATTGAGCTCCATAATTAATTAATTAGTTTTGGTGTCATGAATTCATTTGAAATATTTTGAAACACTTGGAAATATTATAATATTGGTGAGCCTATTATTTCATTTTCCTTAAAAATATTCTGTGGAAAGGCTTTGGGAGAATTCACCCTCTCCAACGAAGAACTTGAGGAACAATATTCTCTCGACGAAGAACGTCGTTCTTCAATGAAGAATGCTCCATGTCTCAAAGAACGTGAAGCAACACCTTCTTCAACCAGAGCAGGATAGGAGGCACCCTCACCCACAAAGTACACGAAAGACATTGTATCGACATGATTATTTGAGCTCTAATTCCTCCGACGTTGATCGAACGACGACCGTCTTCCACGACGCTCGTCATCCACGACTCGTCAATGTTCAAATCCGATTATGAGGTATGGGGTTTCTTGTATAATTTTTATATATGTGAATTATACACTCATAATTGGGCGATTATATGTTGGATAATTGTTTGAGGCTCTAATGTGGTGGGTTTAGGCTAACGAACAAGTTCGAACCTTCCGCTAATTTGTTCTTGAAGCACGGATTGTTGGGCGATGGGTGAACGGAAGGTCAATGATGTTTTGATGCCATATAAGTGAAGAGAAAGACCTGAGGAGGCTGTAGGTGCAGAAAGAAGGGAAAAAAACTACTGGAACAACTCTGGTGGCCCGCGGAAGAGCGTGGCGGTGCCTGAGGCCATCACCAGCCTGCCGACTGAGTGCAGTGTCGCCCCTCACGCACCACTGGCAGAAGGCCGCCGCAGCATCAACCACAACGGTGGAGTAGAACTCACCTTGCGGGTTCCAGGAAGAATGGACAGCGCTAGCTGGCACCGCCGTTAAAGATAACCGGGGGGCGCGTCCCCCACCCCCCCGCTCCATACTCAGCCAGCTGGACGAGCCACTGCTGGCCACCGGCCCGGGCCTCATGCGCATGGGCTGGGAGGCCTGCCTCACGGGCCGGGCCACCGGCGCACAGGCTGGGATGCCTACTACGCGGGCCGAGCCGCCTGCCGCGCGGGCCAAGACGCCTGCCCCGTAGGTCGGGCGGCCTACCGCACGAGCTGGGC
Source organism: Viscum album (assembly GCA_963277665.1). NCBI lineage: Eukaryota > Viridiplantae > Streptophyta > Magnoliopsida > Santalales > Viscaceae > Viscum > Viscum album. Next base: position 376,607,650 of record OY728142.1, read on the forward strand.
CGGGCCTCTCCCTACCGGGCCAAACCCAGACCCAGGTCGGGTCTACCTGGTTTGGGCCGACCTAGGGTGGGTTGGGATGGGTAGGACCGGACCCAGACCCCCCTCTTCGGATTACATTTGGTTTTTCGCCCATAACTTGAGCTACAAACATCAAATCAACGCACCGTCAATTACGTAGTATTCCTTGGATCGTGACGGTAATTATGGTATATCACAATCCAATTTTTGGAAAAGTTTTTGTATGAATGGGTTGGTTCGATTTCGAAACCAACCGGGCCCTCGAAGCGGAAACACTTATAACTCTCAAACCAGGCATCCGATTGACGCGTCGTCTATCGCGTTGGGATTATTTTGGTGAGACTAAACTTTTGGATACATCAAATTAGGACTTTGTGTTAGTTAATTAATCAAACCCCTTTTCTCAAGGTGCGGACACTCCCAGAATCGAGCGTGCTGTGTGCGGGAACCCTAGATCTCTCTGTGACTCCGATGATGACTACTGTACTGGAATCCTCCATGGGTTTGATGAAAATGACAACTGTAATGGAATCTTGTGTGGGTTCGATAGTTCTGACAGAGTAGCTGGTCATGTATCATGTGTGGGTCCGATAACTTAGATGAATTAGTGACTACATATGTTCATCTCTTTTACTCTAGAATAGCTGGCTTGTATCCTGTGTGGGTCCGACAGCTTAGATGAGATAGCTGGCCTTTATCCTGTGTGGGTCCGACAACTTAGGCGAGATAACTGGAATGTATCATGTGTGGGTCTGATAGCGTAGCTAGTCTGTATCGTGTGTGGTTCTGATAGCTTAAATGATCCAGTGGCTACATCTGATCATCTATATCTCTCTACAAATGTGGCATAACTGTGTGAGTTAAGTCATTTCTTTCAACCATTATCATCATGGTGTTTGACTTTAGTCCCTGTGTGGACTAGGTTGTGCTTGGGCTCATGAGTTGGAGCTGAACTATGACTGGTAACCTAGGTATAGGTATGGTAATATACCTAACTAGGGTTCATTGATATTTTGTGATTGTATCTTTCTACTGTGGTTTATCCTTTGTGGATTTTTTGAAACATTGTGGGTCTTGGGGTCCCTACTAAGTATTGTTATACTCACCCTTTCACGGGATATTCTCGCACCGCTTTGTGTTGGATGCAGAAGATGGACAACACTGACCGAGGCAGAGTGTACGAGGACTAGACGGTAACCGAAGGTGGACCTTGCTACGAGTCGACACATAGAGGAGACTGACAGACGTGAATGCTGAGGTGGCCATCTGTACCAACCCTTCAGGTAGGAACCCCGGAGGACAATCCAGGAGTTTCTCTTTACTTTCACCTGTTTTTACCTTTCTACTTGTAATTTTTGTTTAGTTGGGTTTTTATTCTAGCCCATTTACATTCCAGCACACACTTTTGTATTCAATTTACATAGTGTTTACTACCTATTGCATAATCTATTGTGTTTGTTTACTTTTATAAAGGAAATGCCTTCCAAGATTATGGATTTATGCCTTTGGTGCTAGTCACCAGCCCCTAGCTTATGGAAGGTGGGATTAGGGTAGTCACGACACGGGCCCCCGAGGACGGGTCATGACAATCATATTCCTCTTCATAGACAAAACTATTATTTATTACTTTCTTTCAATATTTGAAGTATCCCTTTTTTAATTACCTTTTCTGGGGCTTCTCAATGTGTCACATTTTCTTTCTTTATCTTCAAACTGTCTTGATAACTGAGAGGCAATGTGACTAACTTTTCCATAACAAAATAAAGTGAGTGGTAGCTTCCCTTTAAATTTCCCTTTTCCATTCTGAAACTTCTTGGAAATGAGGTAAAGAATTTATTTTCCCTTGTCGTCTTCAACACTTCTATATTTTGAAATTTTAATTTTGTCCATGGATTTGAATGATATTTCCTTTCTCACTCGAGTTGTAGAATCTTATGGCTTGAATCTAATTTCTTAATCCACCAAGCTACTTATCATACCATCAAGAGAAGTTTTAGAAAAATTTATTTCCTCAAGGGATGACACCTTTTCATTGTACAAGGGTGGAAGTATTCACAATATTTTATTCACAATATCAATATATTTGATTTATTTTCCTAGGCCTCAAATTGCTCCTATCACTTTAGTAATTTGATTGAAGAAGGAGTCTGCATTATCATCAGGATGAATCATCAGATCATTAAACCTATTGTGAAGGACTTTTAGTTTTTCCTCCTTTACTTTTCTACCCCCTTCATAAATATTTTTATGTTTTTCCCACATATACTTTGAGGAGGTGAAACTCATCACCTTTTTATTGACATGATCAGAAAGGGCTATGGTGAGAGAATTTTTTATTTTAGCATCTGCATTAAAAATTTTCTTATCTGCATAAATCATAGAAAGCCCTACTGGATTAGTAACTTGTATTACCAGCATAGTATAAAATATTACATCCATTCCAAGAGATATTAAATGATATCTCATTATGTTCTTCCATATCTAAAAATTATTTCCATCAAAGAGGAGGACTCTTCTGACAATGGATGAATTCTCCATGATGGTAAAAGATAGATCAAGCACCAGTAACCTTCCTCTAATACCACTTAGAGGACCCCAAAACACCATGATAGGGGAGGGTTGAATCAAGGTGTCAAAATTTTCTTTTTAATATTGTGGATATTGTTACCATGTTGGTTAGAACTTGTTAAATTTGTCATTACAAAGAAAGAAAGAAGATGTAACGTCACTTTTAATTGGTTCACCATAAAGGGATACGTCCAAGGTGCATATTCCGATAGTGTGTCAGTCATACCTAAATCCACTAATCTTTACCATTTTTGGAGTATAAGAGTTTGTTCCCAATCACTCTGTTCCAGGTGCATTTCCCTTACAAAATTTTAGGGATAGATCAACACTTTTCTCGCAACACATCTATAAAAACCCCTAGCTCAGTACTATGAGAGAGGTAAAATAAAATTTATTAACTTGAAGGTCTCTTAAATAGATTTTCATTGAAGTGTTTTGCTCTATCTACAATGAGACACTGCTTTCATCAAATACCTGAGTAGATGCTCACTGAATGCCCTAACCACTCAACACTGATACTCAAAACAACCTTTCTCCAAGACCCTTCAGAAAGATCAACCATTCGTAGATCTCTCTTCCTTGTAAAGAACAACATTTCATAGATCTCATGGCCTTGTAGAGAAACTCCCTTCATCGAGCTTGCTACATTGCAGAGAAACCTACTTCATGGTGCTCAGTTAGATAACACAGAACATCCCATTTTCGCGAAGTTACCAAAACATATAATCATTGACATTGATCAGGACTAGAATAGTATTTTCACAAAGCTCATGATTGCAATGAATCATCACATCATGGATCACCCCTTAATTTTCAAAGATAAAGAAATTTCAAAATTTCTCTCTTAATTTCATTTGAAATACTGAGGGGCTTCCTCTTATTTATAGGCACGGTCGAACTGAGAATCTTTTCTTCTTCATGCATGAAATCCAGATCAGTCAAAATGTCTTTGTGGAACTCCCACCATCTCGCAATGCTCCGCTGATATTTCCATGTCGCAGATCTCATCAATTCCACAAAGAAACACTATCTCAAATCACAAAGCATCATTTCTTCAAAATCCACATTGCAGTATTCTCAAAAACAATGCATTTTTCATATAAATGAAATTTTGACTCTAGAGGTATACCTTTCACGAAGCTCTAAGATCAAACTCTAATAATCATAGAGCACACCATCTTAGTTCTATAAATGTTTGTGAAACACAAATTAGAATGCCCATCTCTGGGAAACTCTTGAATTTTACATATTTTCATAAGGCCTCCAAGAAGAACTAATTTTTTTCAATGCTTTCTAGTCTCCAAATTTTGGACCAAAAAATTTAGAAAACACTATTAAGTGATGTAAAATTCAAAACTACTTTCAGATTGAACTGTATGGCCCCTTTTCTTGAAATATCCATCATCATTCATGAGAGTATTGACAAAAAAACACAAACCATACTATTTTTTTTCAGAAAATAAGAAGCTTGGTTCCAATAAATATATATTTTTTCTAAATAACTTTGATGATAATAAATTTATTCCATATTGTGTATAATTTCATATATTTCTTAATAGAATTCCTGAAATTATAGGGAATGTATGAATAATAAGGGTGAGCACAAATTCTCAGTAATAAAAAAATACAGTTCAATCAAAATAAATTAGAATAATCAAATTGCATGGTAAATAAATGGAAACAAATTCCATTAAAATAATTATATAAAGAAAAATAAATATTGAAATGTAAGAAACTGAAACACATTGCATTTAATTATTGAACTATAGATGATATATATCCATAGATATATCGACGAGAGATCTCATGGATGAAAAATAACTGAAACTAAATTAATTAAATTCTTAATTATTGGAAGTCATGTTTGAGGCAAATGAAAACATACATTTTCAATAACTTCTATAAGATAGTTTAAAACTAAAAATAGAAAAACATTTAATTTTTGAAACTTATTTAACTCATGAGACCTATCGACGCATTGTGGGTTTATATAAAGTATAGGCCACCTGTAAATTCCTATCCAAATAATTCCTCATATCGAATTGTCGAAATAAATAAAATTCCTTATCAAATATTGGTATTGAATAAGGAATATGAAATTAAAAATATTTCCACAAATACTAAAAAAAATATAGTAGACACTATATGTAAAATGGTATACTATTTAGGCAACGGTAATATCCATGATAAATAAATGGATAATTTAGGGGAAATTTAATGTTAAATGATCATATGAGATTGAATATTTTAAGGGGAATAAAAAATTAATTAAGGAAGTGAATGTAAATACTATCCTTTGACAAATAAATCAGAAACTATAGAGAGGAGGAATAAGGATGGTATCAATATAACATATACCATGTAGATTAAAGTAAATGGGTTTTTATCACTGATGAATAGAAATACTATAAAAATATATATTGAAAACATTATTGAAGAAAATATAATTTTCTTTTGAAAAAACTTTTGGAGAAAAATTTCATTGCAAATCACTTTCGAAAAAAATTCCTTTACAAAAATTTAAATTTTAAACTAGAAAAGTAAGATTCAATGAAATGAATTAAGGTAATTTCACACATTTGTATGAGGTAAAAACAACATTCTTTTTGCACAGAAAAATGTTAGAAAAATTTCTTGTTTGAAAAGCTATAAGAGGATTCTGTTGAAAACATCGTTAAATAAAAAGGGGTAAAAATGCCTTTAAAAAATTTATAAATACATATTTTATAAAAAATTAATCAAACATGATTTTTGGAAGAAAATAGGTTCTCTAAATAAAGATATAAATGAATTATATTTTTCTTAAAACAAGTTCTAAAACATTTTGAGGACCAATGAGTGGAAAACATAACAAAAAAATGAAAAAGGATACTAATAACCATAATATATGAACACTAAAGGTTTTATTGAACAATGGTCATAAAATTTTATTGTATAGAAATACCTTTGAATGGTAATTAAAATCATTCTTTTGAAAAATAATCCTCAAACATTCTAAAGTGTCCCATAACACCTTGAATCATTTGAATTAGAAGCCTTAGGAAGGAATGAAATAAAATGAATGCTTTAAATACCATGAAGGAAAATTTTATTAATGATATAATAGATAAAAATGGCGAGTATTTACAGTCCAAAAAATAAGTAAGTGGCGAATATGAAATTTATCTCACATATTTAAAAGTTGAGATGAAAATCCTTTACCTTGTATCCGATTTTCCTCACGTGTCTTCATATTACTAAATAACCAAATAATGTTAATTTTTTATTTTATTTATAAACTTTTTAATGTTTATTATAAATTTTATTTCACTTATTACCATATTTTATACATCTATTTAAATAATTATGTTAATTTTGTGTTTTTTGACAAAATGTGGTTCATGTGTTAAAAAATAACATTTATAGGTCATCTATGGTCAAATGATCCACTAAATAACATCTAAATAATATTAAAAATTATATAATTATCATATTGATAAATAAATTATTACTTTAGAACTGATAATTATACATGGTTATGAAAAATTAACCAATTTTACAATCATTGAGAAGGTAGATCGTACGTATGCATGAGTAACATTTCCAATTTCTCAATGATCATTATAGAAAGACGGTAAGTAGAAATAAATATTTATATTTATATAATTATATAATAAATACCATTTTATTTAATCATATATAATTATATAAATATATTTTATTATATAAAAGGAATCACATTGTGTGGAGGAAGTGGTATTCCACATGTCCACAAATTATGTAATCAGTTTTTATGTTTATGAAAGGATAATAAAGAAAATGATATATATATTTTATTTCTGGAAAGGTAATTATGTTATGTATATCATATATATGTTGTATATTTATCTTATTATCAATTATAATCATCTTTTATACATTCCATGTATCGTGTGAATGAAACACGTCGCTTTTAAGAGGTGGTAGTCCACAGTTCCACTAACAACATTATCATATTTACATAAAATTGAACAAATAAAGGAATGTGTTATAATAAAATTAAATAATAAAAATGAAATTATATATATATATATATCATATATAAATAGAATTTCCATCATAATACCCAACCTTGAAAGGTGGAAAAGTAAAAAACAAACAACTTCATTTCGTGAGGTAGCAATTTACCATAAACATAAAAGTTTTGTTAGTTACCCATTAGATGGAAGTGTGTGTGAGTTTAGGTAGAACCCCTAGTATATAAATATTTTAGAATATTTTTTGAACTGGTATTTTATATAATAATATAATAATAAGAGTTTAGGGGGTGTAGAATATAAATAAAACTATAGATCTTAAGGAAATATGTTTCCTCTTAATCAGGTAACTCCTTTTGGTTTTTACGAAATGACTTCCTTGGATGGATTTATTCTAAAGTGAAGGATTATAGGATAAGGGTGGGGGGATTTTTAGGTGCTATTTTTAAGATATTTATCTAGCCAATGTTTCTTAATATGTGTGAGGAAGTGGGAGGAGAGGATTCCTTTTTATAGTGGAGGATAAGTGGAACCCTTGTAAATTTTCAAAAATAGAATTTCCCCTACGTTTTTACAATTGAAATTGGATCGAATAGTGGTACAAGTTAGATAAAAGGGAATATATGGTCTATATATGTCCATCCAATGGATTTTGGACAACTTTGTAAGTCATTTTTTCCATTTAGTTTTAGGTTTAGTCTCATGTTATGCATAAGTTCACATTAATTATAGTAAATAATTGAAATTAAATTCACTCATATTTCTTGTAAAAATCTAATTTGAACTAATTATAAATTATAAATTATTATTATTTAAAATATTTAATCCATTTTTCCAAATTTTAATCACATATGTGGAATCAGTTAATTTAAATATAATTTCATAGATGGGATGACAATGCATGTTTTTAGAGTTAAAATGTCCAAAATCTTACTAAGTTTTTATATTCAGATTCAAAGTTAAATAGATTCCAATGACATAAATTGGATTGATTAGTAAAAACTTAACCTAATTAAAATTTAGAACAAATTAAAAATATAATTTATCATTCTAAATAAATTATTTGATAAAGATGTTTTGAAATAAAATTTAGTATTTTTCATTACTCATTAAAAAATGATACTTCATAAAAAAATACAAAAAATTCACCATAAAATAATTTTTATGTTTCTATTTCACAAATTTAGTTTATTTTTACATATAATATTAATTTTTTTCCAAAAATTGGATTTAAAATAGGTTCTTAATCAAAAGGCGGTAAAATCACCTTAATAAAAATATAGCATTTTATGCGTAAAATTGGGTTTTTTCATATATTATGTCTATCAAATCTATTAGATGAATATCAAAAATATTTTATTGGATATATAATACAAATATTATATTAATACAACTCATTAATTTTAATTAATAAAATTTATTAGTATAACAAATCATTCTGAGTAAAAAAATATTTTTCTATAAAAACATTGCCTTTATATCCAATTAGTTCTTATAGTAATTTCATGTAAATTAGCATTCAATGCATTAATTTAATATTTTTGTAAACCATGCATTTTCATAAGTTAGTTAATAATATTCATAACAGATAGTTTACATATTAGTATAGTAAATAGAAGTATTATAATAATAATATATTATTGTTTGGTATAACGTGTTCTTATGTATAACACAAGCCATAAAATAAACTCATTGTTTTGGGAGACGTATTCTAACTTAGTGTCACATTCATTGAAAGCTATAAAATATATTGAATTTATATAAAATATTATATATATTATAATGTATTAGGAAATTATATTCTCTTACACTCTTGGTGTTGGGTCTCATACACTCTATCTTATATAACTTTCCTACATCATATTTTTAGTGCATTACATTAAATTTTATGATGAAATTGATGTGAAAATCTTAGTAGAAAACATATTTAGTGACTGTTTGTGGATATTTTAAAATTGTGGAATTGTTATGAAATTTGATTTGTTGTATGATTTTAAAATTTTTATTTTAATATTGGTTTCTTCTTTTGATTTATGGTAAATGTTTTATGGAATGGTTTTGTATAAAAAAGTTGATTTATTGAAATGGTTTAGCACAATTCTTTTGTAATGGTTTTTATAACAACCATTCTCCTTATTTCATATTTAAAAATGATTTATTACAAAAAATTTCACATAATACAACTCAGAAGATCAAGAGGTCTAGTGTATTTTGGGCTTAGGAACATTACATAACAACATAGAAAATTATATACACACCATTATTGAAACAAAAATTTAATTTACAACAATATTCCTTCATACATAGCATTTCATGGAATAACTTGAGGACATACATAAGAAAAGGGTTATCTATAAATCCCATTAAGGGGATATAAAAGGAATAATGTGAGGAAGATAATAAATGTTAGTAAATATGAATATCAATAGAGAACAAAAGAAACATGAACTTAAAAGAATGATACAACATGATATTCATAACATGGAAATTTGGAAACAACAGACAACATGATATTATTATGAGCCAAGTCTCATCGCACATGGATTAGCATGATTAAACCTTTATTTCACATGAATTATCATGAGTAAACCCACATTTCACATGAATTATCATTATTAAACCCTCATTGCACATGAAATATCATGATATTAAACATTACCCAATGCGTTGGAGAGCTATCAGGGCACACCCTTCAAAATCATTTCATTTTCATGTATAAGTGTGCCACATAGATTATAAAACATGTATTAATTAAATAGAACAATTTATTCTAAGAAAAAGGAATGTGAAATTTATACATGTATATACCCAATCAATATGTACATGAGCATTAAAGTGAATACCCTTCATAGAAAAATGGGTATGGTATTCACTACATGAAGAATTTGGCATGGAAAATTTTGGGGCAATTTCTGCTGCATAACGACGTCAAATATAAATTCATAAAATGGTATGAGGAAAGATAAAGATGTCTCTCATCATTTATACATGAAATTGAAAGTAAGGGTATCATTTATCATGTTATGTAAACATATGAAATGTAATTTATATGCTTAATATAAAAGAAATTCTTAAATGGAAATAAGAAGAGAGAAATCCCTTACAGAACTTCGGCATGGAAACAGGTGTACACAAGATGGATTAATTAGAGATAAAGGGGTTTATCATAATTAAAGAAATATTGAAAATATGATGAAGGAGATAAAACATAACCCATAATTTTTAATTCAAAATAAAAGGATGTAACAATATAAGGAAACTTAGACAAAAATTGAGAATGGAAGGAATCCTGACTTGTATGTGTGATCCCAATGGTTTGGTAGAGGCTTCATGGGGGATTAGGGTGCCTTAGGAGGAATCTATGGAGTATATATAAGAGTGTGTATGAGAATTAGGGACTTTTATTTAAGAATAATGGGTACATGGGTGGGTTTATATAGGAAAGATGTGAGAATTATTTATTATTTTAGTCTTGGAAACAACACACTAAAATATTCAAAACCACAAACCATACCATTGGTTTTTACCATTGATTATAGGAAAGGGGAGTGGTATAAATTATTTTATTAATCTAACGTTCAATTATATTAAAATATTTCTCTTTCTTATGTGGAGGTGAGTCAAACTTTCAAAGAAATGATTTTAATATCTTAAAATATTTTATATGTCTTGGAGAATTCAATAAAGAATTATAGTATAAAAAATCATAAAATTGCATACTTTTATGGGAAAATATATATATTTACTAATATAACTTTTATTTTATTTTATTACATAACTATTGGGTCATTATGATGTCATAAAACACATTATATATCTATACAATATATAATTTTTACCCAAAAATTCAACTGTCTCAGAAAATTATGGAAAATTAACCATTGGATAATTTCAACATCCTAATTCAAAAAACAATATTCATTATATTTAAATAATTTTATAAATATGTTAATTTTCAATTTTAAAATAAAAAATTATATTTATTGAAAATTATAGGGTTTTGGAAAAATAGCTTTCAAACCTTAATAAAAGGGACATTGGACTTCCAAAAAATTATATTATCATTAATATTCAGTAACTATAATTAAAAAGAATATTTTATGAAAAAATCATTTATTTCAAATATAAATTAATTCTTCAAAATATATTATTTAATTGAATTTGAATATTAACCAAAAATAATATTTGTTCTTTAGAAAATTATTTACAAAGATACAATTAGAGAATGAAATAATATTAAATATTATATAATAAAATAATCACAATTCTTGGGTATTAATACATATTCCTTTATTAAACCATAATATGCACTAAGAGTAAGGTGTGTGATGATGAGGCTTTATTGGGGTCGTTTAGTGATCATGGTTTGGGCCATGATCCCACTGAGTTTGAATTTATCCCATTAACATGTTTGTTCATACATAAGTTATTAGATCTTGTCTTGTAATTGGTCGAGAGACACACTCATAAATGTTATATCCCTCAGAAGCTGTAAAAAATGGGCTTCATAGGATATGATCCTATTGGTTGAGGCCATCACTTCCTTTTTCTGTGCCAAAAGGATTTGGTAAAACCCTATATACATAATAGTCATGTGATCACTATTCAATTATTATATTATCAATGGTAAGGATACATAACGGTTAATTAAATACAATTTAATATAATAAAACAATAGGAGTTCATGTATTTTTTATATCCATAATACATTTAAAAGAAAAGGAATTTTTTAATAAATGTTATGGTTGTTACAACCATCCCCCCTTAGAAATTTTACCCTTGAAATTTCATTCTATCAAATTAAAACAGATGAGGGTAACTATGCTTTATCACCTCCTCTGGTTCCCACATTACTACTTCAAACTTTTGGTTTCTACACAACACCTTGTCAAGGGGAATCATCTTATTTCATAGATCTTTTTCTCTATGATCTAAGATATTTACCAGCTTTTACTCATAAAAGGGGTCATTATTTGATTGTAGAAACTCTAGTTTGAGTAAATGAGAGGGTTTTGATATTTAATTTATCAAGAGGGATACATGGAATACATCATGTACTTGATATAGGTTAGGTGGGAGTGCTAGTTTTTAGGCCACTGCTCTGATACGATCAAGGATATGAGAATGGGTAACATACCTTGGTCTACGATTTCCCTTATTCATTAAATCTCATTAATCTCTTCCACATAGATATGCAGAATAATACCATGTATCCAACATAAAACACTATGTCTTATCATTGATTGTTAGCATATTTGTTTTTCAACTCTGAGAAGCCTTGATGTAATACTGAATGTTCTTAACCTTCCTCACCATTTCCTTGATCATTTTAGGACCAAACAGTTTTTGTTCCCCAACATTATCCCAACATGCTAATGTTCTTAACCTCTTCCTATAAAGGGGTTCATAAGGATCCATTTGTATTATTTAGTAGAAATAATTGTTGTAAGAGAAATCTACCAAAATAAGATGTTGGTATCATCTTTTTTTAAGTCAATTAAGAAAGATCTTAAAATTTCCTCAAGTGTCTAGATATTCCACTCAGATTGGCCCTCAATTTGAGGGTAATAGTTCATGATGAAGTTCAAGTCCATTTTTATTGTGTATTAGAGAATCTTCCAAAACATAGAGGTGAATCTTGGATCTCGATCATACCTAATTGATAGTGGTACTCCATGGAAAATTACCACTTCTCCAATGTATATCCATGCCAGTTTCTCTAGTGAGAAATCATCTAAAATTCTAATGAAGTGTGCAGTCTTTATAAGATGATCCATAATAACCCATATAGCATTGTTTCCTCTATATGTCTTAGGAATTGTGGTGAAAAAGTCTCTCGTGATGTTTTACCAATTCCATGGAGGTATGGGTAATAGTTTCATCATCCCCTTTTATTTTTTCTATTATTCCTTCAATTTCTAACACACAAAATATATTGATTTATATTCTGTGATCTTTTTCTTTATATTATATCACCAATAATGTTCTTGGAGTTCTCGATACATCTTTGTGATTCTAGGGTATATAGAGTAGGTTAGGTTATGTCCATCATCCAACATATCCTTCTTTAACTCGGTATTTAATGCTACATCAAGTCATGACCCAAATCATATAACAAGTTCTTTATTAACATTGAAATCTGAGGATATTCCTTTTCTAATAGTTTCCACATTCTTTTAAATTCCAATGTAATTTATTTGAACATCCATTAACCTTTACAAAAGAGATGATTGAGAAATTATTTGTGAAAGGATTAATGATGGTCCCTTATTTATGACCCCCATGTCCATATTCATAAAATATAATAATATTGTATCCTTTTCAATTCTCATCAATGGTAAAATTGTTGGGTCCCTATTAATTAGATAATCTTCCACCTTGTTCTCTTTCTAAGGGTGGTAATGGATAGATCAGTCGCAACCCTTGATCATCTCTAAGGATATTCATTGGTGCATATTCAGACATTTATATGAGAATATATATTTGAAACTTTTGTGATCTTTATATATTTCACACCTCTCCCCAAAAAGTTAATTTTTCTATATTTTTAATGTAAATATCACCACTTCCAACTCTAGATCATGAGTGGGATAGTTTTGATCCTGAATTTTTGAATGCCTTAAGGCGTAGAAAATGATTTTTTCATTTTTCCTCAAATTCCCCAAATGGAAGACTTATAATATTTCCAATATAAACATTCCCACAAACATTAACTTGTGATAAAATACTCATAGAAGATTTACATAATGATTTAGTATCATTTTAGGTGGGGACTAAATATTCTTAGAAAATATAAAAGATATACTAATAAGAAATGAATTTAAATACATTATGACATACACTAATTTGAATTAGTGGTTTCATGTAATTAATTCATCATTATCCATATTAGCATAGGAATTTCTATGCTCCCTTGATCATGGAGATTGTTGATGATCAGCATGTTTCTCATCCCTTGCAATAGAGAATTATCTTTGGTAGTGCCTGAAATATCCACATTTATTACATAGAAAAATGTAAGATGCCTTATATAGAACATTATTTCCATCCATAATGTTATCCATTTTTTCATGACAATTGAATACTTTGTGCCTTCTCTTTCCACACTTAAAACATTTAACATTCCATTTTTGACATTTCCCTTGGTGCCTCTTTCCACACCTGTTACACGAAGGAAATTGGGACTTTTTTCCCTTATCATCATTATTAGATAGAGTTTCGTGAGATGTCATATTTCTCTTCCTTGTTTTCCTTGGGAATTGATCAAATTTATAACTTTTATTCATGATTTTTTGTATTTAGTTCAGTTAAATCATGATATGTCCTACTTGAGCTCTCATTTGATTTAAAATATCTTTGAAGAAGTCATCACATTTCCCTTTTCATCAGTTTTTAACCTGGTTCATCCTATTACGAACCTATTTGTGGAATAAAAGGGAAATGAGGGATGAATATCTTAAACATTTAAACACATAAAGTGTAATATAATGACACTAAAGTGATAACGTATAAATTACATTTATCTCCTTAACTTATGAATTTTTTTTCATTGATCTATGTTATCCATGATCTTCTTCCAAATGTATGTTGTTATGGGATTTGTTTGTTCCCTTAATAATGGTTCATACTATGATTATAAATTTACCAAATAATATCCCTTGATAGTGTTTAACCAATAGTGAATAAAGTCCCATTTTCATGCACTATTTGTTGTTTGATTTTAGCTCAAATTGATGTTTTCGGGTTTTACCCCTAGCTCGAATGGCCCGAAGGCCTTCTTTTTTATTTTATTATAGATAATCCCCCTTTTAAGGGTTGAAGGGGAACCCGTACATGACCCGTAGGCCCAATGAACAAGGCCCGACATGACCTGCAATACATGACCCGAAGGCCCAGAGGCATACCATGCCCATTACATGACCTGTAGGCTTAGAGCCACCACTACTTATTTGTATCCAGACATGGATGTATTTTCATGATAAACTACTTACTCTATACTCAACAAAATTTATGGATTATTTTCTTATACTTAGTCTTATCCCAAAGGATTTCACTAGAGTTTTATAATCCTAATCCCAAAAATAACGAAAACTGTCCTCTGATACAAACTATAACAACCTTTCTATTTATATTATATATAAACATGATTTTTTACATAAACATTCACTTAATAAATCTTATAAGATCAAGTGGTATAGTGTATTTTGTGCCTAGGAACTTTACATAACAACTTAAAACATGAATACACATCTTTATCGAAAACTTCTTTTACATGACAACAACATTCTGTCAATCTTAGCACTGGATGGAATAACCTGAGGACATACATAAGCCAATGGTGAGCTATAATGTTCAGTATGGGAAGAAACATGGAATTACATGAGGAATAAAATAAATTTTAGTAAATATTCATATCAATAGAGAACAAAAGAAACATGAACATAACATCATGATATATCATGATATTCATTACCTTGAGATGTGGAAACAACATTCAACATAATATTAGCATGATCCAAGGCTCATTGTACATGGATTATCATGAGTAAAACCTCATTTCACGTGAATTATCATGATCAAACCCTCATTTCACATTAATTATCATGTGTATACCCTCATTGAACAAGGATTATCATGATACTAAACATTA
Source organism: Viscum album (assembly GCA_963277665.1). Lineage (NCBI taxonomy): Eukaryota > Viridiplantae > Streptophyta > Magnoliopsida > Santalales > Viscaceae > Viscum > Viscum album. Next base: position 376,622,881 of record OY728142.1, read on the forward strand.
CCCAATGTATTGTATGGGTATGTGGGTGCACCCTTCATTATCATTACATTTTCATGTATAAGTATGCCACATAGATCATACAACATGGATTCATTAAACAACATAATTTCGTCCATGAACAAAAAATGTCGAATACATATATCTATATACATAATAAATAAGTACATGTTTATAAAGGTGAATTCCCATGATAGACAAATGGGTATGGTTTTCACTACATGATGATTTTGGTATAGAAAATTGTGGTGCAATTTCGACAGCATAACGACATCAAATATAGATTAGTGAAATGATATAATGATATAGAATGAGGTATCTCATAATTTATACTTGAAATTGACTATAAAGAGACACTGGAACATAATATCCCAACATATGAAATTGAATTTATATCTATAGTATAAATTAAATTTTTTAATGGAAATGAGAATAGATAAATCCCTTACGGAATTTTGGCTTGGTAACAGGTGTACATGGGAGGGATTAATGAGATATAAAGGGGTATATCATCATTAAAACACAATAAGGGTAGTATGGGGATGTTCATAAAACATACACTGCCATTATTAATTGAAAATAAAAGGATGTAACAATATAAGGAAACTTGGAAAGAAATTGAGAAAGGAAGGAACCCTTACTTGGATGTGTGATCCCAAAGGATTTGGAGAGGATTCATGGGGGCTTGGGGCATCTTGGGAGCACTATAAAGATTATGTAACAGATTTAAGATAATGTTAAATACTTTTTAGTGAATGGGGATGGCATATTGTGTGGGTTTATATAGGAAAGGTGGAGAAATTCTTTATTATTATGGTTTTAGACACTACGCAATAAATTATTCAAAACCACAAACTATCCCATGGATTTTTACCACAGTTTTTGAAAATGGGGAGAGGGATAAATTATTTTATATGTCTGGAAAAAGTTATTAAAATAGTTCAATTTATTATGTATAGGTGAGTCACACTTTTATGGAAATGATTTTATAATATAAAAATATTTTATATGTCTTGGAGGGTTCACTAAGGTTTATTAAATAAATAAATAAACATAAATTAAATTATTTTAAAAGGAAAAAATATATTTTTTCTAATATAGATTTTATATTATTTTATTACATCACTATTGGGTCACTATGATGTCATAAGACATATTATATATTTATATGATATTTAATTTTTAACCAAAAATCCGACTGTCTAAAAAAATTATAAAAAATTCACCGTCGGAAAATTTTGACATCCTGATTCTAAAAGAAATATTCATTTTACCTAAACATTTTTCTAAATATAAAAATTTCTACTTTTAAAATAAAAACCTACATTTTTTGAAAATTGAGGGGTTTTGGAAAAATATTTTCTAAGCCTCAATAAAAGTTTGTTTTGACATCATAAAAATTATATGATAATTAATATTTAATAACTGTAATTAAATAAAAATATTTGTTAAAAAATTATTTATTTCAAAAATTCATTAATTCATCAACATATATTCTTTAATTGAATTCTAATATTAACCAAAAAAATATTTGTGCTTTAGAAAATCATTTACAAAGTAACAATAATAGAATGAAATTATATTTAATATTCTATAAAAAAATAATTATAATTCTTGGGTCTTGATACATATCCTTTTATTACACCATCGTACACCATAAGAGTAAGGTGTGTGATGTTAGTGCTTTCTTAAGGTCATTCAGTGAACATGGTTTGGGCCATGATCTATATGAGCTTAAAATTCTCCCATAAACGGTTTTGCTCATGCTTAAGTTATTAGATCTCAATTTGGACATGGTTTATGGAAAAGCTTAGAAATTCTATCTTGCTCAGAATTTTTTGATAAATGGGATTCATAGGGTATGATCCTACTAATTGAGGTCATCACTTCCTTTGTCTAAGCCAAAATGATTTGTTAAAACCCTATATTTATACTAGTCATGTGATCACTATTCAACTACTATATTATCAATGGTAAGGGTACATAATGGTCATTTAAATCCAATTGGATATAATAGGAGTGAATGTGTTTTCTATATCAATAATTCATTTAAAATAAATGGAATTGTATTCATAAATGTTCAGGTCATTACAGTTTTGGCATAATTGGTTGGTGTGTGTTCATTTGCATTAATGGGACCTTGTGGAAGGGTTGTGTGAAATTTGGGAACTACTATATGGTTACCTTGTGATAACATGGTATATCTATGAGAGACTACTCATGAGTATATAACGGTCTCATAGTCAGGCATGTCTGAATGTTTTGATTTGTGGAATAGAATGCGATTATTCCAAATGAATTGGTGTATGGGTTTGACAGTCTTATTTGGTTATTTCCCTTGAAAACTATTTTGTTGTAAAAATGTATTGTCTGGTTATAATCTATTTTAAATTGTTTCATATGAATTGTTTATATAAATTTTTTCACTTAATTTTGATAACATGTTCTATTCTAGTGGTGTGATTTGGGAATTAAATTGGGGAAAACCTACTGATTTCCATCAGTCACCCCTATTTTGGAACATTGGTGCTTTTGTTGATATTTTTCATTAATACATAGATGAAAAAATAAATATCATTTATTTATTAATGCATCTTAGTAATTTGGGATGGATTTTAGAGTTGGATCATGAAGAATGTTGGGATCTATGGAGTTTTGTCTTTAGAGTATTTTAACTTTGTGGTTTTGTCTTCCGATTTGGTACTCTGATATTGGCCATGGTGTGATTTGGCATTGTTTTTATTTTTGTATTACATTAAAATGTATTAAATTTTTATCATGAATAATATAGTTATTTTTTATGGTATAATTAGTTGAGTTTTTTTTGTTTTCAAATGGGAAATCATCTCTCAATTGTATAAAAGCCTTTATAATTTATTACCAACCTATGTCATCTTGGAGAGGTTTCCTAAGGCCACGTAATATTCTTCTACATTCTCAATCCAATAAGTAGGATCTAGATGTTATAAATGGTATTAGTATTGGTTGGTCCAAATTTCATTGTTGGAAAAATAGTCTCAGCTTGTTCTCTTAGTAACTTCTAAATGGTATTAGTTATCGGTCTTGGAGTTGAAATTAATTAGGATTGAGTTCTTATATTGGTTTGATATAAAGTAGTTTGATTTTGAGGACTTGAAGTATAGATCATAAAAACAAATTGATAACCAATTTATGTTTATCTTCAAGTTACCATGGGGTTGGGAACAGAAGTCTTTTTGAGATAATTATAGGAGTTATAATATCATTATCATGGGTTTATCTAGTGAGAAGATCATGACCAGAATTGATAGAAATGAAATCCCAATAGGAGTGTATATTTCATTTTCAGTAATTATTTATGAATTTGTGTAAAAATATTTAATTTTTAGATTTATTTTTTTAAAATGTGAGATTTTGAAAATATAATCATAGAGTAATTTTTAAAATGGTTTTATTTTAAAAATCAAGGTTGAATTTCATATAAAATGTTTAAAATAGAAAGTTTATAATTTTGGGAAATACTTGGTGTGATAGTTGTGATGTGAAAAATTTAAATTGTTAAGAATTCAGATACTAAAGAGTCTGACTTATGAAATTTTTTGTGTTTATAGAAAATGGAACTCAGTAGGCATAATAGAAATCAATCGAAATAAGATATTGATAATGTGGTTTCACCTGATCCATAGGTGAACCAAAAAATAGTTCAAAGAAATGTCCGAGATTTTTATGATGTGGATAGAGGGAATATAAGGGATGAACCAATTCATTTAGATCATTTCATTTTGACGTAGAAGTATAATCCACCCATATTTAGTGGTGGTTCGGAACCAGAGAAGGGAAAGGTGTGGCTGAATATGATGAATCAAATACAACATTTTCTTATCACACAAACAGTGATGAATGTCATGTTGGAAACATATATGCTAGAGTATCATTCACTCTAGTGGTAAGATTTATCAGTTCATGGTAAATTATACCAAGGCATTAACATGGAAGATTTTGAAAAATTATTCAACAAAAAATTATACCCCATACATTATAGATTTCAAAAATGATAGACATTTTCATCTTGAATTATGAGAGCCTCTCAGTGATAGATATGTGGATAAATTTTTGAATTTATTTATCTTTTCACCTGATGTTATTGCTAGTGTATCCTTGAAGGGATGCATTTTTTAATTAGGGATGATGTAGTAGATTCTCTCAATGATCTTCATTATTTTCCTAACGAATTATTCATAAATGATCAACATAGGGATGGTTGTAGAGAAGGACATCTTAAGAGAAACTAGAGGCGGGTTCATGTTGATACCTATAGGAAATGCTGGGATCTCTAATTTTTGGAATAAGCGGAAGAGGAAGACATATTTCCCTAGTAGTGGGATGACATAGAATTATAAGGCTGGATTGGTGAATCCTCTACTAAAACCAAAAGGTAATGTTGGATGTTTCAAATGTTGATCTTTTGATCACATATGGCGAGAGTGTATTACAACACCTAGATAATTACATAATAGAAACCATATGGGGAATATTCATCCCTATTGTCGTATTGGTCCACTGTCGGGGTTTCATGACACTTCTCATGTTTTCCAAACATCATATTATTCAATAGGATGAGGGAAAGAGAATACCTCTCATTAGTAGGATTGATTTAGCCACAGTGATTCTAGGAATTCCATGACTCTTTACCAAAGGAAAACATTATAGGGTAATAAATAACAATGTGTAGCGAGTAACCAGTTGTATGGAGATGGTAACATTAATGAGGATGAGAAAACTAGACCATCGATGGTGAGAGGTACTATTATTTTTAATTCTACTCATATATAATTTTTTTATATATGTGAATTGAATTCAGTTATTTTTTTATCATGATATTGATTTTAAAGGTTTAAATATTGAGGTGATACCTACTGTTTTAAAACATCAGACTCTTATTAGTAAAAAAGAATTTCAAACCTCTCTATGTAAATATGTTTTATAAAAATTGATGGATTAGAGTTGATATGATATTTCTCCATTACTTATATGTATTCCTATGACATAATCCTAGGTATGGATTGGTTGACTATCGTCAAAGATCACATCAACTACTATAACTGATGGGTTATTTTTACGATTGATGATGGTGTCGAGCATCTCTTTAGAGGAGACCAGAATATAAAGTCTAATAAAATGGGATAGTTAGAACTGATAGTTTGAATGAGAACATACTAGTTGGAATATTTGACCTTTTCATCCATGAAATATATCACCAATAGAGGTTTCTATCAGTTATTGATCAATATCTTTATTTTTCCCCTTAAATTTCTCAGGGCTTCCACCCACAAGAGAAATGGTGTTTATGCATGATATCCTTATAGGTACTAGTATTATTTCAATAATTTCTTATCAGATGAAAATTAATAATTAAATTAAATTGAAAGTGTGGTTGGTAGATCGTGAATGAAAATTGTTCATTCAGCCAAGCACGTCTCTATGGGCAGTATCAATCTTGTTTTTCAAAAAGGAGGATGTAAATATTTAGTTTTGTATGTATTATCATATGATTATACATGTTATAATAATGAATCATTATCCACTTACATGTATTTATGATATGTTTGATTAATTTAAGGGATATTGGTGGTTCTTTAAGATTTAATTACACTCATGATATCACCAATTGTGGGGTTGGAATGAGGATATTCCAAAGAAAACTTTCAAGAGTATATATATCCATTATAAATATGTGGTTATAGATTTTGGTCTTGTAAATGAACCAGATGTATTTATGGAATTGATGAATCAAATATTTTAGAGATATCTTGATTCATTATTTTGGTGTTTTTTGTGGATGGCATATTGGTGTATTCAAAGAAAAGGGCTAAGTGTGAACAAAACTTGATGATAGTGTTGGAAATTTTAATGGATCATCATCTATATACCAAACTATCAAAGTTTGATTCTTGGATATAATAGGGACATTTCCTAGTCCATGTTATCTTTTAAAGAGGTGTTTCTATTTATCTAGAAAAGATAGAGGTTGTTATATCTAGGAAACCACCAAAGAATGTCATTGGGAAACACATTTTCCTTTTCCTAGATGTTTATTATCGATGTTTTGTTCATGAATTTTCATGAATAGATACACCCTTGACAATGTTAAAAAATAAAAAAATGCTCCATTGTAATGGAATGAGGAATTTGAGGAGTCCTTTCAAGAGATAAAGGTTTGCCTTACATCTGCAACGATCATGAAATTTATGAAATTAGGAAAAGGGTACATGATGTATTCTGATTCTTTACAATCCAGGTTGGGATGTGTTCTAAAAAAGGGAGATCATTTTATTTCTTATCGAGCATTAAATTTATGGTATCATGAGAAGAAATACCCAAAAAATGATTTGGATTTAGCTATCATAGTCTATGATTTAATGAATTTGTGTCATTACCTATTTGGTGGGAAATTAATTAAGTTTACATATCACAAGAGTTTGAAAGAAATTTTCATAAAATGGGATTTGAACTTCAGACAAAGAATATAGATGGAGTATATCCAAATTATTGACTTTGACTTGATATATACACCATGTAAATCATATTTGGTGGTGGATGCATAATGCAGAAACTCATATTATCATTTGGAAAAAGTGACTTCAGATTAATGGTATTTGACGGTGATAACCAACATGTACGTGGAATGTGAATATTAAGGTAATGTTTTTATTTTCATCCCAACTTATTTTGTTTTTGATTTGGTTGAAACTTTTAAAGAGTCACATACATCAAATTGTGAAGGCGTTTCTTTGAGGTCAAAACTCAATAGTGAGTAGACTATTGAGGAATGGAAGATGGATGGATTTTTGGTTTTATGCCATTAATGTCATATGTTCATACCTTTTTCTTTCTAGGAATAATTCATTTTTATGACCATTCTAGATGGGTTGTTCATCCATAAATAAGAAAATATTTATAATGTGTTTAAATCACAATTTTTTATGTGTGGGAAGAAAAATGATAGTAGATGTGTTTGTTATGAGAATTTTAACTTGTTTGAAAGTTAAATAAGAGCATCAATTACCATATAGTATGTTACATTTTTTCTTATTCTTGTTTCGAAATGGGGAAAGATAGCCATGGATTTTGGAACAGGTCTCCCAAGAATGGATTAAATACATGATGCCATATGTTTGATAGTGGATCATCTAACAAAGTCAGTCCATTTCATCCTTATTCATGAATCTAATATGGTGGAGGACTTTTTAGAAATCTATAACTGAGTATTTTTAAATAAGAATGGAATACTAGTTTTGATAGAATCAGATAGATATCAAAGATTTACATCATGATTCGGAAAATACTCGCAACAATCTATTGGGAGTCAGTTGACCATGAGTACGACAGATCATCCTCAGTTGGATGGGTTAACTAAAAGGATGATAAAAAAGATGGGAAAATATTGTGGTATTTGGTATTAAATTTCTCTGGCTCATGTGAGGAGATCATAAGAATATTGTAGTTTTCATATAATAAATTGTTATCAGGAATAAATATATATGCATCATTTTGAATATTTTTATGGGTGTCCTTTTCAGTCTCCACATTGTTGGGTAGAAACTATTGAGACATTAGTGGTTGGAATGAGCCTTATCCAAGATATAATAGAGAAGATTCAGTAGATCATTATAAGGGTACATGTGGATTAGATTCATCATAAATTATATGTGGATTATCACCAATGACCATTTTAATTCGTGGTGAGTGATCATGTGTTATGGATAATCTCTCCAAGGCTTGGGATCATTGTTTTGGGAAGTATGGAAAGTTATATCCTCGATACATAACTCATTTTGAGATACTTGAACATGTTTGTGCAGTGGAATGTTGGTTATATTTTCCTCAATAATTAAATTTAGTTCATAATGCATTTCATTTATCTCAATTGAAAAAGTAATAGCCAGATTCTGACCATGTGATTTGATGGGATCACATTGAACTAGAATCATATGCTTAATTGGTTCATGTCTCGATACAGATTGTATATAATCAAGAAAATGTCTTTCTTGGGAGAAAAATTGGTCTAGTGAGGGTTTTGTGGCAACATGGTTGGATTCACGAAGAAAATTATGAATGGGAGAATTAAATGGTAGATCAATGGCCTGAAATATTTCAAGACAATGGTGGTTTTCTACTTTTCAAGGATGGAAAGGAAAATGGTGGGGAGAATTTTTCATACCCAATTTATAGTAAGTAACCCTTTCATTATTCATTTTATGTATTTAATGTGTTTGGGTGATTCTTTAGAGGATTTAGAGGAATCTTTTAATTTATGTTGGGATTTTAAAGAGGTTAATGGTTTTAGCATGGTTAGTACAAAACATGAAAATCCTATAGAAAATAGTGCAAAGAAAGGAAATGGGATTTGAGTAGGTTCATGGTTTTTTCAAATTATTCAGCTACTTAAGAGTAACTGTTCTTTGGGGATAGTGGCATTTTTATAGTTAACACATAATTTTCCTAATTGTGCATAGTTAAAAGTTTGATCTCAAAAATGATGATCTCACTATAACATGACTCTATAATAGTCTTTTTACCATAAGGAAACCCTAAATCATTTTTCCTCATCCATATCATTGTGGAGACTATCCCCTTCAATCCAAAAGTGATCTATAAGAAAATATCAGTGCATTAGAGGCCAATTTTTTTTGGTAGGTATCCATTTTTTGTGGTTTTACTTAGATATATTCTTCTTCCCTCTCTTATATTCTTAGATCTTGTTTTTTAGGGATAGATATATTATATTTGATTCCATTCATAATGAGATATATCTATTTTGATATCATAGAATAATATCTAAGTCAGGTTTTTGGATATTCAGCCTGGTTTTTTGAAGAATTCATGTTGTTATTCATTTCTACCATAGTTTCAGAGTTAGGTGGATTCACTCTCAACTCCTATTATTAGAACATGAAGGATTAGTTTAATATTTTTTGAATTTATTATAATTTATTATGACATTTATGTGAAAATTCTTGTGTAACACTTCTTTAGTGGTGGTTTTTGATTTTTTGAACTTGTGGAATTGTTGTGAAAATTCATTTCATGAATTATTTTAAAACGATGATATTAAAATTGGTTTTCTAGTTTGGTTTATGATAAAAATGTATTTTTGAATGGGTTCAATAAAAATTTTGTTTTATTGAAATGGGTTGGAACATTTTTTTGGCATGGTTTTGGCATAATTGGTTAGCATTTATTCATTTTAATTGATATGACATTATGGATGGGGAATGTGCATTAGGGAACTAGTATATGGTAAAATTATGATGTCCTGGTAGATAGATTTGAGATCACTCATGTGTAAGGAAAAATCACATGGGAATTCATGTGTGAACATGTGGAATCGAATAGGATCATGCCAAATGAATTTGTAAAATGATTTGAAAGACTTTTTTGGTTGTTTCCCATTAAAACTGTTTTATTATAAAAATTTATTGGATTTTTATAAACTATATTAATGTGTTTTATATTATTTGTTTTATAAAAATGGTTTTATATAAATGTGATAATATTTTCTATCCTAGTGGCATGAGTAGGGATGTCCTTGGGGGAAAACATAACAAGTTTCATCACTCACCCATTCTTTGGAACTTTAGTGATTTTGTAGACATTTTTATCGAGACACAAGTAAGGGTAAGGTATCTCATTTCCATAGATATGAATCCTGATAATTTGGGATATATTTTGGAGTAAGATTTTTGATTATGTTGGGATGTTTGGAGTTATGTATTTAAAGTCTTTAATCATTATGGTTTAGTCTTCCAATTTGGTACTATGATATTTTTCATGGTGTGGTTTGGTACAATTTTCTTTTTGTTATTACTTTCAATTGTATTATAATTTTATCATCCATTATATATTGTTTTTTATGGTATACTTTTGTGTGAATGTTTTTATTTTAAATGGCAAAATTGTCCCCCTCTTTTATGGAATCCCTTGGCATTTATTTCCTAACTTTTATTCCTTGGGGATATGGACTAAGGATAAGTAATATCCTTCCACCTTCTCTATATAATGAGGAGGGCGTAATGTAATAATATTAAATATATTTCAAGAAATAAGAAAATTTATTACCTAGTGAAAAAAGACACTAAACCATTATGATCCTTGGGAATATATTTAGGAAATATATTTAATATTCAACTAAAAAGGTCTAATATTTATGTATGAAAATTTTGGGTCATTTTAGATGGTGTTAGGAAAATGTTTTAGTTATACTTTAGAAATATAAGTGATAAATTCTTAGTTATATCTCTAGAGATATGTATAAGTGTACGTCTAAGGATATGTGCATTTGTAGGAAAATATCCTAAAATTTTTGTAAAGGAGAGACTGAGTGGTTTCCAAAAAATTACAACCCTATCAGGATATTATAAATGAATATCGATATAAAACTGATATACCTAGGGCTAATAATAATGAAAATGCTACGTTGATCTATAATATATCACCACCTAGTGCACAAAAATGAGCCTTGTTTCACACTTGGATTGAAACTCCCAAGGGATATATTTCGAAAATTCACACTCTTTATGAACCATTATGAAGTATTTGAATTGATTATTATCATTAAAGTTCTAGGTAAAACCTAAGGTGTCTTGGATTGAAAAAAGGTATCATGATTTAGATATATTTTAAATAATTATTCATGATTATGTGGCTTACCATATAAATATTTTTTTCCCACACATTGATTTTTGGTTTTAGTCAATTACAGGAACCAAATGGAATTGGGTTAATATTGATTGTTATATACATTTTTATAATGAGTAACCAAATGTAACAATGACTAGAGTGAAGGATATTGTGATTATTCCTAATTGGTTATCAAGGAATTTGATTAAAAACTTGAACCTTAACCAACTCTTAGACTTCCCAAAGAAAAAAATAATATAGCTTACTAAGATCTTAGGTGGTAGATACATTTATGAAAATAATATTTAGTTTCTTATATGATGGGAATGTGTGAAAATGTTCTCCAAGTAATGTCTCAATGGAATGAGAATAAGTTTTATGTGGGGAGGATAAGGGCATAGAGTAAGCGACTGCTAAGGGAAAATGGAATGGTTTTTAAATAAATAGATAAGAATACTTGTTTCCCTAAGGTATTACTAATAATTAATGTTTTAAATGTGTAAAGTATGGAAGTTTTACAAATCTATGTCTTAGGGGGTGCTTATGAAGAGTATCAACAAGGTGGTATAATTAAAGGTTTTATTTATTATTAAGTGACTATAAATGACATATAAAATGAAAGATGTGTTAAGGAAAAATTTGATGAAGCCTAGTTAATGTTTTAAAAATGAAGTTGGATGATTGAAGTGTTTATATATTTGAACTCAAGAATTATATAATAGAAATATTCAAATATATAATGATGGTTATGTATAATTTTTTTATAGATGATTTTAATTAATATTTTGAATGGTATTGATGTCCTATAATAGTGATTTAATTGAAATGTGATATTTTATGAAAAAAACATGATTACAGGAAATATAAAACTTAATATATTCCTTAAATTGATATAACAGTGTTTATTTTTTATAAATAGATGATGATTTGGATTATGTGAATTAAATAGTATTGATAAACTAGGAATAGATTAATGATATGATTACAATGTTTTTATGATACTATTTATTGAATTTATATCATTTTTTTGGATTTATGGAATTTATTCAATAATCACTATTTTTAATTAAGAAATAATGAACCATGTATGTTTTATTGGGGTTTTATGGTAATTATGGTTATTACCATGTTTCGAGAAAAAATATGACCTAGGTATATGATTATTTGGCATGTGAAAATTTAAAGCTACATTATGATATTTGGGCTATTTTTATTATGTTTTTTTTGAAATTTGTGACATTTATATATTTTTGAATTTTGGAAGTGTATTAAGGTTAATTGTTTATAAAATAGTTTTTTTAAAATTTAGATGAGTTTTTTATATTAATTTATTATCTAATCATATGAAGATTTATAAATTTATTATAACATGTTATAACCATTTTAGTTTTGATTATAACTAGATATATAAGTAATACTGATAATTCTTTTATTGATCTTGTTGTTTGTTAGTGGTTCAAGCATGAAAAATTCATCTTGAATACTCATAATTTAGAGTAAATGATGTGATTACGGTGGAAATTTATTTATAGATGAAATTATACATATCACGTAAGTATGGTTCCCTATTTTATTATATTATATGGTACACCAGTCCCTTAACATAATAAAAATTATCTTGAAGTGAAAATTTTATTCATTCTTGATAAATCGATGGTCTCTATTTCATAAAGAAAAAAGGGTATAACTTTATCTCATAAATATATCTTATTTATAATTCCATGATTTTAATTCCCCCTATTTTTTTATTTGAAAACATTATTTTTTATTTTTAGTTGAAATTTTTATTTTTCTTTCTTTCTTTTCCAATAATACGTTCTATAAACCCTTTTACGATGTTGGTTGTCCACAAATGAATTTCTTATTTTCAAACCCATGATTTCCAAGATCATGTTGAAATATATAGGATATTGTTTATTTAATGGGGTTATAATTTAACAACTCATGATTTTATTTAATATATTTATTCAAATAAATTAATTTTCTTAGATAGCTTTCATTACATAAAACACCATGTTTTCATGAAACATAATAAACTATTAATATTAGCATGTAAACCTGGTTGTTATAACCTAGCCCTTAAATTTTCTAGTATATTTATCAATAAAAAATTATGAATGGCATATAGTTAATATATTAATAATTATAATTAATTTTTAATAAATTTATTGGAAATGAAAATAAAAATCAATTAAATGTAAAATAAATGTTTTTCTCAAAAACATGTTTTATGTGTAGAATGTGTTTTTTATATAAATAAATTAATTTAGACTCTATTGGTGAATTATTATAATGAAATTTATATATTATATATTACAAATTTTTTTAATGATTCATCTAATATTTTTTCTATGCATGATATAAGAATAAATCCAGTTTTATGTTTTAAAAAATTTATTTCCCCCCAAAAAAGAAGTTTCTTCACTTTGGTCGCACTTATTTTAAAAATAATTTATTATTATTTAATAAAATTTAATCAAAAAATGAATTTAATTTTATAAATCATAATGTAAAAATTATATTTTATTTAATATTTGAGAATATTCTCCAAAGATTAATTTCTCAATGAACAATATTAAACACTGTTTTTTTAAGATTCCATTTCATTTAAGGTATTTCTAAGATAAATTCATTTTAATATGTAATTAAAAGTAAAATTATAATAATAATATATTTAATAATACATTTTAGTTAATTTTAATCAATTTAAAAATAAATTTTTATATTAAATACTTTTATACTTATAAAACTTTTATCTTTGGAAAAAGCTGATTTTTTATCCCATCTAAGGGTTTTATTTTAAATTAAATTCATACCTTTCAAGGAATTTAATTTAATAATATGGACAAAATATTTTTAATTACAATAGTTTATATCATTTAATATTATAAAATTAATTTTTGTTAATAAATATTAGAAATAAAAATAAAAAAATTATGCTGTTAAGGTTAAACTGAGGTTTTGCGCATCAGATATGCATGTGTTAAAATTAATATTCAACTCACATGGGATCATTATTTAACAAATAATATTTAATAATTATAATAATTGGTTGTAAATCATCTAATAAGTATAATTTCAATTGTATTCATAATGTTTAAATTACAAAGATAAATTAAAAGAGAATGTTTATAATGATGAAAACTACAATGGTAAACAAGAGTAAACATATATGCTAAATAATAACATATTTAAAAATTTGTGTTTTTTGGAGGTTTTCCTAGACAATATCATCCATCAACTATTTTATTTACCAAATTTTTAGGAATATATCATTAGAATGACTTATCATTGCTGAATAGTTTTTAGAATTTACAAAAATGTCACCCATCCTCAATTATAAATAGGGGCCTCCTCACCTCACTTATTGACCTCTCATAAGAACTTTTGCGGAAAAAACCCTATATAAATCTCTCCCCAACATCCTTATTTGTTATATATCTTCTTTTCATCCAAAAATACCAATTTTTGGTTCTTTCATAAGATATCCAAAAGGGATTTATTTATGAAAAGTTAATTATCTTCACTATGAACATTTGTTTCAGTTATTCTATTACCATATTAAAGTATCCATTATTTTTTGTAATATAATAACACCATTATATACCATATAATATGATGTTATTAAGGCTATTACATAACCTAAATCCATCAAATCCTACATAAAATGGGAAACAAACCCGTCGATTGTGTGTACGACAGACTACAACCTCACGAACCGATATAATTCGATTTCCTTTTCCACCTCTCACGAAAGGATAAAATGATGTATTTAAATTATTTATATTATTTTAAAATCCTAATTATACTTATGAATTTGTAATTTCATATATAACTTCTTTCTTTCCATTATGTGTAAATATCATATCATAGCTCGTGTGTATGGCGAACTACAACCTCATGAAGTAATGTGATTCAATTCTCAATTAAGATTTACATGGAAGGTAATAAGGATTAGTTTAATTAATATTTATGATATATATAATGTCTAAATGACTCTGTAATTATTATATATTATTTATCTTTCCTTAATTCTAACCTTTAAGAAAATGGAAACGTCATTCATGTGTACGCATGACCTGCTGTCTACATGAACAATGTATTTAATTTTCTATCTCTAACTATTATGGATTACTAAAAAAATTATAAAAAATATATATGGTGACAATAAAATATTTAAAATTATGTAAATTATGTAACCATGATATAAGTAAAAGGACAAAAAATACGAAACCAAAATATAAATAAAAAATTAAGTAGTTATTATCTAAAACTTGATTTTGACAAGGAATTGTTTATAAATAGGTAATAAAAGGTCATAAGTAAATAATATACATTATGATATATATGAGTATGGTTCCATAATATATTTTTAAAACATATATTATATAGTAGGTATGGATAGGTATTAATATTTTCAAAACATCAGTTAAGGGATTTTTGTCTAAAATTGTCTTCTTCGGGGCATAAGTTGCATTATTCACTGATATTATTTTAGGAGGTGTATATAATGACACATACAAATGTTATTTAGTGAATTTAATTATTTCTATGATATATAATGTATACTTTAATGTTATTATTTTATAGGTTTTACAATTGAAAAATTAACAAAGCATGAAAGGGACTTTCCTCTCGCTTTTATTTTTGTGGGACACATTCCACGCACACAACTTATTTATTTTGTATGGTGTGTATACAAACCATGAATTTATTTTATTATAGTTTTCATTATAATTTTATTATTTTAATAAAATATAATTTTCTTGTTTTCATGGGGCTTATGATTCCATAGATACCAAAGTGGTAAAGGTTTTATATTAAAATCTCATGGTTTATTGAGATTGTTTAGGATTATGTTTCCAATGATAAGATATTATGATCCTCATCTTAAGAAACTAATTTATTTTATTATTATATGGTTATTTATTTAAATTAAAGGTTTTTCTTTCACTTTTCTCACGTTATGTACTCAATATTCAAAATTAGTTTTTAATGGAAGGCCTAAATTTGTTTCTCTCGTTAGTCGAACACCCCTTTTCCTCCATGTCCATGTTATATAAAAATATATTAAAAAATTTTACCATTATCCAATGATTGTTTAAATACTTTATACCCTATATTTACTTTTCCGAAAATGGTTTAAAATGGATCTTTTTATAATTTTCTAAATGAGGTTCTTTTTATTTTTTCTTAAAATGTGAAAGTGATGTTTTTTTAACATCTATGGCATGAATTTAATTTTATGTCTTCATGGTCACTAAATTTTTTAGGCCTCCTTTAAAAAATATTAAGGTAAATTTTAATGAAAATTTCACCCTTAATATTTAAGAATTTATTTGATTTCAAATATGTTATTTCATATGAAAATGATATTTTACTCATGAATGTTTTAATGAAATTTTTTGGAATTTCAATTCATCACCAACAATAACCTATGATTTTGCTTATATTTTAATGAGGATATGATGTAATAATACCATCATTATTCATTATTTTTATTTTTTATCATTATGATGAAAATATATTAATGAACCCCATTCCTTTTCCATGGGTTATTATTTAATGACTTGATTAAATGTTTAGGAAACACATTTCTTTTCATGAGTTATGCTATAATGAAATGTTTATGAAACCCATTTAATTTTTCATGGGTAATGATATGGTGAATGTTTTATGATATTAATATTGATAAATATATGGATAAAAATATGGGTGGGACCTATATCTCTCTCTAATTCATTGGGTTAGTATTTATATATCATGAGATAATGATGGAAAACAAGCCAACATGCTTGATTTACTATGTGAAATAAGTGATGATGTATGATCTATTATGAAATGGTAAATAGGTTATGATTCATGGTCCATTATTAAATATGAAATAATTGATGAATCTTGATCCATTATGATTTTATAATCTCATTTTCTAACCTTTAAATATGAAATTATTTCTATACATAAGAAGCTGACATACTTATATGTCATGAACTTATGGTTCTTGACTTATTTATGATTATTTATCACTCTTAAGATTCATGTATTTTAAAAGGATAATTTTTTATTCCAAAAATCATGTTTATGATCCATGATAGATTGGGATTTAACTTTTAAAGTTATCCTCATAATACCATACCCTAATTTTTTTGATTATGATTTCATATTAACATTGATTGATATATCCCATGTTTACCCTTACTGAGAATATAAGCTCACTCTTTCTTATATTTCATTTACGAATGTTATAAATAATTGTTTATGTATGGTATGTTTATGATTATTACTAAATTATAAGACCACTATGGGATATTGTCAATATATTTCATGAAATAATTATATTGTTTACCTAGTCTCCAAATACAATATTCTTTTATGATCCTCAATCATGTATTTTTAAAATGTATTGAATATTCATTTAAAAAGTTGTAAAATTTAACTATAAAAAGATAAGTTATATTTAATACCATAATAATTGGAAAAATTATTATATAGAAAACAATTATTTTATTGTTTCATCATGGTCAAATTATTTTTCAAGGATGTAGAAGAAGAAATAAACATGAAACACGCAGTTAAGACTTATACATATTATTTGGGAAACCTCCATTGGTTTAGACATTAATCATTATAGGTTTTATTTTTTTGTGAGATTAAAATGTCTAATACATTGTGATGGATGTTAGTAAGATATTTAATTTAGGTGTGTCTAGGACATAATGCTCAAAATGTGTGAGGAATAGAGGAGAGGATAAGACCATTTTTATGTGAGGGGAGTGGGAAACTTGTAATTTTTCTAAACTTTTAAATATTATAAATTTATTACTAATGATAAAGTATAAAATAAATACAATTTTTTATATAACATAATAATTTTTTAATTATGAATATAAAATAAGAATTATTATTAAATTCATTTTCCCTATCAAAAAATATTTTTCCCAATTATCTAAACATACCCTTTACCATGGTGACCCATTTTTACCTTCGTTACTACTTATAATAACCAAAAATAACATTAAATGAATTAATAATTTTAAAACTATTGATTAAAAATATTTAATTCATTTTTCATGACTCATTTTTTTGAATTGGTAAAAATTAATTTTATTATAATTGGAAAAAACGAGTGATAAACAATTTTTTTTAGAAAAATGCACTTCTAGGTATCAAAATAATCCTATGCCAAAATAATATATATATTTTTCCTAGGAAATTATTCATATTATATTTAATCATATATAGATTATATTAATTAAAATTGAATAAAAAAATTAAACATTAAACTTATTTGATTTAAAGAAAAAATTGTTGTTTTATAAAAGACGTCATTTTCTTTAATCACTCAAAAATTAATCTTTTCAGAAAAATAAAAAACTCAACTTATAAAATATTTTGTATGTTGATATTATAAATTATGTAAATTTTAATAAATTCATTTTCTAAAATTTATAAATTTATCCTTTAAAAAAACCATATAATTCCTCAAAACGTAATTTAGTTAAATAACAACATTATTTTTTTAGAAATTTTTTTATAAAATTATTCATAAAATTATATTTATTATAAATCCAGAAAAAATAATTATTATCAGTAATAATATTTATGTATTTCAATAATTACATGGGTTTTTTTTCTAATTTAATAAATTACATTATCATAATTTTATTTGTTATTTGAAAAAAGTGAGGGTATATTTCCATCATAGATTTTTCTGATTCCCTTATTGTTTCCTCAATCATTTGAATATATCATAAAACCATAGCTTGGTGAATTTATTAATTTAAAGTACATAATTTCTATGATCCAAAATAAGAATTGTATTTTATTAATAAGATATATTATCCTATAATTATACCACTTCAATAATCTAAACATTACATGCATAAGGTATATGAATTATCATTAATGATTCATGAGACACATCATGTAACAAATATAAAATTTGAGGTAGGGCCACTTGGTATGAAAATAATCCCACTTTTTTCATATATTCACAAGTAAAAATAAACAAAATACTTAAATTTTATTTTATTTTAAAATTCATAACTCTTTTCCATAGAGATAATTTATTAAAAACATGATATCTTACCTCAAATGAGAGATATGTCCACCTATGAGATACATAAGTCATATGCCTACTCTTACCTATCCTCATGTGATGTTGAATCAAATTTACTTTTTATATAATTTCTCACACATGTTATGCTCCCAAAAAATTCTTTTCATAGGTTTCATCCCAACATGATAGAGTTTTATATTACTTTCTTTTTAATTCTTAAAAAGGTTTCATATTTATACTTTAATGAAAAATATTATTATACAAAAATTCAACTAATGAAAGATATTGATCCTAAATTCATTGATATTCCAAATAAAAAACGTGATGTATGTCCTACAATGTATGAGTCATTCTCTTGGACAATCTATCAGATTGATAGTGAAAGATCGTGTTGAAATTCAATTCAATACCCAATGAATTTTGAATTCCCTTCCAAAAAGTTAAGGTAAATCATGTATGATTATTAAATACAATAGAGAGAGGGACCCCAAAAAATAGAATTATATCTTAATGATAAATTCTAGAAATTTTATCTAAATATATATTATCTCTAATTGGAAGAAAATTCATTGATTTATTAAAATTATCCATAATAAACGAAATCATATTATTACATAAATATGTATTTGGTTATCCCACTAAAAAATCCATAGATATATTATCCAAATTCTATTTAGGAACTCAAAAAGATGGAAGAATTACCTTTGGTAGTTATTGATCAACATTAACATGTTGGAAATAAAAATATTTCACTATAAAATTTAAAATATCTACATTAATACCTTTCCAACAATAATATTCATAAAGGTCTCTTTACATCTTATTACTATATGAATGAATAATGAAAGAATATCTACATGATTCACTTAATATTTACTTCTTCAACTTGGAATCAATCAAAACACACAACCTCTTTCAAACACCATCAATACCTTCTTTATCAAAATTAATATTAGTAAATTTATCCCTATTTGATGGTTATTCTCATCCTTGAAAAACATAACATTACCTATAAGACTCTATAATTTATTCTGCTAAGGAAAATTTACTAACACCAGAACCAAAAGAGAGGTAGTTCCTACATGAAAAAATTATATAGAAATAATATTTAAATCATTAATAAAATGGTTACGTTCAAAATATAACATGGATAATGATATAAAATATTTTTTACCTCGAATAATTAATTGACTTGTATTCTTTTTATTGATTATATTGAATCATGAAATCAAAATCATTTATTAGTTCTAACAATATTCTTTTCCTCATATTAAACTCTTTTTGAGTGAATATATAATTTAATATTTTATGGTAAGTATCTATATAACATTTTACCACATATAAATGATGTTTTATTAATTTAAAAGAAAACTCCACCACTTTAAGATCAATTTCATTCATAGGTTAATTCAATTCAGGGTGTTTTAATTCACTCAAAACATACGAAATTACCAGATCATCTTACATTATGACACAACCAATTCCCTTAACATAAGAATCACTACAAGTAAACAATTCATTGTTTGTTATTGTAAAGAATACAAATGGATTATTAACCAATATTATTTTTTACTACTATAATTATTCATCACATTTCTTTATCCAAATACATTTTACCCCCTTTTATGTTGATATAGTTATTGGAATAGATTACTAAGAAATGTTTTCAATAAAATATTAGTAGTAACACACTAATCCAAAATAAATCGAATATCAAGGATATTTGTGGGTCCTAACCATTATTTAACCACTTTGTTGTTAGTAGGATCAATAGTTATGCCACTTCAAGAAACAATATTCCCATGTAATGAAACCAGGTGTAAGAAAAATTCACATTTTTTTAATTTTCTATACAACTTATTTTATTTCAATGTATGTAGAAAAATACTTAGTTATTTCTCATGTACTTTATAATACTTAAAATAAACCATAATATATTCAATAAAAATCAACAAAAATTTATCAAACCACATATGTAAAATTCTATTTATAATTTCTGTAAATACAATGGGTTCATTTTTTAACCCAAATATAATAACTAAAAATTTTCATGACCATAGATTGTTAGGGGAACTATCCATAGAATTTGATGACCCTTAACCATCAGTTTGTGATACCCAAAACTGAGATCAATCATTATAAAATACTAAACACCCTAGAGCTAATAATACAAGCTATTGATATGGGGAATTAAGTACTTATTATTAGTAATGATGTTATTTAGTGATATATATTCACTAAAAACTTTCTTAGGACTTTCCCTATTTTTAATAAATATAATAGGACTACCCCAAAGATAAGGTCCATGGAAGATTATACACTTATCATGAAAATCACATGACTTATTTATTAAATTCTAACCACTCAACTGGTGCTATTTTATAAAGAGGTTTTAAAATTATATATGCATTAGGATCTATGTCAGTACTTAAATAATCCTCCTGATTAAGAATTTCACCACGAAACTCATCAAAAAATACATAAATATATTCATTCATGACTAGTGCATCACTAATTGGAACAATTTATTTCTTTTTCAAAATATTTAAAAGATAACATTCATTCACATACTTAATCAATTTGTTAGCTTATTGATATCTTTAAAATGGTATAAATTTAATATTATATATGAATTGAAACTCAAACTAACAATTGAATATGTCTTATATAGATTTTAAATCTTTCTTATCCTGATAAACTGAAATCCAATCCATACCCATAATAACATCATCCTCTAAAATTAGAATGATAACATGGTTTTTATGAAGAGAAAATTTTATACATAATAATTGTATGTTTTTGGTAAATTATTAATTCCTTAACACTATTCATATTATTTTTTACCAGAAGTCATGAATTCATTTCATGTGATGGTATTTACATACAACATTAAAATTTTCTAGAAATAAAAGAAAGTTTGATCACAAATCAAATAAGATATTTTATTAAACTGAATAAATAAGTAGTATACCTAAAATCAATTAAATTTATGGAGCATATTATATGGTATGAGTATATAAATAATTTTACACACCATTTTCTTTTTAGTCTCAATGATTCCTACCTTGATTAAAAAACTTCAAAAATTTATTAGTTTAATGACCCAACTAGTTGAAACTAAAACATCTCACTACTGACTAACTATCTATTTTTCAAATACTAGTTTTATTAAAACTCATTTCATCTTAGTAATGTTCCAAATTTTTTATCTTACTACAATGGTAACACTTTTTTTAGTCATACAAATTATACATTAAAATTTATATTATCAAATTTGGAACATTTAATGGGATTACATTGATATTTCTTGGTTGATTACATGTCTATTGCATGCCACCTAGACCACTTATTTCTCTTGTCATCATAACGTATATAATTTTCAAAAAAATCCATCTCAACATTCTCATCATAAAAAAAACTTGCCCATAACTTTTTATTTTAATGATATTCCAACAATATTTAAAAAATGGTTTTAAACATATGTAAAATCTCTCAATTTTACTCAAATAGTCCAGAATAAAATTCAGTAAATGCTTCGGTGATATGGAATTTTTTTTATCATAAGTATCCATTATGTCTTTCCTTTTTTTATTTAACTCATCAAATAGTCCTTCAATTCTATGGAAAATAAATTTCAGAAAATACTTCTAAAAAATATATTTTCAATTCAATAAACTCTTTAGCATCTATACTATATTTTTCATTATTATTTTTAACCAGATACTTCCATAGATCATATTATACATCAAAATTACTATTAGAATGAGTTATATTTTAATTTTACACCCGTAGAAAAATATAAAAAATATTTTCCAAATCATTTACAAATCCATCAATATTCAAAGGGTCTAAAGATCCATTAAAATTCATAGTGTTGTTTCATAAAATTCTATAGTATATACATGTTCCACTATGAAGAATTCAATATTTGACATTTAAGGATTGTACCATTAATATCCTGGTTCAACAGATTTTACACTACAATGAAATTATGTATTAAAACCTTTCTAATTTACTTTTTTGGATGGTTATTATCCCCTTAGTGTCATCCCACTTTAGCTACCATGTTTCTACAGTAAACAACATTCTGAAAATTTATGGATTGGATAATTCACCATGGAAATATTCAAAATCAATATCATGATAAAATAACCATAAATTATAGTCACCATAATTTCCTTTCCTTTATTCTCTTAATCTCTAAAATTATCAAAACCTTTGCATTGATACCAAATATAATAAACTATAATATAAAAAATCAATAATTATATAATTTATTAAAAGGGTTTCAATTTATTATATTTCTATGATATTTCTAGTTTTTTATTTAGTCAATTAGAAAAACAATTATATAATAAATAAAAAAATTTCACACAATATACATTTTTTAGATAAAAAAATACTTTCTATTTACAGCATTGTCTTATTAAATAGAAAGTTTCTTCATTTACTAAGAGTCTCCATAACATCAATATTAACCTTATTAAAATATACACTCATCCTAATATCCAATGATTTTTTTTTTGAAAAAATCAGGTGAGAAAACTAATTATTAATAAGGGATATAAAAACAATAAATTATATTAATTGAGTGAAAAAATTAAGACCCATGACAACTCCTACCTTATTCACAATACAAATTTTAATAGAAAAATAAAACATATCAACAAGTTAAAATAAAACTTTTCCGAAAGAAAAACATTGAAACCAATAATAAAGAATAAAATAAACCATCTACGGAATGTAGGAACACATGAAATATTTCATTTAAAAAAACCTTTCACATTTAAACATTCCATACCTTATAAAGTGAAAATATTTCCATAAAACCCATTTTATTTAAGTAATATATATAAATAAGATCATAATATTCATAACTCATTTTAACTCATATTTAGTTTTATTTAGAATAATGAAATACCTTTCAATCTATATTATTAATTGTCCTAGTTTCCACTTTTAATTTTTCCTTGGAAGACTACATCATTACCCAATGCATTGGAGAGATATATCAGGCTCAACCATCATCGTGAGCTAAAACAGGCTCACATGTCATCGTGTAAAATGATCATGTGCCATATTTATAAATAAAAAATTTATAATATTTCACTTTTTAATTATTAAACCCTTCAAAAAAAATTATAACCCATAAGTACAGAAGTTCAATCTATATATGTTAAAAATAATCTAGTCACTTAGGTAAATAATGTCAATATGACACGTATAAATTTTTTTAAAATATTAATTTTTAAAACATTAAGAATAAACTAAAAATTATTTGAAATTTAATTTTAAAAATATTTTAATTATAAATAATAGAATGTGTGGATCATTTTTATAAACATGGATATGGAAGAGGAGGATTTTAAAAAAATTTAGAATAAAAGTTTATAGAAAAATCACTTACCCTAAGTTCCATCTAGCTTCATACATTATCTAACTCCTAAAAAATAGATTTATATTAGTTTTATAATTTATTAATAACATTTTTAATTTTAATTTCATTAGTATTATTCTTTTTTATTTCATTTATATTTATGTATTTTTTAGTTACTAAAATTGTAGTGTTCATGTTAGATTTTTTAGGGTCATTCTGTTTGTAACATCAAAATAACATTGGTGACTTGATCATGGTCAAAAGGATTTTGGTTTCATTAACTATGGAATTTTAATTTTCTAAAAAAATTAACATATTTATAAAATAAATTCACATTGAATGAAAAACATGTAAGGATTCCATGAAAAATGAATCATGACGTTCCATGGATATGGTAGTAAGTATGTATGCTTGGACAATTTTTTAATAATTCTACTGAGTATAAAAGAAATAAAGTAGAAAATATTTTAATTCAACAAAATCATAAATATTTTATAAATTTCATATTTATTCATTTTTACATCCTTATTACTATCCTTAATATGGAATTGAAAAATTAATAACATCCCTTAGTGGAGGTGTAATTCCACACATACGCACAAGCGTCGTTATCAATTTATAATGAATGGAAAAGGTATGAAAGTAAGTAATATATTATATTTTATAACATAATAATTATTTAAAAAATATAATATATATTCAATTTATCCATTATTTTAACCATACATATAATTCGGTGATGAAAAATTAACCACATCGCTTTGTGGAGGTGGTAGTCCACACCTACACATGAATGATGTTTTAATTTCCCTTGAGAAGGAAAACAAGGTAAAAAATGGTTGTACTATAATCAAATTAAAATTTTATTATATGTAAGATATGGATTTTTTTATTTCATCATGTTTAATTAATATTTGAAGGGGGTAGAAGAATAAATAAACATGAAATAATCAATTAGGTGTTTTATGTATTTTTAGGAAACCTCATTTAGATTAGACTTTAATACTTATAGGTTTTATATTTTTGGTTAGCCCATGAACTATAAGAATGGTGTTAAGATTTTGGGGAAAGATTTTGTAGGTAATTTATAAACTAGAGTGCTAAAAATATCTGATGGATATAGGATAAGAGGATCCCTTTTATAAGTAATGGGCATAACACACTTGAAATGTTTCAAAATGTTTAAATATTGTAAATGAATTAATCTTTGATATATGGATAAAAAAATATCCAATATAAAATTTAACTTGATAAGGGTCAAAAAACCATCATCCAATAATTTTCAGATGAATTTTTGTGGCCTTATCGTGAAAGTTTTATCTTAATTAACCTTATCTACCCTTCACTGCGGTGACAAAATTTTACCATGGTTACTATACACAATGAAAAAAAGAAAATATCTGCATTAATAAATTTTAATAATGTTATTTAAAATATGTAATCTAATTTTAAATATTTTATTTAAATAAATTTTATGAATTACTTTTATTATAAGAGCATTAAATGAATGAAAATCATATTTTTTTATAAAATTTTATTTTTAAGTATAAAAATGAACTTATACTAGAATTAAATATAATATTGATTTACATGGAATTATTTATAATTTTTTAGTAAAATAGATCTTATGTTACTTTAATACTAAATACAAAATATAATTTTACATTAAGATTAATTTATTTAAATAAAAAAATTACAATTTTTAAAAAATTGGCATTTTTCCATATTGAGACAAAAATCAATGTTTTCTGAAAAAATAAAATTAATAAAAAATTAATATGATGATATTAAAAATGATTAATATTTTATAATATTTAATTTATAAAATTTATTTTATTATCTTTTAAATAAAACCATATATTTCATGGAAAATTAATTTAGTTAAATAAAAATATTCATTTTTCAGCAGAATTTTTTTTATAATACTATTTTTAAAACATTGATGATTATGAATACAAAAAAAGGAATAAATATAAATCATTAGATTTATTTATTTCTATAATTACCTGTCCTATTAAAAAATAACTCTAACTTCTTTATTCGATTGATTTTCTACATCTTTTTTCTTTTTTTATCCTTTATTTTTCATTTGTCACTCTGTGTTACACTACCCCAGACTACATTCAACACACTTAAATAGAAGTTAACTTATCACATTTGAGTTCCCTAATCATCAACCATTGATTTCTATTTTTTGTTTCAACCCTTTTCCCTTTCTTGTAATATTATGTCCATTAATTGCTATTTTATCTCTCTTAATCTATGATATTCAACCTAAATCTATATATTTGGGAAGTTCAATTTATATTTTAAAATTTTAAAATATTTATAAATTATTTTTTAGTTAAAAATTTAATCCATTCATTTTTTTATGATTACATTATTTTCCTTTATAAATTTTTGTGATTATAATTAGTTTGAGTTTATAAAAATCTATTAACAATAAATTAATCATAATTTTAAATTATGGGTATGGTTTTTTTGTTATAATTTATTTTGTTTATAATTTTATTTATTTATAAATTATTAGATGTTATAATTTGTTTTTGGTTAATTTTTTTTATAAATTATTATTTTCATAAATTATTATTTTTATTATAATTAATTTTAGTTATAAATTGCATTTTCGATACAAATTACTTTTTAGTGATACATTTTTCCTGTTATAAATTGTTTTTTATAAATTTATATGAGTTTACATATTTTTATAACTATATGTTTTAAACTAATAAATTTATATATGTTTAAATGATATAATATATCCAACAATTATATTGTGACATTAGGTAATTAATTATTCATAATTGAACAAATTCATCCAGAACTTGTAATAAATATGTTAAAGGGGTTGATAATTTCATAGAACTTTCTAAATAAAATATAAAAAATAAAGATTTGAATTTTGATCTATGTGTGGCGTTTTTGAAATTGAGAAAATTACAGAACAAAGACATTAAATACCATCTTGTTTTTATGATTTTAATCAAAATTATACATGCTATATTTTTATGGTGAAATGACAGACAATTCAAGACCTTGTGATGATGAAGATGTTCAATATGAGATAAGGGAATGTAGTGAAGAATTAATTCCCAATATAATCCTTGAAATTTAAAAAAAACAACAAATAGGGAATGATTTTACAAAAATAAAATCAAACCACCATTTATAGGTTTATTTATAATTATATTGTTATTAGTTGTGATAATATTAGTTAAATTTAATGAATTAAATGGTTGGGGTTGTAGAAGTTTTATTTAATTTACTGAACTATTAAAATATTCACTTGAAGGGAAATGGGATTTCAGATTATAATTATGTGGGAAAAATACTATTCGAAAGTGGGTTGAGGTATGAAATGATATATTCTTTTAATAAATTGATTATGTGTTTTGTAGGAAGAAATATTAATTTTTATCAAAATGTACTAAATTTAGCACATCATGACATAAAATGGATGAAAAATCGAACTATGATTAAATCTCAAGTAGAAGAACGAATCCTCATGCTAAAGCTATTTTTTAACTTCCAATAATTTTTCGTTTGGAGCATTTATTTTCAAATTAAAATGATTAAAAGTGGTTAATATATCATAAAAATGTCTTTATATATTATGGAAACCTATATCACCCTACATATTAACCACACTGGAGGATATTTGATAAAAAAATAATTATTTTTTAAATGATTTTTGAAATATCATGATGGAAATCTGCACAAAGTCATTGTATTTATATCAAATTCATAGTATCCAAAATATTTCAGGACCTATTATATTGGTAACTTATAAAAATCCCACATATATATGTTTGAATAGAAAATATATTATGAAGATATTGATGATTTTTAGACCAAATTGTCTTGAAAATGACATTTAAATCTATCTACCACCATCGATTGGTTATTTAAAATTTCAAGGAGAGGCAAGTTTTATAATTTTTGATGATTATAAGAAATATTATTGTTTTCATTCTATGATAACATTCAAAATAAATATAACTTCCTTTCATAGGTAAATATATCTCAATATAGGGTTACAAGACATAGAACAGGTCCAATTTAGAAATAAGTTACTTCAAATCATCAATTACAGAATGAAATAAAGACAATAAACATGAGACATCATAATTTTTTTGAAAATGTATCATTGTTATCAAACATTTAAAAAGGTATGTAATGTTTTACAAGAGTGAGATTTTTCCCCATAGCCACTATAATGTGAGAAGGAATTTTGAACATTTACTATCATTAATTTATTAAAAATAACCCAAATTGTTTCTCAATTTCTATGTTGATAGTACTTTTTGTGGAATTTTTTAAATTGGAACTTAGTTGGAAATTTAATTTAAATATGGTTTTTATTTATGTGTTAATTGTTTGATATAAAATTTTGAACCATGATTTGAAGGAAAAAATTTATTTTTGATTTATAGGGGTGGAATTTAATTATAGGGAAATATTGGACTAAAAATGTGAAATTTTGAAGGTTATATGATTAAAAGTTCCATGAGTGACAAGGACATCCATGGTCACTATGGTTACCATGGGTACTGATCATGTTCTACCTCTATATGATCATATAGTCACATGTTAGTCATAGTGAGAACACCTTAAACTAATAATGGGCACTACTCATGATCACCAATCAACCTTTCCACACCCTACAGTCATTATAAGTATACATACCATGAGTTCCATCGACTGGGCATGTATTATGAAATTACACAAAGGGAAAATAATATAACCACATTAATAAATTATATATATTTTTCCACCACTCTCACGGTAGGCATGCCTACCCTGAGTTCCATTTCAGCCACTTTATCACAATCTTCACATTGACCGTGAACTTAACAGTGGGCATGCTTATAACAGGATTTAACCACCTTAGCCTACCATGATTTTTCCATATTTACATAAAAAGACCCAAAGCCTTTACTTACATAGAATTACAATATCCATGTATAAAGATTCATGAAATAGATTCATATTATTAGAAATGATCTAAATATTTCACCCACATGTTATTTTCCACCTCAAGGAATAATAGGACACCACCTACCCTATCAACACCACCTATTTCTACCACCTACAGGTTTGGGATAAAAATGGAGTGGAGAAACTTTAACAGTAAAATCATAGTATTACTCCATTCTAATATGGGATCCTCTTTGACTAAGGTTGATAACCATCCTATCGCTCCATGAGAGAAGCCACCCTTTCTGTGCATCCTTTAAGGTGGATTTGGTTTTCCACTCAAATTTGAATGAGATTTTTTCATGTCAACACCAAATACACACAAAAAGGACCAACATACCATATAAAATAAATAAAGGATAATCATAAAACTATGTTTTTGATTAGAACCCTCATAATTAAATAGATCCAGTAGAGGGGGTTAAATTTGGAGTATGAGGTAAGCAAGAAAACCCATTCTACTGGTAAGATATAGTGTCAATGAAAATAAATGATTGGAATTCACAAGAAAATGGTGGGATAATATCAATGGTAGATACTAGAAGAGTAGAATCCCCCTAATAAAACAATTGTATCCAAATGATTTAAAAATGAAATGAGGCCCACAACTAAAAGACTAAGACTATTATTCCTTACCCACTATGTTCTGAATTATAGGCTCACTCCACCCTAAAAATGATGATGGGATAGATAAGGGAAGAGAAATAATTCCTTATAAAAGTCATCCAGACCCTTCCTTATAGATACATGTCAACCATTGAGTAGAAAGTAAATGTTCTCCCTCCTCAATGAAGAAATTCCAGAATTCACTGAATCTCTAACATATATAGAACCTTGGTAACTGAGAATTAAACTATATAAGGATACTGCTACTGGGAGAAGAGGGATAGGAGACTCTTGGACTCTGATAAGTATAGAATACTCACACACTAATGGATTCTAATATTATTTTATTCTAATTATTGTTCAACCTTTAATGATATAAAACTAGACACTCTATGGTTTAACCAAAGAGAATATCTTCACCTCTCCTATTGTTGAATTTTGATCTTCCAATTTCATTACTAAATACTCTATTGATGTTAATGGTTTTTTAAATAGGGGTTTATTTTTATTATATATTTTATGTTCATATTCATACTATCAACATTAAAATCACCTGCCAATTATATTAAATCCAATGAATATGATATAAAATAGTGGGATAATTCAAGGTTGAATAGATATATTCAAAAAAAAATAGTCTATAAAAAGGTGGGAAATATAGTGATCATTATGTTTATCTCTCTGAACCAAAAGTTTCTAACACAAGTAATTATTTAGATTCAATTAATGATAGGATTATTAGAAACCAAATGGATAATGATTCAATAGGTGAATGAGGAAATAATTCAAGGATGGATAATATATATTCTTTTGTCAATTTTAAAACCAAAAAAATTTATATAGTATTTCCATAAAATTTAACCTAAAAAAATATTTTAATACACATAATGTTGCTTTCTAAAGATACATTATCATTCCCACTTTTATTGAATATTTTTATGGTTAAAAAATTGTTTTTTTGAGTGTCCGCCAAAAAGAGTGGACCAAACTTATCACTATTCCTAGAGAGCCCAATTTTTTTGTCTAAATTTTGTTTAGTTATGTTTTAATATGAATATATATAGTTATTCCAAACTTGTTGGTTTTCATCTAGAGGTCTAGAGAACTATACTAGAAAGACCCAGAACTTTTAATAACATAGAACAAGAGGAAATAGATATTATCAGTATTCTATTGCTTGATTCTCCCGTCGTAGGTTAATATTAATCAAAAGATATAACAAGAAGAGTTAATATGGAAGTTAATCAAGAACATGTTAACAAAAATTTGAGAGAAATGTATGCACCAAATTACAGTATTAACAAATAATAATTACAATCAGATAATCAATACGATCATGAAATAAAATCTGGAATAATTGAGAGACTACCTATGTTTCATGGGTTATTCTAGTGAAGTCCCAAATAGCCACATAATAGTATTTAGAGAAGTATACAATGTATTTATATCCAAAGAAGTCACTGAGGCTCAAAACCTCTGGAATTATTTCCCCTTCTCAATTGAAGGAGTATTCAAGGAGTGGCTCTATAATATACAAGATGGAGATTTCAACTGATGATTTCATCCAAAGAATTTGTTGTTATAGAAATTATTTCAATTATTAAGAAGTTCTCAACATATAATGAAAATTAATAGAATCAAATAAGAAACTAGAGAAAATATCTATGAGTTCTGGGAGAGATTCAATAAACTAACAATATCTTTCCCACACTATCCATATAAAGGACATCACTTATTGGTATTTTTATACCACATACTGATAAAAAATGAACAAATTATACTTGATTAATATTTTTAAGGATAAAAGATTGTTAATTTATGAACTTAGGTAAGATAACTCAATTAAAGGACCTCAAAAAATTTCTAATAGGTTGTTACCAAAACTATAACTGAAGGATTACATGAGTTAAAAAGCTTCATCTAACCCATGTGAGAAAAGAAAACTATAGAATTAACATTGTAGTAAGAAAATTAGTTGTGAACATAGTAATTGAATCATAAAACATCACAACCCTAAGGGCCATCCAAATTTGTTAATCCCAAGATCAGTTTACTAATGGACAAACTCATGTTCAAGGAATTATGTTGTGATTTTAGGTTCCAAAGAAATTTTTAGAAAAAAAAAACTATAAAAAATGATATAAAGACTTTTTCAATAACCAATTTAGATTTAGGAGACAAAAACCTCAAGTAACACTTTTAATGTAGGATTCTCAATACCCTTTTCAACCCACCCCTCCATTCTATATAATGAATTTCTAACCTTCTATAATCCACCTGTAAGGAAAACTAAAATAACTATCCATGAAGGAAATGATGAGGTAGGTAATATAATCTCAAAATAATCAAAAAACCACTATCACCACTCATGGTTCATAATTAAAATAATTAAAATAAAAATTCATAATATTCATAAACACCCATAATATTATGGTAAATCATGGCACAGATAAGATTACATCTCATAATATTCTAAATCCTAAGGGAAATTTCAGTGCCACTACGTTGAGGAGTGGAAATAACTTTAATATATTAAAGGATTAACCCTATAAGTTCAAATTGGATGTAAAAAAAAGAATGTATCAAAATAATCTTCCCTAAAAAATAACTTGCATAGGAGGAAAGGAAGGAACCATCAATATACAAAATAAAAACCATGGAACAACCATAACAACCCCCACCTATATTAAAAATAATAATGATATAACCAAGTATAACTAAGGAGTAATCATTGCAGCATGAGATATCAGAATTATTTAAAAATTTGAAGATCGATATACCATTATTTTAATCCATTCTCTAGATTCCATGGTATGAAAAATACATTAAATAAATTTTGATCAGTAGAAGGATATTAAAAGGAAATGAAGATGTTTGGATAGGTAGGATTGAATCTTTTCATTTCAACCCTCAAATATCCCAAAATTTCAATGATCTAGCTATATTTTCTATTCCATACACAATTGGAAAGATCACTTTTTCCAATGCATTGTGTGACTTGGGAGTCTCAATTAATGTTATGACTTATCCTTTTATTTGAGTTTATATATTTGAGAACCTAAACCCACTCTTGTGGTTGTCAAAATTTCTAAAGAAATCTATTTCCTATCTATTTGGTTATCTTTAGGATGTCTTGGTAAGTGCACAAGGTTACCCGTTCCATACTAACTTCTACATCCCAACGAGGAGGAAGGAAAGGTTAAAGATCACTCTTCCATCATTTTTTAGTCATAATTATTTATTCTCACATCTACATTCCTTTTGTTTTGGAAATCATATACACTTTCATTAAATTTGTTTACTACCATTTCATTCCCAAAGTGTTTTTAGTTTTTTTGTAGAACATATATTATTTTACCATATATAAAATAAGTTGTAATGAATTGTGAAAATAAACTTATATTTCATCATTATGATTATCGTAATGAGCATGGGACCAATGAACATTGGACTCACCCTTATCAGTTTATATGATAGAAATTATTTGTAAATATCATAATGAATTTTTTTAACAATTATACTAAAATCAGTACCAATGAACATCAAACTAACCCTTATGATGATTATCCAAACAACCATCATAATGAAGTCTATCTGACTGACTTAAAGTTTATAATCATATTTAGAAGACCTATTTAAAATGTAAGTATTAATTTTTACACTTTGATGGTGTAATAGAAAATGAAATCAGACATTTTTTTTATTACCAATAGGTATAAGATGTCAAGTTCCACGTGTCCAATTCACTGTGAAAATATCGGAGAACATATGACCATTGGTAAGGAAATATGACAATTGGTGAATTTACAATAAATACCTTGTCATTAACAGTGTTTAAATCTTGATGATTCATTCAAATTTCTCATTTTTGAAATATATATGTAGATTAAAAAGTGTGAACATATTTTTCTTAAAGTCATTGTAATTGTTTTAGAGTTTTTGAGTTCTTAAGAAAATGACTTCATATTGTCTTCTTATGAGTTGTATTTTATTATCTTTATGCCTTTTATTATTATAATTATGATAAAGGGATTCCAAGGATAGAAGGATGGAGAATTTGATCATCATATTGATCAAGGACTCATAGGGACATTGAGATAGAGAATCGGATCCATCATATTATGGGATTCCATGGTTGGGAAGACATACTAAACTTTTATATTGAGGTATTTCTTTGTTGAGGAAAAACCATTATTATAAGTATAAAACAAGGGATACCATTATCCAGGGTTAGTGTCTACATTAATCTTAATGTTAAAATTGGTGTATTATTTTAATAATAGCTTTAAGTCATTATTAAATTATGTTTCTATTGTATTTATTTCTTCTTTAAAGGTAACTATTCCACTGTATTTTTATAAATGAAACTGAATCATCGTATTCATATTTCTTTACTATTTGTTTTATCATAATTACATTGATTAGGATTCTTTTAATATAATTGATCAGATATTTAGTGACTCCGGTCTTTTACAATTTAAATCATATTGACTCAAATTATAATTCCATTACTATAATATATTCAAATCAATCCGGATTACGATACCCTATTAATTGAACCGAGGGCCATGTTTGAATCTGATATATTTACATAAAGCGGTTTGTGAAATTTTTTACCTAAAACTCTTTTAAAATAATGTTTTTAAAAATAAAATTTACCCCCTAATGTAATAGATACATAAATTACATTTTATTTAAATCCTAATATTAACAAAACTCATATTGATATCCAAAAATTGGTATCAAAGAATGATTCCACTACTCATATACTTACTGAACATTTGTTTCATTACAATTACAAGTTATTTAAAGTTTTTTTTAAAAAAATTTTGTTTATAAATTCGATTATCACTAATAAGTATTTTTGAAAAGAACTAATTTTTAAGATGGTAGGAATGAATTTTGGCTCTTTAGACAATCTGAATTCAAACAGACCTCGTATTTTTGACGGTGTTGATTATGAGTACTAGAAATATAGGATGAAGACATTTGTTTTAAACATAAGAGTTGATAAAGTTATCATGTTAACTAGAGATTAAAAAATTTATGATAAGGAAATTACTACTTTAACACATCAATAGAAACATAAATATCCTCTGAACTATAGATTTATAAATATATTTCTATGTTCCATGAAAAGAAGTATTTATAGTCAAATTTCATAATTTTAAGCTACAAAAAGTATTTTGAAAAAATTTTAAGTGAGTAATTTTTGAACATAAAAGGTTGTCGAAACTAAAAGATCTATTTTAGGATCTAACTATCAGGATTTCAATTTCATACCATGTGAATATCTTTCAAATATTCAAAAGAAGTTCCTGAATATTATAAAAATTAAAAAACCTAGTAGTGAGAAATATTTGGATAATGAAATTATTTTTGAGAAAATTATTTATATCATTCCCATTTAGTGAAAGTCTAAAATGGATAATATTGATGAGGAAAAAAAGTTAAATAATCATACTCTTGATGATCTTATTAGAACCCTTATGTAATTTGATGGGAGATTAAAGAGAGATTCTGTAAAATAATAAAATAATTGAGGTGTTTATTTTGCATCAAATACCATTACTTTAAAATATAATAATCATAAAAATGAAATTACATCCATAATAACGAATAAATTCAGTGTTCAATATGATTCTAGTGTTTCTGAACTGTCAAAAATGAATTGGAAAATATTGCAAGAATAATGAACAAGATAGTTGGAATTAATGATTTCCAATAAAAATATAATAAATGTCTTAAGGAAATAAATGAAACGAATGATGAATTAACTTCTAATGAATATAATAAATCCAAACTCATTATTCCATACTTTCATAATCTAATATAAATTTAAAAAGGAATGCCAAGAAAAATTATAAATCCAAAGGAAATAATGTTCTGATAACTATTGAAACATGGACTACTAGTGGATGTCATTCTAGTGAAAATTCAGTAGATAATTAATTTTATTGATAGAGTAATATAGGTCCTTTTCCAAATTACCTCAAGTGAATCATTGTCTCATGGCTAAGGTAAAAACTGATGGGAATAATACTAATACATCTCTATGTTAAAACTATCAGGTCAAGAAAAATTCTATATCCATTGATGAATTGTATTCCTTTTCTAGTGATAATAATACTTCACCTTATTTTGAAGAAGTCTCCCGCTATTATAAATTGTAAGAAAATGAGAATTGAAAAATTTGAAAAAAAACATGACAATGTTAAAGAAAAATCTATCAAGAATGATTCAATAATAAATGATTTAACAAATAAAATATCATATCATTTTATTTATCTTGATAAATCTAATTACAATAAGGATATTATTTATGAATATATTAAAAAATTAGTTTATGAGAAAAATTATTTTGAAACGAGTTTTCAAAACTTTTATTCCAAAACTATTAATAAAGTGGATAATAATTTAGTTATAAAACTAAAATCCGAAATTTCTTCTTTGAAGAATTTTTTTTAAAACATTAATACTGGTATAGAAAACATTGAAAACAATATAAAAACAAATTCTTCTTTATGCGAAATATTTTGCAATAATATTTTCTTATAAAACCCTTATTTTTAGTAATAATTTATTTATTCTTAAAAGTGATCCATTTTTCACCAATTGTTAAAGTGGTTCCCATTGAAAAAATAAATTTTCTTTAAATAAATTATAATCTTCAGATTTCTATAAGGAATATTTTTCTAAAAAAATATATATTTAAAAAAAATTATTTTCTAAAATTATCAGACCTAAGAAGGATTGGTTTCTAAAAGTCTAATGTTTTTCTTTTTAGGAAAAAATAATGTACCAACAATAAGAATACATGGTACATGGATAGTATTTGTTCGAAGAATATGAATGGTAACAAATATTTTTTCTCAAAATATTCTCAAGGTAGAAGTTGAAAATTTTACTTTCATAGATAATTTTTAGGAGAGATTATTGGAATAGGTGACATTGTTCGTAGAAAAGATTTAATTTCATATTTCTTTTGTTAAAGGTATAAAGTAAAATAATATAATAATAAGTAAATTATTTTATTAAGGTAATTTTGTAAACTTTAGGGATGATTAGTGTTTAGTACATAGTACTGAGGAATAATTTATTCATTCTTCCAATTGGCATAAGAATATTTATACATTTAATATAGAATTACATAGAATCCAAGACGTACATTAAATT
This sequence comes from Viscum album, assembly GCA_963277665.1. Taxonomy (NCBI): domain Eukaryota; kingdom Viridiplantae; phylum Streptophyta; class Magnoliopsida; order Santalales; family Viscaceae; genus Viscum; species Viscum album. The sequence continues at coordinate 376,659,732 of OY728142.1, forward strand.
AGTGAAATGGATGACCTATCTTGGTTATGACATAGAATGTTAGGATAATGTAACCTCAGAAACATATCCAAGTTGACTATTAAATGACTGGTTAAGGATCTACCATAACATAGGTTTGAATATCCAAAATTCATTTATGATTTTTAATACGATAAGCAACAAAAGTCATGTTTTATTTATATTAGTGAACTCTCAACATCTGATTCTTTATAGTTAGTGCACATGGATTTATTTGTTCATACAAAAAATTGGTCTTATTAGAGGAAAATACTCTATATATGTCTTAGTTAATGATTACAATAGAAACACATGGGTTTATTTTCTCATAATAAAAGATGAATCCTTTTTTATTTCAAAACAATTGTATCCACTATTAAGAATTATAAAACATTATCTTGTTAACTATTTATAGTGATCATGGTGGTGAATTTTTGAATTATTACTTTAAAACATTTTGTATTAAGAATGTTATCGATCCAAAATTTCAACTCCAATAACCCCTAGAAAATGGTTTTGATGAAACAATAAACAAAATCCTTTTAGAAATAACATGAACCAAATTTATTGAATACTCAATTAAAAAAATTTGGATGAAGTAGTTAGTACAGAATACTATACTATTAATTGAGTTTCAACCTGGTATTATCTTAATAAATCTTATTATGAGTTGTGGAATTATAGAAAACAAAAACCTTATTACCTTAATGTTATTAGTTTCAATCTATTCATAATGAATATGAAAGATAACATACATAAATTTACACCCATATCCAATAGAGGAATATTGATTGGTTATTCCACTACTTTTATGTTATACAGAGTTTTTAATAAAAATTAATGTACCATTAAGGAATAAATACATTTTTATGATTGATGAAATCAATTATTTTTTTAAACAACCTCATCCTACATCCAAATATTTTTATTTCTAAAACTCATTTTAAACCATGTTTAGAAACTTATTATCAAAAGGATTTATCTCAAGAAATGTTTTCTGATCTTATTCCTCATGAATATTTTTTTATCATATGTTGAAGAAAAACCATTTCAAAACCCAAGAAGTCAATTTTTTTAGGAATCATCCTAGTGATAATTCCATTAGTGATTTTGATCAACCAATTAGGACTAGAAGTTCCTTAAGGAATGAAATTGAGCATATATCTTTCCTTTCCCAATTCTAACATAAGAATCTTGATGAGGGTTTAGGTGACGAGAATTGAATTATTTTTATTTAAGATGAAATAAATTAATTTCAAAGGATAAAATTCTAGACCTTGGTTGAACGACGTAAAAAACATCTATAATTAGAGTAAAATGGGTGTTTAGAGACAAATTGGACGAAAATGGAATAATCAATAGAAATAATATTAGACCTATTTCAAAGTGTTGTAATTAACAAGAAGTAATAGACTCTAAAGGAAAATATATAGGGGTATTTATACTTGAAGCTATTCATATTCTATTATCCTCTATATAATTCTATAATTTAAATATTTTTCAAATGGGTGTGAAGTGTGTTTTTATTAATGAATATTTTCATGAGGAATTTTATGTTGAAAAACCCCTATTTTTTAAAATAAAAAACATCCATAATACATTTTCAAACATACCAAATATTTATACATACTTAAAAAATCCCCTAGAACCTAGTATGATTGGTTAATTTTTTTTGACAAGATACCTTTATCAAATGAGCCATAGTTCTAATAATTTTAATAAAATATGTAAATAAAAATATTATTAGTGTTCCAAACTATGTTATGACATTATATTTGAATCAATTCAACCATCTATAATAGAATAAATTTTATATCTTATGAAATATAAGTTTGAGATGAGTATGATGGGTGAGTTAACATATTTTCATGGTTTTCAAATTTCACAAAAAACCAGAAGGAACATTTATATATCAACAAAATTATATAAAATATTTTCTTAAAAGATTTGGTTATGATAATTCTTAAAGTATTGTTACTTTTATTAGTACCTACAATATACTTGATATTAAGAATCTTGGGAAACCAGTTAATCAAAAGACTTTTAGAGTAATGATTGCAAGTTTACATTACTCATCTTCTATTCATATAGATTTAATGTTTTTCTCATTATTATGTTCAAGATTTTAATATAATCTAAAAGAGTCAAATCTATTAACAGTAATATGAATTTTTTGTTATCTAAAACAACTATGGATTTTTGAATTTTTAAATCTTATGGAAATGTTTTTGAACTAAAAAATTTCTCAGATTCTGACTTTAGTTGTTTTAGAATGGATATGAAAAGTACTTCTAAACCATGTAATTTATTAATAGATTAATTAAATTCTTGGTCTTGTATGAAATAACACTCAGTAGAACTTTCCACTGATGAGGTTGAATATGTAGTAGCTGGTAGTTGTTGTGAACAAGTGTTGTGGATGCAACACAAACTCAAAAAATTTGTATTGAGCTTTACAAAAACAAAAATATTATGTGATAATACTAGTTCCATTTCCTTAAGTAAAAACCCCGAACATCACTCATGTGCTATACATATAGATATAAGAAACTATTTCTTTAGGGATCACACATATCAATAAGATATCATTTTATAATTTATCATAATGCAAGAACAAATTTTTGTTATTTAAACAATAACACATCCTTTTGAATGATTTGAGTACATTAAACACAATCTTGTAATGATCCATGTAAAATGATCTTTCATATATGCTTCTTGTTTATCAATCTCTTTATATTAAGACACTTCTTTTCACAGGGGTATTACATATGTAATTATTTTTCAATAACTTTTTGTTTTCTAAAATATTTATTTTCTTAATTCTTTCATCGTATTATGTTTTTCAAAATAAAAAAATGTAATAAAAATTTCCAGACTCAATATTTTTTAGATTATGTTTTTGGATTTCAAAAATATTGTAATAATTTTTCTATTTAAAAATATTAAAATTAGTTTTTCTAAGAAAAACATCATAATTAGTTTTATTTATAAAATACTATGCTTCAAAATTTTATATTATATGTTTTATAATCGAAATTATCATAATTAATGAAATAATAAGTTACAACAATTTATACCATTGGATATCTTCACTAAGAATGGAATTATCTTATATTTTAATTTTTTTCATAAGGTTATTAAGATTATTATTTAATATTTGTTGTTACTCTTAATTTTATAAAAAATTTCTTAATAACATTTCTTACAAAAATTCTTAATCACAATCAACATTAATACAGTGTTTTTTAAAACTCAATAGTTCAAAAATATTTCAAATATTTCTTTGGATGATTTTCAACATTTAGATTAGAAGAGTTTGAATCTCAACTATTGGATTTTTTTGGAAGATAAAACTTCATCGGAGTACCTATATAAAGGAGGGACCCCCACCCCCATCCCAGTGCCCCACATTAGTAGACCACATCTCTTTGCTCTGAGTTACCGATTCTCTTAAGTTTCCCAGTCTAAAAAATATCTTACAGTCATTTCAGTCTAAATATGATAGAATCTATTAAATATTATAGGGATTGGTTTATTTTTAGAGAAAGGTTAGTAGAAATATCCTTTTATAAAAAATATGATTCTTCAATAAAAAAAGGTTTTTAATATTCAAGGATGGGGATCAATTTATTTTTAGAATTTGGAAAAAGATTATGATCTCTTATACCCTGATCTTGTTTAAATCTTTTAGGCTTATGGTAAATTTGTAAATGAATAAGGAATTGAAAAATTTCCCTTAATTATGAATGAAATGAGAAACAGAGTATCTTATAGTAAAGCCACATGTATTATTGTATTACCCACATAATGGTATGTTTTTCCCTTTACAAAAACTTCTGGGTGATCTTAGTACATTCAATTAGAAGAAAGAAAAAGACTCTTTATATGATCATGAGGAAAAAAGTTCAAAAAGTTTTCCATTAGACACTATGTAATCAAGTGATTTCCCTATTGATACAAGGGTTTATAATACTAAGGAAGGGAGATTGAGATAACCCTAAAGTTTCTCATATTTTCATTTTGGATTATTTAGTTAATATGAGTAAGATAAATATTTTTAGATTCATCTTTATTTCTATTAGAAACATGAATTATAGTGTCATTAAGTCAATGATCATTATGTTTCCATATTTTTTACATAAAATAATGGTTGAATGCATGACTGTTTTCAAGATTACAATTAAATAAACTCTAATGAGAATGAGGAATTTTTACATTGTTGATGATACATAAAAAGGACAAGATTTTTTATGATGAATGATTATTGAGAAATCTAGTATTACTACTTTGAAAGAATAAACATCAAGAAAATATAAGTAGGGTGGGTATAAAAAAAAGGAATGTAGATTTTTATCCACTTAAGAGAGTAAAAAAAAATAAAGTTCCCAATGAGATAAGGGATGAGTGGATGAAGAAGAAATATGAGATGAAACCGGGGGATTTGATTATGAGAATTGACCCAGAAGAGGCCTTGTCTTTAAGAATTCATAATGCAAGTAATTTTCAAGAATAAATAAAGAAAAATATTAAGTAAAAGATGTTTTATGTAATTTAATTATATGAGAATTTGTTAAAAGGTGTGTAAAATTCCCCATGTAATGTCATTCTGGTATAATCCACCACTCAGATCGATCAAAAAATAATAATATTTGGATCAATTTCTCAGGAAGTTGGTGTAATCGATAAAATAGGAAAATATCAAGAAGAAGAAGAAGATAGTGAATATTAAAGAATAGAAATGTATCTTGAAGAAGAAGAATATGATGATGATGAGAATCAGAAAGCTAATGAAGATAACGAGGATGGATAAAATGAAGATGATAAGGATGAAAATGAAGAAATAAATGAAAATATGGATGAGAAATAAAATTAATTTGATATGTTTTTAATGAAATCACTTGAAGCTTAATTATTTTAATTACCTTAAAATTTTGATCCAAAAGAAAAATTTCATTATTTTGAAAAGGAATAATCATCAGAGGAAGAAGCTCAATCATCTTAAAATAATTATAAAGAAGAAAAGTCAGATCATTATGGACATGATATGGAGATAATTGAATTATATGACATCAATGAAATTGGAGAAAAATTTTCTATGAATGTTCATAATTGGAATGAAAAGTTAAATGAAATTGGAACCAGTCATGTGAAAATCCCTAAAATTGAGAAAGAATAATCCAATTCATTGAATACTCTAACTTCTCAAGGAGTTGATTGCATTATTCAAACATTTACGACACTGAAAGGCATTATTAAATATTTTACAGAACATTAATATAGATGAAAAATTATTCATTAATGTGTTGATCAAAAATCCAAATCCTTGAAAATGATAACAAAAAGAGACAATTAGAATGATGAAAATTAAATGGTTTTACAAGAATGTTCTCAAGCACGGAAAAAGGCAGGCAATATGGTTGTAAAATGGTCCCATAAAGTTGATGTTTATATAAAATTTTATTAAAAAACCTTCAAAAATTAATGAATATTTTGGATTAATCTATTTTTTACTATAAACAATTTACCAAAGATGTTAAAGAAAAAGTGATGTTTGTAGAAGACTTTAAAGGTCCAACTTATAATTGGATAGAATAAATAGAAGTTGTTAATGAAAATATCTAATATATATAGTGAGAGAAAACCATAATCAAATACTATAGAGAGGAAGTTAATGTTTTGAGGAACCAAAATAAGGAAATTTTGGAGGAAGTAATAATATTAAGGAACCAAGATAAAGAGTTATCTGAAAATATTCAGACTCAAGAAGAATGAACAAAAAATCCGGAGGAAGAACCAAAAGAGTTCAGTAAAATGAAAACCATTGTGATTTTTTATGAAGAAAGATTAAATTTTTCTTTTTTAACTCTTATTTAATTTTGATCTTATTTTTTGTATCATTTGGTAATGAATGAATTCTATTTTTTATCCAAATTCACTTTTTGTTTGAATGTTTTTCAATTACGATTGGTTTATTGGTTGTTATTATTTATTATAAATTATTAGTTAGATAATCATATTGTTTTATATTTGTTTTCAGCATTATCATTTTAGGAAAATATAGAATTTTACCTATTCTTTTTAAAAATCACAAAGGGGGAGAAATACTCTTTTTTTGGGATAAATATTCTTTTAAGGGATAATTATTATTATTTGGAGATGAAGTATTTAAACGGGGGGGGGGGGGGGGTTATATGAGAGAGAAATATTTTGTGAATAATATTTTTTGATAATGGAGAGTTATTAATTTAATGGGGAGAATACTATTCTTAGGGGAATTTATTTCTTAATATGGATTTAATTTTATTCCAACATCATACTCTCCATCATATTTAGTCTAATTATAAACTCTAGGGTAGTTAAGGTTTAACAAAAAACTTTAAATATAAAGTACTTAAAATAAATGGTATTTATGTTTTTAAAATTTAATTTACATTTAAGTATTATGGGTTGTTCTTTCAAACAGGGGGATAATTTTGAGTGAGAAATTATTTTTATCACTTTTCCATTCCTTTTGTTTAGGAAATCCAAAACCCTTCCTTAAAATGAATTTAATAATTTCTCATTCCAAAATTGTCTTTAGCATGTTATTATAGAAAATATATTATTTTACTATAATTATAATATTTTTTAATTAATTACAAAAATAAACTTTTATTTATTCATTATGATTGTCATAATGAGCATTATGCTGATGAACATCAGACTTACCATTATCCGATTATATTTTATACTTTTTTCGTGACTATTATAATGAGAAAGTCATAAAAATAAAACTCACATCGATAAAAATGAACATTGGACCGACCCCCATGGTGATTATCATATTGAAAATTATCAAGATGTATATTATACTAACTTTAAGTATCTAATCATATTCAAAAGACCTATTTCTAATGTAATGAATATTGTTTTACAATGTGATGTTGTAATCTAATACATTATCTAACATTATGTTATTTCCGAAAGGTATGAGATATCAAGATTCTAGTGTTCATGTTATTGAAACAAACTTAGAGAAAATTTGACTGTTGAGATAAAAATATGACTATTGGGAATTTTATAATAAAAAACCAGTCATTAAAAGAGTTTGAATCATGATGATTAATTTTCAATTTCACATTTTCATAAGATCTCTAAATATTACTACTCATGAAATTTTTTTCATAAAGTCTTTTTAATTATTTTAGAGTTTTAGATTTATTAAGGAAACTTTTTCTAGTTATCTCCTCAAGAATTATTCTTTAATTACTCCATGTATCATACTTTTGTAATTATGATTGTGAGATTATGAGGATAGGAAGATGGAAGAATATTATCATCATATCAATCAAAGTCTCATATAGATAGTGAGATAGATTATCTGATCCCTCAAACTGAGGGATTTCCGGGCTAGGAAGATAGACTTGATATTTATATCAAGGTATTTTCGTACTGAGTAAAGAGATACTATCATTTAAGTATTCAAAAGGATTTAATTATCCATCGTTAGTGCCTACCTTACTCTTAAGGTTAAAAGAGTTGTTTTCTTTTAATAATAGTTGTATTTTATTCTTAAAATACATTTCTATTTTGTTTCTTTTTTCTTTAAACATAACTATTGTGATTTGTTTATATAAAATAAATTGAAACATTATATTCATACTTCTTTACTTTCTATTTTATTTTTATTACTATGATTATGATTCCTTTACTCTGATTAATCGGATCAGTAGTGACTTCAATATTTTATTAATTAAATATTGTTAACTAAAATTATGATTCTATAACTTTGATATATCAAAATCAATTTTGATTATGATACTATGTTAATTGAACTGATGTATGACTCTAAATCCCACATTTTTACATAAATAAGTTTTTGAATTTGGTTAGTTTAAACACATTAAAACTAAACTTTATAAAACTAAAATACTCCTCTCTTCTAATAGATCCATAAAGAACATATTATTTCTATCCTAATATAAATATAACTCATATTGATATACAACAATTATTCTAGGTATATCATTCCAAAATATAGATAAAACCATCCAAAATGTCAATGAAGGCACTATCACCATGACATTTGTGACAATCCAACAGATTTTAACATCCTCGATTCAATAAAACACTTAAATTAAGAACATTCTATTTTAGCCTTAAAACATTTGAAACCCCCATATTTTTTAGTGATAAAATTGAAAAAGTTTACATCAAAATTAGATAAGGATAATCTTTGGAAACACCCAACCTACTGGACAAATAAGTTTTTCAAAATTAACATACTAATAAAAAATTTCAATTATTGACCAATTTTAAAAAATTGATGAAAATTATTTTAATTTGTTAACAAAATATAATGATATCATTTATACCTTTCATTCATAGGTATCCATCATGGAGAAAAATAAAATTAAAATATATCTAGAAAACCACTATGAATTACAATTAAATGTTAGTCCCTCAAATTTAAAATACTTCTTTTGAAAAGAGGATAAGAAATTATTAATTATAATTTCTAATAACATAGAACCTAATAAAAATAAAAAAACTATTAAAAATCATGATAAATATTATTAAGTCCAGGGTATGAGCATTTTTTAACACCCTAATATTTTAAAATTTTTCTTTTTTTAAAAAAATTAATCTCTTTGATATCCTACTTTGCATAACACATTAAGCATAAATTAACTCTAAAAATATTTAATGGATAGAGTTATCTCATAGGCATTAGAATGGATGGAATGAATTATATTAACAATGATATTAAAATATAGATTAAAAATGGTTATAAAATGAATGAATTGTTGACAAATTAATTTGAAATGAAATTAAAATAACAATTGAATATAATGGAAGTTTTTTTATGAGATAAATATTTTTATACCAACAATGACATTTTATGTTAAAAAATTAAATTAGTCACTCTTTGTGAAATATATTATTAAAATTTATACTTCATATATTCAGTAAAATTTTATTTTATTCATAAATAAATCTTATAGGCTTATGATAATAATAAATTCATTTTTGATCATAATAAAGATAAATTTTTCTAAAAGGCAATTTTCCGACCTCTTGATGGCACTCCTATTTTAAATAAAAAATTTTACACTTTTATAAATATATTCTGACATAATAAAACTAATTTTTGAGATATTAATTTTAAATTTTTTTAGGTGTATTTTTTGTATTTTTATTATGAGTTTCATTTTTGGGGAAGAGTTACAAATAATACATTTTAATTGAAAACTGCATTTTCATATAAATTGTTTATATAGTTAAATTATATTATAATTTTTAATGTATATTTAGTCTAATTATAAATAAATAAAACCAAATTTTTCAGCTGTAATCAATTCTAAATTAAAATTGGATATGAAAAATTTTCAAACATTTTATATTTCTACTTTAAAAACACGTTTTTTATTGTTTTTTCAGGATAAATTTTAAATCCAATTCTCCCAATTATATGAATTGAATTATGTAAAATGGTTCCCTATTTTTAATAAAAATTTCCAAATTACATTGTAGAGTCATTTTATTTTTTAGGAATAAAAAACATATCAGGGTAAAAACATTATTTGTCGTATTATATGTAAAATAATTACAATGGTTGAAGTTAATAATTAAAATCCAGACATACGTAAAATTTACAAAATTTAATGTGTTTCAGGTTTTTATTTAACAAAAATGACTATAAAATAATAATTGACATGAAAAATATTATAAATTAATTACACCTCAATGTGGATATATTTAAATATAAAATAATCATTATTTTGATCACTTAAACCAACCTCTCCTCATGTATAAATATTACCCCATGCCGCCCCGTTTCAACCTAAAAAACATGAATCTCTAAAAATATATTCCAAAAAATATCAGCCAAAATATGAACACATCATGGATCTAATTTTCTCAAAATAAGACCAAATCTATGGTCCTTAAGGGTCTCTCAAAGAGGTGAAATTTAAGAGATAATTTTCTCAAAACACCTCTCTGAATTTCATTTATTTTTATAATTTATCCTCACCTAATACATCCATAATGAAACAATAGTTATAGAATCATGTACATTTTGAAACATTATTTTTTTAATGTAATATTTTATATCCACCCCATTTCTTATCTCTTCTTATTCAAATAAATTAAATTGTATTCCAAATTATGTCGGTTAATCACCGCTTTGAAAAATGTTTTTGGTTTTTTCATTACCTCTTTAAGGCTGGTCATGAAACTATTTTTATGTTTAAATAATATTTTAATAGGTATATAATAACCTATTTCATGTTATGGAACTAATATATAAACAGAATATTAAATAAAACAAAAATTGTTCCTGACATTTGGATAAATTGCCAAAAATAAACTAATCATTTATCATTAACCATTTAATAAAATGAATTATCCACATATAAGAAATAAAAATGAAATATGGAGCCATTTATACTTTTATAAGTGCTTTAATACCATTTTATTTTAATTTTGGATTTTTATGTCCATTCTATATGAATTTCCATAATTTACACAAATGAACCGACCATGAAAACCTCGAAGAAAACACACCAAGAAAAAGGAAAATACTAAAAAAAATTAATGAATAGGTTGTAAGATACTATAAAAATAACATATAATGTAATATAAAAATAAATATAGTTATTTAATTAATTAATAACATACTTTAACCCTTTATATAGAAGGGTAATTTATAAAAAACTAAAGGGAACTGTGAGTTAAGGGTTTCTCATCTCACTTTTACTTTGGTGAGATATATGCCTTATTCACCACTTATTTCTTACGTTTAGTATATATACGATGTCCTTAGATATCAAATATTGTTACTATATTTATATTCATGTTATTAAAATTTTCATGTGATAATTATTACTTTTATGGGTCATACAATTTGAATAATTATAATTCGTAAATTATTTCTTAACACAATTTCCATTGTTTTGGTAAAACTTCTACTTCTTGATTATGTCATTATAAAAATATATCTAAAATGAATTTTTAATATCTTATATTTTATTTAAAAAATTTTATGTGTATTTACATAATATGCACATAGTTTATTCATTTCATTACTTCAAAATTTTGGGTGATGATATTCACAAAATACATTCTTTTACAACATTATCTTCTAAATGTTTCTCTAAATATATATTTTTTCCATATCCACGTTCTCTTAAATTTCTTTAAAAAATGTTTTAATATTATATTATGATATTTTAAAGTCATTTTCACTCATGTTTGACTATATAAGTAATATATTTTTTAAATTATATGTCAAGATAGTATTTTCCCACTATCATTGTGCATTAATGCCTTGAGGCTTCCATTAAAATCTTATAATCATATGTTAAAATAAAATATTTATTTTAAAATTTAATTTCATTTAAAAAATATTCAAAATAGAAAGGATTTTCTTTTAAACAATAATTTTATGTAATCTCTCAAAATTATTTTCCATCTAAGATATCATAGTTTGATGTTATGTATTCCTTACTAGGGATATCATTCATGGAAGTTATCCTTATTCATTTTATCTTTGGTTTAGTTTTATGATGGATTGATATTTTTGAAACTCACTTCCTCGCTTGGGTTCTGATGTGATTAATGATTAATGTTCTTGCGGAACACATATGTATGATTTTCATTCTATGATAGGTGGGCCCTATAACTCTCTACAATTCAATGGGAAATGGTGGATAAATCATGAGTATATATGAAAGGTGTAAACCTGATTATATTTTAATAATGTAATGTGTTAACCTGATTACATTTTCACAATGTTATTTATGGACCCAGTTGCATGTCCATTAGTTTGGGTTAGGGCCTAATTTTACATTCTTAACTTAATGAGTGAACCATACTCTATTTACACATGTTTAAAATGTTATATGTTGATGTGTTTTCCATTGTTTGATGTTTTATGCCAAAATTATTCTTTTATGATTCAGTTCATAAATTTTTTTTATGATTTATTATAGGACTCAAGATTATGATCTTTGATATGTAGGTTATAATTATAAAATTCTATTTTCATATTATTATACTATTTTTTTATGATTTATATATCTCTTGTTTACCCTTATTCAGAATATGAGATCACCATTTTTTATATTTATTTTCCCTAGGATAAAAAGAATGTTATTAGGTTTTATTTTTCAAAAATTATTCTAGTTATGATGGAATAAGTGGGAGACAAAGTAGACATTTTAGGAACTAGTTTATTTAATTTCTATGTTTCCAAAGTCACTAAACCTATATGATTAGGTCATGGTTTCTATATGTTATGAAATTAATATTCATCTATTTTAATGTAATATCTATGTATGAAAATAATGGGTCATTATAGTAGGTATTAAAGCAAAGGTTTAGTTGACCTTTGGAAACTAGGATACAAAACCTTAGTAAGAATCATAAGAACTATTATTGGTTAGAGTCTAATAATATTATAAATAACCTAGTATTAAAAATTAGATGTTATTGATTGAAATTTTAAATGTAATTTCTCTTGATTATGTAGTTTTACCTATATTATTATTACTTATCATGCTATTATTTTTTTATTAAAATTAGATGAGTTAAATGAAACGTGAAAACGTTTAATATTATGGCCAAGTCATTGATGAGAATTCAAATGGGATGACGGTTGGGGTGAAGGATTTGTGATTATTCCTAACCAATTTTTATGGAACACAATTAATAATTTTTACCTCAACAAACTCTCATACTCATCAAAGAAGATAATGAAAGAGTTTTCTATGATTTTGGGTATTGGAGACCATAGAAGAAAGAAGATTTTTTTTTTTACATGTGGGAATGTGGGAAGAAACATCCAATTGGATGACTTAGAGGAATAATAATATGTTTTTACTTTGAAAAATAATGAAACGAAAAAATTATCTAATATGAAAAAATGAAGAGTTCTGTTAACTTAATGGATGGGAATATTTACCTCCATAAGGTATTATTAATAAATGAATGCTTTAAATATTGAATGTATGGGAATTATGAAAATCAATTATCTTGAAGGAAAGTATGTGGTGAAAATCATATATTTAGTACAAGTAATGGTTATGTTGAGACTACAAATGGCATGTGATAGGAAAGATTTGTTAATGAATAAGATAAGGACTCGTAGATAATTGTTTGAGAAGGAAGTGGAATAAATAAATTATTGTTATACTAAAATTCAAATATTATGTTATATAAATGAGAAGATTTTTAACTATTTTTCAATATGAAATTTTCATAAACTATTTGAAAGGATATTTTTATTGTTGCTAATGGATTGAAAAAGTGATTTTTTGGTAGGGTGATATTTTTGTACAACACAAGATTAAGGGAAACATAACCCTTAATATGTTCATGATGTTGTTGTAATAATGATACAAATTGATGTTTTATTATGATTAAATAAATTAGATAGTATTGATGATATTGGATATGATTAGCAATATAATTAAAATGTGGTTAGTGTATTGATTTTATATCTTTTATATATTTTTATGATAAGTTTCATTTTTGGTGAACAGTGAAAAATATTTCCTTTTAATTTAAAATTGTATTTTCATTTAGTTTATTTATATAGATAGATTATATTATAAATTGGTTTTAAAGTATATATATTTTAATTATTCATGAATAAAACAAATTTAGTCCTTTGAGATCAATTTCATATTAAAATTGGATATAAAAACATTTCAAACATTAGATCATTTCACTTTAAAAACATGCTATTTTTTTTTGTGTCTGTGGGATTAATTCTAAATATAATTTTTAGAATACATTGAATTGAATTAGGTAAAATTTATTACATATTTGTGATCATAAGTTAAAAATTATTGAGGGTTTTATTTTAATTTTTAGTTATAAAAAATTTGTAGTGGTAAAAATATAATTCACTGTAGTATAGGTAAAATAATGACAAGGGTTAAAGTTAATAGGTAAAAGCTTCACACACCAAAAAAACAAAATTTAATGTTTTGTTGAGGTATTTACTAACCATATAAAAGCATATAAAATTTTAATTTCATTCCAATGTTGTGAATATTACTTCCACCTTAGTGTGGTTGACTTTAAATATAAAATACTCATTATTTAAATCACTTAAACCCACCTCTCCTCTTGTATAAATACCACCCCTCACTACCCCATTTGGACCAAAAATAGCCTTGAAACTCCAAAAATATATTCCCAAAACACTTTTAATCACTCTACCCACGTTCTAGTGCTTGTGGGATCAATGAAATACCAAATCCAAGCTCCTCAAGGGTCATTCATGTAGCGGATATTCGAAAGGTAATTTTCTCAAAACACATCTCTTAATTTATTGTCATTTTCTACATTATCCTCACCCCATTCATCCATTATGGCATAATAATTCCATAATAATTTAAATTTTGTAATTTTAAATTTTAAATGTAATATATTATATCCATACCTTTTATTACCTCTTTGTATTCCTTGAAACAAAATTATTGTTAAAATTATGCTGGTGAATCACCTTCGTGAAGAATGTTTTAGTTTTATACATTACTGCAATAAAATTTGATCATGAAGATACTATTCTGGTTAAATAATATTTTAGTATTAATATAATAACCTATTTAATTTTTAGTAACTAATATATTGACATAATATTAAATAAAATAAAACAAGTTCGTGGTGTTCAAAAAAATCACCAAAAAATGAACTAATCATTTATCATTAACCTTTTTTAAAATGAATTATCCTTATGAAAGATATAAAAAATGGCATATTTAACTATTTAAAATTATATATGATATTTAATACCATTTCATTTTATTTCTATATTTTCATTTCCATTTTACCTGAAAATCTCTAATTATACATCAATGAACTGACTATGAAAACCATGAAACAGACACACTAAAAACAAGGAGAATCATGAAATATTATTAATTAATGGGTGGTAAAATTTCATGAAAATATAATATAAGGTATTATAAATATTAATATATTTATTTAATGAATTAATAACATCATTTAACCCTTTATATAGGATTTTAAATTCCATAAAAATAAAGGGAATCGTGAGGTAAAGATTTGTCATCTCACTTTTACTTCAGTGATATATATGACTTATTCACAACTTATTTATTGTGTATTGTGTATATATATACCTTTGATATTAAATAAAATTAATTTTTTTTTCTTCATGGTATTAAATTTTTAATTCCATAATTATTACTTATATGGTTCATACAATTCGACCAATTACAAGTGGTAAGAGATTTATTAACAAAATTTCCACTCTTTCATTTAAACATATAATTATTAATTATTTCTTTATAAGAAAATGTGTGAAGTTACTTTTGAATATCTTATATTTCATTTAATATTTTTTATGTATATTTACATAATATACACATATTTTATCCATTTTATTAATTCTCACTTATTAAGAAGATATTTTTCCAAAAGTTTTTTAAACAATTATATTTTTTGAAAATATTTTTTAGAAATCAATTTTTATTCTAGTTCTATGTTTTCATAAATTAAATCATTTTTAGTATTATATTATTAATTTTTATTTCATTTTAACTCATGTTTTAATTTTTAAAAATTATTTTGAAAGTATTAATTTTTATTTTCTTAAAAGAGGTTTTTATGACTTATCTGAAAAAAATGGGGAAGAAATTATTTTTAAAATTACAAATAATTATAATATTTTCATTATATCATGACAAATTATTACCTTCAATATTAATTTAAAAGGATATAATTTATTTTTCAAAAATCTTTTTTCATTCATAATATCAATGAATTTAAGAAAAAAAAATAGAACCGAAAATATATTATCTGCAATAATTATTTCTTGTGATCTATCAAAATTATTATCCATATAAGATATAATTTATTTATTATACTTATTACTTAATAGGGATACTATTCAAATAAATTATCCTTTTCCATTTCCAGACCAAATTCTAGAGTGACTAGTTTGGAAAAAACATTTTTATTTCCTTGACGGTTTTATAGATATTTTGAAGATCCAGTATCTACCGATAATTAAAATAATACCACCATCACATATCCGTTCAGTAAATACTTTTAATTAATGATTCCTTTTGGTCTAAGAAATTACCCATGTGCCTTTCAATATTTCATGGTAAGTGTATTCTCAGATCTAATTGACAGTTTTCTAGAGGTATTTATTGATTACTTAACTATTTATGGAACATTATTTAAAACATGTTTGTGGAGTCTGGAAAAGTTTACCCCAAGATTTATTAAGAAATAATTACTTTTTAATTTTGAAGAATACATTTTTATAATAAAAAATGAAAATATATTGTTCTATTTAATTTATAATGATGTAATTTAACTAGATAAATCCAAATTAGATATCATTTCAACGATACCATATCCCACCATTTTCATGAACATTATATATTTACAGGGCCATGTTGGATTTTAGAGAAGGTCTCTAGGGAAATTAAAAAAATTTATTTTCCCCTAACATACTTACTCAATAAAGATAATGACTTTTTATTTGATGATTCATATAGGAAAAAATTTGAAAAATTGAAAGAATATTTGATCACTTCCTCCATCATCTTCCCACAAAACTGGATTCACCCCTATGAGATAATGTTTTGGTGCATGAAATATATTTATATGGGTTGTGTTGTCCAAAATGTTTGATAATATTCCATGAGTGATAGCCTACATTTCAAAAACAATGTATACTACACATATTAATTACAAAAGAAAAAATAATTACTTTTTTATATTATTATTTCTATAAAAACATCAGATCAAATATATTAATATGTAAGATAATTTTTTATTCTTATCATTAATATTTAAGATATCTGATCAAGAAGATGGATGAAAATCCCAAACTCTTCAGATAGATATAGTTGTTGTAAGAGTTTGATCTCAAGATTAAGGTCATAAAGTGATGTGGGAATACATTGGATGAAAACATAAGTAGGATACCTCACACTATTGAAGATGGACCAATCCCAAAGACTAGTTTGGATGATTCCTTCCATAGTGATAAATTTAACAGTTGAACCCATGTACCGTGTTTTGGTGACATATTAAAATTTTTGGTCTATAAAAGGGACCTTACTTTTTCTTTAAGCATCAAATTGATAAATTAAAATCTGAATCAAAACAATATTTATGGTAATACCTTTATTTATGAAAATATTTCAATCAATTAGTCATTAGAGGATGCATTTTAGAGGAATAAATAAATTCAGTGCTTTATTTTTTCTATACACTTTCATGGGAGGACATTTTGGACCTTAAATAACCTCAATAAATATTTTAGAAGATTTATTTTTCATGGCCCTTTATTTTTAAAAATTATTATTTTTAGAAAAAATCACAAAAAATACAGTTTACTAGTGGAATTTTAATAAGACAAGAAATTCCCTAAAAACCATTGAATTTTGTGAAATATTCAATGTTTGGGGAATTAAATTCATGGGACTATTTATGATTTCATTTGAATTTATTATATCGTTTTGGAAGTATATTAAGTGTCTAAATAAATTGAGGTCAAAGACACTTGGGCTGATGACTCAGACACTGTAATTTAATTTCTATAATCAAACATATTTTTCAGGTTTAGAATACCTCAAGATATTATTAATTACCATGGAAACTATTTCTACAATAAGAACATGGAGTCCCTCATGAGAAAATATGGAGTGCACCATAAAACCTACACTACTTACCACTAATAGATAAATTGAAGGGTAGGAGAGTTCAATAGAGAAATAAAAAGGATTTTGGAGATGATAGTAAAAACCAACTGAAAGGAATGGTGTAAGAAAAGTGAAGACGCACTATGGGTATACATAACTACTTAAAAGACCCCTTTAGATAGGTTTCCTTACCAAATTTTTTATGTTAAACATCTCCACTTGCCTATTGTTCTATAACATAAGGCCTACATGATTTTCAAATGAGTGAGCCTGGATTTTATCAAGCCTAGAGAACAAAGGAAACTAAAAATAATGGTGATTTTGTAATTAAATATAGATTCATATTAAAAATTACTAATCCATAAGGGTTAAATTAAATCATTCTTTAGAAAATTGATCAAAAAAGGGAATTTATTATTAGAGATAATTTAATTCTATTTTCATCAAGTATGAAACATTTCCTAGGTATCCTTATTTTAAAATGGACTATATTATATATGGTAACTAATAATTTTCATTTTGGTATAGTTGAGATTGAAGGAGAAGGTTCAAAACAACTATTCAAGGTGAATGGACAACAACAAAAGAAGTACTATGAGGAAATTTGGAAAAAAACTGTAGAGGAGTCTAGAATTATCTATTCTACTGGAATGTAAACTTTTTTAGGTTAAATATTTCCTTCACTTGGGTCTAGATTTTTCTCTTATTTCAAAATGTATTTATTAAAAAATGAAAAATGAAATTAATATAGGACTGTATTATAACCATGTGTGTATAAATAGATCAGCTAGAATATGTAAATAAATAAATAACTTTTTCTCAAAAATATAGTTTTGCATATTACTCCTTCTTTACATTCTTATGTTTTAATTTTTCACTATTTTCAATAAATTCATTTATTCCCTCCCTAGTTTGAAAATACCAATATATATTTGTGTAATTGATAGGTTTTTGAAATGTAAGCCATTAAGTGATTTCTAAGTGAGATTTCACTATTTTATGGAAGTATGATCTTAGAACAAGGATATTGAGTGCGATTGGAATGATTTAGATAGATTAAATTTTATAAATTTAATCCATTACAATTTTTAACTTAATATGATGTAACCAGACCTTTATAAGACAACAAAAAATTTGGTATCCAAATTAAATATAAATTATATTACTCCATTTAACTTTAAATAAAAATGGGAAATTGGGAACCCATAATGGATCTCTAAGAAAAGGTAACTGGGAGTGTTTTTCTAATTAAATAAATGCATTTCAATAAGTTCTATGCATAATGATTTGAAAAAAAATGTGGATGGGAAATAAATCAAATAAATATAATTTTAAAAAATTAATCCATTTTGGTGAGGAGGACATTTAACTCATATAAAGAGTGTAAATTGACATATAACACATTAATTTAATTTGTATCAATAATGGGGAAAATAAAACATTGGTTTGAGGAAACATAAGAAAATAGGGGAAATAGAGGTGGTTATTGTAATAATTTTATTTCCACTTAAATCTAACGTAGTTAACTCATAAACTAAAACATTGATTAAATTAAATGGATGTGGTTTCTCAATTCACGTAAGAGGAATGATAATTTCTCAAAATGGTTAATCCCATGTTAACTTCTTCTTTTATTGATAAATTTAGATATATAAGGGATGCAATTCTTTTTTAATAATTTAAAATTCCAGGATAAAATTTCTCAAGAGTACAAAAGTTTAAGATAAAAGAGTTACATGAGATTTAATTTTCAATATTTACTACTATTTATTATTTGAAAATACCCGACATTATAGTTAAATACATAGGTTAGTAGAAATTTTTAATGACTTTGTCAAATTGAAACTTAATTGGAAATTGGATTTTAAATATACTTTATTGATGAGTATATATTTTGATATAAATTGTGCATACATGATTTGATTTTTTTTATTTTTGGATTATTAGGGTGGAATTTTATTATAGAGAAATACAATACTAATAAAAAATCCAAACTTTTGTAGGTTAGAAAATTACAAATTCTATGAGTGACCATAACAACAATGATCACTATGATTATTGTGGATACTGACCAAGTCCTACCCCATCTCTGTATGATCCTACTATCACAAGGTAGGCATAGTGAAATCACTCCCATCTTGCTATGGTAAATTATCATGATCACGTTTCTACCTTTCCTCAAACCATACTCTTGGAAGGTATACTTATCTTGATTTCCATCCATTAACCATGTTTTTATAAATTATGAAAATGAAAAAAACTATGATTGTATTAAAAAGTTACATTTACCATTAAACCACTATGAAAATAGGCATACCTATTGGGAGAACACTTTTATCCACAATATCTTGGAAACCACACTAACTGTGACCTTCATGGATGGTACGATTACTGCAATCATTACACACCTCTTCCTAATATTCTTTTTCCATGAATCCGTTAATAAATCCCAAGACCCACTTCCATTAAATATAAAGAAACATATTTAATGATGAATTAATGAGATATAGAGGATATATGTTTCTCTAAATCATTCCAACACTATTTATCTTTCTCCCTGAGAAAAAATAGAATTCAACCATCCCGTTCAGTTCCATCTTCTTCTACCACCCATAGGATTCAGATGATGATAATGTGGAACAACTGTAATAGAAGATTCATAGTGGTACTTCACTCCAATTTGAGATCCTCTTTGATAAAAGAAGATATTTATCTAATTGCTCCAAGATTGAAGTCTCCCTACCTGAACAACATCTAATGGAGCTTTATCATTCCAATCTGATGTTAAATAGATTTTTAATTTCAATACCAAATCTATTTGAAAAGGAACCAATCTCACATATGAACAAATCGAAGAAGTTTTGGTGTACTTGGTTTTTGATAATCTCTCTCATCATTAAATATAAAAACTGGTAGGTGTATGTTTTGAGTGTTTGGTATGAAAAAAGTCCATTTATCTGAGAGTATACATCTACACTAACAAAAAAATGGTTAGAATTTGCTAACCAATTATGGGATAATCTTAGTTGAAGATACTACAAGAGTGATTTCTAACTGGTAAAACTATTATGTCAAGATACTTTAAAAATGTAATGAGGCCCCACACTAAAATCCCATTCCCATTATTCCTTATACAATACATTGTGAATCATGGGATCACTCCACACATAAAAAATAAGTTTGGATTAATCAATGAATATCATTGATGTCATAATAAATCCATTCAGACTGTTTCTTATAGACATGAGTCTACCTTTGAGTTAAAAGTAAACCCACTAAATACTTAAGGAAGACATTCCAGAATTCAATGAATCCCTCGTGTGGAGAGAACCTTTAAATACAAGATGTCTTCTATATATGTATATCACAACTGGTAGAAGGGGTATAGGAGACTATTTTACTCTAAGAAGAGGATGATACTCATTCACTAATAGCTTCTACTCTTGTTTTATTCTCATTTCTTATTTATCTTCTGAAGATGGAACACTAAACCCAATGTGGTTTATACAAGGAGAATCCCTTCAACTCCCATGTTGATTAATTTTTATTTTTCACATCTATAACCAACTCCTCTATTTAGTTTATTGGTTTTTTCCAGAAGAGGTCTCATTTAATTTTATCTTTTTAATTTATTATACTTCTTCTCCTAATTTCATATGAAATCCACTAGGATAAAATCCATTTCATTTTATATAAAATAGTGGGATAATTAAAGGGTGAATGGATATATACAAACACCAATCTAGGGGAATTTATGAAATATATTGATCATTGTATTTCCATATCTAAACAGAAATTTATTGATACAGGTAAATAGTTTGATTCAATTAATGAGAGGATGACTAGAAAACAATTGAATAATTATTCAACGGGAAAATGAGGGAATAATACAAGGATGTACCACTAATTATTTAGTCAATTTTAAAACCAACAAACATTACTTAGAATTTATTTAAAAGTTAACTCAGAAAATAAAATTTTAACACAAACAATGTTGTCTTCTCTATAAACAATATAAGTCCTACTTTTTCATCATATTTCACAGGTTAATTTTTTTTCTAGTCACCCTATAATAGGATCAGGTCACATTTTAATTTGAATAATATTATTATATGATGAAAAAAATTAATTTCACATTTATAAATAATGTTCTGGTAGAAAAATACATAAAAGAGACATTTCATCTTATTCGGGTAACCTTATTAGATAATTTTTGTGGTAAAACATAGCATTGACACTATACATGTTGAGAGAAACATATATAATAGTTTTATTATAACTTTCTTAAATATAAAATATATAAAAAAATTATTTTAATAAATATTTGACATAATATCCATGGGAATATGTTTCTAGTTATATCCAAAAATAAAATAATAGTAGTAAAACATATTTACCTATCTCTTATCAAACATAAAATAAGTGTGATAATAATTTTTTTTAATTTCTTTATGGTATGAAAGTACCCAGTCAGTATTACTAAAATGAGAAAATTTTTGTGTTATTGAAATATTTGACATTAATATAGATGTAATCTGGTGAATATTATTTATTAGGAAATATATGTTACTTGTTTCACTGTATGTCATATTTTAAATATGTGTTACAATTTATATCATCATTTTGTGTAACTTTTTCAATTAAATTTTTCATAAAGTAATGGATCCAATTTTATTAGATTTGTTAGATAATGCTTTTATCTAATACATTTTCCACAAAAACATTTATTTTCTACCACTTTTTTCTGATAAAATGACTCATCGTGTGGTTAATTTGCAGCAAGAGATAATAATTTTTGTGATTGTTTAATTACATTAGATGTATCCTTATGAAAGATAAAGGAAATTATTAAAAGGATGTGTTAAAATAGGTAAAAAATAGATATATTTTTTGTTCAAATATATATTTTAGAAGAGTTGATTGAATTTTTTACTAATTATTTGAATTAATTGGAACTTTTTTGTCTCCCAATATCTTGATATTTTACAATTGATAGTGAAGGTAAAGGGATATGTGGGGTAATGGTAAAGTTAATTCCATAAGATGAGGTTAGTAAAATAATTATACATTTAAAAGAACAAAAATGTGTTTCATCAGTATATATCATTACATTTTACTATATTGAATTTATGATTTATGAGAATAAATGAATTGTTTCTGAAGAATGAACATAAATTTACAATTTTAAATGTTTTAAGGAGAAATTCAACCATGATTTATCTACATCAAAAAAAATTAAAAAATTTATCAGGGGGCCATGTGTTAATATGATTACATAGAGATATATTGATATTAGTGGATATAGATTTTATATAAAAAATTTGGATAAAAATAGAAAAGTGCAAAATACTAGAGTAATGGTTATTGTTTACGATTTTTATTTTTTAAGTGTTAAAGTTAAGAACCCAATTTCTTCATAAACAATATATTTTGGAGTTTTTTATGATATATATGAAATTTATTTTATTAAATGATGAGTATTATTGTCTAAGGGTAACTAGGTTAATATTAAATGTTGTATGAATTATAATTACTATGGATTTCCCTCATCGATATAAAAATATATAGATGCAAAGAGAAACTATTTTTTATAGTGACACATAAAAAATAAATATTTTAAGTTACTGACCCATCAAATGATTAGTGTTACTTAATTGTTCAGGGGAAATTTAAATTTGGGTGATAGTTTTTTTGATAATTTATTGAATTTATTTTGGTTTCTTCTATTATTACACTATTACCAAATGATAGCAATGACAATGATGTATACATGTTCTATGTACTGTGAAATGACCACATTGAAGGGATATCATAAAAAAAATTGTTACTCTCATAATTATTCCAACATATTTTAATTTTATTTTTAGAAAAACTTATATATGAAAAAATAAAAACAAATTACATTGATTTTTAAATCTATATTTGTTTGACATTTCTATCTATTTTAGATAAAATATTCATTAATAGTTTTGATTAAAAAACTGGTTGAAGAAGCCTGACATTGTTATATTTATTTGTGAAATTTAAACATTTAAAAAACTTTATTAATATTAGATATTAAAATCTATTTACGATGATAATTTCTATAATTTTTTAATTAATTATTTATATTTATTAATTTTAATTTCACATTTTTTGTTTAATAATCATAAAATCATCATTTTTTGTCAAAATTATACATGTAATAAAACAATATTTTACATGGTTAATTTTTTAAATCATTTTTCTTAAATATTAAATTTTATTTAGATATATTTTTTAATATAATAGATATATTTTTTTCAATTATAAGGAATAAAAATTTTTAATTCTAACAATCATTTAATTATAATAATATAAAGGTATATATAATTTTATTACATTCATTTATTTAATTTATAGACATATAAAAAGGGGATCATTTTTTGAGGAAATTTTATGATTTTTATATTAATATATCTTCAATAATTTAATTATTTAATGAAAATATACTTATGTTTTTTAAAATTATTTTCAGCACTCCATGTGAGCCACATAGAGCAGGGTCTTTTTTTTCTTCTCCATAGAGGATGATACAAATTTTAATAGATGTGGGATTACTTTTTTATAAAATATTAAACATTATCATGGGTATCATATGATATAAATTGGATTTAATGATATTAATAACCCATTTTACCCAAATTAAAATAAGTTTAAGAGTTATATGGCCAAGTAGATTCCTTGTAGAATTGATATTTTATATCATGAAAAGAGGAAAATTTATAAGATAGTAAAAGATCTGTTACAAGAGTATTTTGTCATAAAATATCTCAAATAATTAATTTTTTTATCAAATTCATCAAATATTATATATTTCACAAGATTTATATTGGGTATATTCAACTACAGATGACATTCAACATTCATAAAATTAAAGAAATTAAGAGGATGTTGATATATTTTTAAGTAGTTCAATAGAGATATTTTAAAAGAAAATTAACTAATGCTTATGATTTTAGAGAGTGATATAATTAGAATCCATTATTTAATTATGGTGTTTTAGATGTAGATACATCGTAGAAATTTTTCATCGGCTGATAAGAGGAATTCTTTCTCCTAATAAGATTAGTTTATATGGAATAAATTTTTAAAATTATTTATATATTACCTCTTGAATTATTTATTTATTCTTATGTAATAGTCTTACAAGTGATCTCATTAAGAGATAGAGTTTTATAATGAATACCCTCTTACTTTATCACATGTATGGTATCAATTATTGGAGGACCAAATGATTATCTAAATTATTGAAAAAATAATATATAAATCTTATAGAAACTCTGAAGAGGTTCAATTCAACCATCCATCACCCCCACTCTCTCTGTAAATTGGAAAATTAAGAGGATGATAAAAAACTAATGTTTCTTATTTATACATAAATATAAATAGTAGATAAAATCTTGAGAAATAAATTTTAATTATTTTTTAATATTAGTATTTTCTAAATCTATTTCAATAATATTACATTTTAATTTATCATTTCAATATTCTATTCCAGGTTAAGTTTCACATTGGAATTTTATACCTAAGGGTAATATGTAAATAATAGAAAAAAATTTATTAATGAAAGAACACAAATGTTGTGTAAGAGGATATGAGGTGGGTTTTGGTATAAAAAATATTTTTTTGGAAATTATAATATAACATCAAGGGAGGGAAAATACATGGGAGAGATAGATTCATTGATGTTTAAACTATTAGAGATGAATTAGTTTATATAATAAAAAATTAAATCATTTATACATGTTATGTTTCTAGAATGGTGAGATAATCACTTCCAGCATACCCTACTTACATTGATCCTCAATCCCCTCATTCAAACTAGACTGAGTATTGTGAGTATCATGTTATGGATCCCTATGTAAATATTTTTGTGTATGGACTCATACATACTTTTGTGGATTATATACATACTCATTATATAAATTATGGTTAGGTAAGAGTAAAAATAAAAGATATTATTGATCAAATTACTCCAATGTTCTTACCAATTGAAGTGGTGGCCAGATTTAGTGATTATATTGGTTATATTTTACTCTGGATAGCTATCATTATTCATCAGTCGACATATTTAGTATGTTTTGTTTTTAAATTTTTATTTACATTTAATTTAAATTTACTTATAGTTTTTTAACATATTTATATTATATTAGAGTATTTTAAATAAAAGGGATAAGTGAAAAAGAAACAAAAGTTTCATAAATATTTACTTTTAGATATTTCTAATGGGATAAAAAAAATTATCTCATAAGTATTCAATTTTGGTGTCATTTTATTAGTTTATAATGACCGTTGATATATATTTAAGAGAGTATTCATTAAAAATATTTAAAAAAGATATCACAGATTTAGTTAACTGTGACGAGTTCACCAACATGTGTTACAATGGTTTTCCATGTAAGTAAATTTCAATTTCAATTTATCTTTATTTAAATAAATATAACTTATTGTTACTTAATTTTATAAGTAATATAATTATTTATCTCTACACCATTTGCATATAAATGGAGATAACATACCTTTATGGTTTTAGAGATCTAAAATTCATTTGAAAATATTTTTTATATATAAAGGATTATGTTAGAGTTAATAATATATATATGTGTGAAATATTAGAAATGTAGTCATTGGATGTTGTTTTCTTCTATTACTTGAAATATAAGAAGACTAATTTTATTATTAAACACTATTCATTACAAAAATCACTAATTCTTAATATTTAATACTACATTTTTCATATTATATTATGTATGTTCTACCCACATGAAGGCATGATATATTTGTTATTCTACTTACTGGCCAGATTTCAGAAATATTTAAAACAATTATTGAATTAGTATGTTTTATTAAATTATTTTATTTTCTTAATCTCATATTTTAATATTCATATTTTTTTTCTAATTGATATATGAATATATTATACATGAAAATATTTTAATAAAATTTACTTGTCGATAAAGAACCCAAATAAAATTAAATATGTGGATGTATAGGTAATTAACTTTTATATTTGTTCATATATGTTTTTCTTACATATATAATGTTTTCCATTTTCAATGTTTTCTATGGTAATAATAGTTTTATATTCAAAAATGAAGTTTTTAATATGGATAATATGTTTTAAGACTAATTTTTGAATTATCGTGAGAGGAATAATGATAGATTTTTATAGGGTTAATTCTGTAAACTTTTGTTTTAAACCAATATGTTATATTGTTGGTTTTGTAAATTTGTTTATATTTCTATGATTTTGATAATATTAAATCATATATAGAAAAATATATAGACAAAATTCAATTTTTACTTTCAAACTATCATCTAGATATGATTATTTTTGTAGATGTACTTTTAAATGTTCAATTTATATATATTTTTTTGGTGTTTAAACAATGAGTATTTATCACCTTGTTTGATAATATTTTTTGTTTTTTGTTAAAATATAATACATGTTACAGATCATGGGTTGATTTAATTTATAATATTTAATTAGAAGAGTTATTCTATTTCAACGTCGGTTATTTTTAATATAGACATTGAAATATTTTTCTACATCAATTTTATATAAACCAACATCGAATCTATTATTTTAACATTGATACCATTGATGTTTCCTTTTATTTGAAATTGAATGTAAAAATAAAAAACCTATTTTAAAAGGTTTCTTTCCATTGGTGTGACATTGAAGAATACCTCCTAAGGAGATGATGGTATTCACGTCTTCAATTGTTGGTAGGTGGATCCTAACCAAGCTGGGTATTACTAGTTAATTAATCATGGTAAAAATATACTATAACTATGATGGAAAAAATATATTGAATTTATTATATTTCATCGGAAATATTTTTATGTGGGTGAATTGTACATATCCCAAACATACACTCTCCTCAGGATTTCACATGCATCCAAATAATCACTATCACTCGGTGTGATGAGGAAATTGGAGAAATTTTATTGGTTTATTGGACTTACCCTTATATATATATATGTATTGGGTTTTGATGTATGTGTTTAAAAAAGATTTTATTATTTCATTTACAATTTATGTTTTAGTTGATTTCTTTTTAGATAGGCTAGAGGTCATAACACTTTTATTTTAAATATTGTAATACATTTGCATAGGATTAAAAACCATCTTTTATATCTATTTTATTTTAAAATATAATGTGTATAATTTATATACTACTCTATTATATATTATTACTTAATATATATATTTTTTATACTATGATATTACCCATTGTCTCCCAATTCTTATGTCTGCAGGCATTATATATGTCCATTATATCTAAAGGTTATTCTAAAATTTTGATTTATTCAAGTATGAACCTTATGGTTTATATTTGAGGTGAAATTCCCCTATGACTATTCTATACCATCACAAAAAGTCCAAAGACTCTATAATATATGTATAAATTCTTTAGGAGACATATTATTCCCAACAAAAATATTTTTTTGGTTGACCATGTTGGCATAATTCAATCTCAGTGGTTCTTGTGCAATAGTGATGCTTCAAAAAAATTCTTGAATATTCAAACTGATTTATTTATATTAGTATATATAGTTTCTATTTTATTTATTTTATCCATCATAATTGACCTCATGATTATAATTTTTTTAGTTTTAGTGGTAATCACATCTTTTACATGACCCTTCATATTCACTGTAAGGTTTTGATTCAATTTTAGTATATTTTCATCTATTTATTTTTTATTAAATAAAAATTTATTACATTTAAATAATGTTAAAAAATACCATCACTATAATAAAAATTATGTACATGCCTCCATAATGTGCTTTTTAGAAAAAATTATATTGATTTCTATTTTATAAATTACAATCCAGTATTTTATCATATTTTTGTGGTTTCTTCCTAATGGTTCTATATCCAATAGTTTCATATTGTAAAAGAAAAATTTATTTCACCAAATAATTATCACATATTTTAATTTAATACTTATTGAAATACAATGATACATAAATTTCATATTAATTATTTTAAATATATCTTTTATTTTATGATTGGACTCGCTACTATTATATTATATGTTATGTATCTTTGTTTATAAGTTGTTTTTCTATATTATTATTATTATTTTGAAAAACAATTATTCAAACATGACCCCTGTAAAAGTAAATTTTGAGGATTAACTATTCCCCAAATCCTTCTCCTAGAAATTAAGAGAAAATAGGAAATATTTGAAATATGTGGACTATATAAAATCTTTATTTTCATAGATGTAGTCATTAATTTCAATAAAGTTTATTATATTTCTATTTAGGTCCTCAAGTTGTCAAATTATAAACATATTTTTAGTTACTATGTTATTGATTTATATTTTTTAAAATTTTCATTGAGTTTTAAGTTTAATTCCTATAATTTTTTTACTTTTGATGTTGTAGTTTTAGCCTCGCAGTTGGTGAAAAGATAGTGGTAAACATACATCCTATAAAGCAGCCCTAAGCTAAACATACAAACTTTTTTCATCATTTTCCCAATCTTTACTTCTCAAAATGATCTCATAATCTTAGAAACTAAAGAATTAGTGTCTTTAGGTATTGGATTTATAGGAATCTTATCTCACTTTATTACATCAAAATCTCTTATAGACATCTCAATATAAGCCTTCCTTAGTAAAATGTACCTATATATAATTTCTTGAGAAAGTAGACAATAATAGTAGTGTTCTCAAATTCTCTATAAATTTAAACATATCAACAATTCATAAAGGTTTAGATCATAATCATGAGTGAAAAATTGAACATGGTAGAAATATATAACTAAAAATACCATATAAGCATAATATGTAATCATAAGAAATGATAGAATATCATATTTCATCCCATGAGATTATATGATCATAAAAGGTCAATCGTGAATTAATAAATCATATTCCATTATTTTAAGTCATTTCAATGTAATTAAAAACCATAGAAACATAACACTAGAATATAGATTGACATGATAATTTATAAAAAATAGATGAATATAAACCATAACATAGTTGATCAGGAATTACTACCTATTTTATTTAGTTGATAAGACATTATAGTGTATTTACCTTAATGGATCAGGCATGAAAACATGTTTCCATTAGCGGACTGGGTATAAAAATCCACATCCCATAGTGGATCATGCATTACAACATGTTTCTCTTATTTATATGATGATATATAAATATTTATACAATGCATTTTGTAACATATTGTTACTTATTTTTAGGTTTTCAGTGACCCATTTTAACATCCTTTAGTAGGGTATTGTTTTGGGGTTGTTCTGGGATATTTTATATTTTTTTGACTTATTGGGTTGTTCATAGTTGGCACATGGTTTGGAAAAATGATCCCCACCCCAACCCCAGTGAAAACTATCAACCCCCTAGAAAATGGGGAATTCCTGGTTGGCACACGATTTCCTAAAACAGGCACCCAATATAGTTTAGGTGAAAAGCTGGAACATGGTTTCCCCAAATAGTGTTCCCCTTTATGCAACCTTGTGCATGGGATATTAAAGATCCTAAAAATTATTTAAAATTTCAGAACCCCCTGATATAAGTTCCTAATCACACCATTTATACCTAAAATTATTTATTCTTCTTTGGAGGCTCCCAAGTTATAATTTTGGTCCCTCTAAACCCTTTTTTATGGATAAAAGTGACAATGATCATGATTGATCTTCTCTGGGTAAGTGGATCTCCTCTGGTGTTGTTTTTTTTGTAATCCCATTCTATAATTCTTATATTTATATGGATTATAATGTAATGGTTTCATCTTAACACAATCTGATTAGATATTGATTCTAGGTTCTAATCCTATATCTTTTTTACCTTTGTTCTCTATTGGAAAGTCTTATTAAATGTGTTTTTGTCAGGATCATTAATTTAAATGTTAGTGGTTCCATAATTATTTTTCCTATAATTAAAACCTTTAATTACTTGATTTAATTGAAATTATTTTTTATAAATGAATAAAAAACATAGAACTCATATGATTCGATCATTGATTTAAAATGGCTATATAAATTAAGGAAAAACCCCAATTTTAATGCAGTTGGAATAATGGGGTAGATTTATGAATAATGGTGACATGATTTTGAAAATTATTTTATTAAGTAATTTTATGTTAATCTTGAGAAAATTTCATAAATTTAAAAGTGGGTTGAAGTGTCCTAAAATGATGAAAACCTATGGTTTTGTTTTGAAATGGAAAAAAGGCATGTTTAAAACTGGAATTGGGTATTTATATTTTGAAATGTTTTGAAATGATTTATTTACAATTTTATTTATTTATTTTTGAATAACATGTTATCTTAGGTAGTTGGTTGTAAATGGTATAGGCATGAAATGACCTTCCCTCGCTAGAAATTTATTAAAGATGAAAACTTTTATCAAAAAATTGTGGAATGACTATCTGTAATGGGTTCCCCTATTTGGATGTAGAATGTCCATGATATGTTCCCTTATTGGGGTGTATTTGTCTTCACATATGAATAGATACATAATCATTATGATGTGTGCGAGGATCCTATTTCCTGATAAATAGTATTATTGTAGGGGTTTCATACATTGTGATTTTCTATGTGTTATTTGATTTGAAATAAAAGAGTTTTATTTTTTGAATTGTTTTATTCAATCATATTTATTTATAAAAACTGATTTATATAAAATATTCATTTAATATTATTGAATACAATTTTGATATATCTAGAGTGTATTGATTATGAAATAATGTTTTGGTTGAAAATATGAAAACTTGATTCTAGGAATGGTATAAATTAAAAACATAAAAATAATGTTAAATTATTATGGTGTTGATTATGGAAAACATGGTAAGACCCTACTAAGATTTATATATATATCACACCCTACCATTGTCTTTAGATGTTTTTAGACTTTATTATTCCAGGATTTATTAAATGGAAAGAACCACTAGAATGTGGTGGATATTCTTGATCCTCTGGACCTAAGAGTGATGATGGAGGTAATCGATGGGGATATTATTCATGTGTTTCTTGGAATGTTTGAGTTTGAATATTTTAAGATACTAATTACTTTAATAATATACTACTCTGGGTTTATTTATTCCTATTATTTATAGTAAATTACCCTTTGGAGTGTTGAGTATACTATCTTTTAATATTTTTTCATACACTATTTTGTGGAATATTTTTTCCCTATTTATTCTTGTATTATTCTAGGTGTTAGCATCCAAAACATGGGAATCAGGATCACCCTTTAGGCCATGATAATTTCAGATTAGGTATTAGGGTATCAGGGTATCTATTTTGTTTCAAAAAAAAGTGGTATCATAGGCTATAGTTTAAGCATCATTCCTTGATTTCAGTATATATTTTAGTTTGTCCTAGTCATCATGAGGTAGGATGTATTGATAGGACTTAGGAGGTAGTTTTGAGAAAGTCCCCAACTAGATCTCATGGTAATGATCGTTAACTTACAATGGGTATTTTGGAAATGTTTATTTGAGGAATTATTTGATATGATTCTAGTCTCCTCCTTGCTTTTGATTTAGGTATGTTGAAAACCAAATATTTAACCCTTTTTTGATGGGATTGATATTCTTGTATAACTTGTATGATTAGTTTATTTGCTTAACCTTTGATGTCTTTAGTGTTTTTATTTTGATGTTTTGTATCATTATGAAACTAAAATGTCATTTTAATAGGATCTAGGAGGAATATACTAGTGAAACGGAGTGAGTGGATCCTCCCATGGACCATAATCTTGTTGAAATTATTGTGCGTTCTATATGGGATCTAGAATAGGAACCTACATTCATTCCTACTCAATAAAATATTTTGGAAGCTCAAGGTAATGAATCTAATAATCATGATCAATATTTTTTTCTCCGAAGTCCACTTTATTTCCAAGTAACTGGTGATCCTTAAGCGGATGAGGATTATTTGAACTATATAAGGATCTTTTTTTATTTTTTAGAAATTCCCAAATCTATTATGGTTAAATGTGCTACCTTTAAGTTAGAGAAAACTAGCATGATATGGTGAGTTTGGATAGAAATTGTATTGAAATATGAATATTTATAATGGAGGGGAAATATAGTTCTTCTCAGTAATCAGTTCTAACCACACTCTATGGTGATAACTAATTATATGGTATTTTTTAAACTTTAGAATGCTCACAGGATATAGACACAATATGAGAACCTCTTTGTTGATATTGTTTAATTTTCACTTGAGATTGTATCAAATGATAAGATGAAGGCTAGATGGTTTGATAAGGGACTTTATCATGATATCCATTCACATGTTTTCTTACTAAATTTCACATCATATGCTAATTTACAAGATAGGGAATTCACTGTTAATCTTTATATGTCTAGTAAGTTGGGGTTGATATTAGTTTCTTTTTATCCTAGTGGTATTTATATGAGTTACCTTAAAGTAAATAGGTAGAGTGATTAATATCATTGTGTTTCTTGAAAATAATAATTCTCTAGACCCTATACAGTGCCAATAAAATACCATTTTACATGTTATTTGGAGGCATGTTTGGGAATTTGAGACATGTTTGTAATAAGGTGCCAAATATATGCCTTTATTATTTTCACTCAAGAAACCTAAAAAAATTATTTTATTTCTTTTATTCTCTATAAAGTGTAATTGGATCATCTATGCCTAAAATTACTGTGCTGCAATCCTATGCTTTAATATCTATAGGGTCCATCCATAGGAATCCTGAATTAATTTTCTTAACATAGTGGATGAGTCTCTAGAGGAAACTGATAGAGGTCTATTTTTTGTGAGAGGTACTATCACTATAGATTTATCTTTAGTGGATTATTTATTTTATACTAGTTAATCTCACTCATTTATTTCAAATCATATTATGATCCTAATAAATATTAATATGAATATTTTATCTTTTTTATGGATATTACAATTCCCCTCATAATGAAGAGAGTGAATGTTCTATGTGGACCTACTTGCTCCTTCTCTCTGTCATAAATCAAGATTACCTTGGATTTTTTGGTTCTCAAAATGAATATATTTAACTTAATTCTTAGGTTGAATTATCTTATTTCTACTAAGTACAAAATTGATAATTATCTGTGATGGGTCTTATTTTATGTTCCTAATGGGGTGTGTCATGTATTTCAGGGATAAAGGGGCCTGAGTTCGAGTAAATTGAGACCTTCTTTCTTGATTTGGAGAAATTTACATCATTGTTTATTTTTATCCTGATTGGGAATCTTATAGTGATGATATCATTCCAGTTTTTATCAAGTTTTCCAACATTATTCACTCTGATATAACTGTTTTCCCACTGGTAAAGTGGTATATTTTTCAATTGATTTACTACCTGGAACTCAATTGGCATCTATTAATTTTTACCGTATGTCACCAGCATAAATGAAAGACTTAAAGACTCATTTGGATGATCTGTTCTAGAAAGAATTTATAAGCCTGAGTGTGTCACCTTGGTAGTGCTTATTCAATTTGCAAAGAAATATAATGTAAATATTTTCCTCTTTTTTGATAACCAAAAAATAAATAGAATTATTATAAAAAAAAGTATGAATTACCATGGATTACTGATCTTTTTTACCAAATAAATCAGGAATAGTGGTTCCTAAAGATTGATCTTCGATCAAGTTATCACCAGTTGAGAATAAATGAATATTAAATTCAGAAGACATCCTTTTGGAGAAGTTATTTCCATTATGAGTATTTGTTATTGCATTTGGTATTACTATTGATCCTATAGTCTTTATGGATTTGATGAAAAGAATATCCAATGAGTATCTTGATACATTCATGGTGGTATTTGTGGTTGAAATCCTAGTCTACTCTTATTCTAATGAGTATCATGTGCATCATCTGAGAGTGGTTATGAAAATGTTTATAAATCATCAAATTTATTCCATGTTATCAAAATATGATTTCTAGATTCGATAAGTGAAGTTATTGGAAAATTGTTTCTCTAAAAATAGTCTTTCAATTTACCATAAGAAAGTGAAGTTAGTTATGTCCTGGGATAAACTCTGTACCATTTTTAGGATACAGAGCTTCATGGTATTTGTGCGATATTATAACCTATTTATAAAGGATTTATCAAGGATGGATTCTCTGATGACTACACTAACTCAAAAGGGGGTATAGTTCTCTAGGAATGAAAAATATTATATTTATTTTTTCAACATGAAAAACCTTTTCACTACTACATTGGTGTTGAATATTCCTCATTCCAAGTAAGGCTATGTAGTCTTTTATGGTTCATCAAGTTCATGTTTGGGTTGGGTTCTTATGTAGGGTTATCATGTAGTAGCCTATGGTTCTCAACATCATAGGCATGTTGATAAGAGTTATCTAACACCTAAACATGAACTCATATTCATCAAGCCAGATCTTAAGAGTTTGCAACATTAAATTTTCATAGAATTTTTTACCACATTTTCCAACCATAAGAGTATATGTTATATCCTCCCTAAAAATGATTTGATCCTCTATTAGAGGTATTGGTAGGAGTAAAAATAATATTCTGATTTTGGAATTTCATGCACATATGGTAAGGGAAAATTCATTTCTTATTATTTGGGAAAGAAGCTTCTAACCCAAGTCATGAAAAAATAATCAAATGAGTGGAATGTCATGTTTCTTCTTGCAAAGTTTCATTTTAAGTGTCGAGGTCGAAAAATCAAAGGTTGTCTTAGAAAGTATTCAGTTGCCTCCATGCTTCAGGATATGATTTTTTAGTAGTATCATCTTGATAATGAGTTTCATTTCATTAGGTAATCTCTTTATTGTTGGGATAATCTTAATGATTTTTCATTATCTTCTTAGGGAATACTATGTTTTCAGATTTAGTTTATTTTATTTTATTTTTCCAGGAGAAAATCTATAATGTGGTATTTCTATAATTCTAAGTGGGTAGTGAACCCTAGAACCATGAATATGTTTTATGAAACGTGGTGATGATTCTGTTTTCTAGGTATGTTATGTTACATCCTTGAATTTATTTACATTGTTATATATGTTTGTAGGACTATATCGATCACTAGAGTCCGTCATGATTAATTCATCCACTTCCAGTGAAAACTTGGAAGTGGGATGTGATTTATATGGAATTTTTGGTTGGGTTTCCATGAACCCAACTAAAAAATAATTTGATATGTTTTTTGAATGATAGGATGATGAAATCATCTCACTTATTAACCATTAAGGATACTTAAAATGGCAAGTAGTTGGGAAATATCTATGTGAAAGAGATTAATAATTTTGTTATATTTCCATCTTCTATAATCTATAATAGAGATCCTCATTTTACCTCTCTCTTTTATGGAGTCCTTTAGAAGGTGATTGGTTTTCCGGTTCATTTGTGTGTGGAATACCATCCACAAAAACATATCCATAAAGAGGGATATATATATTCATGGGTAAATTCATCATGCTTACATCCTCAATTTTGGTGAAGATTAAGACAACCATTTTCGGATTAGTTGAGTTTTCTTATAACAATAATTACCACTCTGCAGTTTGTGTGGCTCTTTTTGAGGCCTAGTATGGTTATCCTTGCACATATTTTTTGTGTTGTTCCAAGGTTGGGGAAAGTTTTTTGTTGGTACAAGATTGTTCCATAAAATTACAGAAAAGATTTAGTTGATTCATTTGAAAATTTTAATGGTGTGGAACCAATTCAACTATTATGTTCACCTTCATCGGTGACCATTGGATTTTTTAGTTGGTGACTATGTATTTTTAATATTTTCTGTCACAAACCCCCCCCCCCCCCCACCCTCCCCCCCCCCCCCCTCCACAATGTGTACCCCTCCTGGGCAGACAATGCGAGAAGGGAGATAATGACCCCTGAGTCCCATCTCCTGTAGGCCCCAGGTTAGCGACAAGCACCGAGTTATAGTAAACACAGAAATGGGAGGCATTAAACTCTAAGAGAACACATGCGAAAAAGAGAGATAAGCCAGACACCAACCAACTCTAACTCAGAAAGAAATATAAAATAAATCCCAAGTATGTAATGTCCGGAAAAACTATTAGAACTGAAATTGAAAAACTGAAAATACCAAAGGTATGTAAAAACAACAACAACCACAAGCCCAAACATCTCCTACAACCCCAAGCCAGTAGAAACTAGCTTGATCTCCAACCTATTCCAAGTGACATGAAAAACAATTTATATATACATAGGGTGAGTATAATTGTATACTCAGTAAGATCCTCCCTGGAGCCTCTAGTTAAAAAGTAAAGAAAGCATGCTAAAACATTATAAACAACAAGTTAAACTAACTCGTCACCTAAATAGCTATACTATGTTTATAGCCTCACCATATATAATATCACCAATTATCACATAAAAAATTATATAATATAATAAATAGTATCAAAGGTACCCACTACTACTTCCCCATTAGTTTTCCTCTTTTCCCCAACGTTTCACGTCCTAAGCATCTCTCTCCAAAATAGCTTTCCCAAAGACACCTAGGTAAAGCACCACAACATGAACCTCATGCAATAAAACCACCATTTCCCTGTATTAAAAGTAACTAGGTAGTTTCCAGGATCCACCAAAGCTCGTATAACATATATCATATGCCGGGTATTATACCTCAAGCCATTACAACCCAGACATAGAGTAATGATACTCAAGCCATCATAGCCTATACACATTACACCTATAGTATTCCATAAGAAAATATATCCATAATATATGTATGTGAATATCAAGAAGCCATTACAACCCTCTACACATATATATACGTAAAATTAACTGTTGTCCCTACTAGCACAAATAACTACCAAGAGAATAGAGTGAGTCCAAAGGGGGTAGTCAGCCATCCATCCTCCAATCAGAATGTGGGGGAAAACACCCCCATGGCTCAGAATCCCCAAGTTGTCAGTTTTCCCAAACTAATAGGGTGTAGTAGCATATAGAAACACAGAAAGTGCAAAATAATCTACAGATCACAACCACACTCTGGGAATAACCTAATATTAGACTCAACTACAGCTAACATCTCTCGGACTCTCGACTTCCACTTCTAAGACAAGGTATCCTATAAGCATACAAAAATTCAAAGATAATTTTATACACTCCTTCATTAACTTTTTATCAGTTTCACTTTAGTTTCCTTAATTATTTAAAAATTAATTAACTATTAACATTTTCAACATTATATCTAATTAACATCACACCCAAACTCCATTGTTCCTTTAAATTTCATCCTCATCATTGCATCCCAGCAAGGTCCAAACCCATGGGTTAACATCATTTATTAAATCATATATTAACAACATTATAAATTTACCATATTCTTAGACATTCTAAGAAAACATTCTAAGATACTAAAAATAACGGGGATTAACACAGTGAGTATATGAACCATCCATCGAGTCTTTTCCGCCTATAACAAGAGAATATACCGATCCTCCCTTTGGAAGCTAAACACGGAAAACACGTGGCATACCCCACACCTTTTCTACCCTTTTGGAATGAGGGTAAGGAAACCAGCTACCTTGAGCAGTGGGGAAAGTAAATAAGATAAACAACTAACAAGAAACAAAAAGCATCCAAACATTCACATCTAACCCGTTCAATCATCTCTAGTGTCCTCCCTAAATCCCACATGCATAAACTAATGCATCTCACTACTCTAGGCGTCAATTTCTTCCACAATCATGAGGCCTCCTTACCCCAAATATAACAACATCCTTCTTGTCAAAAATCACAACACAAGCAGCAGGAAAAAAACATCATATCAACTGGGATCTTGGCCCTTAAATATGGAAGAGGGTAACTTAGAACCCTACAATGAATTATCTAGTATCAAAAAACCAGTTCATTAATCCAACTTGAATTATCTAATTTATTATTCGTAGATTCCAACTTTGGGAAACCTAAGTAGTAAGTGATCAGAAATTTATTAAACATTCTTACTACATAAATTTTATTAACATAAAATTAAAACAACAACAACCAGATTCATCTACATACCTATTTATCTTTATCAAAAAAATTATAAATTAATTATAGCTTTATGTTCATTACCAATTTCCATCAAGAACGAAATGTTTACAAAGAATGCATAGATATCACACTATCTAGAGAAATAAGAGGAAATAACATACGATTGATATTAATTTATTTATCTGTTCAAATATTTAATATTTCAATTCTATTGTGATCTAGTGGGAAAAAACATGCTAACACTATAGTTTCACATAAAATAAAATATAAGCAACAAATCTTCTACCTGAAATGGTTATTGAAGTTCTTTATAAGAGAACAAAACACACAACGGGTTACATTCTACTCCCCCGGTGACAACTATATCCACTCAAGGATGTAGAGAAACCACCACACTAGTCATCACATAAGAAAATTCCATTAGAAACATACATATAGCATTCCATAAAAGGGTAAGGAGACACAGAATAAGATGAACCCAAAGAATGACAATAGAGCATACATTATATCAATGATTGATCAATACTGCTTGGTTACATCAAAAAAAATAGGGGAACGAATCCGAGGAGGAATTTTTGATCACACTAGTCCTATGGGATGGAAATAAATGTTCGAGCGTTTCACACCAGAGAACAAGTAGAAAGAAATAGAGACGAAGATATTTTATCCTTTTAGAAGATTCATTGGAGTAGCAGTTTAATATACACTGGATTTTCCATTAAAATTAGATCACATTAAACCATTTTGTTTAGCCAAGTAAAAGAATCCCGAGCCTTAGGAAAATTAATATAGGAGTTATGGCCTTTTAATCAGCCTTAAAGACCTTAAAATGGGTATTTAAATTCATTTTACATCAACAGAAATGTAAAAGGAGAGAAACTGTAGGAAGCTGGATACACTGTACACCAAAAATGAAATTTGGAAAAAGAAATAGAGGCTGCTGTTGGAACCTCAACATTCTCTATACATTGTTCACAAACATGAAATTTGGAAAAGGAAATAGTGGCCATCATTGGAACCTCACCCTTCTGGAAACACTATTCTTGAACTCCAAATTTGGAGAAGGAAATAAAGGATACCATTAGAACCTAACTATTCTGGAAACACTGTTCATGAACTCAAAATTTGGAAAAGAAAAATAGAGGCTACCATTGGAACCTCACCATTCTGGAAACATTATTCATGAAATAAAAATTTGGAAAAGAAAGTAGAAGCTACCGTTGGAACCTCACCATTCTGGAAACACTGTTAATGAACTTGAAATTTGTAAAAGGAAAATAGAGGTTACTATTGGAACTATACACATAATCCTACCATTGGAACTATTGACATAAGCCTACCATTGGAATTGTTCACAAGGCTACCATTGGAACTGTTTACATAAGCTTACCATTGGAACTATTCCCAAGGCTACTGTTGGAACTGTTCACATAAGCCTACCGTTGGAACTGTTCACAAGGCTACCATTGGATCTTTTCAAATAATCCAACTATTGGAATTGTTCACAAGGATACCATTGGAACTATTCACATAAGCCTACCATTGGAACTGGTCACAAGGCTACCATTGGAACTGGTCACATATTCCTACCATTAGAAATGCTCATAAGGCTACCATTTGAACTATTAACATAATCCTACCATCAGAACTATTCACAAGGCTACTGTTGGAACTTTTCACATAAGCCTATTGTTGAAACTTTTCACAAAAGCCTACCTTTGGAACTATTCACATAAGCCTACCATTGGAACTGTTCACAAGGATACCGTTGGAACTTTTCACATAAGCCAACCATTGGAATTGTTCACAAGGCTACCATTGGAACTATTCACATAAGACTACTATTGGAACTACTCACAAGGATACCATTGGAACAGTTCACCTAAGCCTATCATCAGAACTGTTCACATAATTGGAAATTTGGAAAATTATTGGGGATAAGTCACTTTGACCACCATAACACCTCAAACACTAGATTTTTGTAGAGGAATGGACCAAAGATTTCTAGGCCATTACATCAGATATCTCTCAAAACATTCTCATCCTTGAGAATTGAAAACCCACCTAAAGGGAAATAGAAATGGGGTCTGAAAAAACACCCATAGAGATACCTCTCAAAAGAGAGAAATCCATATGAAGAAACCAAAGAAAGCCATCTCATAAACATGAAAGGTCTACAACCACAAATTGAACAATTTTTTTAACATGGAAAGAGTTAAACATCAAAAAACATGGTGTAATGAGCATGTATCTACGACTCATGTTCCCAGTTACTCTCTTTCAAGCCACCGTGTTTCCACAATACATGAACCAAGGATATAGAACTCCCACACAACAACTTCTATTTGCAGTCTTGGATCTCTACAAGCCACTCCTCGATGGTCACATCATCATCAACATAGATGTCTACCCAATAGATGATGTGAGAGTCATTATAAAGATAATGAAGGAGTTGTCAGACATGAAAAACATGGTGTGTCCGGCTCATATGTGTGGAAGTGATATTTGATATGCCACAACTCCTACATAAGCCAAAACCTCTTAAGGGCCAAAACCTCGGGAGAAAGCTTACTCCCATAACAAAACCTTTATTGCCCATGATGAGGAGTCACCTTCTGAAACACATGATCCCCAACATCAAACTCTATGGGTCTCCTCCATTGATCGGCATATAATTTTTGATGATCCTACATTGCTTTCATCCTCTCACGAATCACCTGAACCATATCTGTCAAATTTTTCACTAGTTCTGGTATGATAATTTATGACTCTCTAACCACATTCTAGAATAATAGAGAATGAAAATGTCAGCTATACAAGGCTTCAAATGGTTCCATAATGATGGTGGAGTGAAAGCTATTTTTGTAAGAGAACTCCACCAAGGGTAAGTGCATCATCTACAAACCTCCAAAATCTAGGACACAAGATCGCAACATGTATTCAAGAGTCTGGATGGTTTACTCTTCCTAACCGTCCATCTACAAATGAAAAGATATTCTAAGGTAAAGATGAGAACAAAAAATCATGATAGGGACGTCTCCACACCCTAGAGGTAAAATGAGGATGTCGATCGGAAATGATAATCTTCAGGAATCCGGGGAGTCTCACCACCTATTCCAGATACTAACTTGACAAAAATTACACTGAGCTCGATTCCTTGATTGCAATAAAGTGGGATGATTTATTTAAATGGTCCAGTAGAACCCAAATAGAATCATGTCCTCCCTGAGCTTGAGGTAAACTAGTAACAATGTCCATTGAGATATCCTCCCACTTCCACTGAGGAATATATAATGGTGGGAGAAAACCATCGAGGACACGATGCTTAGCCTTGACCTTATGGCAGACCAAACATCGAGGCACAAACTCTGCAACATCATGCTTCATCCCAGGCCACCAAAACTAACTACACAAAGATTACTAAAACTTTTTCATGCCTGATGCACGACTAAAGGCATACTATGGAAATCTTTGAGAACCGTCTCACGCATTTACAAAGGAACAAATAGCCTTCCATGATATAACACTCAGTATTGTTCATCCTTAGACCAACCATCAGGGGCCTCACTACAAACAACATGGTCTCTCCAGACCTGCACCTCAAGATCCCCCAATTGGGAATCTACAACCTGCTGTACTAGAGATGACTACACCGCCATCCAGAAAAGACAACCTATGCCCCCCAACTTCTTTCATATCAAGAAGTAATGCTGACAGTTATTCCATAACTCTACAACAATCACTAGATTCACGCACTACATCACTACGTGACTTCCTTCTCAGTGCATCAGCTACAACATTCCCCTTTACAGAGTTATATGATATTTAAATGTCATATTCCAGTAAAAACTCCATCCATCGACACTTTTGAAAGTTTACTTTGCAATGAGAGAAATCATACCTCAGGTTATTATGATCGATAAAATCCACAAAGTGCTCACCAATGAGGTAATTTCTCCACCACTTCAGAGAAAACACCATGAATACCAAATCAAAATCTTAAGTGGAATAGATATGTTCATGGGGACGCGACTGCTGAGACCCATAACAAACAATTGATATCTGCTGCATCAGAAAATGGCCTAACCCAAAATGAAAAGTATCACAGAAAACATAAAAATTAACTCCCTCTGTAAGAAGACAATGAATTAGACCACTTAATAACTTCTCCATTAGATACTCAAAAGCTTCCTGACACTGATCTGTCCATATGAACACCTAATCATTCCTTTTGAATGTTGTCAGAGGAGTCACAACCTGAGAGAACTTGGCTCTGAACCTTTTGTAGTAGCTTTCAAGACCAAGGAAACTCCACACCTATTCCACTTTCTTTGGGGTTTCCAAGACACAACTACTTCTATCTTCGATGGATCCACAGATTCTCCCTGCTGGGACACAACATGTCCAATGAAACAGACTTATCATGCCCAAAAAGAACACTTCAACAACTTCTCATATGGATGATGTTGACGAAGAACTCCCAAAATAGTGTTTAGATTCTCTACATAATCCTCCCCAGACATGGAGTACACAAGTATTTCATCGATGAAAACAACCACAAATTTATCCAGGAACTCATGGAACACCACGTTTATCAATCCCATGAACACAGTTGGAAAATTCATTACATCGAACGGTATTACCACGAACTCGTAATACCCATGACGATAATGGAAAGTAGTCTTCGAGATATATTCATCCCTTACAGGAATATGATGATATCTTGACCACAATTCTATCTTTGAGAACCAACTTTCACACTTCAGTTTTTCGAATAAATCATCAATCTTCAGAAGAGGATAGAGATTCTTCACTGTCACTTTGTTTAAGTGATGATAATCGATACAAAACCACAAACTACCATCATTCTTCTTCACAAAAAAACTGGTGCACCCCATGGGGACACACTCAGCTGAACAAAACTACACTATAATAGACCATCAAGCTGTATATGTTGCTCACGTAACTCAGAAGGGGCCATACTATATGGGTACATAGAGATATGAGATGCTCCTGGTTGTAGGTAAATCCCAAAATCGGTCTCTCGTTGAGGGTTTAATGCTAAAACCTCCTTTAAAAACACATCAAGGTACTCTTATACGACCCTAGGAAATTCCAACTACTGATCCTCTAAAGAAATCAGCATCAGCTCTGCCATCAGGGATGATAAAGATGGAACACACCTCTGACCCATCCGAGGGTCTCGTTCACCAACAAACACCACTTTCCCTCCATCCACATCGAAGAACACAACCTACCTCTTGAATCAATCCATGATATCCTGTACCAAATACAATCAATACATGATAAGGATGAAATCATATGGTTGCATCTGTAAACATAGGACATCTCCCCAAGGGCAGTGTTGCGCCAGCACTAGCTCACTATCTCTACATACTTCAAACAAGTCAGCTCGACCTCCAACGGTCATAGTCAACGCCAAGGGAACTGGAAGACTCTCCACCTCAAGTCTCAAAGCACAGAAAAGGGTAGGTGATATGAAGGAGTGTGTCTCTCCTGAATCAAAAAAGGCATAAAGTAAATTAGAAAACAAGAAAATGGTACCTCAGACGATGTCTGGCTTGCCTAGTGCTGGCAATGATAAAGCATGAAGCTGACCATGACCTCCTCCATGGCCTCTCTGACCCTGATGAAGACCGCCACCATGGCTGCACTCTACTCTCTGGGGATGGGGATCATAACAGGGCTATCCTCTGCCTACCCCATCTACCCTATGTTGATCCAAAAATGGTGCAACCTGCTGCTGCTCCCTCAGCTGGAACTGCCTCAATGGAGGAACCTAGAGATGAACACCTAGTGTACGATGACTAATCTGAAAGGTCAGACACTCTCGCTACTG
Source organism: Viscum album (assembly GCA_963277665.1). Lineage (NCBI taxonomy): Eukaryota > Viridiplantae > Streptophyta > Magnoliopsida > Santalales > Viscaceae > Viscum > Viscum album. Next base: position 376,704,245 of record OY728142.1, read on the forward strand.
ATGTCCTAGACCACCACAAGGAAATCAAGTACATGATCCCTTGGTATAGGACTGAGAGCTTCTACCCTTAGAGGAATGAGATTATGAGGGCTAGAACCCACCCCTGGCCAAATAGATACTCTTCTACCCTAAAAAATGGGAACCCTAGACCACAACTCTTCTTCATGAGGAATCATGATGACTCCCCTTTCATGATGATCCGGTTTTTTCTAGTTTTCTCTCGACAACCTCTTCACTTGTCAGTACCTCAATATATATCTTCAGCATAAATAGGGAGACCTGGTATTGTATCTCTGGATGAAAATCCTCCTATAAATGCCTCTCCTTAACCTCCTTGTATGGAAATAGGTCTGAAGCATATCATAAAATGTTCCTGAATGGATTCCAAACTCTCAAACACTAGAGCTCCCCTGTCAAAGGGTATGAAGCTCATAACGATTGGAAGCCTTCATAGTCAAAGAAATATACTCGACTCTAAACTTGTATTGGAACTCCTCCCATGAGATCTATGACTAATCGCGTTCCTTGAAGAATAAAGACCACCACTGCCTCACTTCTCCCGCAGAAACATCACAACCAAAGAAACCCAGTGCTCCTTCTGAGCATGAATCAAACTGAATCCTATCTTGACCTCATCCAACCATTCTTCCGTGAATCCATCTAAAATGGATCCCTTATAATTATACAGAATCTGGCACTAAAAATCATGGAGATTCCTCCTCGACATTTCTTCGTCACCAACCTCTACCCCATGGCGATCTGTTGGTACATCTTGCTGGACATCTTCTACACAAACCTAAAGAGAACGTTGACCTGGAACCATACTTGGAAAATAAAAATAGTTAGATCTCATAAATTTGGAACATTAAAGACTCAGAATTAATTAATTAATTGTTTTCATTTATTCATTTTATGTTAAACTATCCCATAGTCTACCCATTAAAACATAGGTACAAAGAATAATGATGAATGATCCTTTCCTAGGTATCTACCCCGCACCTAGTATCACCTTGTTTAGTAGCCACTGTAAACTTAAAGGTCCATACATAAGATCACAAGGGGGACTAAACGTCTATGTCTCAGCCAGTATCTAGTGTTTACATAACATACTAAACAAGAATGACACATTTTCCCTACCATCCCATGCAACCTCACATGTTCCAAACACCAAACTCCATCCTATCCCTCAATGAGAGCTCTGATACCACTCTGTCACAACCCCCTCCTCACAAGGTGTAAACCATCTGGGCTGACAATGTGAGAAGGGATATAGTGACCCCCGGGTCCCACCTTCAGTACTCCTTGAGTTTGTGACTAGCATCAAGGGTACAATAAACACACAAATGAGAGGCATTACCCTCTAATAGTACACATTCGAAAGAGAAACAAAATAGACACCAACCAACTCCAACTCAAACAAAAATATAAAAGAAAACCCAAGTACACAAATGTAATTTCATGCAGAACTACTAAAAATAAAAAGTAGGAAATTGAAAATACCAATGGAAATTAAAAAAAAAACAACCACAAGACCGAATAGCTCATGCATCCCTAAGCTAGTAGAAACCAGCTTGATCTCCAACCTATGGAAAGTGACATAAAAAACAGTTTATATATACACAGGGTGAGTATAATAGTATACTCAGTAGGATCCTCCTTTGATCCTCTTGAGAAAAATTAATGAAATAATGCTAAAGAATAGTTAACAACAAGTGAAAGTAACTTGTCACATAAACAGTTATACTATGTTCTCAGCCTCCCCATGGCTACTCTCACCAACTATTGCATACAAGAGTATAAAATATAATAAAGAATATCAAGGTTACATGACTACTACTTCCCCATTGGTTTGCCGCTTTTCCCCAATGTCACATGTCCTAAGCATCTCTCTCCAAAATGGAATTCCCACATACACCTGGGAAAAGAATCACAACAAGAACCTAATGCAATAAAACCACCATCTCCATGTAAGAAAAGTAACCAGGTAGTTTTTGGGAGCCACCACAACTTGCATAACATGCATCATACATCGGGCATTATACTTCAAGCCATTACAACCCACACACATAGTAAGGATCCTCAAGCCATCATAGCCTATACACGCTACACCAATAGTAGTCCCTAGGAAAGTATATCCAGAATAAATTTGTGTGAATAACCACAAGCCATTACATCCCTATACACACATATATGGGGAAATCTAACTATTGTGCCTACCGGCAGAAGTATCTACCGATAGTAGAGAGTGGGGACAAAGGGGGTAGTCAGTCATCCATCCTCCCACCGAAATGTTAGGGAAAACACCACCCTAGGGCACAAACTCCCCATGGTGTCAGTTTCCCTAACTGACGGGGTGGATTAGTGTGTAGAAACACCAAAAGTATAGAATATATAGTATCTCGCAACCACACTATATGAATAACCTAGTCTTAGACTCAACTACAGCTAATGTCTCTCGGACTCCCGGCTTCCACTTCTAAGACAATGTATCCTAAAATAACACAACCATTCAAAGAGAATTTTTTAAATTACTTCATTCCCTTTTTATCAGTTTCACTTTACGTTCATTAATTCTTTAAATATTAATTTACTATTAACAATTTCCACATTATATTTCATTATAATCCCACACAAAGTCCATCATTCCTTTAAATTCCAACCTCATCATTGTGTCCTAGAAAGATCCAACCCAATGGGTTAACATCATTTATTCAATCATTTATTAACAACATTATTACTTTCCCATATTCCTAGGCAATTTAAAAAAATTCTAAGATACTAAAAACAAGGGGGCTCAACATGGAGAGTAGAAGAACTAACCATAATGTCTTTCCCACCTATATCAAGAGCATAGACCGATACTATTTTAGAAAACTAAAAATGGAAATCATGTGGAATAACCTACGCGTCTTCACCCATTTTGGAAGGAGGGTAACAAAACCAGCTACCTTGATTAGTGGGGAAAGTAAAGAAGATAAAAAACCAACCAGAGACAACAAACATCCAAACATTCCTAACCAACCCATTCCATCATCTCGAATGTCATCCCCGACACCCACATGAATAAAATGATGCATCTCTCCACTCTAGGCATCAACTACTACCACAATAAATAGGCCTCCATGCCCCACATATCACAACATCCTTCTAGGATCACATCATAACACAAGAAGCAAGAAAACAAACATCATATCAACTGGGCTCTTGGCCCTTTAACAGGTAAGTGGGTAACTTAGAACCCTACAAGGATTTATCTAGTATCAACCAATTATTTCTTTAATCCATCTTGAATTAAAAAATTTATTATTCGTAGGTTCCAACTTTGGGAAACCTAAATAGTAAGCTATCACAAATTGATTAAACATGCTTACTGTATCAATTTTGTTAACATGAAATTACAATAAAAACAACCAGATTCATTTACATGCCAATTTATCATTATCCAAATAATAATTAAGAAATTCAAGCTTTACCTTAATTTTCAATTTCCATTAATAATGAAAAACTAACAAAGAAATCATAGATATCACACTATCTAGAAAAAAAAGTGGCAATAACATACAATCGATATCAATTTATTTATCTGGTTCAAATATTTAATATTTTAATTCCATTATGATACAGCAGGCTAAAAAATGCTAACTCTAAGGTTCTACGTAAAAGAAAAGGGAAGAAACAAATCCACTACCTCAAATGGTTCTTGATGTTCTTTATACGAGAACACGCCACATAATGGGTTTTGATCTCATCCCCCCCCCATAACAACAGTATCCACCTGAGAATGCCGGGACACCGCCACACTAGTCAAATTCCACGAAAAGTTTATTATGAACATGGAGATAACATTCCATAAAAGTTCAAGAAGAAATAAAACGAGATAAACCCAAAATAATGATGATAGATCATACATTATGTCAAATATTGATCGATACTACTTGGTTGCATCAAAAATAGAGGGGAACCAATCCAAGGAGGAATGTTTGATCACACAAATCTTATAGTAAGGAAAGAAAGGTTTGAAAATTTCACACTAGAGATCAAGGAAGATGAACTAGAGAAGAAGATATCTAGTCCCTTTAGGATATTTATTGGAGAAACAGTTTAAGATACGCTCGATTTTCCATTAAAATAATATCGCATTAAACCATGCTGTTTGACAATGTAAAAGCATCCTAATCCTTAAGAAAATTAATATAGGAGTTATGACCTTTGAATCATCTATAGAGTCCTTAAAACAAGGATTTAAATGCATTTTACATCAAAGGAAACTTCAAATAGGTGAAAATGTAGGAAAATGGAAACATTGTACACCAAACATGAAATTTGGAAAATGAAATAGAGGCTACTGTTGGAAACTCACCATTCAAGAAACACTATTAATGAACATGAAAATTGACAAAGGAAATAGTGTCCACCATTAGATCCTCACCATTCTAGAATCACTATTCATGAACTCGAAATTTGGAAAAGGATATAGAGGATACCATTGGAACCTCACCGATCTGGAAACAATGTTCATGAACTCCAAATTTGGAAAAGCTAATAGAGGATACCATTGAAACCTCACTGTTGTAGAAACACTGTTCATGAACTCAAAATTTGGAAAATGAAAATTGAGGCTACCATTGGAACCTCACCATTCGGGAAAAAATATTCATGAACTCGAAATTTGGAAAAGAAAAAAGAGGCTATTATTAGAAGCTCACCATTCTTGAAACATTGTTCATGAAATCAACATTTGGAAAAGGAAAATAGGGGATACCATTGGAACTGTTCACGTAAACCTAACATTGGAACAGTTTAAATAATCCTACTGTTTGAACTATTCATAAGGCTAATGTTGGAACTTTTCACGTAAGCCTACCATTGGAACTGTTCAAAAGGCTATTATTGGAACTGTTCACAAGGCTACCATTGGAGCTTTTCACATAATCCTACCATTGGAAGTGTTATCAAGGGTACCATTGGATTTTTTCACATAAACACATCATTGTAACTATTCACATAAGCCTACCATTGGACTTTTCAAATAAGCCTATAGTTGGAATTGTTCATAGAGTCCTACTGTTGTAACTATTCACAAGGCTATCATTAAAATTGTTCACATAAGCCTACCATTGAAACTATTCACAAGGCTACTGTTGGAAATATTCACATAAGCCTATCATTGAAATTGTTCACAAGGAAACCTTTGGAACTGTTCACATAAGCCTACCATTTGAACTGTTCACATAATTGTATATTTGGAAAATTGTTGGGGATAGGTCACCTTGACCACCATAAAACCTCAAATACTAGATTTTCATAAAGGAATATACCATAGAGGTTTGGGCCATTACAGTTTCACTTTATTTGGTTCATAAATTGATTAAGAGGTAATGGAAGCTTGATCCTTATTTGGGGGACCATTTTATGTTTTTGAGTAGGTGGGGGAAAATGAAATACTATTTAACCCAACCATGGTAGTTTACATCGATACATAATGTGTTCCAGGTATTATTACTTATGATGTAATTTTCATACTCATCTCATGTTCTAAGAAAGGAGGATCTTGATATTGAGCTAGATTTATCCATGATTGAGTATCCAGTCAAGATAGTTTATTATGATACAAATTAAATTCATGGGTGTATGATTATTTTAGTATATCTTCTATGAAAGCATGGTTCTAATTCTCTTGAAATCCATGAGCCTTAGGCACTAATGAGAGAGTATTGGCCTTCTAATTGAAATGAAAACATCATGATATGATTTATTGGGAAATAAGTTTTTTATGGTGAGGAGTTTTTAACATCTTATTACATATTTTTAGGTATTTATTTTCCCTTGTTTTGACCTCGATTAAGTAGGGTCTTGTTTTGGGGTCATTCAGGGAGATTTTGGGAATTTTGGGAATCTTAGTTGGATGCGTGTGACTGGAACATGGTTTGGAAAAACAATTCCCTCCATGAAAACCACAAACCCCATGAATAGTGGGAAAAGCACGGTTTGAAAAAGGTTTCCCAACCCATGTTCCCACCGAGGGGAAAGAATGCACCCCAAACATTAGGGGAACACAGTTGGAACATGGTTTTCTCTAACCATTCACCCCAATATATCTAACAATGAATGTTGGATTTTAAATATCTAAAAATTTATTTAAAATTTTGAAACCCATAGTTTAAGTGCCTAATCTCTCCATTTGTACTTAACATGATTTATTCTCCCGTATTGGCTCCCAAGAGTCACTTTTGGCCCCTTCAAATCATTTCCTTATTAATCAAAGAGGTGTCGGTCTTGATCGCTCCTTTCTGGGTAAGGGGATATCCTATCTTTTAATTTCTTCCCATCTCTCTTTCTTTCCACCTTATAGTTTGAGGTATTTTCATGTAATTTATTGATCTAAACTCCATCTCATTGGGTCTTAATCTTGTTGTATTTTCCTAGATCTTTCATGCCTCTCTTATTCTTTTAAAAGTCTTGTTTAGGGTGTTGATTTTTAAATATATTTAATTTTAAGTCGTTCCATAATTATTTTCTCTTTGATTTAAACCTTAAATTTATTGATTAAATTGAAATGAGTTTTTAAATTATTTAAAGACATATACATGAGAAGATTTGGTCTTTTATTAGTAATGGGCATGGAAATTTGCAAAAACCCCCATCTTCAATGGAGTTGAAAAGATGGGGTGGATTTATAAAAACTGATGGCTTTATTTCGAAATAGTTTTGATTAAATTATTTTATATTTATCATTATAAAATTAATTAAATTAAGAAGTAATTTTAAGTGGAATTAAATGATGAAAAAAAGGTTTTGGCTTTGAAATATAAAAGGAATGATGAAAACTATAATTGAGAAATTATATTTTGAAATGTTTTTAAATGATTTATTTATAATTTGATTGATTGATTGCTGAAGAACATGTTAGGCTTGACAGTTAGTGGTAACTAGGACAAGAACTAAAGAACCATTCCACCCTAAAAATGGAATCACGATGAAAACTATTACTAAAATAACTACAGAATGACTGCCCATAATGGTTTCCCCTATTGGGATGTAGACTGCCTTTGATGGGTTCCCATATTCGGGTGTTTTTGTGTTTTCAGACCTGAATTGAGCTATGATCATTGTGAGGTGTGTGTGGGTCCTATTAACTAATAAAATTACTTACTATGGGGATTTTGTACATGGGGATTTTCTATGAGTTTTTTGTATTGATATACATGTCATTGATTTGTTGAACTGTATTATTCATCCCAACAGATTTATTTAAAATAATTTATATAAAATTTTCATTTAATCTTGTTTGATTTTTTTTATATATCTTCCTTATTCTAATTATGAAATCATGTTTTGGTTTAAAATAAGAAAAATTGATGCCATGCCTTATTTTAATTAAACTAATTCCAATAATACTAATTTTTTTTATTGATTATGGAACACTTGGTGAGACCCTAATGGTCTTTATAGCTTGCACCATATATTTTCCTTTGAGTGATTTTAGACTTTCTTATTCGAGGTCCAAGAACAGAGAAAGTTACACTTTTAGGTAGTGGATGTTCTTGATCCTTTGTACTGTGGAATGATGATGTAGGTGATATGTGGATATGATATTCACTTATTGTATGCTATTTTTGAGTTTTATTACTATTAAACATATATTACATTGATGATGTATGACTTTGGGTTTTCTTTATACCTATTTTTTTGTGTACTTTACCCCTTTGGAGTGTTGAGAATATTGACTTGTAATATTTTATCTTCCACTATTTTGTGTCAAATTTTTCCCCTATTTATTCATGTATGATTGGAGGATCTTTTCATTAACACATATAGATCGAGAACTCCCTTAAGTCCATGTTAGTTTCGGATTGGGTATTAGGGTAATAGGGTATTCAGGCTTGTTCACAACACACTAGAAGAATATATAAGGCCCACTTGTCAAATAATGACATTCTACACATATATATGCCACCCAAAATCAACAATTATCATATCTTGAAAATCGCGTGGATAGAAATTGAGTTTCATATCATTTTTAAAAAGGATTCATATAACATGATATCAATATTATATTAATTGAAACACAAAATTAAACATTCCATAAGGATTATAAAATCATTTAGTGTTTGATCATAACCATTACTACATAAGAGGAATATCCTTTGAAGGTATAGAATAAAATTGAATAAAATTCAAAAAAGGACCTTTATAAAACATTTTTAATGTGGTTATAAAAATATACTAATAACTAAATCAAAAAAATCTATTTCAAGTGTAAAAATTTGCATATTTAAAACCATAATATTTGAGGAATTAAAAATATTGAAATCTTGGAATTAAATAAGGTTAAATATAATAATTGTAGAGTGGAATATATTAATATAAATTAGTGGAATTAAATCATTATACTTGTTCTTGTAAAATATTGTTCTCTTTTTAATAAAAAATTCATAGAACCATATGATTTTCATTGAAAATACATGATAAATTGATAAATAAGCCTAATTATAAGTAATGGTAAAGACATTAGGACAATATATTCACATAGAAGATGTGAATAAAATTTCTAACATTAATAAAAAAATATTGAATAACTAGTGTTTGATATGTTAAAAATATTCCTTTTAAAACATCAATAAATAAATTGGAATATATTATAAAATTTCCTTAAATGGCTATTTTTGTTCATTGAAGAAAATTCTAGGGAGATTATAATGAATAAGGACATGGAGTAGAAATATTAACTTCCATAAAGAAGATATAAGGAAATCATACACATAACGTATGGTTTCAACTTTGAAGGTATAATGAAGGAAATGATACCAAAAAATTCGTTAAAAATTAGATTAAAATATTTGGGTAAACATTTTCAAATATAAATTTTATTTATAGAAGAGAAAATATATAAGTAAAGGATAAAACTTGAAATATTTGGATAATTGGAATGTAAACCCTTTCTAAGAGTGTAACAAGTGATTTAAAAATATATAAACCAAGATATTATTTTGAAGGAAGTGTATATCCATATAAAATAATATGAAACACAACATAAAATATTCAGTGATTATATTCAATATAAGCACAGAAAAACATAATCAATAAAAGAAGGAAATAACTCTGTGAATGTAAATTGAGTTATGAACCCCTTTATAGGCTTGGTTATGATTCAAAAGAACAATAAGAGAAAATATATGATATACATTTAAATAAAAATAAAAAATAATATTTATCATAAAAGAAGTTAATTGGGAGTAAGTAGAAAATGTAAATCATGAATAGGTTCATAACTTGAAATATGTCATAAGATTTTGAAATTGAGATAATGAACACTTACCATGGATCAAATTTTTTGATCACATTTATACCTCCTGTATAATAAACATATAATTGTTGAAAAATTAATCCATCAGTGATTTATATTCATTTAAAAATAATTATTATCTAAAATAATTTGAATTTATTTATTATTATATAATTTGAAGAGATAATTGTTTGAAGACCCGGTTGATGCTTGAGCCTTTGCTCTGTGCTATATGGGAGGAGTTAGGTTCTCCCTCTTCTGGTGGACCTTTGATTTTCACTTGAGGCACGACCCTCTAACCAAGACACTCTGGATTTCCCTATGTAGACTTCTTTTGATGTTCTAGAACCCGAGGATCCTCCGGTTTATAGGTAATTTGTTAGGCCACTATCTATGTTCTGAATCCCACACCAGTGTCATTTTCCATCCTAGTGCACCTAGGATCTGTGTTAAAGCTGATATATCGAAAGGTCCATTGGAATCTATCACTATTGAGATCGAGAGAAATGTCCACTGGAACCAGATGGTATGTTATGATTATTGGATCCCCTTCTGTTTTGGTTGTATTCATTTAGGCCATGAGGATTCCAAATTCCATCATAGCTTCCCTGGCTATTCCCCGACTAAGCCTCCCCATCTTATGGAGGTTTTCATGATCCTGATTTTTAAGGCTATAGTTGTTAATAAATTAGAGAATGTAGAAGACTTTTTTGGTCCACAATGCAAAGGATATGCAATTGCAACTACAATGGGGGAGAACCCGGGGAAAACCACACCATCTACTTCTATCATGTGTAAGGATAGTGGGTTAAGTGAAAATTTTCCGGTGGATGAGATGTTTAGTCATTTGAAATAGAACTTGGGTATCCTCAATCAATTGTAGGAACAATGTGGTAAGGAGGCATAGCCCCATATACATCCTTTTTGCTTCAGTCTTGTCACAACAAGTGCACCTCTAGGAGAAAAGGGAAAGGCCTTAATCTTTAGGGAGACCTCTAACTGTACTGTCACTAGGGTTGAAATTAGTGTGGAGGATGAGATATCTGGAAAAATAATTCAAGAGGAGTAAGCTATAGTATCACAGATTGAAAAATGGAAGAATGAATGAGGTGAATTTCTTGGGTCTAATAGACCCAAACACTCATACTTAATAACCTCTAGTCCAGCTAAAGGTTGTTAGTATAGGGAAGAAGACTTCATATGAGGTTAAGTAATGAAATGTTAAGTATTTGTTCGAGAAGATCCCCCTAAAAAAATTCAAAGTTGTGGTTTTGGGTATACAATTTGATGGTCTGGATTTCCAAGAACCAACAGAGGATCTAGAGGATGATGGTTCAGGTGATGGTAGTTACAGCCAATTATAATTGGATAGTTTGGAATGAATTCAAGGAAAAGGTCGTCATAGTCCTAGAAGGATGAAAGGGCAGAAAGGAAATCGAGACTCAAGAAAATGCATTATGGTCAAGGAAAAAAATCAAAGGGACAGAAATACAATTCTTAGTTTCCTAAGTTGGTGGAAACTAGGTTGGATATGAAGGGTTCAAATAAAGAAACAAAATCCATAAAGAATGGGGAAAGTGGAGAAAAAAGTGGGAAAGAAAGAATAGTTGAAGAAGAAGAAGAAGTGGAATGCTTGAAACTTATCCTCCATTCCAAGGAAGAAATGCTTGAAAAAGTTGTTCGGGTCAAAAATTAGAAAGAGGAGATCGACATAATATATAAAATAAGGTTGAAAGATGATTTGAAGGAGGAGCAAGAGGTGTGGTTAGACAAACAATACTGAATCCTGAATCAAGGATTCAACCAATGTAAAATCAATTCAGAAGAATTCATTCAGAAAATGGATAGAATAGATACCCATCATGAAGTGCTTATCAGCAAAGATCTAGAACTCCACGATAGTATACTGGACTTGAAATTAAATAGAGTGTCTGGTTATAATAATCATAATCTTGTGTTTAATAAATTTGTGAGTTCCTTTAGCACATAACAGTATCAATGTTTCGTAAACTATGGTTTCCCACTTCTCCTTAAAGCGGATTAATAATAAAAATTTATATTTGGTGTAATAACATCGATATTATATATATATATATATATGAAATATTTTATAATTGTAGAGAAATAAAAATAGATTTGAAGAGTATAAATAAGAAGAGATTAAAAACAATGAATAAATAATTAGGGTTAAATCTTCATGGGATACTTACTCCTTTGCTAATGGATTCATGGATTGGGGTTGAGTACCTTTAAAAAATTTATAAGGTTACTAAGTCACATAGGTTAGGGGAAATGGGTTTATATTAGGCATTGATAACTGAATGATAAGTGGTTTTCAAATTGAATTAATAGGGCGTATTTATACATGAGCATATGGGTATTTTAGGGTTAAATTATTGATCAATTTATCATTGTCCCTAGAAATTTGAGTGTGGATAACTCTCAAAAATTAGTAGGATCATTATTAAAAGAATTGCTTTCATTAACATTTGAATCACTCCAAAACTGAATGGAATCTTAAAAGAACATATTTAATGATAAAAAATCGAACATAGTTTTCTATATTAAAAAAAACATTGATTCAATATTTTAATGATTATTTTACAATTTTAAATTATTATTTTAAAATTTATTGTTTAACTCAATAAATATATTTTAGTTATAGAAATTGGTTAGATAAATTTTAATGTCATATTTATATGATGGTGATTTTATATATGTTATTGTATTTGTAAAAAAATTATTTTTTATGATTCACTAAAAAATAAAATTCGTTAGAAAAATACCAAATTAAATCACAATATAATTTCTACATGTTGATTCCAAAAACATTTTCCTTCTTATCTAATGAAAGTTCATGGAAAAACAACTCATCGAGTATAACAAAACTATTTTTAATGATTGATTATATTTATATTTTTTATCATCTATATTTTATTATAATATTTATAATTAATTATGTATAGTTCTAATAAAAATAAATTTTATGAAATTATTATTATAATTACATGGATTTTATCTTTTTAATACATAATCAAGAAAATAATTTTTTTGTAAATTTTTTTATAAACTAGGATCAAAATTATATATCAATCATCATTTTACAGTTATTAAAACTACATTATAAATGATTTATAAACATTTTATGATAATAGTACGCAATAAAATATCTTAATCACATTATAAAATAAAAAAATAAGTATTTGATAATTTTATTTCATTAGAAAATCTACTAATTAACTTTTTATTGTGATATTTTTGGCTAATTATATATATACTGAATTTGATAAAACATATTTCGAGACTAAATAGGATATAATTTGATTAAAAATTAATGATAAAGTGTTATTTTATTATAAAATTTATTTTTAAATACAGATCATATGTTTCATATAAAATTGTATATGTAATTACTTTGAATATATTACAACGATGTGACTTCAAAAAAAATTAATACTATTATAATCATTAAATTATAATCAATTAATTATGAAAATAAAACTAAAAATAATTTAGTTACTAAAAAACATATGTAGAAAATCTTGGCTATAGTAAAAGAAATATATGTATATTTTAAAAAATATGGAAATGGATTAGGACAATATGTAGACCCATAGTGACAGTCATCCCTTTTTTAGCCTTCAGTCTTGGGTTCAAGCCTCATGACCATGCTGAAGTGGATGGGCTATCACCCAGCTTGTGAGATACCATTCTCCTAATTAAACATTTTGATGAATAAAATTTCATTATGCTTGAAAATATATATAAATAATGAAATTACGTGCCAAATATGTGTATAAATATTTGGTTTATATTATTAAAAAGAAATATATTCATTTATATTTTATGAAATATATATATATATATATTGGGAATTTGGAATGGTTTATCCTAGGTGAGAAAAACCTATAATTTATTATCTGTTCTGATTTTCAAGATTGGATCCCATTTTTTCTTATTATACAGATAATCTATGCAACCTTCCATGTATGTATAGTGAAGGGTGTATGGTTATAACATAGTTTTTTAAATTGCATGGCCAAACCATTCTCCCTACCCATGTTTTAAAAATCGTTACATTCTTTAACTACCCTTCCCCAGTTTTAACCCCTTAGAGCCCTTTTCTCTCCACACACACAGTGCAGCCCTGTAGGAGCACTATGTTGTTTCCCTTGATATTATTCATGGATTTCATGGGTCCTTACTTTGATTCCAAGTCATTATTAATGTTTATGTCCTTATTCCTTCCTTCCTATAATCTTATTCTAAATTCTTCCTCTTTACCTTACCTATAGGCCATAGTGGTAAAACCTTAGGTCAGGGGTCTTACAAAGTCGTATGGTTTTACTTTATTTCCTATAAATAAGTATAATGTGTTCAATAGCATAATTTCCACACAACATTAAAAAAATTAGAAGATTATATATGACTATTATTATGAAAAGTTTATGAATAATAAAAAATTTCGTAAATAAAGTGATTTAATCATAAAAATTGATTATTTTTAAAGGGTAAATAAATAACATGTTTTAATATTAAAAATGATTATTCTTTCTCAAATAATAATTTTTTAACATATTTTTTATTTTATCCAAATAAATTCAATTGAAAACATTGAAAATAGTATTAAATATGAACTAATATATTAATATTCATTAAATTTTAAAATGATATGAAATAATATTTAGAGCACATAAAACATCATTTCTTTATATAAGTAGTGTTTCTTTATATTTTTTAAAACTAAATTTATAAATTTTATAAAATTAAATATATTTTTTTAATTTACAATATTAAAATTATTGTGTGATTAATTTTTAATATTTTTTCTAAAAATGATGATTTTTTGTGAATAGTGAAAATTAAAAAAATTTCAAATACTATCCCTTTTATGACATTTCCATTATAAAAGAATGATATGAATGTATCTCAAAAAAAAATTAATTCAAAAAACATATATATTAATAAATTTAAATAAATAATTCACAAGATAAAATGTTTAATTTAGAAAACCCATGTCTAACATTTTGAAACATAAGTATACTTTCATTCTAATAAAGAACAATTTTATTTTCTTTTATTTTAATTACATATTCACATGGTTTAATTCAACTGTTTGATTAATTTTAGTTCCAAATTAACATAATTGTATAATAATATACCATTTTATATCATATAAATCAACTAAATTGATAATTTTATCCTAATCATAACTTTTAAGCATGAGAATACACTTTTTCTAAAAAATAATATTACATGTAATGTGTTCTAACATTAAAATTATTTTTTTATAATAACTAAAAAATTTATTTTAAAAAATTGAATTAATATTTTGAATCCATAGGTTGGAATTATTTAATAATTCCCAATTTATTTCTTTGCATTAAAATGAAATACTTGGGTAAAAATTATTTACCATGTAAAAAAAGGTATAAAAGTGAAATATTTAAGATTAAAATACATAAAAAATTATTTGAAATATGTTCAAAAAAAATTTATGTCTTTATTGAATATAATCTGTCCCAAAATCTGTTATTTTCCATTATTTGATTCACGTGACCTTTGAATATTGACTTTACCTTTTACATTATTAGAATAATGTCACTCCTCCCTCTTATAAAAGGATCCATCACCAACCCACCTATCCTCACTACCCAAGGCACTTAAACTCAACCAAAATTTTCCCAAATAACTCCCCAATACTAAAATATAATTCTTATAGGTTTTTTCCTTCTCAAAAAACAACTTATCAAATCCTTAATCTAATGTTCAATGGAGAACTTCCATGAGATAATGTAAAACTATCAATTACTCCCTTTTCATTTATTTCACATTATTTATTCTTATAATTCATCCAGATATATTATATCCATGTTGAATAATTTATACTTGTATCATAATTATACTAAAATATTATTTATTTTATAACTATTTTCAACCTTAATCCAAAATATTTGAAAAACAGAAATGTTGCATGTGTTATATTCAGAGTACCTACTCTATAAACAACATGATCCATTTTTCATAACATTATAACATAGATAGTAATATAGAGACAATTAATGAATAAATTTTATATTTAAAAAAACTATCATTTGTAAAATATACTCAAATTCCTACCATCTTTATATTCTTTTGAAAATGAGAATGATGTTGACGTGTTGGTGTTGGAAGAAATATATTTTTATTTTCAACTAGACTATTATTCTTTTTTTCAACTCTCACTAAATATGATTCATTGAGTTATATGTATATAATATCATTATAATTATTTATTAATGATATAACTCTAGAGGAATCAATTTATAACCTTACTCACCAGTCGATTATAACATGTTCTTGTTTGGATCTGTTGAACCACATACTAGAATAATTCTACAAATTTATATCATTAATGAATATGGAAACATAATTAATGAGAAAATATTATTTGGTTTAATTTTTTTGAAAGGTTATATTAAAATTTAACATATTGTTAACATACGAAATTTTATCCCTAAAAATTTACCAAAAAAACTCATTACTGATTATGTTCTCAAGAATCCTGACTAAAAATTTCATGGTATGAAATTATATCCTTATAAATAATTATAAATAATATATTTAAAGCCCTTGAAAACTGAGTAATTATGAAACTATTTTCAATGGATGCAAATCAACATTGATACTTTATGGTTTGTGTGGAACAATCATAATTGCAAACAGCCAATAAAGAAAATAAACTAAAAATAACTATTAAATTTATAATAAATTTTTATAAATGAATTATTGAAATAGTAATAAATTAAAATAATGTTATGAATCATTTTAGTATGGTTGTAATGCTTATGATACATAATACTAAAGATCTCTTGTGGAATTTGGGATTAAAAGGTAAGGTTGATTCGTCTCAATTTCCTTTATTTAATACATATTTTGTTTTATTAAAATAATTTAATTTAAATTATGATCATGGATCATCTATTAATCTTGTTTATTGATGTTAAATTTTAATCAATCCCTTTCATGGAATTTTAATTAAAATAATTATTAATATTTAAGGGGATCTCTTGACTCAAAAAATTTTCTTAATTCATAATGATTCCTCTATGACTATGGTTTTATGAGATGGATTTCCTCTATTATATGAAGATATTATGTTAATTTCCTTTATATTTATATAGAAATAAATTTATGGATTTCTTGCTTTATAAAATTTTATTATTATAAGAATAATTATCATTCTCTTTAAATGAGCACTTTATATTCCATTCCCATGTTCAGCTTTCCTACTAGTGGTTTCCCTTCTTATTTTTTGAATATAAAACTGTTTTATTTCAGTTAATATTTAAATTTATCTTTACCTATTTTCAAATTAAAAATTTATCAATCTTTTTAGGATTTGTGTTCAAATAAAGTTATTTTCAAAATATTAAAATGTATTTCTATTTGATGTTTGTATTTTTTATCTTTAATTAAACTTTTCATATAGAAAAACATTATATTTTTTCAATCCTCAATTATTTGGATTTCTTTTAAATTTTTGTTTTAAAAAAATGATTATATTTTAACTTTATATAAATTATATTTTAATGTGATGTGTAATTTTGTGTCTTATTGACAATGTTAAAGAATGTTTTCTAAAAGGATAATTTTTATAGTTTCACTTCCATTTATAAATTTAAAATTTTTAACTCCTATAGAGTTATGTTGTATAAATAACCCTATAATTGCCTCTATGATATACAATTTTTAGTTTATTTGATGTTATTATCATTAGATGTATTCCATGAAGTCAGTTTATGCAATAAAATTTTGAAATGATATGAAACCCATTTTCATTACATTGGATCTTTATGATATGGTAAATGATTGATTTTAATTGGAACACACACACACACACAGATATATATATATATATGTGTGTGTGTGTGTGGAATATTTATAGATAGGGTCATATATCACCCTCCAATGAATAGGTAAAGGGTTTATAGTTCATGAAATAAATATATTGAGTTTGGACGCAATTCAGATTAGCTTTGTTCGTAGATTAATTGTGAACAAAATTTTAATTTTCTACATTCACATGATTGATCATGAACATGGTGAATATTAGATACATTAAGAAGATTGAAAGTACACATAATAAATATTAGCTGCATTAAAAAGATTGATTTTAAACACAATAATGATTAACTACATTATCAATATCAAGGGTGATAATTATTTGGTTAGCTATGGTCATAATGTTAATATTTCATATGCTTATGAAAGTTCCATAATTCTATGTTATATGATTATTTTATTCTTCAGGGATCGTATTTATTATCTCATGCTTCCACATTGATATTAATTAATACTTGTTTGTTAATTTTAGAATACATGTCCCTTTAGCATTATATATGAACAACTCTTGTTATTCCGTGTTCTTTTTAATAAGATAATTATCCCCTACTAATTTTTCCTCAAATGATTATGGTATAACACTTGATTTCATGTTTATAAGTTTAACATTAATTATAATTTAATAACACCCTTTTCTTATCTTTTTTCCTTCCTCTTTTTAAAAAAATGAGAAATCAAGAAGAGAGCCTCGTGTGGTTCGAATATGGAGAAATGTTCACAAGTATTGTAGGCAACAAAATCTTGACATACATGGACATTACATTACTTTTGCAGAATACATAGTACATAACAAAAACACACACACAAAGACCGTAATAGTTGAGTGTCTTTGGAAACTCAGAATATAATCTTCTAATCATGGTGAAAGTTCTTTAACATATCCCATAAAGATCTTACTTCTTTTTTTACCTAAAATCTATCTTTATATCCTAGGGAAAATAAATCATCAAAGGGTGAGCTCAAATGATCAGTAAGGGTAAACAAGAGAAATATCAATCACATTATATACATAAGAGCATAACTTTTGGAAATCTTCACCTGCAAAAAAAATCATAATTTCATAACATGGGATAAATCATAGTAGTGAAATGTAATCCCAATAATCATAACATAAAACGTGAAACTTTCTGGCATACACACATAATCATAGAGAATCATTTCTTATTAGTCAAGACTCATTTCCATGACTATCTTAATAGACAAAGTCCATTTCTGAACTGAGTTCACTCCTCATTTCAGTCATGTTTCACTGAACAGGTTTAACCTGCCGTTCCAGCCATGTCTATCTCATGAGATATAAAATCGTTTCCAAATGAATTGGAGGGAGATATAGGTACCACCCATCTCATAATTATACCATTCTTATGTGTTCCACAAAATCAGAAACCTTACATCATAGCATAATGTATGTAATAAAAATGGGAATCTTAAACATCGTGACATCATAAAACAATTCATATAAGATAAAGGAATTCATAAAAATATGATTCCATCACAAAATAATCAAATCAATGTAATAATAAGGATAGAAACATAACCCTTTATTATCTTAGATGGAAAATAATTTTGATAAAACTCTTGAACTCCATTCTTGAGGAAAATATCCTTTCTACTTCAAAAACACTTTTCCTTTCATAACATGTCATACAATTCTAAACTAAAAGAATTTGATTTTAAAAAAAACATGAAAACTTGTAAAGGAAGCTTCTTGGAAATAATGTTTTAAAAATCCCTTCATGTCGTATGAGTTAAAAAAACATTCTTCTCGTACTTTTGTCAGAAAAGTCAAAAAGTACCCCGTACGAAAAACGACAAAAGATTCCTTTCATATATTTTACTAAAAACTCACCGAAGGGAAAAATTGGATATAAACTACTATATAAGGATATAAATATTACATATTGAGGAAACATGGATGTGGATGATAAAATACACCCAAGTAAATAACAAAGTATAAACAATCTCGGATAAAAATGAGATTGTGATATTTTCTCTTACCTTAGGTCTGATTTCCTTCATAAGTGTCTGAACCTCCTTTATAATGATTTAAATAATGTCATTTACTTATTCCAGAGTCATAATCATTGTTATGATATCATATATGTTTCAATTATGACTTTATATTACCCGTTCTTTTGTAAATTCCATGTTAAAGAGCGTTTTGGGTAAAATTGATTCATTTGTCATCCGTGTTTTGACTTGTAATTATTAATATGATTACTCAGATCATTATTACTTAATTAAAGAATATAAAACTTGATTTATATATAATATATATTCACAATATACATATATATAATAGATCAGTAAATGGAAATAAATACACAGTTCATGGAGACGGTAGGCCGTACGTACGCATGAACGCTGTTTTCGTTTCCTTATTGAGTTGAATGGAATTAAGTAGATGACATAAATATATAAACACATAAATACAGTATCATTATTATGTAATATATTTCATTATTACTTATTATATATACTTTATAATCAATCATGAATGGTTAACGTGGATGGTGAATCTCATCACGTCGTGGAGACGGTAGTCCGTACGTACACACGAGCGATGATATCGTTCTCATGATCGTGGAATTGTATTGGAGTGTATGTATAATATTTCAGAATCAATATCACTTTACAATAATCATATATAGTTATTATGTACACCATTATACCCATCCAAGTAAGGTGGTGGTGGAAAATAGATTACACCACGGCGTGGAGACGGTATTCTATACGTACGCACGTGTGGTGATTTCATTTTCTGTAGGATGCATAAGAGGTGAAATAGGTTTGTTTCATATTTATAATAACATATCAGTATATGAGGGATACTGATTTTATTACTTCATAATGAAACAACCTAAGAAGAAGAAGTGGAAGAAGAAATAAAGTTGAAAGAATGGGTAACGGACATTAACTCTTCTTTGAAACGCCTCTTTGAGATATCCTTTTAAGGCACTAAAATTGGGCTTTGAAGAAGACCATAACCTCTAGGATGTTTCTAGGGAAGTGGAGAAGAGAATTGGGCAGTATTTTTCTAATCCTGAAGGCTCAAAGTGGTGTGAGGAAGAGAGGGAGGAGGTGCCCTTTTATAAGGGAGGAGAGGGGCACCTTTGGAATAACTAAAACTATTATTTTATTATAAAGCCAAATTCGGGTTTAAATAGCACAAAATTGAGTTATTTCGAACATAAGGTGGGGATGGGTCGAAATAATCTCATCTAATAGAATTTGGACAAGTTTAGTTCACTATTTTAACCTTATCATTTAGTTTTAACTTTAAGTTAGATAATTTTACTTTTACCGTGTCTTTTTGTGTTCTTACACTATATGGTTAATAAACTTACTATATCAAGACAAACGAACCCGAAGTTGTTTATAATTTATATATATAATCCTATATAAGTCATTTGGCTGAACCTTAGATTTTTAGGAATAAAATAACAATTAATAATATAATTTATGTTTTAAAAATAGTTTATGTCAATTTTGACACTATTTAGTAATTGATTTTTGTGAAAATCATAACAGAATGATTAGTTCGAAAAAAGTTAATTAAATCAATAATAACATGTCATATTAACCTAAAAAATTAGTGTAATTCATAAAAAGTCTCAAATTACATTTATTTGTGTATTTATAACATCAATTATGTCAATATTTCATTAATATGATAATTACTGCATCATTTTTGTGTCATAAATAAATTAACTTATTTAAAGTATAAAAATTACAAATAAAATATAATTATGTAGGGAATTTGTTTATCTTTCTAATTAATATTTATAGTCGAATTTATCTTATTTATAACCCTATATTAAAAATGATATACTTATTAAACTTTGATTTTAACTATTTTACCCCTTCTTTAAATAAATTAATAATAAATGTCCTAATCTAATCCATGTGGGCCCAAATGGTCATATTTTATTCTTAAGGTTGTTTTTGGTCGAATTACACTTATCCAAAAGAATTAGGACATGTGTTAGGGTAATAATAATAACATCTTTACCCTTAATTACACTATTTACTTTTAACCGTGGTAAAAAAAG
This sequence comes from Viscum album, assembly GCA_963277665.1. Classification (NCBI taxonomy): domain Eukaryota; kingdom Viridiplantae; phylum Streptophyta; class Magnoliopsida; order Santalales; family Viscaceae; genus Viscum; species Viscum album. The sequence continues at coordinate 376,725,467 of OY728142.1, forward strand.
TAAAAAGATACTATTCACCAAAAAATATTTTCATCTCATTGAACCACATTTTACTTACTGACATCAACCGTGTCTCTTGGATTTTTGAAATTCCTCTCACAGAAGTGGTAAAATTATGTTTTATGAAAAATTCATTTTTTTAACTACCACTTAGTGGTTTCACTATTCATCAAAAAATGAAAGTTTCCAGAAAAATACCAAAAATTAGGCCTAAGCTATATTTGATATTATGAACCCAAAAATTATGTCTATTTTACCAAATTCAAAACATATCAGATGCATTAATTAATTTAAAAATTAATTCCCGTCGTCAAAACAAATAGCGTGTTCTTAAGAGATAATAACTATCAAAAGATTGACACTTGTTTATGTCTGGTTTAAATGTAAAATTACATCCAATGACCACCATTGTATTAAACTGTAAAAATATATTATAAATATACTTTAAAACCACTCAAATTAATAATTTATCACTATTAATTATTTCGATTAAAAAGGTTGTTTTTAATTAAAATTTAGTAATTATCATTATTCATCAGAAAATTAATGTGATCCGAAAAGTACCAAAATTTTACCCTAAGCTAATTTCGATATTACGAATCCAAAAATGAAGTCCATTTTGAAAAATAAAATTTACAAAATTTCAAAAAGTTGTTATTACTATTCATAATGGCTAGTTTTAATAATATTTTAATAGCATGTTGTTGTTTAGTGAAACTCATTATTGCGTACTACACACGCTATCGAGGAAGGTCGCGATTGTGTGTAATGTAAGTCAAGTCAAGGATGTGTGTTGTGGAATCTCTTTTTGGTGTAGCATACAACACAAGAAATTAATGAAATTAAAAATAATATCTTTCATAAAATCTCGTGGTGTACATTCTACCCCCCTTAAAATGAACTTCGCCCTCGAAATTCTTCGGGGTTATAAATGGTTTGCTACTCGAATGTTTGTTTAATAGAAACCCACATCGTAAAAAGGAATACCAAAACATGGCTTTAAAAAACAAAAGTAGGAAATGTAACGATTAACCAAAGTAACTCATCATTGGGTTTCCATATAGGAGAACATAGGTGAAAATATGGATATGGAAGAAAAATCTAACCGTCAAGTTCTGATAGAGAGTGGTAGAGAACATGGATATGAAAAATCCATCAAACACAAACCCATAATTTTGTGATGATCTAAGGTACCATCTGATTCATCGGATATAAGGGAACTAGGAAAACATTTTTGGTTTTCAAGACCATTTCCCTAAATATGATGAATTAAAAGAAATACTTACATGATTTTGGTACATTTTCCCTGTTGTTCATGAATTGAACAATTTCCACTTCATCCCTTTAAGAAATGAAGTTGAATTTGTTATTCGTGATGTGTTAGAAGATCATGTGATAGAATGATGGGTCATTCCATCTGTTTCAAACAAAAGGTTATCAAAAGTTATAAGTCCATCTTATTGTTAGATTAATAGTATATGGATTCAAAAATGAACTTATACTTCATATATCATTCCGCTTAATAAAATAAAACTATTTTCTACTAACCAGGGACTTCCTGTAGGCCAGTGGTAGGCGATAAAGGCCAGTCATACTTCGGTTGTGGGTTCGATTCCTACAGCCTTTTCCGACGCGATGGGTTGTCGCCCGTCCTGCAGGTTTTCCTTTTTCTATTACTATAACATCCCATCAATAATATCTAAAAAAGGTATATCCTTAAACAATACTAACTTCTGTATAACATAATCCATTCTAATCTTTAGGCTTATCCAAAATACTTCTTTAAAAACTCATAGTATACAGAGAACGATTACTAAAAAGGTCATATAACAAGCATGTGAATACTATCATTTATCCCTCATATATCTTGTTGGTGACATTCCAATCATGTGAATACCTTAATCATGTATTCTCTTTAAAAATGAATTCTCATTGAACCTTATTGAAAACATGAATGTTGTTAAAAGTTAACACTTTCCACATACCAAAATCCTCAAAATTCTATATACTCAAACCATGATATCACTTAGTCCTTATATAAATCATGAGCTCATTAATACAATCAAACATCTCATTATCTTCTTATCCCTTCATTATGAACATATCATCTGATTTACAAAATATATTAATCACTTTTCATGGTTACCAGTACCATAAAATTATTGAAATCCACAATAGACAAGTAAAAAAAATATTCTAAAACACCATAAAAGTACCTCAACAACATTACTCTTGAATACCAATACATAAACACTTCAATCCATCCTCTTCAATGATTGTCTTGGAATAAGTCCTTCCTTGATTTAGAAGTAACTTTTTAGGTTAGTGCATTGAGTTGGGTAATTCCCATGTTCTCCACAAATAAGACATTGAACTCCATAACAGTCTGTCACTCTATGTCCCTTTTCTCCACACAGATAACATTTATCCCTCCATTTGAGGTATTCCTCAAGGTTCTTCTTCCCTTCTTTAGAAATCTCAATCTTCCTTTCTTTATGCTCCTCAACATGCGAACATGCATAAAAGTATATCTTCCTCTTATTTGATGAATTAGGAATACCACTAAATTTCACCTTGTTAATCATATATCGTGATGACTGATTTGGAAAAATCACAATATATTTCTCTCTAGGCCTTACACAAATTTTTTGCTCATAGTCACCAATTTTTCCATTGGATTCAATGTTAAACAAATTCCTTCTGGTTCCCTCCATTGACTAAAACACAAAAAGAATTCTGTGAGAGGCAAAAAATCATGGTAGGGAAAAAAACATAGTAGAGGGGGAGTACCCTCAATATCTAACATCTTAGGATAAATTCTAAGATTGTTACCTTAGTTCTAAGACTGTATCCTATATGTATACTTATCCTTAGGGACATCCCTAGACATACCTTAGAAATATCTCTAGGGATCTCACTAACGTTTTCGCATCCTAGTTTCCAAAGGTTGACTAAACCTTCCCTCTGATACCAACTGTAGGGATCCAAAGCTTGACGTACATGGACATTACATTACTTTTGCAGAATACATAGTACATAACAAAAACACACACACAAGTACCGTAATAGTTTAGAGTCTTTGGAAACTCGGAATATATTCTTCTAATCATGGTGAAAGTTCTTCAACATCACCCATAAAGATCTTCCTTCTTTTTTTACATAAAATATATCTTTATATCCTGGGGAAAAGAAAACATCTAAGGGTGAGCTCAAATGCACAGTAATGGTAAACAATAGAAATATCAATCACATCATATACATAAGATCATAACTTTTGGAAATCTTAACCTGCAAAAGAAATCATAATTTCATAACATTGGATAAATCGTAGTAGTGAAATGTAATCCCAATAATCATAACTTAAAATGTGAAACTTTGTGGCATACACACATAATCATAGATAATCATTTCTTATTAGTCAAGAATCATTTCCAAGACTATCTTAGTGGACAAAGTCCATTTCTGAACCGAGTTCACTCCTCATTTCAGTCCTGTTTCACTGAACCGGTTTAACATGTCGTTCCAGCCATGTCTATCTCATGAGTTATAAAATCTTTACCCAATTCATTGGAGGGTGATATAGGTCCCAACCATATCATAATAATACCATTCTTATGTGTGCCACAAAATCAGAAACCATACATCATAGCATAACCCATGTAATAAAAATGGGAATCATAAACATCATGACATCATAAAACAATTCATATAAGATAAAGGAATTCATAAAAATATAATTCCATCACAACATGATCAAATCAATGTAATAATAAGGATAGAAATAGAACCCTTTATTATCTTAGATGGAAAATAATTTTGATAATACTCTTGAACTCCATTCTTGAGGAAAATATCCTTTCTACATCAAAAACACTTTTCCTTTCATAACATGTCATACAATTATAAACTCAAAGAAGATGATTAAAAATAAACTTGAAAACTTTTAAAGTAATATTCTTGGAAATAATGTTTTAAAAATCCATTCATGCCTTATAAGTTAAAAAAACATTCTTCTCGTACTTTTTTCGGAAAATTCAAAAAGTACCTCGTACGAAAAATGACAAAAGATTCCTTTCATATATTTTACTAAAAACTCACTGAAGGGTAAAATTGGATATAAACTACTTTATAAGGATATAAATATTACATATTGTGGAAACATGGATGTGGATGATAAAATACACCCCAGTAAATACCAAAGTATAAACAATCTCGAATAAAAATGAGATTGTGATATTTTCCCTTACCTTAGGTTCGATTTGCTTCGTAAGTGTCCGAACCTCCTGTATAATGATTTAAATAATTTCATTGACTTATTCCAGAATCATAATCATTTTTATGATATCATATATGTTTCACTTATGACTTTATATTACCCGTTCTTTTGTAAATTCCATGTTAAAGAGCGTTTTGGGTAAAATTGTTTCATTTGTCGTCCGTGTTTTGACTTGTAATTATTCATATGATTACTCAGATCATTATTATGTAATTAAATAATATAAAACATGATTTATATATAATATATATTCACAATATACATATATATAAAGATCAGTAAATGGAATGAAATACACCATTCATGGAGACGGTAGGCCGCACGTACGCATGAACGCTGTTTTCGTTTCCTTATTGAGTTGAATGGAATTCAGTAGATAACATACATATATATACACATAAATACAGTATCATTATTATGTCATATATTTCATGGTTACTTATTATATATACTTTATAATCAATCATGAACGGTTAACGTGGTGAGTGAATCTCATCGCGTCGTGGAGACGATAGTCCGTACGTACGCACGAGCGATGATATTGTTCTCATGATCGTGGAATTTTATTGGAGTGTATGTATAATATTTCAGAATCAATATAACTTTACAATAATCATATATAGTTATTATGTACACCATTATACCCATCCAAGTAAGGTGGTGGTGGAAAATAGATTACACCACGGCGTGGAGACGGTATTCCGTACGTACGCACACGCGGTGATTTCATTTTCCGTATGATGGATAAGAGGTGAAATAGGGTTGTTTCATATTTATAATAACATATAATTATATGAGGGATACTTATGTTATTACTTCATAATGAAACAACCTAATAAGAAGAAGTGGAAGAAGAAATAAAGTTGAAAGAATCGCTAACGGACATTACATCTTCTTTGAAACGCCTCTTTGAGATCTCATTTTAGGGCACTAAAATTGGTCTTTGAAGAAGACCAGAACCTCTAGGATGTTTCTAGGGAAGTGGAGAAGATAATTGGGAAGTGGTTTTCCGAGCTTGAAGGCTCAAAGTGGTGTGAGGAAGAGAGGGAGGAGGTGCCCTTTTATAAGGGAGGAGAGGGGCACCTTTGGAATAACGAAAACTATTATTTTATTATAATGCCAAATTCGGGTTTAAATAGCTCCAAATTGAGTTATTTCGAACATAAGGTGGGGATGGGTCGTAATCCTCTCATCCAATAGAATTTGGACAAGTTTAGTTTAATATTTTAACCTTATCATTTAGTTTTAACTTTAAGTTAGATAATTTTACTTTTACCATGCCTTTTTGAGTTCTTACACTATATGGTTAATAAACAAAATATAACAAGCCAAACGAGCCCCAAGTTGTTTATTATTAATATATATAACCTTATCTAAGTCATTTGTCCGAACCTTAGATTTTTAGGAATAAAATAACAATTAATAATATAATATTTGTTTTAAAAACTATTTTACGTCAATTTTGACACTATTTAGTAATTGATTTTTGTGAAAATAATAACAGAATTATTAGTTTGAAAAAAGTTAATTAAATCAATAATAACATGTCATATTCACCTAGAAAATTAGTGTAATTCATAAAAAGTCTCAAATTACATTTATTTGGGTATTTATAACATCAATTATGTCAATATTTCATTAATATGATAATTACTACATCATCTTGTGTCATAAATAAATTAACTTATTTAACGTCTAAAAATTACAAATAAAATATCATTATGTAGGAAATTTGTTTAGCTTTCTAATTAATATTTATAGTAGAATTTATCTTATGTATTACCCTATATTAAAAATGATATACTTATTAAATTGTGATTTTAACTATTTTAACCCTTCTTTTAATAAATTAATAATAAACGTCCTAATCTAATCCATGTGGGCATAAATGGTCATATTTTATTCTTAAGGTTGTTTTTGGTCGAATTAAACTTATCCAATAGATTTAGGACATGTGTTAGGGTAATAATAATAACATCTTCACCCTTAATTACACTATTTACTTTTAACCGTGGTAAAAAACGTAAAAAGATACTATTCACCAAAAATTATTTTCATCTCATTGAACCACACTTTACTTACTAACATCAACCGTGTATCTTGGATTTTTGAAATTCCACTCACAGAAGTGGTAAAATTATGTTTTATGAAAAATTCATTTTTTTAACTACCACTTAGTGGTTTCACTATTCATCAAAAAATGAAAGTTTCCAGAAAAATACAAAAAATTAGGCCTAAGCTATATTTGATATTATGAACTCAAAAATGATGTCGATTGTACCAAATTCAAAACATATCAGTTGCATTAATTAATTTAAAAATTAATTCCCTTCGTCAAAACAAATAGCGTGTTCTTAAGAGATAATAACTATCAAAAGATTGACACTTGTTTATGTCTGCTTTAAATGTAACATTACATCCAATGACCAAAATTGTATTAAATTGTAAAAATATATTCTAAATATACTTTAAAACCACTCAAATTAATAATTTATCACTATTAATTATTTCGATTAAAAAGTTTGTTTTTAATTAAAATTTAGTGATTATCACTATTCATCAGAAAATTAAAGTTATCCGAAAAGTACCAAAATTTCACCCTAAGCTAATTTAGATATTACGAATCCAAAAATGAAGTCCATTTTGAAAAATAAAATTTACAAAATTTCAAAAAGTGGTTATTACTATTAATAACGGCTAGTTTTAATAATATTTTAATAGCATATTGTTGTTTAGTGAAACTCATTATTGCGTACTACACATGGTATTGAGGAAGGTCACGATTCCGTGTAATGCAAGGCAAGTCAAGGATGTGTGTTGTGAAATCTCCTTTTGGTGTAGCGTACAACACAAGACATTAATGAAATTAAAAAGAATATTTTTCATAAAATCTCATGGTGTTACATTCTACCACCCTTAAAATGAATTCCGCCCTCGAAATTCGTCAGGGTTAAAAATGGTTTGCTACTCGAAAGTTTGTTTAATAGAAACCCACATCGTAAAAAGGAATACCAAAACATGTCTTTAAAAAACTAAATTATGAAATGTAACGGTTAACCAAAGTAACTCATCATTGGGTTTCCATAAAGGAGAACATAGGTGAAAATATGGATATGGAAGAAAAATCTAACCGTCAAGTTCTGATGGAGAGTGGTAGAGAAAGTGGATATGAAAAATCCATCAATCACAAAGCCATAATTTTGTGATGATCTAAGGTACCATCTGATTCATCGGATATAAGAGAACTAGGACAACATTTTTGGTTTTCAAGATCATTTCCCTAAATTTGATGAATTAAAAGAAATACTTACATGATTTTGGTACAATTTCACTTTTGTTCATGAATTAAACAATTTCTACATAATCCCTTTAAGAAATGATGTTGAATTTGTTATTCGTGATGTGTTAGAAGATCATGTGATAGAATGATGGGTCATTCCATCTGTTTCAAACAAAAGGTTATAAAAAGTTATAAGTCCATCTTATGGTTAGATTAATAGTATATGGATTCAAAAATGATCTTATACTTCATATATCATTCCGCTTAATAAAATAAAACTATTTTCTACTAACCAGGGACTTTCTGTAGGCCAGTGGTAGGCGATAAAGGTCAGTCGCACTTCGGTTGTGGGTTCGATTCCTATAGCCTTGTCCGACGCGATGGGTTGTCGCCCGTCCTGCAGGTTGTCATTTTTCTATTACTATAACATCCAATCAATAATATCTAAAAATGGTATATCCTTAAACAATACTAACTTCTGTCCAACATAATCCATTCCAATCTTTAGGCTTATCGAAAATACTTCTTTCAAAACTCATAGTATAAAGAGAACGATTTCTAAAAAGGTCATATAACAAGCATGTGAATACTATCATTTATTCCTCATATAACTTGTTGGTCACATTCCAATCATGTGAATACCATAATCATGTATTCTCTTGAAAAATTAATACTCATTGAACCTTATTGAAAACATGAATGTTGTTAAAAGTTAACACTTTCCACATACCAAAATCCTCAAAATTCTATATACTCAAACCATGATATCACTTAGTCCTTATATAAATCATGAGCTCATTAATACAATCAAACATCTCATTATATTCTTATCCCTTCATTATGAGCATATCATCTGCTTTCCAAAATATTTTAATCACTTTTCATGGTTACCAGTACCATAAAATTTTTGAAATACACAATAGAAAAATACAAAAATATTCTAATACACCATAAAAGAACCTCAACAACATTACTCTTGAATACCAATACATAAACACTTCAATCCATCCTCTTTAATGATTGTCCTGGAATAAGTCCTTCCTTGATTTAGAAGTCACTTTTCAGGTTAGTGCATTGAGTTGGGTAATGCCCATGTTCTCCACAAATAAGACATTGAACTCCAACAGTCTGTCACTCTATGTCCCTTTTCTCCACACAGATAACATTTATCCCTCCTTTTGAAGTATTCCTCAAGGTTATTATTCCCTTCTTTAGAAATCTTAATCTTCCTTTCTTTATGCTCCTCAACATGCGAACATGCATAAAAGTCTATCTTACTCTTATTTGATGAATTAGGCATACCACTAAATTTCACCTTGTTTATCATATATCGCGATGACAGATTTGGAAAAATCACAAAATCTTTCTCTCTAGGCATTACACAATTTTGTTTCTCAAAGTCACCAATTTTTCCATTGGATTCAATGTTAACCAAATTCCTTCGGGTTCCCTCCATTCACTAAAACACAAAAAGAATTCTGTGAGAGGAAAAAATCATGGTAGGGAAAACAACATAGTAAAGGGGCAGTACCCTCAATATTTAACATCTTAGGTTAAATTATAAGATTGTTACCTTAGTTCTAAGACTATATCCTATATGTATACTTATTCTTAGGGACATCCCTAGACATACCTTAGAAATATCTCTAGGGATCTCACTAACGTTTTTGCATCCTAGTTTCCAAAGGTTGAATAAACCTTTCCTCTGATACCAAATGTAGGGACCGAAAGCATGACGTACATGGAAATTACATTACTTTTGAAGAATACATAGTACATAACAAAAACACACACACAAGGACCGTAATAGTTTAGTGTCTTTGGAATCTCGGAATATAATCTTCAAATCATGGTGAAAGTTCTTCAACATCTCCCACAAATATCTTCCTTCTTTTTTTACCTAAAATATATCTTTATATACTAGGGAGAAGAAAACATCAAAGGGTGAGCTCAAATGCTCAGTAAGGGTAAAAAAGAGAAATATCAATCACATCATATACATAAGATCATAACTTTTGGAAATCTTAACCTGCAAAAGAAATCATAATTTCATAACATGGGATAAATCATAGTAGTGAAATGTAATCCCAATAATCATAACATAAAATGTGAAACTTTGTGGAATACACACATAATCATAGATAATCATTTCTTATAAGTCAAGACTCATTTCCAAGACTATCTTAGTGGACAAACTCCATTTCTGAATCGAGTTCACTCCTCATTTCAGTCCTGTTTCACTGAACCGGTTTAACATGCCGTTCCAGCCATGTCTATCTCATGAGATATAAAATATTTACCCAATGCATTGTAGGGAGATATAGGTCCCACCCATCTCATAATGATACCATTTTTATGTGTGCCACAAAATCAGAAACCATACATCATAGCATAACCCATGTAATAAAAATGGGAATCATAAACATCATGAAATCATAAAACAATTCATATAAGATAAAGGAATTCATAAAAATATAATTCCATCACAACATAATCAAATCAATTTAATAATAGGGATAGAAACAGAACCCTTTATTATCTTAGATGGAAAATAATTTTGATAATATTCTTGAACTCCATTCTTGAGGAAAATATCCTGTCTACATCAAAAACAATTTTCCTTTCTTAACATGTCATACAATTCTAAACTGAAAGAAGTTGATTTAAAATAAACTTGAAAACTTGTAAAGTAATATTTTTGGAAATAATGTTTTAAAAATCCATTCATGTCATATAAGTTAAAAAAACATTCTTCTCGTACTTTTGTCGGAAAAGTCAAAAAGTACCTCGTACGAAAAACGAAAAAAGATTCCTTTCAAATATTTTACTAAAAACTCACCGAAGGCTAAAATTGGACAAAAACTACTGTATAAGGATATAAATATTACATATTGAGGAAACATGGATGTGGATGATAATATACACCCCAGTAAATACCAAAGTATAAACAATCTCGGATAAAAATGAGATTGTGATATTTTCCCTTAGCTTAGGTCCGATTTGCTTCGCAAGGGTCCGAACCTCCTGTATAATGATTTAAATAATATCATTGACTTATTCCAGAATCATAATCATTTTTATGATATCATATATGTTTCACTTATGACTTTATATTACCCGTTCGTTTGTAAATTCCATGTTAAAGAGTGTTTTGGGTAAAATCGTTTCATTTGTCGTCCGTGTTTTGACTTGTAATTATTCATATGAATACTCAAATCATTATTACTTAATTCCAGAATATAAAAAATGATTTATATATAATATATATTCACAATATACATATATATAATAGATCAGTAAATGGAATGAAATACACAGTTCATGGAGACGGTAGGTCGTACTTACGCCTGAACGCTGTTTTCGTTTCCTTATTGAGTTGAATGGAATTAAGTAGATGACATACATATATATACACATAAATCCAGTATCATTATTATGTCATATATTTCATGATTACTTATTATATATACTTTATAATCAATCATGAACGGTTAACATGGAGAGTGAATCTCATCGCATCGTGGAGACGGTAGTCCGTACGTATGCACGAGCGATGATATCGTTCTCATGATCGTGGAATTGTATTGGAGTGTATGTATAATATTTCAGAATCAATATCAATTTTTCAATAATCATATATATTTATTATGTACACCATTATACCCATCCAAGTAAGGTGGTGGTGGAAAATAGATTACACCACGGCATGGAGACGGTATTCCGTACGTACGCACGCGCGGTGATTTTGTTTTCTGTAGGATGGATAAGAGGTGAAATAGGGTTGTTTCATATTTATAATAACATATAAGTATATTAAGGATACTGATGTTATTACTTAATAGTGAAACAACCTAATAAGAAGAAGTGGAAGAAGAAATAATGTTGAAAGAATCAGTAACCGACATTACCTCTTCTTTGAAACGCCTCTTTGAGATCTCCTTTTAGGGCACTAATATTGGTCTTTGAAGAAGACCAGAACCTCTATGATGTTTCTAGGGAAGTGGAGAAGAGAATTGGGCAGTGGTTTGCAGAGCTTTAAGGCTCAAAGTGGTGTGAGGAAGAGAGGGAGGAGGTGCCCTTTTATAAGGGACGAGAGGGGCACCTTTGGAATAACTAAAACTATTATTTTATTTTAAAGCCAAATTTCGGGTTTAAATAGCTCCAAATTGAGTTATTTCGAATATAAGGTGGGGATGGGTCTAAATCCTCTCATAAAATAGAATTTGGACAAGTTTAGTTCAGTATTTTAACCTTATCATTTAGTTTTAACTTTAAGTTAGATAATTCTACTTTTACCGTGTCTTTTTGTGTTCTTACACTATATGGTTAATAAACTTACTATAACAAGCCAAACGAAGCCCAAGTTGTTTATTATTAATATATATAACCTTATCTAAGTCATTTGGCTGATCCTTAGATTTTTAGGAATAAAAGAACAATTAATAATATAATATTTGTTTTAAAAACTATTTTATGTCAATTTTGACACTATTTAGTAATTGATTTTTGTAAAAAACATAACAGAATGATTAGTTATAAAAACATTAATTAAATCAATAATAACATGTCATAGTAACCTAGAAAATTAGTGTAATTCATTAAAAGTCTCAAATTACATTTATTTGGGTATTTATAACATCAATTATGTCAATATTTCATTAATATGATAATTACTACATCATCTTTGTGTCATAAATAAATTAACTTATTTAATGTATAAAAATTACAAATAAAATATAATTATGTAGTAAATCTCTTTATCTTTCTAATTAATATTTATAGTCGAATTTATCTTATGTATAAACCTATATTAAAAATGTTATACTTATTAAACTTTGATTTTAACTATTTTAACCCTTCTTTAAATAAATTAATAATAAATATCCTAATCTGATCCATGTGGGCCTAAATGGTAATATTTTATTCTTAAGGTTTTTTTGGTGGAATTAAACTTATCCAATAGAATTAGGACATGTGTTAGGGTAATAATAATAACATCTTTACCCTTAATTACACTATTTTCTTTTAACCGTGGTAAAAAAAGTAAAAAAGATACTATTCACCAAAAATTATTTTCATCTCATTGAACCACATTTTACTTACTGACATCAACCATGTCTCTAGGATTTTTGAAATTCCACTCACAGAAGTGGTAAAATTATTTTTTATGAAAAATTCATTTTTTTAACTACCACTTAGTGGTTTCACTATTCATCAAAAAATGAAAGTTTCCAGAAAAATACCAAAAATTAGGCCTAAACTATATTTGATATTATGAACTCAAAAATGATGTTTATTTTACCAAATTCAAAACATATCAGTTGCATTAATTAATTTAAAAATTAATTCTCGTCGTCAAAACAAATAGCGTATTCTTAAGAGATAATAACTATCAAAAGATTGACACTTGTTTATGTCTGGTTTAAATGTAAAATTACATAAAATGACCAAAATTGTATTAAATTGTAAAAATATATTCTAAATATACTTTAAAACCTCTCAAATTAGTAATTTATCACTATTAATTATTTTGATTAAAAAGGTTGTTTTTAATTAAAATTTAGTAATTATCACTATTCATCAGAAAATTAAAGTTATCCGAAAAGTACCAAAATTTCACCCTAAGTTAATTTCGATATTCTGAATCCAAAAATGAAGTCCATTTTGAAAAATAAAATTTACAAAATTTCACAAAGTGGTTATTACTATTCATAACGGCTAGTTTTAATAATATTTTAATAGCATATTGTTGTTTAGTGAAACTCGTTATTGCGTACTACACACGCTATCGAGGAAGGTCACGTTTGCGTGTAATGCAAGGCAAGTCAAGGATGCATGTTGTGCAAGCTCCTTTTTGTGTAGCGTACAACACAAGACATTAATGAAATTAAAAATAATATTTTTCATAAAATTTCGGGGTGTTACAAGTATCATAAAATAAGTAGTTTATGTAGCTAATCCTCAACAACACTATACAATATGTTATTGGTATTTTGGGATTATTATTATAGGTAAGTCCAAAATTATTGAAATATATGTATGTTTAGATTGGTTCATCTCACTTGGAATCAAGTCTAGTTATAAAAGTATGAGTTTTTAGCAATGGAAACGGTGTGTGAGTCTGGGGTTCCTCAGTTGGTATTAGAGAAGAGTTTAGATATTTGTAGGATTTTTTTATATTTTTGTGGATTAGTTTAGAAATTTGGAAGAGTTAACTTTAGAAAAAACCCTAGGATAAGGCTGAGCCTGATAAAATCCTAATGTTTTGGTAAAGTATAGTGTTTGAGGTTTCCTAGAAATTACATACCTATCTAGTTACTATCAATTGGATTTAGGTCTAGAAAAAAAATTACCCAAAATTAATAAACTTTAGAAGGTTGGTTGCGTATTAACTTGAATTTCACATAGTTCTTGGTAAAGTGGCATTACTACACACTTGGTTTTAAAATACTAGGGTGATATCATTTTTTAATTCACACGATCATTATGAAACATTATGAGGGATTCAAATATAATTAGATTAGAAAACCTATTAAGAAAATGACCATTAATAAACAATATTAAGTCATGTAGATTTATATGTTTTTATATAAAAATTAGTTATGAGTTACCTTTTATGTCTGTATGGTTTCCTTTTTAGGAATTTATTAATTTAGTCATAAGCTGTACTTAAATTATTAAAGTAATGGCTGGAGAAAGGGGAAATTGAGTAATCAATTGGGGGTGATGGGATATGTGATTATTGTTTCCAAGGGAACCCAAATGGTGTAGATGTAGAGGTAACAAATCTTGTGGTAATTATCTATTGTGACTTGGAATTTCCTCTATATACATTTTAAATATTCATATGAATAATTCTAGAGCTATCCACTGAGACAACGTGTGATTCAATGGTTTGGTGTGTCCAGAATAATTTTGATAAAAATATTAAGTATTTTTATACTATGAACATGGGGGAATGGGTTATCTCTCAAATGGTAACTCTGATAACAAATTTGAGGGTTGTGTTGCTTCTGAAGTGTGTTGTTTACCCTAGGAGGGGTATATCATTAGTTGGCATGGGCCTGCTGTTGAAAAAGGTATCAATTGAATTTTCATAAATAATTTAAATTAATTTATTTTGGATGTCGGATTGAATAACCACTAAAAGTATTTTTGGATCATATTATTGAGATTGCGGTTGAGTCTAGTACACTGTGTTTACCTTAGGTGTGACATAATTTTGTCAGCGCCGGGTTTCGGTTAGGACGCGAGCATTGGTAATGGGGTGTTAAGAGGATTTTGTTTTAACAAAATTAAAAAAAAATCCTCATCCCTCTCCTCCCTCATCAGGAATAGAAGAAGCAACAACAACCCCCCCGCCTCTTCCTTTAATGATCCATGGTGCCGAAGGAGGCCATTTTCGATGTGGATCATCAAAAGATTGAGTTTCATCACGTCGCAGTCGTCGGTCTACACCCAAAGTTTCGGCGATACACAAAGAAGAAGATGATTTTGAGTTTTAATAAAGATCCCCACTTATGCATTATTTTTCCTATCATATCATTGCTTTGAGACCCTATCGGTATAAATTAGGTTTTAAGGTTTCTGGAACTAGTCTCAGATTAAATTTTTGGACCACCAGATTGTTCTTGGTGGTCCGTGGAAGGTGGTTTCAGTGCAGGGCGGTTCCAATGGGTTCTAGGGATGGATGGAGGTGGTTTCCGGTAGAGTGGGGGCATAGTTCACAGTAGTTTCTGGTGGCGTCATGGCCGAGGCATGTTTGGGAGCTGTCAAAGGTAAACGGGTTACATGGTGGGCCGGTGTAGGCCAGTGGCTACTATCCAGACCGGTCAGTTCGTGCCGGTCCAGGTGATTTGGTTTGGTCCTCGCAGTTTTTTTCTGTGTTATTTTCTAAAAACCTTATATCTCATGAACCAGAGGTCTGTTTTGCATGTTTTCTATTGCAACACGACCCTTACTTCAAGGTATAACTTTTGAGACCTCTTTGAGGACATTTTGAGTTGGACTTGATGCTTGGTGGCATGAAACTTCCATTAATAATAGTAATAATGTATTTATTATTATATAGAGCAACTTGAATTGAATGTATATTCATCGTCCGATGTCCAACTGATGGACCATTATTGAAATTTTGACCTTGAGTTTTAGGTATATGTTTCAATACCAATTTTGAATGCTTAAACTGAAATTGTGGTGTGGGCACCATGACGCCTGATTTCAACATTTGCGATGAAATGTGACTTTTTCATTGGGGGTCCATTTTGGACAAATGAGTAGTCGATCCCATGTGTTAATTTTATAGGATCACAACATTTTGATCCATTTTTTATCTTCTAGGATCGATGTGTGGGCCTCGTGAGGACTCATTGCATTAAAATTACCCTTTTCACCAGTTGTCTATTTTGGGTGAGTAAATAGCATAAACTATGTGTTTTTTAGCATATAATGTGATGGTGACCACTGTTTTGGACAAAGAGATGCGATGTGTGGGTGATTTTATATAGATCACTTGGGCCAGTGATGCTAACCAATAGGGTTGTGTAAGACCCCCTAGTCTTCTTGGCATTGTTACTACTAGATGTGTTTAGTGGTTCCCCCTAGTCTTGGATGGCGACGTTTCGATCAGCTGGGTTGAGTGGGTCCCCTAGTTCATTATCTATAAGGGTTTTTGGTATCATGTACTCTTCACTAGACTATGACCCCACTTTAGCTACTATAAGGGTTTTTGGTATCACACCCCCTTTACCAAACTGAGACCCCTCTTCAGATGATTTACATAAAAGTAGTGTGGGTGCATTCATTATTTCTAGAATGAGTTTTTTAATCTGTTTTGACAGAAGACTCACCGAATTAGAAGCATTTGTCACCCATAGATTCCCAACACAATCATCACGCCCCTTCGTGTTTCCTTGGTAGGTTTTTCGTATCGGCGTGACCAATATTTACCTGGGCACTGATCCTCTACCCAATATTTTTCAGTATGGTATGGATCCCCCAGTGATCCCTTGGCACATACTCCCTATCTATGTATCGAGATGCATTTCCTCATTCTATGGTCTATCGTGATGTTTTCCCCATAGGATTTCTCTATATCAGTGTGACTAACACTACACGGTCATTGGTCCTCTACAATATGGGTTATACCATATTTGGGTTGTTGCATGATGTCCCTTTCTATATTTGGTGTTCCTGTTAGGGTTTAGTGTCCCCTAGTGGACCCTGTGTGAAATCCCCTACTTTGGGAGTTAGAGGTAGTTTATTCACCAAGTGACTTCTTCCATGACATTGTCCATCAAGCGTGATATTGTGGATAGGTGTCCTAAGGGTTGGGTGGGTTGTGTCATCCATTCGTTTTACTAATGGAGTGGAATATCTCAGTTGAGTCCCATTTGGGATGTTGAGGTTAGCTCATCGACTACGAGATATCGATGTTTTCACCATTTTGTTTTCTCAGATATCAGTGATGGAATGGCTCTTGTTGTTGTCTATGAGGTCGATACCTCATGAGATGGTTGTGATTGTTGTGTTTTAACCTCTAGTCATTTTAGGGGATATTCTATTGTCAAGACCATGATACTTGGAGCTTAGTATATATTGGTGTGTTCTGGGTGTCCCCAAGGCATGTGTTGTTTTGTTGAAATGCTAGTGACGTCGACCTGACTAGTCAGATAATTCTGAGGATGTTCTCAAGATGCTTATTCTCTCTCATTTTGGTTCTCCCAGGCTGGGTCAAGCTAACTATTTCCTATTTGTGACTCCCATTTTTGGTTTGGGTTTTTTGGGTTGCCTACTGAGTATTCTTATACTCACCCTTACATGGGATTTTCTTGCACATGTTTTAGGTCTTGTGCAGACCAAGAGCCCTTCATCGGGGTCCCAGTTGGAACCAGAGTAGGTAGAGCGTGGTAGCTAGTCTGACGAGGTTTTTCACTAGATCATGTATGAGGAACTTACCAGCCGGTGTCTGTTAGTTACTCCCTCCATCAGAGTAGGTTGGACACCTTTTCACTTTTTATTTTTGCGGGCCTTGTATTTTCCCTTTTTAAACTTCTTTTGTACTATAATTTGGGATATATGTATGAATGCATTTTAGTTTTCAGTTTTCTGTATATATTTATAAAATGTTTCATGGAGGTGTACGTGGGTGCGTGCATATAGTTACTTTAGGCTAATGAAACCTTGTGTGTGATAGCCTAGTTGGCACTAGTCACTAGCACATGGCCAATAGATGTGGGCTTGGGGAGTTGTGGCTCGAAATCTGTTGGGTCGGGTTGTAATAGAGTGGTATTAGAAGAGATTCCATCTTTTGGACCTCAAAGAATAGTTTTTCTAGTTATGAACTGGGTTTGGGATTCATTGCATCAGTTTTAGGATTTTCATGTTCGTCTTTAGGCCTAAGGACTTCAGTGTTTGTATGGGCGGCTGATGCATCCATAAAGTAAGACTCTGATAAACTTCAATTTGGGTCGGTACATTAGAAAACTAGTCACATGGGAAAAAATGGTACATGCATCACATATGACTAGGTTTTTTGTTTTTCCTATCATTCTTGAGTTAGCTCCCCAGATATACTCTTCGACAGTGGTGTGTCATTGATTTTTTCAAGATGTTTCTATGACTATACACTTCAAGGGTTTCATGTCAAGGTTTTAGTCCGTAGTGGAAGAGACATGTTGGAAATACCTTGGGTTAGTTTTGTTTTAAAAACACTCGACTATACGAGTTAGAGGGATCCTTCCCCCATCGATACATGTTTTTCTGACAAAATGAGAACCATGCGGGAGATTCAGTTCTGCCCAAAACAGACAATACCATGGTGGGGTGGTTGAGCCCCTTGAACATGTGTGCATGAGTCTTGGAAGTATTGGTAGATGATATCCTCATAAGACCTAGTGTTATTGTCTGGAAGGCCTTTTTTTTGTTCCCTCGCATGCTCGATGTCATCTTTGTCATGGGACGCTCGAGTAGGTTGTAGTGTGGTCTGTTCTGGTTTCGAATTCATAGGAAGGATAAAAGATTCTCCCACTAAGATGCACCCATGTGGCATAACCCAAAACCATGTGGGAAAGTTAGGGCTGTGCAAATAGGATAGTGTTAAGGTTCGATGGATGAGTTCCTTTGACCAGTGAGTTTGATGTTGGTTATATGTGGTAGTAGTGGTTTTCTAATGGCTTGTAAGACCCAATGGGTACACTTGGGAAAGATTTCATATTCTCTAGGTGGTAGAGACATTTTATTTAATGTGTTTTAATTTTTTTACAAGATCTCACGTGATGGGATATCCAGTGGGCATGGATTTTCATTAAGGTGGGGAGTACATAAACATTTAGAGGATTGGCATTGGAAACAGTCACGGGGCGATACATGGTGCTATAGTGGTATTTTCCTTGGCGTTGTGTTGTTGTATGAATAAATAATTCAGAGCTAGTTGAGGACTTTTGGGGATCTTTCAGGGTGGTTTTAGACCAACGAGGGGGGAATGGGTGTTCGATGCTGGGTTTTTATGTTTGGTTAGATCTTGTTGAGGGTTTAGAGTATTAGCTGGCGGCATGAGGCTACCTTTGAGGTTTGCAAACCCTCTATTTGGTTGTTGGTGTTTTGGTTCTTCCTAGTGTGTATTTGTTACATCACCAGAACCTTTGGTGAGTTCACTGGCATGGGAGTCACAGTGGAGAGTTTAGGCCCTTCCCCTTGTTCCTAAGATTTTTATTTTAGGGGACATACATCATTAAAGTGTAGAGGATGTAACGAATCTGATTTTGCTTTGTCCAAATTTGGAATATTCTAACAGATAATTCCATAGCTAGGCACTGAGATGATGTGCAATTTCATGGCCTTGTGTGCCAAAAATAAATTTTATAAAAATATTATGAAGTTTTATACTATGCATGTGGCAGAAAAGGGTTATCTCTCAAAAGGCACATTAGATCAGAAATATAAGGGCATAGTTGCAAATGTGGCAGGAAGTTTACCCAATTCAGGGTATATCTTTTGCAGGTATGGGCATTCTAATGGAAAATTCATCGAGGGAGTAATTGTAAATAAAATAAATTTATTTATTTTGGATGTAGGCTCGAATAACATCCTAAAGGAGTCAAGGATTGGATTTATAAGATCATGGTTGAGTATAAAACGTTGTGTTTACCCTAGGCACAACATAATTTTTTTAGCACCGGATTCCTCATAGGAGAAGAGCATTGGTGATCGGGTGTTAAGAATTTTTTTTAATAAAATTAAAACCAAAATCCTCATCCCTCTCCTCCCTCCCCATGCGCAGGTGAAGGAACATCCCACCTATACTCTTCCTTCGATGAACCAAGGTGTCAAAGAATCCCTTTTTCGTCACCATTGATTGGTAGATCGAGCTTTAGTGCATTGTAGGCATCATTCTGCACCCAATGCTTCAGCAATCCTCTAAGAGGTAGGAGATTTTGTGTTTTCATCTCGATCGTCATTTATACTATTTTTTTGCCATAAAATAGTTGTTTTGGGGCATTATCTGTGTAGATCAGGTTCTGACATTTTCAAAAAAGGTCTAAGATTTATTTTTGGACCAAAAATTTATTCTCGGTTATCCAATGAATGTGGTGGTAGCGCGAGGCAGTTTCGAAGGGTTCCGGTGATGGTGGGCGGTGATTTCTGGTAGAGAAGGGGTGGAGGTCGTGGTGGCGTGGTAGCCACTGGTGGATGTGGGGAAGAGGCTGGTATTTGGGTGGGGGAACGATCGAGTGCCGGTGCAGTTGAGATCTGGTAGAGGATGGTGGGTGACACAAACGGCTGGCGTGGGATGGTGGCTGCAAGGTGGAATATCCAGTTCGGTCCAGTTGAGGCAGTTTGGGATGGTCTGAGTATTTTGGTCCATGTTTTTTATTAAAAACATTATTTCTAGTGAACATGGGTCTGTTTTTTGCACCATTTACAAAAACATGACCCTTTCTTTATGGAAGACCTTTTTAAGATTCTAGGAAGACTTTTTTATTCGACCATGATTCTTGGTGGCATGAAATGTCCAATAATAATAATAATAATAATAATAATAATAATAATATATTTTTTATTATTTGGATCTCCTTGAATTGGGATTATCTTTTACGTCCGACATCAAATTGATGCTCAGTCAGTGGTATTTCTACCTTGACTTCTAGAAGGAAGTTTCAATACTAATTTATGGAGACTAAACCAAAATTGTGGTATAGACCTTATGAGTCCGAGTTTCGGCATTTTTGGTGAAATGTGTCTTTTTCACTGGGTATCCATTTTGGATGATTGAATTTTTAACCCCACATTTTTTAGAGGATTGTAATGGAATGATCCATTTGATGTTTTACAAGATCAAGTCATGGACCCCACAGGGTTTCATTGGGGTGAATATTAAAATTTTCACCGGTTGTCCGTTTTGGGAAAATAAATAGAAAATCATGCATGTTTTTCCACGTAAAACGCGATGGTGGCCACAGTTTAGGCCTAAGAGACATAGTTTTATAGTAATATTGGGTGGGTCGATTGGATTAGTGATGCTGACTAGTTGGGTTGTGTGGGACCCCTTAGTCTCTTTGGAAATGTTAATACAAGTTGGGTTGAGTGGTCCCCCTTGGTCCTTTATCTTCAAGGGTTTTTAGTATCACATCCTCTTCACAAGATTGTGACCCCTCTTCAGCTACTACAAGGGTTTTTTGAATCATGTCCCCTTCTCCAGACTATGACCCCTCTTCAGATGCATTGAGTACATGAAATACATGTTGGTTCCGATTTTCTAGAGTGAGTTTTCTCAATATTCTTAAATAACAGACTCCGTGGATTTGGAACATGTGTTTCCCTGAGAGACACTGGGCAATCCTCATTGTAACAACCCAAACTTTTATTAATGAAATTTGCACTTGATCTAATTAAATGTATTATTATGTAAAATAGTTATATAAAACATAAGAAATTCCATGGTTTTAAGCTTTTTTATTTTAAAATACCCTTAAAAATTGTTATTTTTTCCAATATATCCATTGAATAGTTATCACAAGATTATTATAAATATAGGGATTTTACAAATCCAATTTACTCAGATAAAGGTAGTGATGGACTCATCCAGTAGAATTGCTCCACATGAAGCCCATTTTTTGGACCTTTGAAAATAGGTAGAATCATTGGGATTCACTCTTAACAAATCCCAATCAGAGTTTCAACATGATAAGGTTGAACAGACCTGCCTACGAGAGAAGTGGAAGCTAACAGAGATTACCACCCGAGCAATGTTATCTGATCCTGCCCAAGAGTCTATCTCCATTTCACACATTACCCTTAGGTATTATGTTTATTTTATAATAAGTTATGTAAAAATACCCTAGCATTATAATTGTGTGCATTATTTTTGTATAAAATAAAGAATATACGTTCATTTTATTATTGTTACTTTGTAAATGTTTTTTAATGAACATATAGTATTTTTAGTTAATATTAAATTAAGAAATCTATTTTTATGAATTAATGGATTTGTGAATTAAATAATATTTTAATAAATAATTACTACTTAATTATTAATTTTTAAAATATAAATGATCGTATAATTTTTATGAATGCAACTGTAAATTTTATTATGTTTTGAAATCTGCTTTTTGTCAAAACACATGAATTTTTGATAAATTTCGATTTTTATTTTAAAAGTAAAAATTCAAATATCAATAAAATAGTTTATGTAAAATGAATATTATTTTTGGATTCAGGATGTTGAAATTATCTAATGGTAAATTTTTAATAATTTTCTGAGACAATCAATTTTTTGGGAAAAAATTAAATATCGTTTAAATACAAAATGTGTTTTAGGACATCATAATGACCCAATAGTGATGTAATAAAATACGATAAATTTTTTTTCGGCCAATATATATTTTTATTTTGAAATAATGTGATTTTATATTTTTTTGATTAATTTTATGGGGCCTTAGTGGACCCTCCAATACTTATAAAATATTTTTCCATTTTAAAATGATTTCCTTGAGAGTGTGACTCACCTCCACATAATCAAGCCTAATTTTTTATTATTTTCGACCATTATCATTATAAAATATTGATTTATAATCCAATTTGGAAAAAAACTTGGGAAAACCATGGGATGGTTTGTGGTTTTGATTAGTTTAATGTGTAGTGTCCAAAACCTAAATAATAAAGAATTCCCTCTCCATTCTTATATAATCCCACTCAATCTCCCATTCGTCATAACTCAAAACCTTTGGATATCGAGAAAACTCTAACCTTATCTTTCTATAATCTTTAAATGGTGCCCCAAGCTCCCAAGAATCCGCTCTCAAGCCTCTCCCAAGCCTGTGGGATCACACATCCAAGAATGGGATTTATTTTTTCGCATTTTTTTCCAAATTTATTTATGTTTTTATACCTATTTATTTTCAATTAAAAATGTTGTGGTATGATTTTACACCTCTGAAATACTACCCTACTTATGTTTTAATGATGAGAGACCTCTTTCTCTCTCATCAATGCCTCCCATGTATACGAATTACATTGCAGAAATTCCATAAGGAGTTTCTCTCTTTTCATTTACATTCAAGAAATTATTTTATATTATGCATCTAAATTCCATTAATTATGTTGGGATATTATGTTACATGACCCCATTACTATCCATTTCATGTATAAATGATTATATATACCTTTATCTCTCATCAACCCATTTTTTTGATTTCTATTTGACATCATTATGCTGCCGAAGTTACACCAAATTTTCCATTCCAAAATCATCATATAATTGAATACCATACCCATTTGTCAATCAAGGGTATTCTACATTATGAACATGTACATCTTGATTTAGGACTTACATTTTTGTATTCCACATCTCTTGTTCGTGGAATAAACTATGATGTTTAATGAATCCATGTTTTCTGATCTATGTGGCACACTTATGCATGAAATGAAATGTTTATAAAGGGTGTGACTTAATTGTGCTCCAATGCATTGAGTAAATAATAGTATCATGACGCACCATGTGAAATGATAATTTAATCATGGTAATTGAAGTGCAATGAAGGTTTACTCATGCTAATTCATGTTCAATGAGGGTTTACTCATGCTCCATGTGCAATGAGTCTTTGCTCATGCTAATATCATGTTAAATGTTATTGCCACATTTTTATCTTATGATAATCATGCTATATCATGCCCATATGTTCATGTTTCTATTGTCCTCCATTGATATTAATATTTTATAACATTTACTATATTCTTAATGTTATGCATTTTTTACTCCCTTACTGGGATTTATAGCTCACCCTTTTCTTATGCATGTCCTCAGGTTATCCCATGCAATGCAAAGTACGAATAAATGTTGTGGTCATATTATAGAGGTTTTCAATAAAGATGTTGTGTTTTATGTTCTAAGTTGTTATATAATATTCTTAATTTCCCAATACACTAGAACTCTCTATCCTTAGAGTCTTCAAAAGTCCAGTTTTATGTAATAAATCACGTTTATGTGTTTAAATAAGAGCAGGGTTGTTATAGTTGGTATCAGAGGACAGATGTAGTTATTTTTTGGATTAGGATTAGAAAACACTAGTGAAAGAATTTGGGATAAGACTATGTATAATAAAAAAATCCCTATATTTTTGTGATTATAGAGTGAGTGGGTTTTTAAAAAATACATCACTATCTGAATACAAACAACTAGAGGGGGATCTGGCACAGTTGTATCTAGGGGTAAACCTCGAAAAACATCGCTTTGAGCTAGTCTCAAATGGGAACTGGTGCACGAAAATTGTCCTTACTTCACTCTTGGTTACAACACTCTCAGATGATATTCATTGGTAAATTCATTAACATATAGTGAACCATTATTAATGGAATAAAAAAATGACCCTAATAATGCATGTTTGGAAGTAGATCATGGATAAAATAGATTGAAGCCTATAAATTCATTAGTTTAAGAAGTAAATTTAATTTATAAATTATCCCATTGTGTCTTTGGATTCCCCTTTATGTGTTACCCCTAACATTCCTTTTATTCCATCCAATTTCTGGTAATAGGACTCTGGCTAAAACCAATGCGAAGATCAATGTGATGACTGTTCTAATGATATTCCCAGTACAATGAGAGTGGGATCACAAGATTTGTCATGAAAATCTCTCGGTTAACTCATGTTTTGAATAAAAACACAGTTTAAGGTGAAATTCAATCCCCCACTAAGAAAGATAAATTTGTAATCGAGAGCTTTATGAGACAAAGTCCTCCTACTTTTAATGGATCATCTAATCCCTCAATCACTGAACAATTGTTCAACTCCATTGAATAATCTTCTCCATCCTTAAATATTCCAAACAAGAAAAGATTCTTCTGGCTGCTTATCATATGGAGGGTGAAGCTAATCAATGGTGGACATTGATAAAAAATATTATTCCTGAGGAATATATCGAGGCATTGGAATGGAAGGATTTCCATTAAATTTTTTGGATAAATATTTTCCACCCACTCTTTGACTTAAGAAGGAAAGGGAATTCCTTTCCTTCAAGCTAAAAGTTGACGAACTCATCAGAGCATATGAGGAAAACATCACAAGGAATTCACGATACGCCTCTAGATTTTTTGTTACCCATGAATGCATGTTTAACCGCTTCTTTGGTGGGATAAAACATATCCTATATAAATCCCTAGTGATCCGTGACTTTGATAGCTATGAGGAAGTTGTCTAATTTAACCTCAAAGTCAAAATAGAGATCAAATAATCTCAGATGTATCATGGGGATATGTAGTGGAAAGTGGAAATTAATTCTAGTGGCCTAATAGATAAATCCAATGATGTAACGATATTTCATCACCCCACATTCCAATGGTATGAAGAGAAGCACCCCAGAAATTGCATGAAGGGGGAGAATAAATGATTTTCGTGTGGAAGAGAAGGGAAACATACCATTAAATGCTAATAAAAAAAACAAACTTCTCTGACAGGGGATAGGAAATCTATGTTTTACCCTCAATGCATTGTTCACTACATAAACTTCACAGAACCATGGCACTTTTCAAACCAATTCCCTAAACCAAGGGTTTTTGGAGGAAACCAACAAACTCCAATACAGCAAGGGAGATCTTTTTCCATCACTACAGCCAAAGAAAACCCCGAAAACAAAGTGGTGATAGGTATGCTAGTTATTAAATCAATAATAGAAAACATGGTTTTTTATTCTGGTTCTACACATTATTTTATATAATAAAAGTTTAGTAGGACAATCCCAACCATAACACAAGTCATGGAAGTAGAGAAGTCGATGAGAAAGGAAAATGGTGAAATCATTTCATCCCATGCATATAACTCATCCCCTGTCAAAATTTGTGGATTGAACTTCTTATAGAACCTCATCATACTTCCTATGGTAGAATTTTATGCAATTTGTGGCATGGATTGGATTTCCCTATATATAACCAACATAAATTGCTGTGAGATGGAAATCAATCTCTATATAGTGAATCAACAATTGATTCTATCCAAGTGAAAGGAGGAGGATGAATATTATTTAGAAACATCATTTGATGAGTGGATATTACTTCCATATGAGCACACGTATCTTGCTCAAATGATTGAGTCTAAGGAAGCAACCATCCTTGAAGACATGCCTATTGTGAGAAAATTCGCTGAAGTGTTTCCCAGAGGAAATGCATGGTCTTCCTCCTAGAAGAGATGTTGAATTATTTATTGATCATATAACTGGGGCTTTCACAATATCTTATGTATGGTTTATATTCCCAAATTCTTTACCATGGGGCGCACTAGTACTCTTTTTTAGAAAAATTGTTGGTCAATGCACCATTGCATTGATTATTGTGAGCTCAAAAAATCACGATAAATAAAAAGTATCCTCTACCCTGAGTTGATGACTTGTTCGATCAACTACATGGAGCACAATACTTCTCCAAGGTGAATTTTAATTTGGGATATTATCATGTATGGGTTAATACGGAGGATATCCCCAAGACCACTTTTGGTAAAAGGTACAGGTACAATGAATTCATATTAATGCTTTGTGGACTCACTAATGCTTCATCTATCGTCATGAACATGATGAATATAGTATTTAGATATTACCTCAAAAAATTTGTGGTAGTATTTATAGAAGATATTCTAATATACACCAAAACCAAGGAGGAGCATGAGGAGCATCTAAGAACAGTACTAAAGAACTTGTGAAAGGATAATATCTATGAAAATTACAGTAAGTGAGAGTTATGGATAAAGGAAGTCTCATTATTGGGTCATATCATCTCAATAAATGGGATATCTATGAACCCATCCATGAAAGATTAAGTTGAGGGATAGATGAGGCCAACATCAGTGTTGGGTATCTGTAGCTTCCTAGGGATAGAAGGATATTATCTCCGATTTGGGAGAAATATCTCACAATTTTCTAACCCACTTACCAAGATAACTCATAAGGATGTCAAGTTTTTATATAGGTATTAATGCAAAGATATCTTCAAGGAGTTAAAAAGGAGGTTTATCACTATGCTCATTCTCAGACTACCCACAAGTGGAGAACTTTTTTTGGTTTTCAGTGATGCTTCGAAGAAGGGCCTGGGCTGTGTGTTGATGAAAAATGACAATGAAATTACATATTCTTCAAGGCAATTAAAAGTCCATGAGAAACAAATATCCAACAAATGATCTAGAGTTGGATATAGTAATATTTGCTTTAAAAATTTGGTGACATTACCTCTTTGGGGGGAAGTTTGGAATACAAATGGATCTCAAAATCCTCATGTATATATTCACACAGAAAGAGGTGAACATGCACCAATGAAGATGGTTAGATCTGATCAAAGACAATGGTTGCTCAATCCATTACCATCATGGGAAAGTGAACAAGGTGGAAGATTCTCTAAGTAGAAAGGATCCAACAACTCCTTTATTGATGACAATTAAAAAGGTTCTAATATTATTATAATTAGTGAAGATGGACATGGGAATCATTAATAAGAGAACATCATCAATCCTTTCACAAACTAATTCTTAACTGTCTCTTTTGGAAAGTTTTAAGGAGGGTCAAAAGGGTGATGTGGGAATTCAAAAGAAAGTGGAAACAATAAAAAAAATAAAATCCCTAGAGTTCATTATTAATTAATAAGGAATTGTGAGATTCGGGTCAAGACTACGTGTTCCTTCAAATCTGGAGTTAATGAAAGAAAATTTGGATGATGCACATATTTTGAATTTCCCCATTTTCCTAGGAAACATAAAGATTTATTGAGATATTTGAGAGAATTATTGGTGTGATAACATTAACAAGGATATCATTGTGTACACATCAAAGTGCCTGGTATGTTAGAATGTGAAGGATGAGAGGTAGAAGTCTAAGGGGATAATGAAACCATTACCCATACCAACATGGAAATGGGAGAACATCACCATGGAATTAGTCACTAGGATTCTGTATAAATCCAAAGGAAACAATTCTCTCTCGGTTGTTGTGGCTCATCTTACAAAGACTACAAAATTTATTGCAATTTGAGATGATTTCTCATTGGATCAAATGGAATGGATATACATCAGAGAAGTGGTAAGGCTGAATGGAGTTCCACTATCAATTTTATCTGATCGAGATTCAAGATTCACCTCTATGTTCTTGAAGAGTCTCTAACACACTCTGAATTCTGGGCTGAACATCAGTACGGATTATCGTCCTCAAAATTGTGGCCCATCTGAGCGGACTATCCAAACACTCGAGGAAATTTTGAGCGCAAGCTCAATGGACTTCAAAGGAGGATGGAATCAACATCTTTCTCTAGTTGAGTTCCCTAACAATAATAGTTTCCACTTAAGCATCCAAATGGATCCTTATAAATCCCTTTATGGGAAGAGGTTCAGAACACCAGCATGTTGGGATGAAGTTGGGGAGAAAAAACTCATAGGGAAAAATGTTCAAATAAATGGTGGAGAGGTTAAGACCATCCTGCAACACATTAAAGATACTCCAGGTTGAAAAAATATCTATGCTGATATTAATCAATGGGACATATAGATTGATGTTGGGGACATGGTATTCCTCTATATATAACCTTGGAAAAGAGTTATGAGATTTGGGAATAAGGAAAATTTTAGTCCAAGGTACATCCGCTGTTTTGAGATCCTTGATCACATTGGAGCAGTGTCCTATCAACTAGAACTGACATCAAACCTTTGTTAAGTAATTTTTGTATTCCATGTAACACTATTGAGGAAGTACATACATTATCCTTCACATGTAGTCAATTTAGATTTGGTACCATTGGATAATGACCTCACCTATGAAGAGAAGCCTATGAAGATCTTAGATCATAGGGAAAAAGTTCTAAAAAAATATGACAATACCCCTCATCAAGGTGTTATGAATAAACCACAAGTTTGAAGAAGCAACATGAGAATTAGAGGAAGTGATGAAGTAGAGTTACCCTAATATGTTTTAGTTTGGGAAAAAGAAAATTTAAGGGTGAAATTTCTTAAGGGGGGAAGATTGTAATGACCCATAATTTTATTAATGAGAATCCTCTTGATCTAATTAAATGTATTGTTATGTAAAATTGTTATATAAAACATATGAACTTACTTGGTTTTATGTTTTTGGATTTTAAATTACCATTAAATTTTTTTACCATTGCAAATATAGCCGTTTAACTGTGAACACATGATTAGTATAAACATTGGGCCTTAACAAATCCAATTTACTCAGACAAAGGAAGCGATGGCCTTATCCAGTAGAATTTCTCTATATAAAGCCCATTTGTCAGAGCTCAGAAAGAAGGTAGCATCATTGGGATTCTCTGTTGACCAAGCTAAATCCTAACTTCAACATGTTAATCTTGAATGGAACCGCCTATGGGGAAGTGGATAATAATAGAAATTACCACCCGAGCGATATTATCTGAGATGCCCCGAGAGTTTATCACCATCACACACCATACCCTTAGGTCTTATGTGGTTTTTATAATAGGTTATGTAACAATACCCTAGAACTATAATTATTTGAATTATTTTTGTATAGAATAAAAAAAATACATTCATTTTATTATTGTTACTTTATAAATGGTTTTTAAATAATAAATAGTATTTTTAGTCAATATTCAATTAAGAAATATATTTTGATGAATTAATGGATTTTTGAATGAAAAAATATTTTAGTAAAATATTACTGCTAAATTAATTTTTATTTAATATAAACGATAATATAATTTTTATTAATACAATTATAATTATTTATTAAGGTTTGAAAGTTGTTTTTATCAAAACACCTAAATTTTTTATAAATATAGGTTTTTATTTAAAAAGTAAAATACACATATTTAGAAAATTATTTAGATAAAATGAATATTATTTTTTGATTTCGGATGATGAAATTATCTAATAGTTAATTTTTCATAATTTTTTGATACAGTCAAATTTTTTGGGTCAAATTTAAATACCATTTAAATATATAATTTTTTTTATGACATCATAAATAACCAATAGTAATGTAATAAAATACTATAAAAAATTATTTTCTGCCAATATATGTTATAACTTTAAAATAATGTGATTTTATATTTTTTTACCAATTTTATTGTGCCTTAGTGGACCTTCCAACACTTATAAAATATTTTAACATTATAAAATGATTTCCTTGAGAGTGTGACTCACCTCCAAATAATAAAGCCTAGTTTTTTATTATGTTTGTCAATTTTACATATAATTTTTTTCACTCCACTTTTGAAAAAACCATGGGAAAAACCCATGGGATGATTCGTGGTTTTGATTAATGTGTAGTGTCTAAAACCTAAATAATAAATAATTCCCACTCATTTCCTATATAAACACACTCAATATCCCATTAATTTTTACTAAAAACCTTTTTATCTCAACCAAACTCTGACCTCCTATCTCGATAATCCTCCCAAGGTGACCCAATATCCCAAGAAGCCTCTCTCAAGCCTTTGGTATCACACTTTCAACCTTTCTCATTTTTGTCCAAATTTTATTATGTTATTATACCCTTATATTTTCAATTAAAAATGTTGGGTATGATTTTTAAACTCCCCCATACTATCCAACTTATTTTTGAATGATTATGGACCTCTTTATGTCTCATTAATTCCACTCATGTACAAAATTTACCATGCTGAAATTCTGTAAGGAATTTCTCTCTTCTCATTTACATTCAAGAAATTATTTTATATTATGCATCTAAATTCCATTACATATTTTTTTATATTATGTTCCATGGCCCCATTACTGTCCATTTTATGTATAAATGATGATAAACCCATTTTTCTCTCATCAACCCATTTTTCTATTTCTATTTGATGATGTTCTGATGTCGAAGATACACCAAAATTTCCATGCCAAAATCATCAGGTAAGTGAATACCATAACCATTTCCCTATCAAGGGTATCCACCTTTATGAACATGTAATTTGTGATTGAGGACATAAATTTATGTATTATGCATCTCTTTTTCATGGAATAAATTATGATGTTTAATGAATCCATGTTGTATGATCTATGTGACACACTTATACAAGAAATGAAATGTTTATAAAGGGCACACCCTAATAGAGCTCCAATAAATTGGGTAAATAATAGTATCACGATACACCATTTGAAATGAGGTCTTACTCATGATAATTCAATTTCAATGAGGGTTTACTCATGCTCCATATGCAATGAGCCTTGGCTGATACTAATATCATGTTCAATGTTGTTGCCACATTTCCATGTTATGATAATCATGCTATATCACACCTTTATGTTCATGTTTCTCTTGTGCTCCATTTATATTCCTATTTCCTAACATGTACTATATTCTTCATGTTATACCTTTTTTACTCCCTTAATCGTCTTTATAGCTTACCCTTTTCTTATGCATGTTCTCAGGTTATCTCAGGCAATGCTAAGTTCAAAAGAATGTTGTGGTCATGTAAAAGAATTTTTCCATAAAGATGTTGTGTTTTATGTTCTAAGTTGTTATGTAATGTTCCTAATTTCCAAAGAAACTAGACCACTTGATACTCAGAGTTTTCTTAAGTGAAATTTCATGTAATAAATCACATTTATTTGTGTAATAAAGAGTGGGGTTATTATTCGCACATCCCTTCCGGTTTACCTGGTAGGGTTTTTGGTGTTGTTGCGACCAATATTTACCTGGGCACTGATCCTCTACCCAATATTTTCCAGTAGGGTATAGAGACCCCAGTGATCCCTAGGCATAGAATCCCTATCTATGTATGGATATGTGTTGTTTCCTTGTATGTTCTATCATGAAATTTTTGTTAGTGGAGTTCTCAGTCTCGCTGTGACCAATACAAAATAGGATTTGATCCTATACGAGATGGGTTACACCAGATTCATGTTATTACATGATTCCCATTTTTTTGTTTTACATTCCATCTAGGGTTTAGTTTTCCCTAGTAGACTTTGGGTGGGATCCCCTACCTAAGGATTTAGAGGTATCTTAGTCACCGAGTGAGTTATTCTATGATGATGTTCATTGAGCATGCTCTCACAAATAGGTATCACGAGGGTCGTCCAGGTTTTGAAGTCCATTCGTTTTATAGATGGAATATCATCTCTTAATTGAGTAACATCTATGATGTTGAGGTTGGCACATCGACATCGATCTGTCAATGCTTTCCCCCTTTCATTTTGTGAGCTATTGGTGATATATTTGATCTTGTTGTTGTCTGTGAGGTTGGTACCTCATGACATGATTGTGAGTTTTGCGTTGGAAAATCAAGTCATTTACCTTGGATAGTCTATGATTGGGACATTGAAAATAAGATCTAAGTATATCTAGGTGTGTTCTGAGTGTCCCTGTGGCATGTGTCATTTTTTGATATGCCATGGATTTTGAGACAACTAGCTGGGTAATGCTAATGATGGTCTCAAGATAGATCTTCTCTCTATCTTGGGTTCCCTTAGGCTGTTTGAGCTTACTAATGCATATCAGTTACTAAAATTTTTGGTTTGAGGTTTTTAGGGAACCTACTGAGTATTCTTATACTCACCCCTACACTAGCTTTTCCCACACATGTCTTGTATCCTGTATAAACCAGAGGTCCTTCGATGAGGTCCCAGTTAGACCTAGGGCAGGCAGAGCGTAGTAGCTGGACTGACTAGGGTTTTCACCAGAGCTAAGATGAGGAGATTACCAGTGGTAATTTGAAAAAAATACCCTCATTTATATCAGTTTGGATGCTTTCACAGTTTTTCTTTTGAGGGGCCCTATATTTTCTATTTTTTTACTTCTATTGTACTTTGTTTTGGGATAGATGTATGAATGAATTTTAGTTATCAGTTTTTTTATTTATCTCTATAAAATTTCATGGAGGTGTATGTTGATGCATCCATATATGTATTTTAGGATAATTCCTCATTGTGTGTGATCGCCTACTCGGCATTGGTCTCTAGCCATTGTCCTGTGGAGGTGGTCTTGGGGAGTTACTACTCGATCCCCATTGGGTTGGGTTGTGACATTCTCACTCAACTCTCCAAAGAAATGAATAATAATGAAAAATATGTTGAAATACCAAACACACCACAAAAGTACAAACATGACATTGATTTTATTATGTGGTAACATCCACCCTCCTTTAGTGGTTCTTTTATCCCGCTAATTACCGAGAAATGGATCAATGATATTGGGAATATATTTTATGTTCTCTAGTTATTATAAAATGAAATTTATTTCTTAACTATGTATCATCGATAGGGTTAGGTTGATTAATAGTGTATCTCATTAATAATACAATGAGAAAGTATGATCATTACTCTATGGAATTGTTGGAGTTAAATAAATTATTTTCCACTATGTATTTTCTTGAAGCTCTTTACAATAATATAAAGAGAGAATTATTGGAGTTTAAAAAAGGAGGATTAATCCACTAGAACATATGAGGCCAAATTTACGAGACTCATAAGGTATTAATCCAATATTAATATTTTAGCCCAGTGTAATATTGAATGATTATTTTTGGGATTAAAACATTGTCTTCAAAAGGTGTTACCTATAAGACTATTTAATAAATATGAAGATAATTTTTTATGTTCACATAAGGTAAAAGTAAAAAATAAGGATTTAAATTATTTCAACCATAAGAAATGAACGATAAATCCCCCAACTGGTTTCATGTAGTTTCATTCAAACGCTATCAACTTCGAAATGAAGCATCGAATCAATGATCCATCTACGACATTGAGGCCCTAACATTGAGATGATATTTTTGAGACAAATGTTTGGTACTTTGTGTCTCTACACGCCATGTATACACTTATAATTTCCATGTACATGGTGAGTACATTCTACGTTAGACTCTTCCACATGAGAAAACATAGGATAGCTAGACACGCCATGTACCCCTTGGGACATGACATGTACTCCCATCAAGAGTTATTGAGGCTCTAATTTTTCCTTGTTTGGACCATTGTAGGTTGAGTGTGTTAACATATTCCTTTCATCGAGGGGTTTCTATGAAATTACATACAAATCACTAGATTGTAATCCCCTACACAGGTCGAGTCTTAGATAGAGTATAGTATCCCTCCCCGAGACTAGAGTATGATCCTCTATTAACCCTAGTAGAGTCTATAAATTCACATGACCTCCTTGATTAAGGATATGATCCTATATTTAGAAGGCCTATTTAATAGGGTCTGTGGAATCCACTAGTCATTTCTGTGCATTATCCCTATGTATCAGGTTGATCTAGATTGGGTATGTGGTATCCCCCTATGATTTTGGGCGCGATTTGTGGTTTCCCCTAGTTAGTCCTTGGAATGAACACCTCTCTATATATCATAGTCTTACTTAACCAATAAATTCTCATTTTTTAGGGAAAAATGATCTAGACAACTTTGAGAGTGTCTCCGATGATATCGTGGCTCGAGGTGTGAGTTCTCCCAGAATGAGCATGGTTTGAGCAGAATCCTATGGCTGGAAGCTGATTGTGACCGCCCAATGGCATGGTGTTTCTCATGAGAATATCTGTATATTCTTGACACATGTTTTTTAGACATATACCTGTGTATATCTGATTGTAATTTATTTTTTGGTATTCCTTTGTGGTATTCAATTATTTTATTGATTTGTGGTTTCAGTGTGTCCTTATATGTATTGTTATAATCACCCATGCATGGGCATTTCCCGCATGTGTCATGTCTTGTGAAGATAATTGACCCTTTTATAGATTCCATGGTGGACGAGGAATAGAAAGTGCTTAGTGAGACTAGACAGACGAAGGTGTGTTCCTACAGCTTTCAGACAGCATTCCCTATACTGTTAATTTCAGGTTGGAGTTGTGTTACTGACCCATTGTGGTGGGATTTTATTTTTCCTTTTTTTACTTTTCAGTACTTTTACTGTCATACACTATTGTGAGATCTTAGTGATATGAATAAATTGTTTACTTAGTAGTTTTTACATTTCCTCATTTTCTTTCTTGGATACATGTTCATCTATATAAGTACTTAGGCTAATGCCTCCCATTTGTGGGATATTCTTACTCAGTTCTAGTCACCAGCCCCTGGCCTATTGGAGGTGGGCTTGGGGTTGTCACAACATGAGCTCCTCTAGGATGTCAATTAGAGAATTTAATAGTGGAAGGAAATTATTATTTTCTATATTCTTAAAATATTGGAGGAATCACCTAGGAAACATCATGAAAGGAACTTGCATGTTTTTCTTGTGTGGTAAGGGTGGTATTCATTCTAATGAATTTTAAGTATATGAGAATATTCCAGATAATTAAATAGATTAAAATAATGTAAAATGATTCAAATGAATGGAGTTATGGAATTATAATAATATATTCCATAAGATAAAGGTGAATAAGGATAAAAAACACGTGTAACCTTCCAAACAGAAGTAATAAGGAAGATCAAATATAATGAATATCACAAAAGTGGATTTTGATCATTAAGGTTGAATTATCCTCCACTCAAAATTTATTAGTTTTTTTTCTAGGAACTCTAGTATGTGTAGGTTGTTTTTCAGAGGCTTAAATGCTGTCCTTGATGATTTTATTATCAATGGAAACTTATAGTTGTATGATATATCTATCCCAATGTAGAGTTTTGTGGGAATATAGATCTTAGTATTCTTTATTTAAGCTGAATTTTATGTGGTTTTGGAAATAGATTTTCAATCTCCACATTGACTCAATATTAAATAAAAGAGATATCATAATTCATAACTAAAAACAAATTTTTACCAGTTATCACTAATATCCTAATTATGAACTATCTAGTAAAAAATTATTCCATTATATAGGTCTTAGAAACCAATCATGGTGATTATTTAGCCTAAATGGTTAGAAAGAAAATCAATATTCAGACAGTTCTATTATGAAGGAATGTATTAGTTTTGTTTACTTACACAAGTAGCTAATTTTGATATCTTATTATAAATCAAATCAAATTTCATGTATATATTATGGTCACTCTTAATTATTTTATTAGTAATTAGTAATTATATATTTGAGGATGAAATTTAATTATAAAGAATTTAGCACCTAATATTTTATTATTTTTCCTTTAAATAAATATGATGTTTTTGATAGCTTCATATAGACACAACATTGAACTAAAATAAACAGAAATATATTAGA
This sequence comes from Viscum album, assembly GCA_963277665.1. Taxonomy (NCBI): domain Eukaryota; kingdom Viridiplantae; phylum Streptophyta; class Magnoliopsida; order Santalales; family Viscaceae; genus Viscum; species Viscum album. The sequence continues at coordinate 376,761,629 of OY728142.1, forward strand.
TGAATAATATAAGGAAAATAAATTAATTATACTAAAGGAAGTTCAATCCATTCCATGTGTATCGATGAAAATATTTCCCCTAACATGTATTCCTCTTTGCCTATCCAACACACCTGACACCCACACTTCCTCCATTACATTCTCCTCCATATGTTCTTAACTTTATACGTCTCTTCATACCCATTATTACTCCATTACCTTCTCTTATATATATTCGTGCATATTTTAATTTCCCAATACCAACGCATACTCCATTTTTTGCCTCCTCCACAGATACCAGTTCTTTCTCTGCATCAAACTTTTGTTAGAATCACATATCCCTCCATAATTACCTGATTCTATTTATTCCATCATCCTCAAATACCATATGCATCATCCCTTTCATTCTCTTCCCTGGACACAGATTTAGGAGCTCTGTCAAACATGTCCTACAATCTCTTATCCTTCCGTTAATCACATATTACCTTCCCTCATTCTTCCAAAAATATCAAACGTATCACAATAGAATCACATTATCCCCTAAATTTTCCAATAAAAATACCACATCTTAATAAATTGAACAATATATAATGTGATTGATTTTCTTACAAATACTCCCTCTGTCATTCTAAGGAATCATCTATCAATGTTATTTTCCAAGGCAACATTGAAATACCACTATATTTCTAGGTTATCACAAGAATACATCTGGATTTCCAATGAGTCTTTGATAAATATTTATAAAAACCTATAGAAAAAATATTCTAAAATGATAAAATATATTAGAAATTGGCAATATAAACATTCTCCATGACCTACTGAAAGTATATTCTTGTACATGTAATTTTTGTATGATATCTCCTTTATCAGTATTTCCTTTTCTTATCTTTTGATATTCCATTCAATAAAATGAAGAAGATTTGTTCTACCCAAAGACCTAATTCTATGATGACCAGGCCTATGTCCTCCCCCAATTTTAGAAAATAAGAACCCTTTAATTATTGAAATGGTATATAAATTTGTGTTGATTTTATTACTTATAATATTATTATGAAATTAAGTTAATAAAATGAGGAACATTGACAGGTAATGTAAATTATTTTATTACAATGACGAAATACATAAAAAATTAGACTTTCATCTCTTTATACATTATGGGTGATAATTTATTTTATTTTTATATGTCTTTGTTTGAACATAATGTTTGTAAAATATTTTAATATTTTTTATATTCATAATTCTGTAATTATTTACTCTATATGTGCTGTATTATTATTATTTAAATATAGATATAAGTTTTATTAAAATGTATAGTGGATTAAATTTCTCATACTTATTTGTTCACTATAATGTTTTTGTTATATTAACTCTCTCTATATTGACTTCTGTTTTTTTAATATTTACTCATTATTGTTCACAATATTCATTTATTTATATTTTCATTCCACTATATTTCATTTAATTTTCCCCAATAATATAATTTTTTCAATATATTTCCCTATTGATCAAACATATCTATATTATCATTCATATCATTTTTCATTTTCAAATATATATTTTTTTTATTACATCTTTCATTTATTTTCATCCATTTTATTTAATTTTTTTCCATACATTGGATTTCATCACCATTTTTATTTTAACTAAAGGTTACTTCATGCTTTCATAGATCACAACATGAATTATTTTCCATTTAAAAATTCAATGGATACCGCAATAACCTAGGTTATAAAATTTTTAATGGTAACCTTTATATATTTCCTATTTATGTATATTTCTACAACTAGATTTTCAGACCTCATTCTATTTTATGTATTTCATGATTATGATTTCCCTATTTTTCCATGATAGATATTTTGATAAGAAAATAACCACGTTTATAATATTTGATTAGAAAACGGGTGTCTCCAACCATAAGGAGTTGATGTGTTTTTTTTGTAATTAGAATGTTTGTTAATATATATAAATTGATAAGAATTTTATTATATTCATTGATTTTTGAAATTAATTTCTTTCAAAGATTGTGCAAAAATGGACATCTTTCTACTTCAAACAAAATCATGGTATATAACATCAATGGTAACCAATAACTAATAGAATATTTTCTCCTTGTTTTTTCATAACTACTCAACTTTTTGAAAGGACTGATTTTTTTAAATGGTTTTTCTTATTTTTGTTGAATATTAATCTTTTTAATGCATAATAATTATTTATAATTGGAAATTTAATCAATAAATTTCAAAACATAAGTTACATTTTTCATAGAATTATTTCTTAGTGTGAATTAAATTCATATTTTATTTATTCTTCTATTAACCAAAGACATTTGATATGCACAAAAAAAACTTGTGGTCTGATATTCCCTTGAAATCTAAAATTGATATTGTTATAATCAATTCATGATGCACCATGATAATGATATAAAAAAATATAAATAAAAAATCATTATTCATGGAAGCTTGGAAACATAGGATTATAAAAATGAAAAATAAATTCAATATTTTTATAGGTTTGGCCATACATCCTTTATTTGTTCAAATAAATTCTACAAAATAACTATAGGATTAAATTTGAGTTTTTCAATTATAGAAAAATATAATTATAGAGTTACTGATTTATTTTAGGTTCTCCTATTCACCATAGTTTAATAAATTTACTAAACTAAATAGACAATTATTTTTACCTTTACCCATCATCTAATATTTATAGCACCATGTGAACTTCATCATGCTCACAATTTGTCAGAAGTTGTGATAAATTATTTTCAACATTCTTACTAGGTTACTAATTCATTTTGTTGATATTTTATCATACCACAAATATATATGCGTAAATTATTTTTCAGGCTCTATATTCTAAAATAGAAGAAGATAAAAATAATTCATTGTATGAACATAATAAAATATATAAAATTTGGCATGAATAAATGTCTCCCTGAAGTATGTCCAATATATATAAAAAATTACCCTTGAAAGAGTCAAGGATGAAACGAAAATTATCAATGCAATAATTGAATGAAAATATTAATGTTTTATTCATAATTATATTCATAATTCATAACATTTTTTATTAAAATGTTTTATTTAAATATTCTATAAAAATTACATATTAACTAACTCTTTCTTTAACCTTATAGGTTTATGTTCTACTTATAGTTCATTATAATCTAACCAATTATCTAATGTTACTACCACAACTCCTATGTCCATTGATGTTAGTATTATACCAACTAAAAATCAACTCCTGCTAACTAAATTTCATGATAATGGTAAAATTCATATGTTTAAATATACTAATTAATGAATATTTAATATTTTCATAAAAAATGAAATAATTAACACAAATTTCTCAAGTACAAGTTTTTAATTTATTTTTGTCCCTCACTAATCCATGCCGACATTGTGTCATCGATGGTTGTTTAATCTAACATTAACATGGTTAATAAAAAATTTAGCATTTCAAACTAAATTGTTCTCATATTAATGTAGCATATGTGTATTGCAGTAACACTTTACAAATAAATTTAAACAATGAACTCTAAATTGAATTTTATGATATTGTGGGATTATATGAAGTCAATATGTTCAATGTAGATATATTTTTATTTAATTTTCCTTATATATATGATTATAATAAACTATTACTAATGAAAAAACCATTATTTAAATTAAAATAAATGGAAATAGATACAATTGGGTGCACATTAGTTGAACATATTGGTATTGTGTACATCACTACATTATTCATTTAATGTTTTTTAGTTTTTTCTTTTATATTATTACTCAAAATATATTACCTAGTAACAGATTACTTAGATATTTGGGATCTTTAAAACTATTGCATATACTTTTGATCCATGTTGTGGTTTGATGAAAGATTTAAATGGTACATAACACCAATTTATCCAAGGATTTCATTTTGTTGTTATCTTGGTAAGATCACACTACATTAATTTGATACCCCACCTGAATACCTACAATCCATTATTTTTTATGATAAGTTAAACAAAATAAGAATGTTTTGGGATCTTATTCCCCCAATACAAAATAATTTTTTCTTTTATATCAATAGGATGAAGAATTGACAATTATGCATATATTTGTGGAAGACCTTATATTTACAAGTTCAATGAACAAAACTATCACCATAATGGAAGCTTATTTCCACCTACTAGTCAATATCCAAAATTCACCCAAATATATTTTTTGACACTTGAAACAAAGTAAAAAATAGAATCCAATCTATGAGGTACATTATATACATTTAATTTATTCATTTCCAATTATTTGGTTTTCTATTTACACTTATAATTTATTACAAATATCTGAAAAAAAATAATCTGAATTCTTATATAAACCTTTTTATTGTTGAATATATATAGTCATAGTTCAATGAATGAAAATAGTTAATTCATCAGTTTAGAACCATGAGATATTTATTCAATATAAATTCTAGACTATATTTAAAGATAAGGATAATTAGATGAAGGGGATTGGATTTACATCTATCTAACATCTCAACATTAACAAAAAATTCTATACTAATAGTTGGTGATATTTAATATATTAATGAGGTTAGATATATAATCATACAAACGTGATCAGGTGACGTGCAATGTAAATATGAACATCATCCTCTATATCTTCTATTGTTATATCACATAATTGTTTCCACCAGTAAAATGTGTATTCAAATAATGATTACCATAGTTTTACTTCTATAACTTCCTGAGTTAAAAACGTAAAAATAATATCTTTTTCATCACACCATCTTCAATTTAGACCAAACTATCATACCATACTCTTACATTCAAGATTAATCTTACAAAATATTTTATTTTATATGTATAAAATGTTTAATTCTCTATAATTTATCTTTATTCTATTTAATCAAAAGAAATTAAGATGTGAGTAATACTGTGGTTTTTTAGAATCTTACTTTAGTGGAGAGTGTGATGGTAAAATTTGGGTACAACATAATATTTTTCCTTCAAATTTTCCTAGTGTACCAAGATAAATGATTTATAATTATTAAGAAGCAATGAAATTTTTTTACTAGGTTGGCCATCCAGATCTATTCCCCAGTTTCACATGAAACCCATATTCTCATGATATTACATGATTTACTAAAATTTAGAACCTTCATATAACAAATTTTCCCATAATACTATAATGATTTATCAACATAAAGGTTGACCATTTAATGAAAGATGAAAAATATTATTTTATTTTTGGAAAGTATTAATAATTTATAAATTTTTTCTTTTAATTCATTATTATATGTCATTATAGATTTTTTTAATAAATTAAATTAATTCTGACCTAATTATTTATTTTCTTGCATCCATATTTGAATTTTAAAAATGTGTCTAGCCTCAGGTCTATAAATTTTTTCCCTTGATCATCAATTTAAAATTTCAATGGAAACTTCTATAAATCAAATACTTTCTTCTAAAATACAATAAAAAGATAGAAAACCCTTTTATAAGAATGTGTAAAAAAATTAATGATTCATGGAACTTGTGGTGTGGATAACCCACTGTAATGGCCCGGACCTCTCCGGTCGATTACATTGTAAAAACGTGTTTTTTTGATGTGGTCAATGCGGCGAACATCAAAAATAATAATAATTATTAATAATAAATGGTGACGTGTTAATAAATTTTATTTTGGGTTTTGTTATAAGTGTTATACTAAATAATTATAATAATAATGTTGGTTTTTTTTGATAGATCTGGTAATAATGATTTAATGAGAATTATGTTTTGAATTAATTGCAATGAGATTTGAGATATAAGGATAAATAAGAGATGTTATTTTTTATGATAATTTTCTTTAAAAAAAATAAAATAATAAGGATAATGATAAAGATTTAAAATAGGTGTGTGTCATGTGGGTTTTGATGGGAGGTGATCTTGCATGTTTTTTAGGGAGATTCAATCATTATTATTGAAAATAATTATGATAAAAAGAATGGAACTAATGGTGTAAAATCAAGGGAGGCGCCACTTTGTTGGGGAGGAATGAGATTGAAGAGAGAAGATGAAAAATATATTAATAATGATATAAAATAAAAGATAATATTAAATGAAAAAAAAGAGAGAGAAGGAATACAAGGTGGGGAGTTTTGGGCATGGTATGAGGAAGAGAGAGGCGCCACTTTTTGTGGAAGAAGGTAAGAAGATTGGAGAGAGAAACATGAATAAAGGAAATAAAATTTATTGAAAAATAAATATAGGAGAGAGGCGCCAAGTGTAATCCACCTAAACAAATGACTTTGTGCGTGAATCTCAAGGAGATTGGAGAGAGAATGTGAGAATTTAAGAATTAAATTAAATAATATAATATAATAATGTAATTATTAATTTTGGATGGGAAAACTGAATTTTGACGGTATCTTCCTCATGCGACCTCAGTTTCACGAATCGTCAGCGGCAGTGTGACCCTGACTACGAGACGGAAATTAAGAGTCCAATATTGGATGTCTTTTTCGGGTTTTCAGATTGGGTACCCGAAACGCTCATGAATTAATTGAACATGAGGTTTTCCTTTATTATAATAATAAAAATATTTGTATTCTATATTTATTATGTTAATGAGGAGCATGTGGGTGAGGCGCTATACATGGACCTCCCCATGTATATTATAATAATAAATCATATGGATTAAATGAGATAATAAATTAAAGTAAATAAATGGGGAGAATAAAGGGGGTGTATGATGAGGTTAAAGGAGGCGTAAGGGGTTTTTTTTTCTTCCCCTTAAATGAATAATATTCATAATAATATTATTATCAAAATAGAATAAAAATAAAGGTGATTTATTGGTGGTGGAGATATTTGGGCGTGAAAGCAAAAGGGGACCCAATTTTTGATCGTATAAAATTCAAGGAAAATGAATAAATAATAATATTATAAAATTTTATTATTATTTTTGGGTTTTATAATCTTAATTCGACCGTAACTTCTTCATATGGTGTCGGAATGACGAACCGTCAGCGGTAGTGTAATCTTGTAATTAAGACGGTCATTTTAAGACTAGTGATGGATACCTTTTTATGAGTTATGTCTCGGGTCAACGAAACACACATATTAATAAAATTAACGTTTTTTATTAAAACGCGTGGAAACCGCGTGACGTGTTGTGTGTTAACCAATCAAAACATGTAATGTATGTACGGTCACATCGTGTATTCATTAATGCATGCTGAATATGGATTTACCCATTAGTTGCCTATATAAGAACGAGGTCATGTTTTATCTTCCATATTGATCGCTTCTTTGTCGCACGACAACGCTCTTGGATGATCGAGAAGTATTCCTCCTCTAACTTCTTTGTCCAAGCTCCGAATTACGATCCGTCAGCGGCCACAGGATCATAGCGATGAGAAGAAGCTTCTAAGCCTGGACTTTTCACCTTTCCTTACGGCCTTCCTTCTCCAGCTTCCATCCTAGGAGGTGTTTGTCGGGTTTGGCGAAGGAGGAGGACACCGAAGGACGTCGTCGGATGCGACGTGATCGGAACCCTTTGAAGTAGGGGTTTACCTTCGTCTCTCTATTTGGTGCAACATGCGGGGTGGGATATTTCTCTTTTGTTCCATGGGATGCAGTTGAACTTTAAATAAAGATAATAACCGGATAAAGAAGGGTTTGGGGTTTTGTGCTGTTTCTATTGCCTTCCAGTTTCTTTATCTTATGATTGTGATTTTGGATTGAAAGGCCTTTGCCTACTAAAAATCAAGGTCGTTGGTGGACTTTGCGTGCGCAATTGATATCTGAATTGTTTGTGGTTGGTTTTGTTAAAACATGGAAAATGGATAATCACGTAAAGACTTGATGATTAAATGAGAATGAAAACCTTGTGTGATCACCCTGGTTGAACAAAATTGGAATAATGAACATGTTGGTGGTCTGGTTGTTTTGTGGGAAATGTTTTTGTAAACGATAGGGTTGAAATGGGAAGTGGTTGGTTGTAGAAAATACCTTTATTTATGAAAAGTGTTTTGATTATGAAAAGTGTTTTGGAAGTAAAAGGTGTTTTCAAATGAGGAAATGTTTTGTGTGTGGAAAGGGTTTTATGTGTGGAACTTTGAAATAAATGAATGATGGAATGTTGTATGGTTGTGATAATCTTTTGTAAATGAAATGTCATGTGGTTGCTTGAATTTTTACTAACCTTGGTTGTGGATGGAAGGGATATGTTTTTGAAAGGTTTTGTCTGGATGATAGTTGCCCAGTAGTAATAATTTGTTAAACCATTGCATGAAACATGAAAACCTAAATGGGGTTGGGGGATGATTGTTTGGTTGTTGATGCATGCTTCGTGGTAGCAGTGCCGAGGAACATGCTCAGTTCCTCTTTTTAAGAAGCCATAGGATGGGCTGTGTGTTTGGTATATGTATATATATAATTGTATCTTTGTGTTTTTTCGCACCACACCCATGTCAAGCACCTAGTGCTGAACACTCCCATTTTATGGGAGAGGGTGTTCCCCCTTAGTTACTAGCTCCTTCCTGCTCCTTCTTCCATAGGCTATGATGGCTTGAGGTGACCTTACACCCAAGACTCTTCGGGTAGGTCTCGGAGGCTGTGATGGCTTGAGGTGACCTTTAGCCCAAGACTCTTCGGGCAGGCTTACCGTTCCCAAGAACCTTCGGGATGAGGCCCAGGTGTCTACGGGCGGGTTAGTGGTTGTGGCCCAGGTGTGTGCGGGGGAGATGCATGGTTGTGAGGCCCAGGTGTGTGCGGGCGGGATGCGTGGTTTGGCCCAGGTGTGTGCGGGTGGGAAGAGTGTGGTAGCGTCAGGACGTTTGCCGTTAGGAAGATCAGCATCTAATTAAGTGGGAAATGGTGCGGGGTACCCAATAATTTTGTTCTATATATATACTAAACTTGTTTGTGTTACTCGGTGAGTGTGACCAGTGAGACTGGGTGGATAGTTTTTCCTTATTAGTTTCTGGTTCTTCTTTTTTCTCACGGGACCTTAGGGTGTCTCCCCACTTGTGCACGAGAGCTTTAGGTTTCCCTAGTGAGTATACTTGTATGCTCACCCTACGTTTACTTTCAGGTTTCCAGGAGGACTACCAGGGCCATGCGGGACCCTACTAGTCGTGCAGTTGGAGTTGTTGCAGTTGTTGTTCTCTTGTTTTCTTTGGCATTGTACTTTTGAGCTTCCTTGTACTTGTACCTTGTTATAAAAATTGTTTAAACATGCATGTGGGCTTGGTTTGGGTTTATTTATATACACTTGTTCTTTTCCCTTTTTGGTGGTTGACTTGTCCTATTTCCTGATCCAAAATAATAAAAAGGGTAATGCCTCCCATATTCGTGAAAACTCATACCCTTGGTGCTAGTTTCCAACCCGGGGCCTACTGGAGGCGGGACTCGGGGGTCATTATCTCCCTTTCACCATTGCCAGCTCAGGAGGGGCATCTTTGGTGGGAGGGGGTCGTGACAGAATGGTATCAGAGGTGATGGTTGAGAGATAGGATGGAGTCTGGAGTTAGGCATAGTGAGGATTGCATGGGATGGTAGGGCAACAGTGCTCGTTAATCTTGGTGCGTGACATAGGCCAGGGAAGACCGGCTAGGACACGGGATTTTAGGGGCCCCCGTGATCCGATGCAAGGACTCTGAGCCTACCGAACGACCAAGTGAGACTATATTGATTGCAGGGTAGAGACCCTAGGGAAGGTACATGCATCATCATGTTTGTGTTTTACTTGATTTGGGTGTTCTGGGAAATAAATTGAAATAAAATGATAATTAAAACTTTGATTTTTTCCTTACTACTTGGGCTTAGGTGATCCTTGTTTACCATACATCTATGGCACTTGGACATTAACAGAAATGCAGAGGAGTGGGACGCGGACAATTTCACGCAACAGAAGTGGCAACCCCAGCAAGGCGAAAGATCGAGAGAGATGTTTCATGTTTTACTTAAATTCTCTCGTTTATGTTTTGTTTAAATCCAGGAGCATCACACTCAATTGTTGAAACGTATTCTCGCCCATGCTTTGGGCCTGGACCTTGTTTTTCAGGAGTCTATAATGCTATGTTGTTTCCCGCTTTTCTTTAAATGTACGTGAAGAGCCCTATAATGTGGGGAGGGGAAGACCTAATCCCTAATCGAGACGCATTAATGTGGATGTGATTTAACCCGTGCAGGCGAGTCAATGCCGCCTAAAGCGGATAATATCTCAACATGGGAGAAGGAAATCCTCAAGCCATGTGTCCGGGAAGTGTGTGGGTTGTACGTTGTTGGGTGCAGTGTAAGTTGGAAAAAAAACCTAATATATGGGAAAGGAAAAACCTGATCCTTAATCAAGACGCATTAATGAGGATGCGATTAAACCCGTGCAGGCGAGTCAGTGCCGCCTAAAGTGGATAGTATCTTGACATAAGAGAGGGAATTCCTAACTCATAGAGTTGTTGGTTGGTTCCTTGTCAGGACGAGAGCCCTGAGAGGTATCTTGTGGAGTGGTTCTTCAGATGCTTTCCTTCTTCTGGGTCAGTTTTTAATTCTCGAGGATGAGAATGTTTTGAGAGGTATCTAATGTAATGGCCCGGACCTCTCCGGTCGATTACTTTGTAAAAACGTTTTTTTTATGTGTTCAATGCGGCGAACATCAAAAATAATAATTATTAATAATAATAAATGGTGACGTGTTAATAAATTTTATTTGGGGTTTTGTTATAAGTGTTATACTAAATAATTATAATAATAATGTTGGTTTTTTTTTATAGATCTGGTAATAATGATTTAATTAGAATTATGTTTTGAATTAATTACAATGAGATTTGAGATATAAGGATAAATAAGAGATGTTATTATTTATGATAATTGTGTTTAAAATAATAATAATAATAATGATGATAAAGATTTAAAATAGGTGTGTGTCATGTGGGTTTTGATGGGAGGTGATCTTGCATGTTTTTTAGGGAGATTCAATCATTATTGTTGAAAATAATTATGATAAAAAGAATGGAACTAATGGTGTAAAATCAAGGGAGGCGCCACTTTGTTGGGAGGAATGAGATTGAAGAGAGAAGATGAAAAATATATTAATAATGATATAAAATAAAAGATAAGATTAAATGAAAAAAAAGAGAGAGAAGGAATACAAGGTGGGTCATTTTGGGCATGGAATGAGGAAGAGAGAGGCGCCACTTTTTGTGGAAGAAGGTAAGAAGATTGGAGAGAGAAACATGATTAAAGGAAATAAAATTTATTGAAAAATAAATATAGGAGAGAGGCTCCAAGTGTAATCCACCTAAACAAATGACTTTGTGCATGAATCTCAAGGATATTGGAGAGAGAATGTGAGAATTTAAGAATTAAATTAAATAATATAATATAATAATGTAATTATTAATTTTGGATGGGAAAACTGCATTTTGACGGTATCTTCCTCATGCGACCTCGGTTTCACGAACCGTCAGCAGCAGTGTGACCTTGACTACGAGACGGAAATTATGAGTCCAATATTGGATGTCTTTTTCGGGTTTTCAGATTAGGTACCCGAAACGCTCATGAATTAATTGAACATGAGGTTTTCCTTTATTATAATAATAAAAATATTTGTATTATATATTTATTATGTTAATGAAGAGAATGTGGGTGAGGCGCTATACATGGACCTCCCCATGTATATTATAATAATAAATCATATGGATTAAATGAGATAATAAATTAAAGTAAATAAATGGGGAGAATAAAGGGGGTGTATGATGAGGTTAAAGGAGGCGTAAGGGGGTTTTTTTTTCTTCCCCTTAAATGAATAATATTCATAATAATATTATTATCATAATAGAATAAAAACAAAGGTGATTGATTGGTGGTGGAGATATTTGGGCGTGAAAGAAAAAGGGGACCCAATTTTTGAGCCTATAAAATTCAAGGAAAATGAATAAATAATAATATTATAAAATTTTATTATTATTTTTGGGTTTTATAATCTTAATTCGACTGTAACTTCTTCATATGGTGTCGGAATGACGAACCGTCAGCGGCAGTGTAATCCTGTAATTAAGACGGTCATTTTAAGACCAGTTATGGATACCTTTTTATGAGTTATGTCTCGGGTCAACGAAACACACATATTAATGAAATTAACGTTTTTTATTAAAACGCGTGGAAACCGCGTGACGTGTTGTGTGTTAACAAATCAAAACATGTAACGTATGTACGGTCACATCGTGTATTCATTAATGCACGCTGAATACGGATTTACCTATTCGTTTCCTATATAAGAACAAGGTCATGTTTTATCTTCCATATCGATCGCTTCTTTGTCGCACGACGACGCTCTTGGACGATCGAGAAGTATTCCTCCTCTAACTTCTTTGTCCAAGCTCCGAATTACGATCAGTCAGCGGCCACAGGATCGTAGCGACGAGACAAAGCTTCTAAGCCTGGACTTGTCACCTTTCCTTCTGGCCTTCCTTCTCCAGCTTCCATCCTAGGAGGCGTTTTTCGGGTTTGGCGAAGGCGGAGGACACCGAAGGACGTCGTCGGATGCGACGTGATCGGGACCTTTTGAAGTAGGGGTTTACCTTCGTCTCTCTATTTGGTGCAACATGCGGGGTGGGATATTTCTCTTTTGTTCCATGGGATGCAGTTGAACTTTAAATAAAGATAATAACCAGATAAAGAAGGGTTTGGGGTTTTGTGCTGTTTCTATTGCCTTCCAGTTTCTTTATCTTCTGATTGTGATTTTGGATTGAAAGGCCTTTGCCTACTGAAAATCAAGGCCGTTGGTGGACTTTGCGTGCACAATTGATATCTGAATTGTTTGTGGTTGGTTTTGTTAAAACATGTAAAATGGATAAGCACGTAAAGACTGGCTGATTAAATGAGAATGAAAACCTTGTGTGATCACCCCAGTTGATCAAAATTGGAATAATGAACATGTTGGTGGTTTGGTTGTTTTGTGGGAAATGTTTTTGAAAACGATGGGGTTGAAATGGGAAGTTCTTGGTTGTGGAAAATACCTTTATTTATGAAAAGTGTTTTGATTATGAAAAGTGTTTTGGAAGTAAAAGGTGTTTTCAAATGAAGAAATGTTTTGTGTGTGGAAAGTGTTCTATGTGTGGAACTTTGAAATAAATGAAGGATGGAATGTTGTATGGTTGTGATAATATTTTGTAAATGAAAAGGCATGTGGTTGCTTGCATTTTACCTAACCTTGGTTGTGGATGGAAGGGATATGTTTGTGAAAGGTTTTGTCTGGATGATAGTTGCCCAGTAGTAATAATTTGTTAAACCATTGCATGAAACATAAAAACCTAAATGGGGTTGGGGGGTGATTGTTTGGTTGTTGATGCATGCTTCGTGGTAGCAGTGATGAGGCACATGCTCAGTTCCTCTTTTTAAGAAGCCATAGGTTGGGTAGTGTGTTTGGTATATGTATATATATAATTGTATCTTTGTGTTTTTTCGCACCACACTCATGTCAAGCACCTAGTGCCGAGCACTCCCATTTTATGGGAGAGGGTGTTCCCCCTTAGTTACTAGCTCCTTCCTGCTCCTTCTTGCATAATCTATGATGGCTTGAGGTGACCTTACACCCAAGACTCTTCGGGTAGGTCTCGGAGGCTGTGATGGCTCGAGGCGACCTTTAGCCCAAGACTCTTCGGGCAGGCTTACCATTCCCAAGAACCTTCGGGATGAGGCCCAGGTGTCTACGGGCGGGTTAGTGGTTGTGGCCCAGGTGTGTGTGGGCGAGATGCGTGGTTGTGAGGCCCAGGTGTGTGCGGGCGGGATGCGTGGTTTGGCCCAGGTGTGTGCGGGCGGGAAGAGTGTGGTAGCGTCAGGACGTTTGCCGTTAGGAAGAGAAACATCTAATTAAGTGGGAAATGGTGCGGGGTACCCAATAATTTTGTTCTATATATATACTAAACTTGTTTGTGTTACTTGGTGAGTGTGACCAGTGAGACTGGGTGGATAGTTTTTCCTTGTTAGTTTCTGGTTCTTCTGTTTTCTCATGGGACCTTAGGGTGTCTCCCCACTTGTGCACGAGAGCTTTAGGTTTCCCTACTGAGTATACTTGTATGCTCACCCTACCTTTACTTTCAGGTTTCCAGGAGGACTACCAGGGCCATGCAGGACCCTACTATTCGGGCAGTTGGAGTTGTTGCAGTTGTTGTTCTCTTGTTTTCTTTGGCATTGTACTTTTGAGCTTCCTTGTACTTGTACCTTGTTATAAAAATTGTTTAAACATGCATGTGGGCTTGGTTTGGGTTTATTTATATACAATTGTTCTTTTCCCTTTTTGGTGGTTGACTTGTCCTATTTCCCGATCCAAAATAAGAAAAAGGGTAATGCCTCCCATATTTGTGAAAACTCATACCCTTGGTGCTAGTTGCCAACCCGGGGCCTACTGGAGGCGGGACTCGGGGGTCATTATCTCCCTTTCACCATTTCCAGCTCAGGAGGGGCATCTTTGGTGGGAGGGGCTCGTGACAGAATGGTATCAGAGGTGATGGTTGAGAGATAGGATGGAGTCTGGAGTTAGGAACAGTGAGGATTGCATGGGATGGTAGGGCAACAGTGCTCGTTAATCTTGGTGCGTGACATAGGCCAGGGAAGACCGGCTAGGACATGGGATTTTAGGGCCCCCCGTGATCCGATGCAAGGACTCTGAGCCTACCGAACGACCAAGTGGGACTATATTGATTGCAGGTTAGAGACCCTAGGGAAGGTACATGCATCATCATGTTTGTGTTTTACTTGATTTGGGTGTTCTGGGAAAGAAATTGAAATAAAATGATAATTAAAACTTGGAGTTTTTCCGTACTACTTCGGCTTAGGCGATCCTTGTTTACCGTACATCTATGGAACTTGGACGTTAACATAAATGAAGAGGAGTGGGACGCGGACAATTTCACGCAACAGAAGTGGAAACCCCAGCAAGGCGAAAGATCGAGAGAGATGTTTCATGTTTTACTTAAATGCTCTCGTTTATGTTTTGTTTAAATCCAGGAGCATCACACTCAATTGTTGAAACTCATTCTCGCCCATGCTTTGGGCCTAGACCTTGTTTTTCATGAGTCTATAATGCTATGTTGTTTCCCGCTTTTCTTTAAATGTACGTGAAGAGCCCTATCATGTGGGGAGGGGAAGACCTAATCCCTAATCGAGACGCATTAATGTGGATGCGATTTAACCCGTGCAGGCGAGTCAGTGCCGCCTAAAGCGGATAATATCTCAACATGGGAGAAGGAATTCGTCATGCCATGTGTCCGGGCAGTGTGTGGGTTGTACGTTGTTGGGTGCAGTGTAAGTTGGAAAAAAACCCTAATATATGGGAAAGGAAAAACCTGATCCTTAATCAAGATGCATTAATGAGGATGCGATTAAACCTGTGCAGGCGAGTCAGTGCCGCCTAAAGCGGATAGTATCTTGACATAGGAGAGGGAATTCCTAACTCATAGAGTTGTTGGTTGGTTCCTTGTCATGATGAGAGCCCTGAGAGGTATCTTGTGGAGTGGTTCTTTAGATCCTTTCCTTCTTCTGGGTCAGTTTTTAATTCTCGAGGACGAGAATGTTTTGAGAGGTATCTAATGTAATGGCCCGGACCTCTCCGGTCGATTACATTGTAAAAACGTTTTTTTATGTGGTCAATGCGGCGAACATCAAAAATAATAATTATTATTAATAATAAATGGTGACGTGTTAATAAATTTTATTTGGGGTTTTGTTATAAGTGTTATACTAAATAATTATAATAATAATGTTGGTTTTTTTTGATAGATCTGGTAATAATGATTTAATGAGAATGATGTTTTGAATTAATTGCAATGAGATTTGAGATATAAGGATAAATAGAAGATGTTATTATTTATGATAATTGTGTTTAAAATAAAATAAAATAATAATAATAATGATAAAGATTTAAAATAGGTGTGTGTCATGTGGGTTTTGATGGGAGGTGATCTTGCATGTTTTTTAGGGAGATTCAATCATTATTATTGAAAATAATTATGATAAAAAGAATGGAACTAATGGTGTAAAATCAAGGGAGGTTCCACTTTGTTGGGGAGGAATGAGATTGAAGAGAGAAGATGAAAAATATATTAATAATTATATAAAATAAAAGATAAGATTAAATGAAAAAAAAGAGAGAGAAGGAATACAAGGTGGGGCGTTTTGGGCATGGAATGAGGAAGAGAGAGGCGCCACTTTTTGTGGAAGAAGGTAAGAAGATTGGAGAGAGAAACATGATTAAAGGAAATAAAATTTATTGAAAAATAAATATAGGAGAGAGGCACCAAGTGTAATCCACCTAAACAAATGACTTTGTGCGTGAATCTCAAGGAGATTGGAGAGAGAATGTGAGAATTTAAGAATTAAAATAAATAATATAATATAATAATGTAATTATTAATTTTGTATGGGAAAACTGAATTTTGACGGTATCTTCCTCATGCGACCTCGGTTTCACAAACCGTCAGCGGCAGTGTGACCCTGACTACGAGACGGAAATTATGAGTCCAATATTGGATGTCTTTTTCGGATTTTCAGATTGGGTACCCGAAACGCTCATGAATTAATTGAACATGAGGTTTTCCTTTATTATAATAATAAAAATATTTGTATTATATATTTATTATGTTAGTGAGGAGCATGTGGGTGAGGCGCTATACATGGACCTCCCCATGTATATTATAATAATAAATCATATGGATTAAATGAGATAATAAATTAAAGTAAATAAATGGGGAGAATAAAGGGGGTGTATGATGAGGTTAAAGGAGGCGTAAGGGGGTTTTTTTTCTTCCCCTTAAATGAATAATATTCATAATAATATTATTATCATAATAGAATAAAAATAAAGGTGATTGATTGGTGGTGGAGATATTTGGGCGTGAAAGCAAAAGGGGACCCAATTTTTGAGCGTATAAAATTCAAGGAAAATGAATAAATAATAATATTATAAAATTTTATTATTATTTTTGGGTTTTATAATCTTAATTCGACCGTAACTTCTTCATATGGTGTCGGAATGACGAACCGTAAGCGGCAGTGTAATCCTATAATTAAGACGGTCATTTTAAGACCAGTGATGGATACCTTTTTATGAGTTATGTCTCGGGTCAACGAAACACATATATTAATAAAATTAACGTTTTTTATTAAAACGCGTGGAAACCGCGTGATGTGTTGTGTGTTAACCAATCAAAACATGTAACGTATGTACGGTCACATCGTGTATTCATTAATGCACGCTGAATACAGATTTACCTATTCGTTGCCTATATAATAACGAGGTCATGTTTTATCTTCCATATCGATCGCTTCTTTGTCGCACGACGACT
Source organism: Viscum album (assembly GCA_963277665.1). Classification (NCBI taxonomy): domain Eukaryota; kingdom Viridiplantae; phylum Streptophyta; class Magnoliopsida; order Santalales; family Viscaceae; genus Viscum; species Viscum album. The sequence goes on from OY728142.1 coordinate 376,778,924, forward strand.
CTCTTGGACGATCGAGAAGTATTCCTCCTCTAACTTCTTTGTCCAAGCTCCGAATTACGATCCATCAGCGGCCACAGGATCGTAGCGACGAGACGAAGCATCTAAGCCTGGACTTGTCACCTTTCCTTCCGGTCTTCCTTCTCCAGCTTCCATACTAGGAGGCGTTTGTCGGGTTTGGCGAAGGCGGAGGACACCGAAGGACGTCGTCGGATGCGACGTGATCGGGACCTTTTGAAGTAGGGGTTTACCTTCGTCTCTCTATTTGGTGCAACATGCGGGGTGGGATATTTCTCTTTTGTTCCATGGGATGCAGTTGAACTTTAAATAAAGATAATAAACGGATAAAGAAGGGTTTGGGGTTTTGTGATGTTTTTATTGCCTTCCAGTTTCTTTATCTTCTGATTGTGATTTTGGATTGAATGGCCTTTGCCTACTGAAAATCAAGACCGTTGGTGGCCTTTGCGTGCGCAATTGATATCTGAATTGTTTGTGGTTGGTTTTGTTAAAACATGGAAAATAGATAAGCACGTAAAGACTTGCTGATTAAATGAGAATAAAAACCTTGTGTGATCACACCGGTTGAACAAAATTGGAATAATGAACATGTTGGTGGTTTGGTTGTTTTGTGGGAAATGTTTTTGTAAACGATGGGGTTGAAATGGGAAGTGGTTGGTTGTAGAAAATAACTTCATTTATGAAAAGTGTTTTGATTATGAAAAGTGTTTTGGAAGTAAAAGGTGTTTTCAAATGCGGAAATGTTTTGTGTGTGGAAAGGGTTTTATGTGTGGAACATTGAAATAAATGAATGATGGAATGTTGTATGGTTGTGATAATCTTTTTTAAATGAAATGGCATGTGGTTGCTTGCGATTTACCTAACCTTGGTTGTGGATGGTAGGGATATGTTTGTGAAAGGTTTTGTCTGGATGATAGTTGCCGAGTAGTAATAATTTGTTAAACCATTGCATGAAACATGAAAACCTAAATGGGGTTGGGGGATGATTGTTTGGTTGTTGATGCATGCTTCGTGGTATCAGTGCCGAGGCACATGCTCAGTTCCTATTTTAAAGAATCCATAGGTTGGGCTGTGTGTTTTGTATATGTATATATATAATTGTATCTTTGTGTTTTGTCGCACCACACCCATGTCAAGCACCCAGTGCCGAACACTCCCATTTTATGGGAGAGGGTGTTCCCCCTTAGTTACTAGCTCCTTCCTGCTCCTTCTTCTATAGGCTATGATGGCTTGAGGTGACCTTACACCCAAGACACTTCGGGTAGGTCTCGGAGGCTGTGATGGCTTGAGGCGACCTTTAGCCCAAGACTCTTCGGGTAGGCTTACCGTTCCCAAGAACCTTCGGGATGAGGCCCAGGTGTCTACGGGCGGGTTAGTGGTTGTGGCCCAGGTGTGTGTGGGTGAGATGTGTGGTTGTGAGGCCCAGGTGTGTGCGGGCGGGATGCGTGGTTTGGCCCAGGTGTGTGCGGGCGGGAAGAGTGTGGTAGCGTGAGGACATTTTCCGTTAGGAAGAGCAGCATCGAATTAAGTGGGAAATGGTGCGGGGTACCCAATACTTTTGTTCTATATATATACTAAACTTGTTTGTGTTACTTGGTGAATGTGACCAGTGAGACTGGGTGGATAGTTTTTCCTTGTTAGTTTCTGGTTCTTTTGTTTTCTCACGGGACCTTAGGGTGTCTCCCCACTTGTGCACGAGAGCTTTAGGTTTCCCTACTGAGTATACTTGAATACTCACCCTACGTTTACTTTCAGGTTTCCATGAGGACTACCAGGGTCGTGCGGGACCCTACTAGTCGGGCAGTTGGAGTTGTTGCAGTTGTTGTTCTCTTGTTTTCTTTGGCATTGTACTTTTGATCTTCCTTGTACTTGTACCTTGTTATAAAAATTGTTTAAACATGCATGTGGGCTTGGTTTGGGTTTATTTATATACACTTGTTCTTTTCCCTTTTTGGTGGTTGACGTGTCCTATTTCCCGGTCCAAAATAATAAAAAGGGTAATGCCTCCCAAATTTGTGAAAACTCGTACCCTTGGTGGTAGTTGCCAACCCGGGCCCTACTGGAGGCGGGACTCGGGGGTCATTATCTCCCTTTCACCATTGCCAGCTCAGGAGGGGCATCTTTGGTGGGAGGGGGTCGTGATACCCACAGTCACCTTGCATGAAATACCCCAAAGTTTTTTCCAAAAACTATTTTTATTACTTCATGTTTATACGAGGATATATATTCTATATACATAAAAAAGTATGGTGGTCTAAAATTATAAAAAATATGGTGTTAAAATATAAAATTATTATGTTGTCCCTTATAATACAACTCTTATAGTAAAATACTAGGCTCACTTAGACATTGAAATATGTAATTAGTCACATTCAATAAACTATTTCTTTCAACAAATCAAAAAATTTCATGACTGATTAATAGTTTCATTATATGATATAAAAAATACAAAGTAATGTAAAAAGACATAGAAAAGATAAAATTATATTATGACTACTGATATATTTTACCATGTGTTTCTGCATAGAAAATATATGGTGATGAAATTCATTTTAGATATCCCTCAATTGATAGATTATAATTCCATTTTCTGGCTGAATAATATGAAATATTCATAAGGATCCAAACCTTAAATTTTTTTGTCGAAAAAAATATCCCAAAAAATTTTCACCACATGGTTCAAAAGAAACCCAACATACCATAAATAACTATGTCTCACATATTTTTCATTTCCTACAAACTTTATTTACCATAGTTGAGAATTAATATGGTATCCTATAAAGATGGTATTTACTGTTAGTACATTTCATTATGTTCCTCCCAAAATTGGAGAGCTATATTATCTCAGAATATTACTAAGTAAAGTTACGGGTCCAAAAACTTTTAATGATATCTTGACTATCAATCCAACAATACATTGCACATTATAATAATCCTTCTATGTTTTCATATTTCTTAGTGACGATACAAAATTTACTTAGTCTATTAGAGAGGCATAAATTTGGGAAATAGGGGATTCCTTTCATAGGTTGTTTGGGAATGCACTATTCTCAAACACAGTTTCATGAATAGACCATGTATAAAGTATCACATAGAAAATAATATACAAAGATATTTAATATATTAAAAAAAGTATACAATGCCAAAGGATTTCCAATTCTATATTACTATATTAATTAATCTTATTTATATGTACTTCATCTAACATAACATTAAATTACATAACAAAAATAGTTCCCATTTTCATATTCTTATTATTTTTTCATTAACTTAATTCATTCAGGATAAAAATTACAAATGTATATATACTACACAATGTTAAGAATTTTAGGTATCTATATTCCATAATTAGTTTTGTTTTGTATATGTTTACTCCTATTTTAATATAATAAAGATATATGTTTCTGTCTGACAAAATCAACATAACATAATATTCACTTGTTTTATAAATTTTTAAATATTTTATACTATATTTTAAATATTACAATAAATGTACCACTATTATATATATTATTAACATACAATTTTATATTTATCAAAATTACTAAACATATAATATCCCTTTATCTTACAAAAATTTCAAGTAGATAATTTATTATAATGTGTTCTACAATGTATTCTCTATAATTTTAAAATGAATCCCAATATTATAAATATTAATTTGGTGTTACAGTGTTGTATCCCCACAACTAAAAAGGTTTAAATATAATTCAGGTGCTGTAAAAAATCCACAACTATTGTGATTTGAATATTAACATGTTGTATTCCCACTACAACAATGTTGTAAGTAGAATATTACAATTATTCAAATAAACTGGTAAAGTAAATATTCTAGTGATGTAGATACAATATTCCACTATTATACTTCTTTATGACCACTATACATATTTTAGTGTTGTAAATAGAATATATAGTGTTGTATTCCCACTACTACATACCCACCACTACATTCCCACTGAGTTTCAAACTGTATGCACACTGCCAAATATAGTATAAATGATTTTTGTAAACCTTTTACAATTTTTTTTTGAAATTAATCATTGATATAGATTCAAATATGATTTTATACTATTTAAAACCAATAACTAACACATGAAAAGAATAAAAAATGTTTTGATATAACCAAACCATAATACAGTGTCTGTATAACTAAGTCATTCTTATAAATTGAACATCATTAGTTTATTTTGTTTCTATATATTGGGTCTTGACCTAAAATAATTATTTCTTCCCTTATATTATATAAATTATATAATTTCTACATATTTTTTTCATATCTAATCTAACAATATGTTATGATAATAGAAATACATATCACATATCATCAACTACAACAATATCCATTATTTCATATTGACAACCTGTTTCTCTCCCATTAAATATCATTAAATAATTATCCTCATATTTATCTTCCAGATTCGTCTACTACATTCATTGGAAGTAAATTGGTTACATTAGAAAAAGAATATAATAATACAATCCTTCACAAATAATTTTATATTCTACATCGAGAACTGAAAAATGAACAATAATAAGTGTTAACCACAATTATTAATTCATCAAATATACCCACCGTAGGTGTTTTTTCTGTACACAGATATGTAGGCATTTGTAAAATTTTGTTATGGTAAACAATAATGTCACATAATTACTCAAAAAGACATATTGTACCTATTATAGATTCAAGTGGTATATCATCATCGATTTATACAAGTGGGACAATGGAACACTCTCAAATTTTTATTCCAATTGCTATTACAGATTACTTAACTTGTAATATTCAACAAGGAATTTAATTAGATAGAATTTAAAAAGTAAAAAATAATTATTGGGTATGGGTAACCAATGGTACACAAATATTTATTTGAAGCTTTGGTTCATAGATTAAGGTACATAATGTCGACAATGATTTTTCATGCATTTAATCTATTGTTTGTGAAAAAACACCAATCATTGGAAGAGATTTTTGGTAGATTTTACATGTTTTCCATTGTGGGAATAGAAGCGTTATATTATTTACAAGTATAAATTCCTCTTATACAAGGAATAATTGTTGTGTCGCTGACCGCATGGTGACCATTTGAGTACATTCCTCCAATAAATTAAATGTCTCTTATAAACTCTATTATTTTTCACTTTAGATTATTAAGTTGGTGATGGTATTCCTGGTGATCAAATGGTTTTTGAGTGTAAAATTCAAATTATAGAATATTTCCAATTATATTTATTTAAAAACCTAGTTTATAGTGTTATTCAAAGAACATACCCTATACATATTTAAAGTAAATTAATCCAGATAACATAATGTAACACTCATTTTTGCACCAACATGTGATGTTTTACAATAATTGAATGATTACATGTTAACATTAATTCCTAGAGAAGAATTTTTTTTTCTTAGTTCTAATTTAGTCAATTAATAAAGTTTATATAGAGGTATACCAGAGAATATATGTACACCAGATATTTTAAATAGAATCAACCTCTCTAGTATGTCATGTCATGAATTAATTCTCATAGTGGGGGCACCAGTTATGTTTTTAAGAAATGTATAACAATATTATGGAATTTTTAATGGAAAATGGTTAACAGTCACCAATTTTGAAGATCATGCAATTAAATCTCACATTTTAACTAGGACTCATGAAAACATTCTTTCATAACCAGAGTTAATTCGACTCATTCAAATTTGATGTGTTCATTCATGTTTGAAAAGAGATAGTATCCATTAACTATTTCATATCAAATGTGTATTAATATAAATCAAGGAAAATATCATTCTTATTTAGCTATATACTTATGAATACCAAATTTTTTTCATGTTCAGTTATATGTAGCAATATCCATAGTAACGAACAAGAGAGTTTAGGAATTATTTATATATAGAAATGATAACAAACCATTGAGGAGTACAAATAATAATGTTTATAAATAAATCTTTCAAAACCTTCTTTATGAACAAAGAAATTTTAAATTTTACATTTGAAGAAAATTTATATCTTTAACATTATATTTATTTTAATATACTTATTTCATAATGATGTTATCTTTAAAATATTTTTTTATTATGAATGTATTTTTGTATTAATGGATTATTCAAACACTCAATTATGAAAAATTTCCATTCAATATGATAAAACATTAAAAATGAAAGAATCCAAAACAAATTAGTTGTTCACAAAGTCATCATAATTCTCAGATGAAATAGTAGTCATTCATTTTCTCTTTATTAATGAAAATGTGAGCTATATATTAGATCTTTACAAAAGAATTAAAAATTACATATATATAATATAAAGTTTACATTATATTAATCATTATTTCCATATATTTTTTTATAATTAGTTTATCATTATAGTGTTCCTCATATTATTTTTTCTATCTAGTAACATATGTATGTTTATTATTCACTATGTATTCTATCATTTATTAGTATAAAATTATGAAATGAATTTAGTTTACATCATAATTTTATAAATAAATAATATTATATTTGATATCATATATTACATGAAAAAAAATCTTAAACAACCCCAAAAATATATTTCTTTAAATAAAATCTCTTTGATATCTTGGGACACACGTAACCATAAATGTAAAAGAACTGTAAAATACAATACTGTTATAACCTATACCTCTAAATTATTCAGTTCGAATAATAATAACTAAAATATTGAAATGATGTGGTTTAAAAATATATAAAATAAATTCAATGGATATCTATTAATTATAAATAACAAATTAATTAGATAAAATAAAAATAGTTTTTTTCTGTAAATACTATATTTTTTCAAAGAAAATGGTATCATCGCGTTTTGAAAACTTATGTTAAAATTAATTTTGACCAATTTTATAAAATTTATTTTATAAAATAAAATTAATATTTGAAATAATCATATAAAAATTATTTTTGGGTGAATATTTATTTTTATTGAAATGTTTCATTCTTCAATTAATATATAATTTTTTTTATATTTATTAAAAACTACACTTTATTTTAATGAATATACATGCCCAATTTTATTTTAATATGGTTTTATATGTAAAATTAGTTCAATTTTGTATTTATTAATTCAAAATATTTCATTTTAATCAATTTAATATTGAATATTGATATAAAAACTTTTTAAACTTATGAAAGTGTTTACTTTTTGAAAACAACTTTTTCAACTCGACTATGTGTTTAATTATAAATTGAATTATTCCACTTCTATGAATTTAATATGGAATTTTTTTCCATATTATTAATCATAATAATTTATTTTATATAATAATATCCACTTTATTTTTTACCATAATTAATACTGAAAATAGTAAAACATAATTACTATGATTTAGGTGAAAATGGGTTTATCAGTGGTTAAACTAAAATGTTCAGGGTTTAAATGAATTAATATGGAACACCCATTTAAAAGAGATATGTCTACCATATCACCTATTTTTTTATAATTTTTCATTTTGGGGCCCTGTGGCATGCAAAAAATGTGGGTACACTTTATTCTTTTAAAAAATTCCATGTTTGTCCTCTCCACATCTTATAAAAGGACACTCGCTCCCATTACTTATTCACACCTATAAATAAAATTGGGTCAAAAAAACCTAAATAATTGTCTTCAATACACCCATAACCTCATTCTATAGCTTCATTTCTCCCAAAAAAATACAATCCGAGGGACTTGAAGAGGAGATCTAAAGGAGGTTTTTCTAAGAGAAGGTAATTGTCTTAATGAAGTTCTTTTGTTTTATTTCTTATTTTACACCTTCCATTATGTGTTATCACTTAAAATATAGAAAAAATTGTATCTAATATATAATTATATGTTATAATGTTTATTTCAAAATATTTATCCATCCCCCCTATCAAATGGGAAATGAAATCATCGATCGTGTTTATGGTGGGCTACTGCCTCGCGAACCGATGTCACTCATTTTCTATCAACACAACCCGTGATTTTATATAATGATATATATATATAATATTTATTATATATTATAATTTTTGAATTATAATATCACATATACCTTCTTAATTCTCATTCCATTTAAAATATGATATTACCACTCGTGTGTACGGCAGACTACCCCCTTATAAAGAAATGTGATTCGTTTTTCACTTACGCTTTGTATGGAATGTAATAAGGATAAATTTAATTAATTTATGTGATAAAAATTAATTTATATTGATTATATAAAATGAATAATCTCCCAAATTATTACCATTTTAGTCATTATGGAGTGATATCGTTGCTCAGGTTTATGTACGACCCACCTTCTCAATGAAGCGATGCAATTCATTTTCTATATCCAACCTTCAAATATGATTAATAAAATGTATATAACAATTAAATATAATTTTCAAAATATTAATTTTTTTAATATTATGGATATATATATCATATACATAAAAACTAGAACTTCCCTGAAAAACAAGCATAAGAAAATGAGGCTATTAACATCCGAAAAATTTAAAATAATGAAATAATATTAAAAATGGGTGGTAAAAATTTTAAAAAGGATAATATATGATATTATAATTATTAATATTTTTTATTATAAATTAATAATGTTATTAAAACCATTATACATGTGATTAATGTGTGTTCAACCAAAATGAATCACGAGGTAAGGGACTTCATCTAAATTTCTCTTCATTGAGGCATACTGTAATATTATAAACCTAATTTAGATTATATGGTGTATATAATTCCCCATTTCCATTTAATTTCGTGAATAATTACTTATTTATGGTGTATTAATTTTTAATTTTAACTATTTCAACAATGGGTATTTGACTTGAATATTACAAAGTGGTAAATAACTCAATTTATTTTCATTAAGTTATATTATTTATTAAACATATTTGGAATTATATGATTATATGTGTAATTACTTTTAAATATCTTATGTTGTATTTCAACTTGTTTTTTCTAGATTTACATTTTACACACATAATGGATTCATTGATTATCTCTCACATCAATTTTATGATCTTTGAAAGGGTTTCTCGTCTCACTATTACTTTTGTGATATATATTATATATTCACCATTTATTCCTTAGTGTGGTGTATATACATCCATTTTTGATATTTTATATCATGAGTATATTTATATTAATCTTACTTAATGTTTCGTTTGAATTTATTTCTTTCACGGGTTTTATTATTTGAATGTTACCAAAGTGGTAAGGGGGTATTTCACAATCTCATCATTATTCAAGATTGTTTATGTTTAAGTCTCCCTTGGAGAAATTATTTGATATTTCTTAATATAAATATATTTTATTCCCCTATTGTTAATAAGGAACTTTTTAAATTAATATTTCCATTTTTACTCTTTTTGGTACCTAAAATGATTAAGAAAATGTTGTTAAGAAAATATGAATTTATTTCCCTATTTAGTTAACAATCCTTTTTTATTTAAAAAAATGTTTTATAAAAAATAAAAAATTTTCTTAACATTATGAAAATTATTTTTAATAAAATTACCCAACATTGACTATTTTATTTTTTTTGAAATAAATCCTCTTGTATTTTCCAAATAATGTTCATTTGGATTTTACTGAAAATATGATATAAATTTTACTATAATGTGTACGAAATATATGGAATTTACCATTTTCATTAACAATAAATGTTTTAAAGAATCATTTATTTGTTTAAAACGTTATTTTTGAAGAAATTTAGTTTCAAAATATTTTTTGAACTTTTAGTTTTAAAATGATTTTCATAGTGAGAAGGATATTTTTCTTAAGATTATTTTTAATGATATTTATATCGTATTTGTATTCATCAATGACAATTAATTTTTTTTACTTATGATCCAATGGTTATGTGTTGTATTGATACCATCTTTGACATTTCTATGGATGGTCTTTGATCAATTTGACTAAATAATGTATTGATATTCCCTTTCATGATTAATTTTTATAATTATTAATATCACCTTGAAATATTCAATTTATTATTATCATTAGACATTACATTTACCCTAAATATACATATCATTTATCATGGATATACATATTTATTAAATAATATATCATTTCTACATAAGGTATTTAACATTGAAAGTTATTTGGTTGACTAGGGAAATTATTATTAATTATTATTCTTTAGTTGATACATAACTTTGTTTATAATGAATATTTTTCATTAGTTAAATTGATCATTTAACATATAAAGAAAGTGTTAGACATATAGGAATGAGTGGTTCCTAGTTATAGATATACTCTTGGCTCATCAGTAGTCTTGTGAGACGAGTCAATTGGATAGCATTAATAAAGTTGGTTTCTAGTTTATACCTACCCATCTGTTGTAAAAATTTATATGAAAGGTCTTTATAGTAGAGGTATTATGATGCCTGAAATTATGATGTTAAATAATTAAGTATTTCCATCTTCAATAATTCAATTCTTTATCATCCATGATATTTTATTAATGATATTATCTTTAGATGATTTTAATTATTAGTTTATTGATTAAATGACACATTTTATTAGTTATTTACCTTTCCATATTGATTATTCCTTACCTAATCATGATAGTAATGTCATTTACTAAATGGAAATCATGTTAAATTATTTACCTTCTATATTGATTATGATTATTTATTCACGAGAGCTTCCCCTATACTTAAACCTTACTAAGAATTTTAACCCGCCATTATTGTTTTCCTTCCCATGAATCCAAGAAGTGTACTATGAATGATATTCAAGGATATACCATAAGGAATAATCATATTATCAAAAAAATATTATTTTGTAATTTATGTATTCAAATTTGATATGGGTATCATGTATGTATATAGTTTACCAAGACAAATAAACTATTTGATTCTTTGAGATGTTAATACTTGTGTCTTATATCAATTTAATAAATTAGATGATTAGCCACTGAATTAGGGTAATATTAATTGTTAATATGGATAATATTCATGAGATTAATTATTCATAAACTCTATTTTAGTTGATTTTACACTTTGAACATTTTTTCTCATTATGATTGTAATTCTTTGTTGAAGTGCACTATTACTTGCAAAAATATTTAAACACATACTAAAATAAAAAAAGGTCTTGATTTTATTTTAATATTTTATTTTCAGGTCTCCCATGCTATAAGATACAATTCATGTTATTGGAGCACTATAAGATTCACATTATAAGACCACCAATGTTTTCCTTGAACCAACAATATTCTGGACAAAGTAAACTAGACAAAAACCTAATAAAGAAACTCTTGAGGCCACGATACAAGACCAGTGATTATAAAAATTTAATTTAAGATAGAATAAATCATGGAGAACATTTCATCCAACAGTTACGAAAACTAATTTGGATGTTTTAATAGAGTTATAGGTAGCCCACTATGGAGATGAAATTATGGGCCAGATTTTACAGCCCAGAAAAATAGCCCACCATTTTGATAATATCTCGCAAAAAAATTCCATTTGATCTAAAATATTACTGGAATTTAGGATACATCCATAGCTCCATTTTATTCTTCTATGTACCACTATGTTTCAGCAATATATAAGGTTATTTCGATGCATATGTTCTTTCGATGCAAGTTGCCTTCCACTTCGGGTCAAGGGTGGAAAAGTTTGTGTTCCACAAGCTTTCCACCACCCTAAGCTTACCATACTCAAGTGGGATGACTTTAACTATTGGAGGATCGACCCAAGGATCCTAGAATTCCTATTTAAGGGGATTTATTGGTTGTTATTTATCACTCAATTAATTTCTAAACACCTCTTTTAATTGAAAATTTTGTTTTAATATCTTTAAACTCTTTCGTCCTTGTTAAATTTAAGGTCACACACTTCAAGTGCTAATACAAAACTTTAACTTATAGTGCTCAAAACATTGATCCTTCAAGTGTATAGGTGATTCGTATTAAGGTTTTGAGGTATTAAATTAGTAAGTGATGATTTTTTTATCTTATTAAATGAACCAATCTCAGATATATGAAATTGAAGTAGTTGAAGAAGGAATACATCCAATCCAAACCAAGTGAAAACGTAGGGTCAAATCATTATTTTAAAATGAATTTACTTAATACTCTTAGTTTTCACTTCAAACTATCGAAAATCAACCCAAATATGGCCACTTCATACCCAAGAACTGTCCATATAATGTACGTGTCTATGGGTTCTTCTTAGGTCTTTGAGGATTTGACAACCCGAGAAATACTATAAGCGACCGCTTAAACCATAAATATTGGTTAAATTTGGGTGAGGAAATATTCTGGCACCGTTTTTTGGGACCTAGGAAAGTTATCTTAGACACTATCATCCCTTTTTTTCATCCCATTTCTCTTTTATCACTCCCTCACTCCTATGGAAGACAATTTTGAACAAGTCCGAACATGGGGAACTTTTCCCTACATTGATCACCCAACTCCATGTGTGATGTAAAATAAATATCATAATTTCTATTGATGGGATCATAATCAACCTAATAAACCACAATTTTTTAACTCATATTAACCCAAATACAGTCTAACATATAATGAGTTTCAGTCCCCACAAAGCCAATATGAATACCCTCTTGTGCAATTCCGACAGCTTAATTATTCACTTAGAATGGAACATTTGGATCAACCCCTTTTCCATCCTAATCCACATCCATTACTTGAAAAACTATGTCAAAAAAGGGAAATAATGAGTTTTTAAGTATCATCATTGATATTATAAGTAAAAAACATTGATACAGTTATGGAACTCATTCCCACTCATGTTATCCCTTCCTCATCATTGATAGAAGACACTTTTCTCCCACAAACCTCTCATGAACTTATTTAAGAACCATCTTTTGGATTTGGGATAGATGAAAAATATAATGGAATTTATTAAGGGTCTTTAAATCAAGAGGAGATTGATTTTTTGGATTCAAAATATAAGAATTTTACATCATGGATTGAGTCTCATGAATATAACTTCGTTGAAGGATTTTCAAAAACACCAACCACTAAATCATTAAAAGAAATGACAAACTTTGAGTCTAAAACCATTCCTAACACTGATCTTTACAATTTTGTGTTTGAATATTCTATTCCAAAGGAACCAATTCTATTGAGAAGTTTCGAAAATAAAACTGAGTTAAATTCAATGTTCCAACATATGTATGAAGGTGTTAGCCTTCATGAACTTAAACATATGACCTTTACATCCTCCCTAAATTTTTTATTCTTTTGGAATATCCAAAACCTTCATATTTTCATTGTTTATTCTTTTGTTACAATTAAAAGGGGAATGATCCTTGATGTATTATGAAATACTAGAGACGCATATAGATCCACCATTTCTAATATTCCTTGTATATACCCACTCATTTTAGAAGATAGGATTGTGAAGGAAATAAATTATAAACATAGAATCAATAACAACCTAGTAGAAGTGTTAAAACATGCAGTCTGTAAAAAATATAAAGTTGGAATTGGGTAAGTTGGGGGGAACATGTCGGGCTAACAACATTAAACATAAGCATTGCATGGGAGGAAACATGTGGTTTTCATGTTTCTAATATTTTTTAATTGTCTATATTTTTCAAATTGTATTAATAATTAATTTTATATTTAAAAATATATATATTTAACTCTTAATATGATAGTACCATAGAATGTTGACATGTTCTTATATTATGAATATGGATGGGTATGAAAGGGGAGTGTCATATTCATCAGTGTCTCATTTTGTGATCGTTGAGTAATACCTTACCCAGAAATTTAAAAATAAGACCATGTATCATCAGTTTGTTTTATTTTATTTTTATGTGTTTTTCAGTTAAAATAAAAATAAAAATAATATAAAAATAATTAACAAACTATAAATGGACACTTCATAGGTCATGGTTAAAACCATGTCACAACCGCAGAAGCCATAGAGACATGATCCCAAGACCTAAGGGAGACAGGGGTGCGCTCTTAACACTAACCTACAACTTATAGTGCTTCCTTATTCTGTAATTTTTACATATATACTTATAAATTCATTTTTTATTACTATATAAATATATATATATATATATACATTTTTTTGGTTTTTTTGTTTTTCCTATTTTCCACTAGGGAACACTGCGAGTGACATGGGTATCAAACGACTAAATTGGAGTAGAAGAAACATCATCTTTAACCACCAGGTGACTTCATTCCATGATCCTCATTTTTAGTTTCCTTTTTGAACTCCCCTTCTCTGCCTCTACCCCCTACTAAATTTTCTTTTCTTCAAACACTAGGGATAGTGGTATTTTATGTTAGGGGGGAGATGAAATAAAAAAATTTCCCTTGTGTAAATAAAATTTCTTTTTTGTAAAAAAAATGATTTGAAAAAAAATCTATGTAAATGGAAGGAAAAATTCCTTTAACTTTTAACATGGTAATAAACATTGAAAACCTTGATATTGAATATCATGTAATTTATCATTCCCTGATTCTAATTTTATTCCATGTAAATTTCATGAGCATAAATTTTGGAAAGCGTGGCCATCTAATGTGATATTTTATTGTTTATATTTTCATCCAAATAAAAAGAAGAATCACAATTCACATCCTTTGGATAGTGGGGTATTAGTTTTAGTTCATGGGTTCTTCAAACTAAATAACATAGCATTGGTGATCCTTTTAGTTTTAATATGATTATTCAATAAAACAAAATTGTGCGTAGAGTAATGAAATAACCTAATGTGTGGCTTTCGACACTTGGAGATCATGACTCTATAGTTTTGCTGGCCTAAATTTAGTAATTTTATCTCTATTTGTATTAATTTTACTTTGTTTTCAACTGTGATAACTCGAGATGATTTCCGATTATGTGGGATTCACTATATGCGCTAAGGTCTCTGAGCCTAGGGAGTCATCGTCAAAGTCTCGCTACATGGTTTGACACTATTGAGTTCAATTTCAATTACCATGGAAAAATTGAAAAAAAACAGTAAAATATATATATATATATATAATTGTATACTTATTTTTATATTGAAATGTTATTCCATATAACTCTTCCATCATTTTCCCCTTGAATAAAATTGAACCCCCGTGTCTTTTGTGAGACAGAACACATCATCATACATTATTGAAATTGGATGAAATGTGGCAATGAATTTAGACAAAAGAACAGGCTTGGGATTAGGATATTCTTATAGAACTATCTAGGTTTAAATGATTTTCATGGGTTTCATAGTATTTTGGTATGAATTATTTCGGTAATCATTGTATATTCAAATGATATTGGAAAAGGGAATTTGAATATAAAATTTTTTAGATACATTTTGCTCGGGACTAGAAAAACTCAAGTTGGGGGGTGTGATTAGCCACATAAATTGGCTAATATTCATTGTTAATATTTATAATATTCATGAGATTAATTATTCATAAACATTGTTTTTGTTCATTTTACACATTGAACATTATTTCACATTATGATTGTAATTCGTTTTTAAAGTGCACTATTAGTTAGTACCTATTTAAAAACATACTAAAATACAAAAATGGGATTTATTTTATTTTAATATTTTATTTTCTAGTCACCCATGCTATAAGGAACAACTATTGTTTTTGGATCACTAGAAGATTCACATTAGAAGACCACCAAAGTTGTCCTTGAACCAACAACATTCTGGGAAAAGTAAATCGGACAACAACCTAATTTGGAGACTATACCGGCCAAGATAAAAGCCCAATGATTCTTGAAATTTAACTAAATATATAGGAAATCATGTATAACATTTCATCCGATAGTGACAAGAGGTAATTCGGATATTGTAATAGAGTTCCAGGTGGCCCAATTTGGTGATGAAAATCTGGACCAGATTCTACAGCCCAGAAAAACAGCCCACCATTTTGATAATATTTTGCAAACCAAACATTTATTTGGGATGAAATGTTAAAGGTGGTTAGGAGAAATTCAAAACTCTATTTTATTCTTCTATAGACCACTATAATTCGGCAATCTAGAAGTTCATTTTGACTCGTCTGTTTGGTGGAAGAAAGCTGCCTTCCACTTCGGGTCAAGGGTGGAAAAGTCTAAGTTCTACAAGCTTTCCACCACCCTAAGCTTGTAACGACCCGAAATTTTGAATAAATCTTGTTTCCTAATTTTATGTGTTATTTTATTTTATTTTTATACTGAACAAAAATGTTTCATTTGATAACATGATTATAATTAAAATGAGACCGTTGGGTTTTGACTATTATATGACCATTGGTCAATATGACCGTTGGAAACTAAACGTTTTGATTTTTGTCTCTAAATACAAGTAATCTTGGTTAATTATTATAGAAAGAAGATTATATGGCCTCGCCCAGTAGTCTTGGACCGATTGAAGCCCATCTAATAGATCTTGGGAAGGAGTTAGCACCACTGGGCTTTGCTCTGGACCAAACCCAAGCCGAACTTCATCATGTGAAGCTAGAACAGAATCGCCTTCGTGAGAAGTTCAACCTGATAGAAATTACTACTTGTGAGATGATGGCCGAGCCTCCCTCAGATTCTCTCACCTTAGCACACCTTACACTTAGTTCCTATGCTGGAAGGATAAAGGGCTATTTAAGGAGACCGTAACTACCTTGTGTAATCAATTGTTTTAAATAAAAATTGTGATTTCTTCTTATGATGAAGTTTATGAATTTTTAAATGACTGGATAAATATAGTTTGCATATTTTTGATGAATTTTAGAAAATAGATATTTTAAAAATGTTTATTTAAACCTTAAATAATTAAGAATGTGTAATGATTTTCGAAAAATGGTCTTTTACAATTATTTTCAGTACGAAATTTAGAGTCAAATAAAATCAACTTGATTTTTGATGAATAGTAAATTATGAATAGTGATTTTATGCTTAGGATTAGTAATGTGACCAAATGGATTAGTAATCTCACTTAAAGAAAGTATTAATATAATCTAGGCACCTTGATTAAGTAACGTGATTCAATAAAATGGTTAAATAACAGTTTCATAATTTTTTTTTCAAGTATTAGTTTTTTAAAGTGAATTGTGATTTTTAATTAAAAATTAAATTAAAAATATTTATAAAAATATTTTTATAAAATGGATTTCATTTTTGAACTCAGAGCACCGATATTATGTTATGGTAATTTTTGGGATTTTTTCTGAAAAAATTGAATATTCGGTGAATAGTGTATTTATTTAAAAATAAAATTAAAAATAGTTAGAAAATTATTTTTATAAAATTTAGTTCATCTTTTAAATCAGATCATTGATATTTGGTTAATGTGGCATTTTGGGATTTTTCTGAGAAAGTTGAATTTTCAGTGAATAGTAAAAATACAGTTTTAGGGTTTCTGTATGTTTAATGACATCATAAATGTTTCATGATGATGTCATGAGATATTTTAAGGGTTGGCCAACCAAAGGTGACAAATTATTGTACTGGGGGCCCCATGTGGCCTAACATCATTGGAAATATCATGGGAGAGCACATGGTTTTGAGAAAACCACTTTTGAGGTGTCCCTTGGCCATTAATGCCTTGTCCCCTCACTTTCCCTATAAATACCAAGCCCTCCTCTCATCCATTCGACTCCAAAACCATCCTCAACGATGTTTGGGTCTCCTTACCTCCCAAGGAGTCCTCCCAAGGTGCCCCCATGCCCTCAAGCTCCAAACCTTTGAGTTTTAAGAGTTACATTTTATGGTAAGGGATCCGACCCCTCTCTTTCTTTTCAGGTGATCTCTTTTATGTCATTTCTTTTATGATCCATGTTATTATGTTGGAGGATGTTCTTTTATATTAAATATACAGTCCTTTTTATGTTCATATGATGAGATACCCCCTCTTACTCTCATAATTTCTTTTTATGAATGTTTAGGTGACGCTGTTAGGCTGCCGAATTTTTAAGGGATTCTTTCACCCTTCTCATTTTTAAGTTCTATTTTCTTTTCAAGTCTTTCAAGTTACTTTATGTTGCGGTATGATATCTATATCTATAATACTTAAAACTTATGTTCATATTATGAGAGACCATTTTTAAACTCGTCAATTCATTTTTGTTGAAGTTTATGTGGCGCCGTTAGGCTGCCAAATTTTTAAGGGATTCGTTCCCCTTTCTCATTTTTCAAAGTTCTACTTTCATGTCAAGTATTTAAAGTTCCTTTTTATTATGTTGGGGTATGATCTCTATATCTATAATACTGATATTTTATGATCATATGTTGAGAGACCCCATTTTATCTCTTCAATTCAGTATTTTGAAGTTTTAAGTGGCGCCGTTAGGCTGCCGAATTTTTAAGTGGTTCTTTCACCTTTCTCCTTTTTCAAAGTTCTAATTCCATGTCAAGTCGTGAAAGTTCCATTTTATTATGTTGGGGTATGATATATATATCTATCATACTGATCTTTTATGTTCATATGATGAGAGACCCTATTTTATCTCATCAATTCATTTTTGGTTGAAGTTTATGTGACCTCGTTAGGCTACGAGATTTTCATAAGAGAAACCTAATTTTTGTCTTCCTTCCATATTTTTCATTTCAATTGGTATGTCCATAAAATTTCATTACCATGTTCATATATCCTTCATATTCTGTCCCTATACTGTTTTATTGGTCATTTATGATTGTTTGACCCATGTCCCTCCTCTTTTCAATGTTTTCTAAAACCTCGTAACATAGTCGTTATGCTGCAGAATTTCCGTCTCAAAATATCTCTCTCTTTTTCTAACGTTATTTTATTTTATTAAGTGAATACTCAAAGAACTTATTTATATAGGGGTATTCACATATATATCAAAAATTTCTATTTTAAATTCTGGGATTTACATACATGAGACCCGCTCTCCCCTTCCGTGGGTTTTAAAGTGACGTAAAGATCACGTCTTTAAAGCAGTTTTGAAAACTTTATGATTATGAAATAAAACCCATTTATTTTATGCTATATGGGTTATTTATGAAATATTTTATGATGATATATGTGTATAACATGATAATAAAGGAAAATTTAAGGGTGCGCCTTGATAGCGCTCCAATGCATTGGGTAATGATGTAACCACTAGAGATTACAATTTTCACGATATCTTGGTGAATAACCTTGGTAATTTTCAAATGACACCTTGGGGATGGACCTTGGTGATATGTTCATGATTTTCTATGTTAAATGTTGTAGCCACATCTTCAAGTTATGAAAAATGTTATTTTTATTATGATATGCCTCATATATCATTCTCATGCCTTAAAGTTCTTTTCATGACTTTATTGATGTATCTCAAGTTCATATGTAAAATGTTTCGCTTGTTTCCAATAATGGGCCTTCTGCTCACCCTTTATTTTGATGTATGTCCCCAGGTTATGAGATTCAGTAATTAACCTAGGATGAACTTAATGAGAAGCCTTTAAAGTGTTTAAGAATAATGTTTTATGTTGTTTTCATGTATTATGTTCCTGGTTTCCAAGACACTAAACCAGAAAGATCCTCAGTTTTCTGTAATGTAATGAAAGTTTATGTTATAAAAAGGCGGGATGCTATAGATGGTATCAAAGGATGGTTTAGTTATTTGTGGAAATTAGTATATGAAAACTCTAGGAAGAACCCTATAGAAAAGTATAAATATTGGAAATCTTCCTAGTATTTTGGTGAGTATTGAGTAAGGGGTTTCCATGCAAATATATCCCTATCTGGATACGAGCAGGTAGAGATGGCTCTGGCACAGATGTTCATAGGGGTAAAACCTGAAAACACCGCTTTGATCTAGACTCGAATGGGAACTCGTACACGACAACGGGCCTTGCTGCACTCTTGGTTACGACAATCCCGGGGGATGTGCTTTGGTAAATTCATAAGCTTAGTATGAACCATTATTAAAGGAACAAGGATAAAACAAAATAAAGATTCACATAAGAATATATGATCATGGATAACCTATATTGGAACCTAGAGGATCACAAGGTAGGGTATACTTTTCTTCTACAAGTTATCCTTATATGCTTTAAGTTCCTTTTCATGATTATTGGTTAAGTATTTAAGCCTCTAATTATACTTTCTCTTCTTAGTTAATGGTTGGAAATGGAAGAACGTGTCCCAACAACCAATGTGATAGGAAATGCGACGATTTCCATATTAATATGACAGAGATGATTAGGGGATTAAAGGATAATTATTATTTTGGAAAACGTTCACTATTTTGGGGACCCTATTTGATCGAGGTAAATATATTACTACAGTATTTTCATTGAGGAGTAAGGCTGACTTATATTTTGAAGAATCGATGAATTTAAGGTGGACATATAGTAATTTAGGTTACTTATGGGAATGATTAACCTATCATTGGTAAAATATGGTTAGGTTAGGTACTTTTGTTATAAGATGTTAGGAGCGGTTGATGTTGTTTGGATATGAACAATGAAGTTTATTTTGGAAGACTATGTTATAAAATCCTTCTTGTATTTGGGTTTCAATATTAGTTTGGTTTATTTTGAGGAATCTTAAGGACCGTTATTTATGGAATGGTGTATGATGAACTTTGGGTAGTACCATGGAACATTTAAGATTTAAAATTAGTTTCCATTCCTACGGGATTCTTTCTTTTTTTAAAGAGTTGTTTTACCTTACCCTTTCTGTTTTTGGGATAATGATTAAAAATAGAAGAAATAGATAGTTAATCTTTTGTGGATTATGTGATTCTCTAGAAGATGATTCTTGTGTTTTGATGAGACCAAGTAGTTTTTAATGCTCATCATTTGGAGAAAAGATTAGTTTTTGGTAGAAACTTATTAAGGGATGAAAGTCTACATGAAGGTAGGTATATTTTCTTATGTTCTATGTTGTAAATGAATTCCTCAAAATTATGAAAAGGAACGTAAAACAAAAACGTTGCTGGGTTACGTTTCCTACTAGGTAATCAACGACCGTTTACACAAATCATAAGTTTGTAATTTTCTTATGGTTAACTTTCTCCTAATCGTGTTTTCTATCACTCTCCCTTAGAACTTGACCCTTTGTTTTCTCCTCCATGTCCATGTTTTCCGACAGGGAATCCTAGTGTGGGTTAACTCGGGTGACTTTTGTACTTTCCTTTCTTTCTTTTAAAGTAATAGTTTTACTAACTCCTTTTCTGATGTGGGACTTTCAATGAAATTTCAAAACCCAATTTTTCTTAAAAAAATTGCAAGGACGCAATTTCTTAAGGGGGGGAGATTGTAACGTCCTGAAATATTGAATGAATCTTGTTTCCTAATTTTATGTGTCATTTTATTTTATTTTTATACGCAACCAAAATGTTTCATTTGATAACATGTTTAAAATTAAAATGAGACCGTTAGGTTTTGACTATTATATGACCATTGTTCAATATGACCGTTGGAAACAAAATGTTTTTATTTTTGTCTCTAAATACAAGTAATCTTGGTTAATTATTATAGAAAGAAGATTCGATGGACTCGCCCAGTAGTCTTGGACCGATCGAAGCCCATCTAACAGAACTTGGGAAGGAGGTAGCACCCCTGGTCTTTTCTTTGGACCAAACCCAAGTCGAAATTCATCATGTGAAGCTATAATGGAATCTCCTTTGTGGGAAGTTCAACCAGATAGAAATTACTACTCGTGCAATGTTGGCTGAGCCTCCCTCACATTCTCTCACCTTAGCACACCGTACACTTAGGTCCTATGCTGGCGTGATAAGGGGATATTTAAGGAGACCTTAACTGCCTTGTGTAATCCTTTGTTTTAAATAAAAATTTTGATTTCTTCTTATGATGAAGTTTATGAATTTTCAAATGACCGGATAAATATAGTATGCATAATTTTGATGAATTTCAGAAAATGGATATTTTAAAAATGTTTATGTAAACCTTAAATAATTAAAAATGTGTAATGATTTTTGAAAAATGGTCTTCTACAATTATTTTCAGTACGAGATTTAGTGTCTAATAAGATCAACATGATTTTTGATGAATAGTAAATTATGAATAGTGATTTTATGCTTAGGATTAGTAATGTGGCCAAATGGATTAGTAATCTCACATAAATAATGTATTAATATAATCTAGGCACCTTGATTAAGTAATGTGATTCAATAAAATGGTTAAATAATGGTTTCCTAAATTATTATTCAAATATTAGTTTTTTCAAGTGAATAGTGTTTTTTATTAAAAAATTAAATTAAAAATATTTAGAAATTTTTTTTTATAAAATGGATTTCATTTTTGAACTCAGAGCACCGATATTATGTTATGGTAATTTTTGGGGTTTTTTCTGAAAAAATTGAATTTTCGGTGAATAGTGTATTTATTTAAAAATAAAATTAAAAATATTTAGAAAATTATTTTTATAAAATAGAGTTCATTTTTGAAATAAGAGCATTGATATTTGGTTGATGTGAAATTTTGGGATTTTTCTGAGAATGTTGAATTTTCAGTGAATAGTAAAAATACAGTTTTAGGGTTTCGGTATGTTTAATGACATCATTACTATGTCATGATGATGTCATGAGATATTTTAAGGGTTGGCCGACAAAAGGTGATGAAGTATTGTAATGGGGGAACCATGTGGCCTAACTTCATGGGAAATATCATGGGAGAGCACATGGTTTTGAGAAAACCACTTTTGAGGTGTCCCTTGGCCATTAATGCCTTGTCCCCTCACTTTCCCTATAAATACCAAGCCCTCCTCTCATCCATTCGACTCCAAAACCATCCTCAATGAAGTTCGGGTATCCTTACCTCCCATGTAGTCCTCCCAAGGTTCCCTTAATCCCTCAAGGTCCAAACCTTTGAGTTTTAAGAGTTACATAGGTAAGGGATCTGACCCCTCTCTTTCTTTTCAGGTGATCTCGTTTATGTCATTTCTTTTATGATTCATGTTCTTATGTTGGAGGATGTTCTTTTATATTCAATATACAGTCATTTTTATGTTCATATGATGAGATACCCCCTCTTACTCTCACCATTTCTTTTTAATAATGTTTAAGTGATGCCGTTAGGCTGCCGAATTTTTAAGGGATTCTTTCACCCTTCTCATTTTCAAGTTTAATTTTCTTGTCAAGTCTTTCAAGTTACTTTATGTTGGCTTATGATCTCTATATCTATCATACTTATAACTTATGTTCATATGATGAGAAAACCTTTTTGGTCTCATCAATTCATTTTTGTTGAAGTTTATGTGGCGCCGTTAGGCTGCCAAATTTTTAAGGGATTCATTCACCATTCTCATTTTTCAAAGTTCTTCTTTCATGTCAAGTCATTCAAGTTCCTTTTTATTATGTTGGGGTATGATATCTATATATATCATACTGATATTTTATGATAATATTATGAGAGACCCTATTTTATCTCTTCAATTATGTATTTTGATCTTTTAAGTGGTGCCGTTAGGCTGCCGGATTTTTAAGTGGTTCTTTCACCTTTCTCCTTTTTCAAAGTTCTAATTCCATGTCAAGTCTTGAAAGTTCCTTTTTATTATGTTGGGGTATGATCTCTATATCTATCAAACTTATATTTTATTTTCATATGATGAGATACCCTATTTTATCTCGTCAATTCATTTTTGGTTGAAGTTTATGTGACGCCGTTAGGCTGCGGGATTTTCATAAGAGAAACCTATTTTTTGTCTTCCTTCTATATTTTTCATTTCAAATGGTATGTCCCTAACATTTCATTACCATGTTCATATATCCTTCATATTCTGTCCCTATAATGTTTTATGGGTCATTTATGATTGTTTGGACCATGTCCCCCCTCTTTTCAATGTTTTCAAAAACCTCGTAACAGAGCCGTTATGCTGCAGAATTTTCGTCTCAAAATGTCTCTCTCTTTTTCTGAAGTTATTTTATTTTATTAAGTTAATACTCAAAGCTCTTATTTCTACAGTGGTATTCACATATATACCAAAATGTTATATTTTAAATTCCGGGATTTACTTACATGAGACCCGCTCTCCCCTTCCATGGGTTTTAAAGTGACATAAAGATTATGTCTTTAAATCATTTTTTAAAACGTTATGATTATGAAATGAAACTCATTTATTTTATGCTATATGGGTTATTTATGAAATGTTCAATGATGATATATGTGGCTAACATGATAATAAATTCAAATTTAAGGGTGCACCCTGATAGCACTCCAATGCATTGGGTAATGATGTAACCACTAGAGATTACAATTTTCACGATATCATGGTGAATAACCTTGGTAATTTTCAAATGAAACCTTGGGGATGGACCTTGGTGATATGTTCATGATTGTCTATGTTAAATTTTGTAGCCACATCTTCAAGTTATGAAAAATGTTATTTTTATTATGATTTGCCTCATGATTTCATTCTCATGCCTTAAAGTTCTTTTCATGACTTTATTCATGTATCTCAAGTTCATATGTAAAATGTTTCGCTTGTTTCCCTTACTGGGCCTTCTGCTCACCCTTTCTTTTGATGTATGTCCCCAGGTTATAAGATGCAGTAATGAACCTAGGATGAACTTAAGGAGAAGACTTTCAAGTGTTTAAAGAAAAATGTTTTATGTTGTTTTCATGTATTATGTTCCTGGTTTCCAGGACACTAAACCTTAAAGATCCTCAGTTTTGTGTAATGTAATGAAAGTTTATGTTATAAAAAGGCGGGATGCTATAAAGCCTACCATAATCATTTGGGATGACTTTCACTATTGGAGGCTCTACCCAATGCTCCTAAAATTCTTATTTAAGGCAGCGGTGTTGGAAGATTTAACCATCTTTGAGCTTTGATTCATTTTAATGTTATGCTACCAATTTGATGTTGTAATCGCATTCATTCAATGGTAAGTTATTGAATTACCTTATATTTTTATAAAAGTTCTTCATATTCTCTTTTTATATTCTTTTACTTATCACTTTTATACTATTTCGTCATGGTGTGAACTTGTTCACACCAAACCTTCTGAGATTATCACACAGTGGTGGAGTGATTGTTATTTCATTGTTTTTTTACTTCTCCAATTCCTACTTCATGAGTCTACCTACGGCTTCCATTGAAACCATAGGATCAATGAAGGGCTATCCTACTTATGGGTTGATCCAAGGGAGTATAAAGGGGTTGTATTTGATGTTATTTCTCACTCCATTAATGTATAATAACTTCTTTTAATTGAAAATTTTGTTTGAATATATTTAAACTCCTTCATCCTTGTTGAATTTAAGGATTCACACTTCAAGTGATAATACAATACTTTACCTTAGAGTGCTCAAAAAATTGATCCTTAAAGTGTATAGGTGATTAGTATTAAGGTGTGGGGGTATTAAACCAGTAAGTATTAAGGTTTTTTGATCTTATTAAAATAACTCATCTCAAATATAAGAAATTGAAATAGTTGAAAAAGGAATGCATCCAATCCACCCCTTCTGAAAACCTAGTATCAACTCATTATTTTAAATTTAATTCACTTAATACTCTTAGTTTTCACTTCAACCTATCTAAAATCAGCTCAAATATGGCCACTTCATATCCAAGAACTGTCTATAGAATGTACATGTCTATAGGTTTCTTCTTAGGTATGTGAGGATTCAACAATCCAAACTAAACTAAAAGTTACCCATTAATCCTTAAATCTAGTGTAAATTGGGGCGAGACTAGTAGAAACCAACTATAAGTTACTAGAGTCTGGGTCATTACATTGTTTTCCTTCAACTACTGTATGGTTATTAATAACAGTTTGTTTATTACTCTTTCTTAAAAAAATTGTTTGTATATTATGTTTTAAATTGTGTATGTTTCAAGGATTCTTATAATAAGTATCAGTTAGTAATAAAACCTTTACTATAGAGATTAATTTGATTATCATAAATAGATACAAAAGAACATCATAATAAATTCATAATAGATGATCAATAATATAGTAATGGATTATATAAACTTTGGGGATACATATCATATCTAATGTGTTAGTATATAATGATTTGTAATCTATTATATTATAATATAATATTCATGTATAATATCATATGTGTTTATACTGATATCAATTACATATTAAATGATATGTTACATATCAGATATAATATGTTAGTATATTGATGCATTGTAACTGAAATTAGTTGTAATTTTTTATGATCTATAAACTAATAGATTATAGTATAAGATGTATGTTTATAATCAAATGTATATATATTGATATCAATTACATATCAGATGATTTGTTACATATCAATGTTATTTATTACTATATTGATGTTATTTAATTTATATAAGATGAAATTTTATCTTTTAGTAACATATTACTGGAATTTTATATATGTGATCTAAATTATATTATATATGATGATGAACATATACTATACATGAAACATTTTAGATTGGATCTGTTAGGGAACCCATCTACTATAATAAAATTTTTAATTTAAAGTTATGTCAAATATTATATACAATTTTCTTTAATGTTATATATGTTATGTAAATCTCTTTTTAAATATATAAATATTAGGTATTATCTGTTATCTATACCATCTTCTAGTATATATATTTGAGGGATACATTTGTTAACAAAATCATCAAAATTACATATGATGATCTATAAATATAATCTTTAGTATAGTAGAGAAATATATCAAACATTTCAAGACCCCCTCCCTATAAGGATACCACCCTAGACTAGAAATGAAGAAAGAGAGATAATGACCTGCGAGTCCCACCTTTAGTAGGCCTCAAGTTGGTGACTAGAACTAAGGGTATAAAAACATCATGTATGGGGGGTAATACCCTCTATAATTATATAGGCTCAACAGCTATGATGAACCATCCACAAATATCCATAAGAAATATTTATAAGAAAACCAAAAACCATCCCACAATGCATTTATAAATAGAAATTATATAATAAAAGTTTACGAACTAAACACCCAAAAGTAAATATAACAAAAAACACAACAACTTTCAAGGATCTGTGGTGTTATGGTCCATCACGGTCCACAAAATACTCATAGAAACCTGAAAAATAGTTTATATATTTAGGGTGAGCATACAAGTATACTAAGTAGGGAAACAATTCTCTCGTGCACATGTTAAAGAAGCATACTAATTCCCCTGTGAGAAAACAATAGATCCTCACCAAGGAATTCTCCCCAAATAACAAAAACCAATTAATATAATATAATAGGGATGATATTGGTAAGGGTAACCCATACCAACTTCCCAATATTATTCCACTCTAACATACAACTTCATACATCTTGGATCTCCCATCTCTTCTAAATAACACACCTCCCCACAAGGACAATCACAAAACACCTCACATGTTGACAAATGGGCATGTCGCCCCACAAGCATGGTCATACACAGCTCTCCCAAAAAATACATGGGATAACACCCCTCCAGCATTGTCACGTTTGTCCGGAAAACACATGGACCATCACAAATCATTCCGAATACACCTCTAACACATATCACCTCACCCAAAAACACATGTTATATCACATCTCACACAAAGAAACCTGGCCAATCACAACCACCATCAGAATCAATAACAGGCCTCTGTCCATCACATCGTGTTCCATACCCACAATGCATTAATGAGAGATCAGGAAAGAGTAGGTAACTATCTATTCTTACTCCCCACTATATGTTGAAAAAACACCCCCTCATGTCTATGCGGGTGTTCGTTTCATAGTGGTCAATGTGGGTGGGGTGTGTATAGATATCACAAGAATGTATAGTGTGTGTGTGTGTGTATATATATAGAAGCATGAAACCTCATCCTATGGGTTTTAAAAAAAACTAACCATTTCACATAACCATCACTTTTTCTACTACTTCTAAATGCATTTATTAGTATCTGAAACATTCATTTTAGATGGTGAAGATCCCTGACAAGTGGCTTCACATTTTACCCATATTTAACACTCATTCATTTAATTATTTAGCATCAACCCGCTTTAATCACACAACACATAATTATATTTTTTATTAACTGATCACATCTCATTAAAAAACCAACATATTCCATTTAAATTGTTAATAAGAAATTATTCACTCATTCCATCAATACTCATGCATCTAGAAAAAAACAACCACATCTTCGCTAACCCAATAACATAGCCAAAAAACCACCACCTTTCCACCCTAAAATAACATCCAAAAAACCTCATCACTACCACCCCAAAATTTTCCCTAAACAACCAGATCCTTACCAACCCAAAGGTTCTGCCAAATGAACCACCTCCTGGCCGTGCCAAAATCACAGCCCATCAACCACAACCTCACCACCCAAAAAGCATAGTAAAATTAACCACCTCTTCGCCACCCTAAATTTTTGTCCAAATAAAAATTAAATATCCCGACACCCCTTTTAAAATATACACTTCCATCCCACATGAATGAACACACATCACAACACATCAAGATCAATTTTTACATATTTACAAAGGGACTTTTATCACATTTCTCTTTAATTTAGGAGTGTTATCACACAAATAAAATATTCTACGGAAACTATTTTTATTATCCAAGTATACGTGGTTAGAAAATTTCTATTTTACCATAGTACCAAACAATCACAACGCAAAAAACAATCACAAGCCAAAACAAAAAAAATCCCCCAATGACCACAATCTTTAGCAGGACATTAATCTCGAACAATTCACAATATCATAATAACAATAAAGCTATATAATCATGTGAACAAACCCGATTTATCCCTTTAAATTTAAATTATCCATTTTCATTTATCTTTAAATAATTTATCACCACTATAATCCATATGTAAAAATTGTAACCACTCCCGCATGATGCGAAAATAAAGAGAAACCAAGGAAAACCTACCTCAAGGAAGCTTTTAAACTTCTTGCACACTATAGGGAGAGGAAGAATTCCCATGAACCCCAACTACCCAACAAGAACCATGGATCAACCTATACCGCACAAAGGATCCTCCAAAACATAACCCAAACCATCCAAAAAAGAAAAGAAATACCATTGGACATAATCTATAAGATAAAAATTGTAGAAAATGGATGAGAAGGAGAAGAGAAATCACTACAGATCAAACATGGAACACCAATGAATTACCACTTGGATCAATGAATCAATGAGAGAAAAAAAGATCTTGAAGAACACCTCGAGGAACCTAGGGTTCTCACAAAATAAGAAGAAGAAGAGAGAAAATATGAAGTAATAGAATTTATGCTAAAAATAAATTTTAAAACTACAATGGATTAGGGTCTTACATGATGTGTAATCCACTTTTACGTTGTGTAATCCCTGGAGTTCAATTACCATTGAAAAATGTGTCACCAATTCATTTTGTTATTTATTTTTAAACCTCAATATATTACGCACTGTAAAACCCTTCATCACATCGTGTAAAATGTTTACACATCATGAAACCTCCCTAGACACACTGTGAAACTTATTTTCACATCATGTAATCCACTTACACGATGTGTAATTTCCCTACTTGAAGCCTTTAGTAACCAGACTTCTCCATAATCCCTGTAATCATACTTCGAACACCCCCAACAATGAAATCCATCAATGTAATGACCGAGAAGGCATGAATCACTAAATATGATACCCCTTAAATGATTCTCACCCTCGATAATCCAAAACCAAGCCAAGAAGGAAGGGGGTCTGAAAAACAACCACATGAGATAACTCTTAAGGATATGGTCACCTCAAATGCTACCACCATCCAAAAGCGCCAAACAAAACACCCTAAAACATCTCACACAAACTCATCATCATAAAACCAGAACTACAAACCATCTATCCCACACAACCACACTACCACATCACCACTTCAGAAATATATCAATCAACACAGATCCTAAACCAATAACCACTAAAACCAATGAACTGTACTATCCCAAACACATGAATTGGAGAATTGCATCTTCCATGTCATGATACTATCTACTATAGGTGGAAATGACTCACCCACATGGTTTAATGGAATCGCAGTTAATGATTCGTGATTAGGAATCTAGTCCCCCCTTTTCATATTTAAGAAATTTATCCCATATCACACTACACATGTCAAAAACCAAGGAAAACAGTTCATCTCCTAAAACAAACAGATCAAAACATAACATCGCAATGAAAAAAAATTAAAAATCAGAACAAATTCAGGTAATGGGAACACATCTGCATTTCTCACTCCCTTGTACTATCCTCTGGGACAACATGCTTCCACAACACAAGAACCAAAGGAATGGTCCGTCTACACAACAGCTTCTCTTAGAGGTCCTAGATATCTATTGGCCATTACAAAACTTCACTTCATCCTCAGTATCAAACTCTTTCTAGATAATTAAATTGGATTCTTCATTAAGATACCGAAAAAGATGAGATATGTGGAAGACATCATGGATCTTTTCCAACAATGGTGGAAATTCCAACTCATAATCCACCTCCCCAACTCTCCCCAACACCTCAAAGGCCTAAAAAACATGGGATAAAGCTTACTAATTTTCCAAAACCTCCACTACCCATATCGAGGGGATAACGTCAAGAAAATGTGGTCCCCAACATCAAAATTCAAGGGCCTCCTCTTTCTATTAGCATGCGACTTCTCTAGATTCTATGCTTCTTTCCCCCTCCCACAAACAAACTAAAATTTCTCTATCATTCTCTACAATACATTAGGACCAAGAGCAGATGTCTCTCCAACCTCTATCCAGCACAATAGATAGTGACAATGTATTAAATAAAATGCCTCAAATGTATCCATTCTAATTGATGAGTGATAACTATTATTATAAGAAAACTATACCAAAGGCAGGGGTCATACCTAAGATTCACCAAAGTCCAAGATGCATGATAGCAACATATCATTCAAAATTTTGATAGTCCATTCTGTCTGCCTATCTATATGTGGGAAGAAAGAAGTGATAAGGTGTAACAAGGTGCAAGAAGAATGCTAAAATACTCTCTGAACTCATGAGTTAAAACATGTGTCCTAATCCAAGAAGATGGTACTTTTAACTCTATGAAACCACACCAACTCATCCAAATATATCTTAGCCCAAGAATCTATTACAATAGACTTCTTGATCACTAAGAAGTGGGCCGCTTTTTTCAACCAATCCATTGTAACCGAGATAGCATCACAATGTCCCTATGATCTGTGTAATCCTTGGGAAAAATCCATTGATATGTCAACAAATTTACACTCTGGACAGTCTAAGGGATAAAAAAACCACCAAGAACATGATTAACAACCATTAATTTCTAGAAAAACAGACACTTAGCCACAAAATCTTCCACTACCCATTTCATCTCAAGCCACAAAAAACTGCATCCTCGAGCCATGGTACAATTTGGAAATTCCTTGGTGTACTACCAAAGGTGAGTTGTGAAACACATGAATGAAACCATTGAACAGTGTTCCCAGAACAAACAAAATTTAGAAAAAACATCCAGTTACAACCATCCTCTGATCATCCCTCCGGAATATCACCATGGCCAACACAATCATGCATCATATTTTCCTCCGAGTCTCCCCACAGAGACTCCTC
This sequence comes from Viscum album, assembly GCA_963277665.1. Lineage (NCBI taxonomy): Eukaryota > Viridiplantae > Streptophyta > Magnoliopsida > Santalales > Viscaceae > Viscum > Viscum album. Next base: position 376,810,359 of record OY728142.1, read on the forward strand.
CACCTCTTGCCTCAGAGAATAATTAACCATAATCTGAAACAAACTTCCTCTACCACCATCCACTCTTGAATCTATGTGAAAGTTCTCCAATTCACCCAATTTTCTCCCACCATCCATAGACTCCTAAACAACAACCTTCCATGGAATCTAAATCAATTATTAGTACACAACATTCCCCTTTCTTAAGGTGTATGTGATTTTAAAATAACAATCCTAAATAAATTCCATCCACATATACTTTCTCAAGTTCAAATCACATTGGGAAAACATATACCTCAAACTCTTGTGATCTGTGAATAGAAAAAAGCTCTCCTTAATGAATTAATTCCATTATAGTTACAGTGCAAACACAACTGCCACTAGATTCTAATCATGGGTGGAATAGTTACGTTTGTGTGGGAGAAACTGACTAGAACCAAAATAGATCACTTCCTTCTACTACATCACCATGAATCCCAAGCATATACCGAAATATTGACAAAACACCTCAAACAACACACCCTCCTCTGATACATGAAGCACGGGTGCCCGAACTAAATTCCCCATTAAGAAATCAAAAGCTTCCTAGAACTAATCACTCCACACAAAAAACTTGTTCTTTCCTAGAAAAATCTATCAACAATGTTGAAACTTGAGAGAAATCAGTTACAAACCTACAATAATATTCTACAAGGCTAAATAAACTGTGAACCTATTCCATGTTCTTGGGTTCTTACCAAGAAACAAATTCTTTAACCTTCGATGGTACTACTTCCATGACCTTATAAGACACCACATGACTGAGGAAATGAACCTCTCATGTCTAGAACATACACTTGAAAAAATATCCATATATTTTTTGGTGTCGAAGAACATGAAATAGGGTTCTGAGATGCTCAACATGCTCATACACTATCTTCAAGTAGATTATTATATCATTAATGAATATAATGACGAACCAATCTGGGAACTCGTGGAACACAAATTTCATAATCCTCATGAACAAAACTGGTCTATTTATAACACAGAATGTCATGACTAGAAACCCGATATCCCCATACCTACACTTGGAGGCAGTCTTTGGGATATCATCCTCATTTACCCTCAATCGGTTATATCTAGATTGTGTATCGATCATATGAATCCAACTCACCCATCTTAGATGTTCAGAAAGACCATATATCCTTGAAATAAGTTAATGGGTTTTCACCATCACCAGATTCATCATTTAGTAGTATATACAGAATCATAGACTACCTTCTTCCTTCTTGGAGAACAAAACTTAAGCACCCCATGGAGACACAATAGTCTAGAAAATATCCTTCTTTATTAGATCATCTATCTGAATCCTCAACTCACGTAACTCATTAGGTTCCATTCGATAAAGAGAAATTGAAATTGGAGAAGCATAGGGATGAAATTCTATCCTGAACTCAACATCACGTCAAGGGGGTAGCATCACAACCTATTTAAGAAAAACATCCAGAAAATCTCGAAAGACCTAGGGAACCTCCACCATATCAACATACACATATTCCACTGACGACTCATCTAACAAATAAAGATGAGGCTCTACACTCCAACTACCCACATAAAATCTCGTCTCACCAACGAAAACCACTAATTGTCAATGAAAATATGAAAACATGACTCCACTTCAAAATAATTCAATAACAATATGTACGGAATACAACTAGTCCATGACAAGGATGATATTATATGGATGTATTTGTAGAAAGAAAAGATCCCCATGAGAATGTTGTGACCCCATCATCAGTCTACACCCCTCGAACACATCAAACATGATGGTCTGGCCTCCAAATAGTGTACTCAATAACAAGGGCATATGAATCCTCTCTATGTCTAGTCCCATTTCATGGCCCATAGAAAGTGAAACAAAGTAGTTTGAATCTTCCTAATCAGAAAAGGCACAAACAAGATTACTATAAAAACTGATTGTACCTCTGGTAGTCTATGGCCCCACCAGAACTGTTTCATCCACTATATGAAACAAACCACACCTAGACCCTCTACCACTATAATGAAGACCACCTCCATGAAAATGTTTGGGTTTCGGTCCCTGAACATGTGTACAATCCTGAGGCCATCCTCTTCCTTCTCCATCTCCCATCGATGGAACATATGCATGATGCCCCCTTTGTGGATGGGACCTCACTGCAACTTCCACTCAGGCTAGCAATGAACCTTTCCACCCCCAATGAACTGAGATCTCAGAACCAATTGGAACTGGTTCTGGAAATGTACACAAACCCCACGACCAATACATAATGGCACAAAGTTCCGATGAAAATAATAGAATCCGCTGGTTATAAGATGTCTATAAAGGAATATACTAATTTCGACTCCCTTCTGGTCAAAACATTGAAGGCCATGGCACCTAATACCCACCACTAACATCTCTACCCCTTAAAAAACCCTCTTATATCCCCTATCAAAGTAAATATTTTCATGAGTGAATCCTCTAGATCATATAATCCTTATTCGGAACCTCCAGATACATCAGTAATATAAAAATAGTAATTTCATACCAAATAGAAGGATGGAGTGACTCCTCAAGATGTCTTTCATGAGACTCCTCACTTAGAAAATGATCTTTGGAAAAAAAATGAAAAGTTCATTAAACTTGATTACCAACTCTCACACTGACATGATCCCCTGGTGAAGAGAAATAATCTTCTTCCACTTCACTACCTTCATAGTCTATAAAAGGAACTCTTCTCGGAACTCTTTCTAGATGTCATCCCACAAAATGTCTGAATCCTTCCATTCTCCCATATATAGCATCCACCACTGATGCACAAATCTTCACATCTAACTAATTTCCAAATGGACCCAGTACTCCGTTAGGTATTGGATCAAATTGAAAGTGATCTTGAGCTCTTCCATCCATATCTCTCTCTCCACATCCAACAAAATTTCCCTTATACTTTTTAAAGCCTTACATTGTAAATCACACAATGTCTTATTCCATAGATCATCCTCCTCAACCAGATAAACTCTATGCTGATCAAACAGATCATCATGTTGAACCTCAACTACCTAAGACACATGAAGATAATGATAAAGAGCCATATTTGAAAGGAAAACAAGGATGTACAAAACCTAACTTGTATTTATATTTCATTAAGATTTATTTTAACCCATTTTTTCCATTTTTTGTTTCCAAAAACAACCCAATTCAAACAAGAACACAAGTCATTATGATTCATGTAAATTTACTAGGTCTCTATACTGAAAGCATGTCCATATTACTTGTTCATTCAATAATCTTAGATTCTGTGCACTAGATCACGAGGGGGGCCTAAAATCTGGTGTCCTATCCAGTCTCTCTAACCTATGTCAAACACAAAGGTTAGCTGAAACAATTTCTATACCTCCCATGAAATCATCACTGTGCTTATCTCCAAACTCAATCCTATATCTCAACCATCACCTTTGATTCCACTCTATCATGACCCCCTTCCCTCAAAGGATACCCCTCCCGGGATGACAATGAATAAAGGTAGATAGTGACCCTTGAGCTCTGCCTTCGGTAGGTACGGAGTTGGAGACTAGAACTGAGGGTATAAAAATATCATGTATGGGTGGAATTACCCTCTATAATAATATATGATCAGTAGATAAGATGAATCATCCACAAAAAAATACAATACTTATATATAAGAAAACCAAAAAACATCCCACAATGTATGTATTAATAGAACTTACATTATAAAAGCCTCCAAAGTAAATACCCAAAATTAAAGCTAAGTAGTGACATGAAAACTGTAAAAGATTCTGGATAGTAAGGTCCCATATAGTCTGAAAAATCTTTTGGAAAACCTAAAAATATTTTAGATATGTAGGTTGAGTATACAAATATATTCTGAAGGAAAAACAAAGTCTCTCATGAACATTTGAAATAAGAATTCTAATTCCCCTGTTAGAAAACCACATAACCAAACAACACCCATCAAGGTATACTAACAATTCCATCCTCACCAAGGTATCATCACCAAATAACGCAAACAAAGTAATATAATATAATAGGGATCACATCAGTAAGGTTACCCCTTATTGATTTCTAACTGGTATTCTCTCTCACACCCAACATCATACGTCATAGTGCTCCCATCTCATCTGTATACCACACCACCCCACAAATAGGATCACAACACACCTCACCCATAGATACCAGAGCCCACCACCCAACAAGAATGACCACACACATATCACTTGATAACACTAGGGCTACCACCCCACAATCATGGTCACGTCTCATCCAAAAATACCTGGTCTGTCACACCTATCCTAGGAGACACCTGGGACACGTATCACCTCGCACAAAAATACCTACGCTATCACATCTTATCCAAAGACACCTAATCTATAAAAACCACCATCTAAAGCACTAAAAACCCTCCATCCATCACAGGTTGTTCCATACCTACCATTCCTAGAAGAGAGAGTGAAAAAGATTGGGAGCCTAGCCTTTTTTACTCTACATCAAATGTTGTAAAAAACACCCCCACATGACTATACTAGTGTTTAGCACATAGTGCTCAACAAGGGTGTGATGCATATATAAAACATAAGAATGTAAAGTATATATATATATATAAGCACACAATACCATCCTATCGGTTTAGAAAAAAACTAACCAACTCACATCATTGACACTTTTTCTGCTACCACCAAAGGCATTTATTAATATCTCCAACAATCATTTAAGAAGGTAAAGATCCCTGAAAAGTTGTTTCAAATTTCCCCCACATTTAACACCCATTAATTTCATTATTTAGAGTCAAAAAAATTTAATAAAAAACACCATATTTAAATTATTTATTAATAGATATAATCCCATTATCTAAACCAAACCATCTCATTTAAAACATTATTAAACAATTATTTACTCATTCCTTCATTACTCAGACATCTGGTGGAAAACAACCACTTCATTGATACCAAAAAAACAAGACTAAAGGAACCACCTCTTCAATACCCCAACTCACGTAAAAAAAACCACATCACCATTGACCCAAAATCCTGTAAAAATAACCACATCATTCCCACCCCAAAGCACGACTAAACAAACCACCTCTTCACGGCCTAAAAAATTCCAAAAAACCACATCCTCACCGCCCCAAAAGTGTGGCCAAATAAACCACCTCCTCACCACCAAAAATGAACGTCATAAAAAATCACATATCTCCCCACACCCCAATGTATCCATAAACCATCATCCTAAAAGCATGACTACACATCCCAACACATCAAGATCCATTTTTACATATTTACAAAGGGGATTTTATCTGAAACCACTTCAATTTAGAGGTGTTTTCATACAAATCAATGATCTTGGGAAAACAATTTTTTTACCCAAATATAAATGATTACCTAATTTACATTTTATAGTGGTTCCAAAAAATCACAACCAAAACAACAATCATATAACGCATTTCTAGAATACAAAAAAATCACCCAATTACCACAATTCTTAGTAGGGAATCATGATCAAACAATTTACAATATCACAATAACAATAATGCTATAAAATAATGAGAAAAACCCCCATTTACCCCTTTAAATTTAAATTAGTCAATTTCCATTATCTTTAATTAGTCCAGCACTGCCATAATACATTGAAAAAAAAAAAGAAACCCATCTCTCATGATGCATAAATAAACAAAAATGAATGAAATCCTACCTCCAAGAAGATTTACATATTGTTGTGCACCATAAGGTGAGGAAGAATTCCCACGTACTAAAACTACACCACGAAAACTGTAGATTAACCTAGACCACACCATGTATCCATCAAAATGAAACCCAAATGAACCCCCAAACCAAAGAATCTCCATCGAAGTGAAAATTTGGGAAAATAATAGAAAACAAAATAGATGATAATGAGGAGACAACTCACCATGGATCTCTAATGAATTAAAATAGCGATCAAAGGATCAATGTGGGAGGAAAATCTTTTGAATAATACTTTTGGACATGTAGGGTTCTCCCAAAAAAGGGGAAGAGGGGAGAACAACCAAATGAATTATATTTTGGATGAATAATTTTTTAAAACTACACTGGATCAGGGTATTACAATATTTTTAATCCTCTTTCGCATCATGTAATCCCTAAGGTTCATTTACTACTAAAAAATGCAGCACCACTTCATTTTATTATTTATTTTAAAACCCGAATATATTATAAGTCATGAAACCCTTCTTCATGTAATGTAAAATGTTTACACATCATAAAAACTCTATGGAAATGTTGTGAAATTTACTTTCATGTCATATAATCCACTTACACAACGTGTAATCTCTCTGGTTCTAGCCTTTAAAAATTGGAATTCTCTAGATTCCCTCTGAACCTCCTCCGAACATCCTCAAGAACCTAATATAGAAAAGTAATGGACTGGGAAGGAACATTCTATTATAAAATAGATGAATGTTATATAAGTAGATGATAGTATAGTGATAAATACATTAATAAAAAAAATATTTTTATCTTTATCTTATTGTGTTCAATGCAATTTTTAATGAAATTTATATAAAGTTAGTCAATTTATTTTACATCCTATGTAATTTTTAATTTCAATATATTTTATTCAATTCAATTTTTAGTTTACTTTATTTTCATTTTGTCCATTATTTAATTTATTGTATTTGAAGGAAAATATTGAATAAAAATAATATTTTATTTCCGTAAATATTCAATGAAATTTATTTACCACTATCTTCACTATTATTTTAAGCATACGAGTTCTATTAAATTTTATAGGGAACAACCATTAAAGCAAAAATTGGTTGAAATAGATTACAATAAAGTACAAAACTATTCTATGATATGTTCTGTGTCACATAATACAAAACATTCAGATTATTGAATATTAAGGGAATTATTTAGAAAGATATCATGATTTTAGAATAATTTTAACTAGAGAATTCATATAAAACAATTTGATGTGAAACCTCCCCATTTTAGATTCAATTTCATTCAATTTGATAACATAAAAAACATGGTTCTTGATAAAATTATCATAGGTAAAATTTCTTTTACTTTTTTCATTCTCCAATAGTCTATAGTTTTATTTTTTAAATGTGATACTTCTGCTAATGAGAATGTTATATTAGATGTTATTGGAAAATTATATCATCGTCAACCAGTCCAAGGAAGGGGGAAAATAATAGTAGAATGTACCTAATTATAATTGATAAAAATTAAAGATAAATTCAATTTTCCAATTCTTCTTAATAGTAGAATTTTATGATTAAATTTATATTAAATTTACAATTAAATGTTATAAAAGATTAAATATCATCTTCCCTTTGTGAAATGAGTTTCTTGAATTACATACAAAACTATTGAAAGACAAAATTAAACCAACTAACTTTTTGGGCACAGAACCTTTCTATGCAAAGAGACACAATAGTATGTTCTCTCGATATTCCTTAAAAATTAAATATCAAATTCCTAAGAGAATGTGGCATTATTATTCATTATATATCATACAGATTTATTCTAACATTTTAATTATTACCCAAAGAATTTATGTAACAAATCTTCTGATCAATATATAAATTCTTATATTATATTCTTTTAAAAACTCGTGATCTTTTTTATACTCATATTGAATTAGAATATTTCTTTGGTATATTGTCTTTCATTTGTAACATACATTAAGTAAATTTATTTCCACTAGGTTAATGCTCATAGAAAGTTTTTAAATTATAAATTATGATTAATATATGAATAATGTTTATGAAATTGCATTATTAATCTACTTCCATTTCATTGGTATTATCTAAAGTTGATTAAAACTTCCTAAATTAGTGTTTTTTTTTTCTTTAAATTATTTACTAACATTCTTTACTCATTAATATCTAATAATACCATAAAAACCATGTTAAAATAGGAGCACAACATCCAAAATTTGTTCAGTATCATCAGGAACATTATCTATATGATTGATAACAATAAAACAATTACATAAATTAGATCATGCATAGAGGTTAGATAGTAGATTTCATTAGTGGAAATTAAAATTTTACTCGACTCATGAAAATATAGTTGAAACATGGTACTCATTAATGGTTAATTTCAATGATTATAGGCTTAAAATTTCACAATAGTGGGAACCATGAAAAAAATTCAAAGAAACTACATCTGGTATTATGAAACATGAATCATGAATTTCTTGTATAAAGATGGTATATTAATTGAATGTAAAAATTTGGTATAATAACTATAATGAATCAAATCCTTTTATTATTATAACCTATTTTCCCCAAAATTTCATGATTAGATTCATGTTTTATGACTTTTTATAACTAACATGGTATTTCTTAACGATCATTAGCTTTTAAAGAATTTTATTACAAATTACACCTATTAGAATGGATATAACATAATAATTTTAAAACATTTGGTTATAAATATATAATAAAAGTCACATTTATATCTTTAATAAATTGTCGATCCCATTAAATGGTTCATTTCAAAAGTACAATATTATGGAATCTTTTATATACATTTAATCTTGGTATAACTCTAATACTTTTTCTCTCAGATACTGAGTCTAACTACTATGTTGTAAAAATCCTTGATCTATATTGATCGTCATCTTTGAAAAAGTGGTTATAAAATTTATATAAAAAAACCTTGTAGCTAAAATATATACTAATTCGTGTAAATAATTAATATTAATAAATAATTTTCCCATGAATGTACAAATTGTAATGATTTTTTTATAAAATATAAGAGAATAATGTGCTTTAATTTTTTGCTAACCAATACGTATTCAAATATAAAACCATTATTATCAATGTTATAGTGTCATAATTAAATATATAAAATATAAAATGACAATTAGAATAAAATAATTTCAATTTTATCTAGATTATAGATATTGAAGAACAAATTATTGATTTAGAGAACAATTCAAAAGAACATAGAGTATGTCATTAAATCCCATTTCACATAACAAGTATAATTAATTTTGGGGCCTCAATTTAAAATTAATTATTTTATAGGATGTTTTTTTTGATGAAACCTATCAGTGATCTATTTTATCTACTAAACCTATGTTATATTCTGACAAAATTTTAAGCACTATTTAATTTCATATACATTTCAATTTTATATTGAAAACACATTTTATTTATATTATTACCTTAATATTTTATATGCATGCCTTCAAATTTTATTTTGTACCCCTCCCATGCATTATAATATGATTGTTGGTTCTTTTTAATTTATGCATATAATAAGATTAATAGCTTACATTTAACATGATAACTGGTGTTTTTTATAAAAATGTGATATTATAAAAATTATTTTCTAAAAAACATGATTAACCATATTATTGTTTTAATATATCACAATGTGAAAAAAATGACTATTTTTTGAAAAAAATATAGCATAGTATGTATTTTTTTACACCCATAATCAAATTACTGGTTTAATATATAACAATGTGATATATTTTTTAAATTATTTTATGAAAAAATATCACAACGTGAAGTGTTTTTTATACCCGTTCATATTACTATTTTTATATGTTAGTATTTTACTTTTTGGACTATTAATGAAAAAATATTTCACATTGTAAAAAAATAATGTTTAAATATTACTATTTTAATATGTAACAATATATTTTCCATAAGATAAATCATAATGTATTTTTTCCCACCAGTAATCATACAACTCGAATGAAAAACACCATTAATCACATAGTGTTTTTTTATAAAATACTTCACATAATCACATAAAATCTGAGTAATAATATTTTATGTTTTCTTATTATTTTATCTATTATCCCACACTCAAAATATCATATTATATGAATAACTTCAAAAAATACCATTGATAAAAAAATTTCATCATATTATATACATACCTTCACATTATATTTACTTGTCTTAAGATGATCAAAAAAAATTAATTCTTTTAATTTAATTTGGTTGAAACACTTTTTTAACCGATTGTAAATTTTAATTCCCTTAATACTATGAATTATTCTTGCAACTTTATCTGATTTTAGTCTATGAAATTTTTCTCACATTTTACTTAACATAATATTTACAAAGAAATTTATAAACTGAATTTGATTAATAAATATTTGATACAGGTGAGGAATTCAACACTGAATTCAGAAGAGATAGTTCAACATCAGAGGATCATAGAAATTAGTTCAATGAAGATCAATGAAATATGAAAATAAAATTATAATAGAGTGAAAAAATGTCACTTACTATGATCAACTATTTGTTTTGTATTCATTTTTTATGAACCAACTATTATTTACACTTAAATTTATTTATATTTCTATATTTCATCTCTATAATGGTTTTGAAAACTAAAACTTTATGAGAATTTATACAAGAATTTTTGAACGAATGACTATGTCCGGAAAAAGCATGATTTGGGTACTAGTCGTAAGAATAATAATACTTATAGTAAATAAAAAAATATTAATTACTTAAAATTAATTACATTGAGAGGATAAATAATTAGTATGATTTAATATTAAAAGTATTGTTCTTTTTCAAACAACTATTTTTAAAGAATTGTATATTTTTTCTAACTAATTAAATAAACCAATTTTAAAATATTATAATATATTACATAATATATTAACATTATCTAATTTATAAATTTCTATGAAAAAATATTAAGAACACTTAAAAACTTCTTTTTAATAAAAGTTATTTTCTTTATATTTATTTTTAAATACTAAATTTGTAAATTTCAAAATATTTGTTAATATAATAAAATTAATTTTTGAATTCAAAAATTAAAAATTATCTTAGGATTAATTTTTTTTATTTTTCATAAAATTCATAAATTTTCAATGAATAATGAAAAAATATTGATTTTGAAAGTACTTTATGTTTTATGACATTTTCTAAATATAAGAATGATTAAAAATATTATGAAATCCTTTTCTATAATATATATATATATATTTATTTATAATGTATAATAAATCACTTAAAAATATATTTTTTAATTTTTAAAACTCATGTTTGGAATTTTGAAACATAACTAATATTTTATTACAATAAAAATTGTTTTACATATTTTCTTTAATAATTTTATCACGGGGTGAAATTAAATGCTTTATTACTTTTATAGATACATATTTATTTTTTGGTAAATAAAAAATAAATAAATTTCATAAAAATCGATGACATTTATAATATTATATTAATCTTAATATTTAAGCATAAAAATAACCTTTTTTAAAAAGGGTTTTTACTTATTATGTGTGATAATATTAAAATTATTTATTATATCCCATAGAAAGTTTATTTAGAAAAATGGATTTAATATTTGGAATCACTAGTTATATAGTATTAAATAAGGTCCATTGCATTTTTAGGAATTAAGAGTAAATTACATAGGTAACAATTAATTACCTTTGTAAAAACAGATAATAGTAAAAGTAAAAAATATAAGAGTAAAAGACTTTAAAACATGTTAAAAAATGTGTGAAAATGTCATTTAAGGATTTTTTTTCATTACCGGGTTCCAAATTCCATTATTTTCCATTATTGTATCCACATGACCTTTGAATAGTGACGTTAACTTTTACATTAATACAAAAATGAAACTCTTATAACTTATAAATGAAACCATCTCAACCCCACTACTCATCAAAACCCAAGCCCCATATATTTTACCAAACACTTAAAATAATAACTCCTAAGCACTCATAGATGACTATAATAGGTTTTGGTCTTCTAAAATTTTCTCCTATTAAAGCCTTAAAAAATTTGCAATGGAGTTCTTCCAAAGAGTAAGGTAAAATTTTTAGTTACTCTTTTTCATTTATTTTCCTTTCTTAATTATTCTATATCCAATTAATATAATCCATCCATGTTGATATAATTACATAATTACCATAATTATACCAAAATTTTATTATTTTTATTGGATATGAATTTCCCACCTTCCTCTCATCAAATGAAAAAAATTAAAATGTCACTTGTGTAATGCTTGGACTACCTCCTCTATAAGCGATGTGATCTATTTTTCATAACATCATTAAATATATAGTTAAAATGGGGAATTTAATAAATTAATATAATATATAAATAATTAATAATATTCTGAAAATATAAACAAATTCCTACCTTCATTATGTTTTATGGAAAATGATATTGACCCCTGTGTGTATATGAAAACGGTTTCCTCTACGAAGAAATATATTTTGTTTTTCATATAGAATATTATTATTTATAAAAATATCTTAAAATATTATTCAATTCCTTGAAAAAAACTAAATAATATAATTATACTTCTATAAAAATGACATTATTTCAAATGAATTGCCTTCTTAACCAAACCAACCCATCAGTTATAGTATATTCTTTTTTTGTCGTTTTAATCATGTAGATGAAAAATGCTATAAATTTTTATCAGGGATGAATATTGAAACATAAATAAATATATTATTATAAATTAATGAGAATATAGTGTTTTTGAGGTTCAATAATGATTATATTAGTTTTTAACTCATTATTAACGTACAAACTTTTGTTCATGAAATATTACCGAAACAAACTCATCAACTATTCCATCATTATGAATCGTGAATAAAAATATAATGGATTGAAATTAGAGATTTATAAATAATTATAAATTATATATTATAGAAACCTATAAAATCTTTTAAAGAAGCAATTTGTATCAATGAATAATTGAAACCATCTAAACAATCTAAATTTCTAACATCTAATGACGAAAATAAATTACAACTCGCTAATAAATATATGATAAGTTATTATAAATGAAAAAAATAAAATAAAAATAGATATTAATAATGGTATTATATAGGTGATAATATGATTATGTTTATGATATAGTATGTTAAAGGTATTTCATGGAAGTTGGGAGTAAAAGGTAAGCACGAGTCATATGAATTTTCCTTCTTTGAGACATGTTTACTGTATATAATTTTTTTTATTTAAATGGTTTTTATACTAAATATTTTATATATAATATAATTAATTATATATTATTAATTATAATTTACATTCAATTTAATTTTATCTATTTCATTGGATTTTTATTAAAATATTTTTTATGTCACACATCATTTTCTTAACTCAACTTGTTTTTTGGGTCATAGTGATTTTTAACTGGTTTTGGTTTTAAAAGATTTTTTATTATATTATTTAGTTATATTATAATTACTTTACTAATTCATATATATTTAATTAAATTTATTTATTTCATTATTCATAAAATTTTATGATGTTTATAATAATTCTCATTCTCTCTAAATGATCTCTTTTTCTTCAATATCTTTATTCACTCATCTCACAAATGTGCATCATTAATACTTTTGAAAGAACTTGGGTTTCCACTTAGGTATGAATCCTTTAATTTTTAGTCTAAATCATTTCTTTGTACCTAATATGGATTCATAATCGGTTAATAAAGGTCTCAGGGGTGTTTGGAGAATGTTTGGAGCCTGAAACCCATCTTTTTGGGAAAAAATTTACTTGGGCGTATTGTTTAGAGTAAATCATGAGGTAATTCCACATGGTTTGGTAACCCATGCAGATTGTGTTTTTCTGGACACATCCACCTCACATGGTTGGTGAATGACCGTTCAGCCTAACCATGCAAGTTCCCCTTTTTCCTAGGTAACCATGCATGGTTTGTCCACGGTTTGTCCAACCGTGGAAACAAACCGTACACAAGCTAATTTTTGGGTAAATTTACAAAATTTCCCTTAATGATCTATTAAGACAACTCAATCTTCTATAATATGAGATTATATAGGATTAACCTATTTCTCCATAAATTTTTGGCTTTCTAAATATCTAACCTTATAATCAAGAGATCTCCTCATCCAGAAACTGATCGTGATTTCGTTCATCATGTTGGATACGCAATAGTAAGTACTCGAGTCCACCGGAGTCCTTATCTTTATCATTTTCTCTCAACCTAGATATCAGGGTATGAGTGTTTTTATATTTTTCCTAGATCTACTTTGATCCTATCCAAATAAAGGTCCAATACCATAGGTGAAGGATCATAAAAACCCAAAGGTTGGTGGTCTATAACTCATCCATAAAGTTCATAGATTTTGGATTTATCGTGTGGGGACCATCGATTTCATCAGGTTCTATTTATGGAATTAATATTCCTTGATTATACTTTTTAGATCTGGATGGTTATTCTCTTTCTAGATACAAGATTAATTGTTGTTTTTTATGATAATAACATCATCCCTTTCATGTTGAAGATTTTTCCATAGTTGTTGCGTAGTTTTTTAACATGTTTATGACACTTTTCGGGTGTGACATGGCTTCAGCACCATAAGTGTAAGCGTTTCTATATTAATTTATTTGATTTATATTGCTGAAAATTATATTTTTTTTTCAAAAGTGCCACTTTGAGGGTAAACGATAACCACAATACAAGTGGGACCCAGAATACAAGATTCATATAAATTTTGGAATTTAAAAAAGTTAAACCCAACCCGAGGAGGCCCCAGGCCATGAGCCACCCACAACAACTGGTCTTATTATATGTAAGTATTCATGAACCTATTGCACCATCATCTTCCTCATCGCTAGACATAACCATCAGCATTGGTGACCAGAGCAAATGAAAATGAAACCAGAGATACGATCAACCTAACTGAAAAACTTCAAAAATCACCACTAAAATCATAGGATTTCATCAACACCGTCATCCAAACATCATAAAACAGATTCTAGAAGCACATAAAATACATAAAATTGAATATAACCCAACCATAAATGGAACCATTTCCAAAAAATAAACAAAATAATTCAAAGATGGTAGATATCCAAAAAACCAAACCATATCCAAAGTCAATGCTGCAGACACCGATAGATAATCCTTCATACAAAAAATCAATAACTCCATATAAAATATCAAGGTAGACTACCAAGCTCAGATGAAGGCTTGAAATGGTCTCTTGTCTCCCCCTGACTGAACGAGTGCACATCCCAGAGCCTCTTTGAACCCACCACAACAGTCCGACCTAGAGTGTTATGAAGGCACATGAAGCCAGAGCATCGATTCAGACATGACCTCGATAGCAATGAATCCTCGCTAGGACCTCCAACTTGAACCATCGAAGCCACCACCAGCCAAAAGAAACACCTTAAAATGAAAATCAGAAACATCAAGCCTCCAGTGTGAACAATTATATCTTCTATCGAACTGATGAAAGTCACGCCTCCTGAAGCATCAGCAATTGAAAAGTCAGCACATCCTAATGCTTATAGACACAATTGAAGCGGACCGAAAAAGAGGGAAATGGAATGATGAGAATCCAGAGCCTAGATTTAAGGGGAAATGACTCCATAGAAAATCACGATGAAACCAGATCACCAATCCAGACCATGAATCCCCCACCGAGAAAGTGAACATCAAAAAGATACTATGGAGGGATGAGAAATCGAGAAGAGAATAATAAATGAGTGGAGGAAGGGGAGACAAGTAAGAGGCCATAGGCCTCCCCCCTCTAGAATTCCACTAAAGGAAACCCTAATAGGAGAGAAAAGTGGGTGAGGCCACTCAGAGGTGAAAAAATGAATTCTCTTCCCTCCCTTCTTAGGTTTGATTTCTATTGTTAATTGCATAATGGAAAGTACCATATATGCATACCACTTGATCCGCCTAAGGTAAGTGCTTTATATTTTTAATTAAATGTGACTAATTAATTGGTTTCATATCTATAGAACCCATTAAAACATTAATTCATGGTAGTAGAATGACCCTTGAATATGGAATACACCTTAAATTTATTAAATGGTTTCATGCCACTTGGCCTTGTCACACTAATTAAAGGTAAGGCTTGAACCAAATGAAATGATGAAAAGGTTTCATTCTTCTTGACCTTATCACTCTAATAAATGGAATGTCTTGAACTATAGAAGATATTATATGACTTCATAATCAAATAAGAATGGTCTGACTTGATCTTGTCTTGGATTTTTATGGGATAATTCCATGAGCACTCAAGAACCCCATTACTATGGAAGTATACAACTTGCCTAGATTGAGACCCACCTAGATCTCGATCCTTTTCTGTTTTTAGATACCTTGATATGATACCGTAGGATACCTCATGTAGTACTACAGGATTCTAGGTATACACTCCTTGGATCCCTTCAATATCCTTACATAAATCCTTGAATACACTCCCTAGATCCAGTATTGACAAGTATGTGCCATGGTAAAATCCCATCGCGCCCAGGCATTGCTTACTTCCATTTTACCTTGGTCGATCACCATGGAATCGGTAGGTGCCCCATTGTGGAATGTCTTGGATTATACCCCTTAGATTACACTCTTACCCAATGCTAGGATACAATTATTACTAATTTGGTGACCCTTGAGGTCTAAATCACCTTGGTTATTACCTTGGGACATCAGTATTAAATATCATTAATCATGGTTTCCTTGTTACATCTTGGAACATGCACTATTTATACATTCACGAGGTGATGTTATTGATGGATCTACCTCACATGACCTATAAATATAAATTGGGGAATTCTTAATTAATTAATTGGTCCCAAGATCAGAAACCAGTCGAGGGTTGAAGTAGGTACTTTATTATTTATTTATATTGTACTCATTTATCTTATATATGCATTCAAGCACATTGTTATATTTTCATTACATGGGTTGAATGTTATAGACACCGTCAGTGGTGGCCCACTAAGATTTATCTCACACCATATTCAGGCATCGTTTGGTGCCCTGAGTAGATTACATGGTTGCATGTGTTGACAAAGGGAAGAATATGGATTCAAACACTTGATTTATTGT
The DNA here is from genome assembly GCA_963277665.1 of Viscum album. Taxonomy (NCBI): domain Eukaryota; kingdom Viridiplantae; phylum Streptophyta; class Magnoliopsida; order Santalales; family Viscaceae; genus Viscum; species Viscum album. Next base: position 376,827,168 of record OY728142.1, read on the forward strand.
TATTTAGTATCAAGCTTGATAGCAAAGGACCGAGTAAGAAATCATGAATTTTGGGATATTATTTTATTTATTTGACACTATTCTATATCATGTTATGCCTACTGTATTGTAACCTTTTTTTCTTCAGATTTCTAGTATTTGACATATTATCATCTGTTGATGAATGTTATTATAGTTGTCTCCATTATTACAACTATTGACTCTACTTTTCTACTATACCTTATGTTTACTTATATTGATTCCTCTATTTACCTAATTTTACTTTTAACCGCTCTACATCACTTTGTTAATGAGGACATAGTCTCCCCGCAGACACACCCTAGGCCCTCGCAGCTAGTCGGAAGCCTCTGGCATTTAGGGAGATGCACTTGAGGCCATGGGCCCATCAGGCTCGGGGGACCCTATAGTGGAATCTGGGGTCGACACATCATAAAGTGTTATATTAGGGAATTCTTTTATTTATTTACTATTTGGAGACAATATATTGGAGATTAGAAACACTTGGTACTTGTTCATAAGTCATGCTTGGGCATCGCGAACCCATGTTCAAGGTAAAAACCAAGTTTCCTAAATTATAATTGTTGTTATGATTTTTCTTATTACAGTTGATATTAATTCACCATTGGGTTATTGAAATGTTGTGTGGTGTTCGTGATTATCTCTCTATTGGAGGATTTTATTTCATACTTGGCCCCATTATATAAGGGCAAGGAGCATTGTTAAATGAATCATGATAGGAACATAAAATTCATATTTCATGTATATTTCCATTCCATATAGGTGCATTTCACCGAATTACATTTCATGATATGCTTGTGATAACTGTGTGATGTTGTCATAATTAGCATATTCATGTATTACTCTTGGTTGTCATTGAATGATTTCCTATCTCAATTCATGAGGTGTATGTGATCTCATGGGTTGGGATGGGTAATTTACCATGTCGATCCATTATGGTATACATAAATGGTTGTCATCTCTTGTGATAGGTGTATGTGAACTAATTCATCAAAAATGGATATCCATTATAAATGGAATCATGAAATCTAAAATGAATCAGTTGCACATTCTTATCTCACGTTGTCATTTTTATGAAAGGTAAAGGATTGAACATGGTGTTTTAATATAAAATGAAATGAAACTTATACTTGAGAACATATCGATACATGGTTTTCTAAGTGGGTAGTTAGGGTAGAATACCTTGGGTGGTGAGTTCTCTTATGTTAAGATTCCTCTACTGATTCTAACTTTCTTATTAGGTTTTTTCTGAGGTGTGTTATTGGGATTTTTAGACCAATTCTCCCATGAATTACTTTTATTGTATTCCAGGAGGGGGGTGATGACCATTCTTCAGACATGGTGGGACTTGAGCCTCTAATGTTACCTCCAGGAGTGCCACATGAGGAAACACATTTTGTACCTAATTTGAGAACTGATTCCCAAGTTCATGATAGTCTTCTACATCTAATGCAGTTCATACATGGTGCTCCACATCTTGAACCCACAATGGCTGATTGGACTCGTGAGTTCTAGCAACAACATCCTCCTACTTTCTCAAGGTATGGAAGTCCATGGGATTTTGAGAACAATATTAAGGTAACACTATTTATCTTTGAGATACTTCATATTCCTCTATAGAGAATGGTTAATCATTCCACTTACATTCTTCAGAATGTGGCCAAGCATTGGTGGGATGTGATTACCCATGCCAGTTGTCATCCTAGCTTGTTATGGGTTGATTTACAAACTGGATTCTATGATCAGTTCTTTAATCAGGCACTGAGAGATGACATATCCAGATATTTCACACATCTTGAGTATGTTTTTATATAATTTGTGGAATATTCAATGTGTTTCACTGAGTTTCAGTTATTTTCACTACTTCTAATGGGTGATGAGATTTCAGGTGCTAGACGTTTCATGGATGGTCTTCAGTACGCTAGCAGTACACAGATGAATGTATTTTTCCTACCAACCATTTCTAAAATAGTTGATCAGGATATTATCACTGAGTATAACCTGAGGGATGAAAATAGTACCGGGTTTAAAGGATCAGTTTTGTGTCAGGCCAGTTTTTTTTCTGGTGGTAAGAGACATTCCCTCAGGATTTCTCATCATGGTATTGACAATAATAGATTTGGTTTTGACAAATATAAGGTGTCTCATCATTTTGGAATATGGGGTAATTCAAACCATCAATTTGATAGACACCCACTAGAGTGTCGATCTTGTGGTTGTATGGGGAATATTTATCATTTCTACAGGACCTACCCACCGGCTTCCAGTGGAAAAGGATTCGCACCGGATCCACCATCAGGAGTAGGTTATTTTATGCTGTGTCACATGGGGAGTTGGAATAGAATTGTTAGGTCGTCCATGGAGGAGGTTTCGGCCATGGTAGCCAGACCCCTAGTCACCAAGAGTTCTAGCATAGCGGTTTTGATTGTGGTAGTCCATCTATTACACAGGGTTGTGGATCAGTCCAGTTTCATGCGCTGCATCCAATACCTGAGGATCAAGCTGTGGGAACATCTATAGTATAATGTAACATTCTAGTAGACTCTACTATAGTATCTTCTTTATTTGATACAGGTTCTACAAAATCTTTTATTTCTATATCTATTGTAGAATGTCTCGGGCTAGTGATACATTCTTACTATGGTGTAATGACCCTAGATACACAGTTGGAGATTCATACAGAGCACATACTCCATTGTATGGATTTTCCCCTAAGGTAGGAAGTTACCCTTTCTTATGGAACCTATTTTTCCTTGATATGAAAAGCTTTTATGTCATTATCATAATGGACTGGTTGGTTCACAATCTTGATTTTTTAGACTTTTGTCACTATAGGGTATCTTTTACATCACCATAAGGTAGTAGTTATCTACATAAGGGTGAGTGGGATGTCTAGGATAAGAGTGTTTAAAAAATAATCGTGGTCTAAGTGGGGTGATTTCCCAGATTTCTAGTCTCTTTATGTAGGATAAGGTTTTGCTTCAAACTAATTTCCCTCTAGTGGTGGATCCTTTCTGGGATTCTTTTCTCAATGATTATTCTAACTTACCTCCAGAGAGAGGTAGAGTTCACAATTGATCTTGCTCTAGTGTCCATTCCTCTATAAATAATGGCACATATTGATCTTCAAGAGCTCAATAATAAGTGATAGGATTTAGAGTCCAAAGGTTTTATATAGAACAATACATCTACTTGGGGTTCGCCTGTGATTTTCACAAAGAAAGAAGATGGAAACTTACGTCTATGCATAAATTATAGAATGTTTTACCAGCTTACAATCGTGAACTGGTATCCACCTCCTCGAATAGATTATCTATTTGACCATCTCTAAGGAGAAAAGTTCTTCTCTATGATTGGAATGAGATAGAGTTATCATCAGGAGCAAGTTAGACCATCAGACAAACCTCATACAGTATTCCATTGAAAGTATGGTATGTATGAGTACCTTGTTATGTCATTCGATCTTATGAACTCACCTTCCATTTTAAAGGATTTAATGAATATGGTTTCTTATCCCTATTTGGATTCTTTTTTCACGGTCTTTTTGGACGACATCTTGGTGTATTCTCTCACTCATAGAGAACATTCCATACACCTTGAGATCATTATGAGTATACTAATAGAGCATCATATTTATGCCAAGATTTCTAAGTGACACTTATGGAACAACAAAGTCTACTTATTAGATCATATTATCTCAGAATAATGAGTATTTATTTACCCTTAAATGGTTAGTGTTGTAGTTTCCTAGGAGATGTCCAAGAATGAGTCTGATATACAGAGTTTCTTGGGGAATGTCTGGATACTACATGAATTTCATACATTACTTATGATGTCTTTCATCAACTCTTACTAGTCTGAAAATGAAGAGTGTTAAGTTCATGTTGTCAGAAGTGAGAGAGAGAGAGCCTTTCATGAGCTGAATGGGGGGATTGTCTCTACACACATTCTAATTCATCTATAGCCTGGGAAATAATATATCTTCTTTTATGATACATCAAAAATATGATTAAAATAAATGTTGATATCGGAGGAAAAAGTCATTTCGTGTAGATCACAAAAGTTAAGGCTGCATGATAGAAATTACTTGATGCATGACCTTGAGCTAGGAGTAGTTGTCCATGCCTTACATTACTAGATAACTTATCTATTGGGTGAGCACTTTGTGGTGTACACAGACCACAAGAGCCTCAAATATATCTTTTAACATCGTGAATTGAACCTAAGATAGTGTATATGGGTCAAATATCAACAATCCTTTTATTTTGATCATGGATATACTAGTGGGAAGGGAAATGTGGTTATAGATGCACTGATTTAGAAAACTCAAGAACATGCCTTATGGGAATCCAGTGATGAATGGAAATTGATGGCCATATTTTCTAAGCTGCATCTAGAGTTTCATGACTATCCTGAGAAGTCTTACCTCTCATCCTGGTTATCTACCTCTTCCCTCCTTGAGATGGTGAAGGGTAGAAAATTTTAGATCCTGAAGGCTTGGTTTTAATGAGAGTATATCAGGAAATAATCTCCCTTTGAATTGGTCTATGGATAAGAATGATGTGCTATGTCTACATGGATGTATCTGGGTTCCTGCAGATATGAGAGAGAAGTTGATGAAAGATTCCAATTCTTCTCATTATGTTGTTCATCTGGTTATATTAATGATGTATTGAGATATTTGACGCCAGTAGTGGTGGTCTGGGATAAAACATCATATAGAAGGCTTTATCATGAGGTGGTCAACCTATCTGCAAGTGAAGGTGGAGCACCAGAGACCAGAAGGCTTGTTATAGCCACTTCCAGTCCCATAATGGAAATAGTAAAATATTTCTATGGATTTATTATTCATCTTACCGAGGTCGTTGAGGGGTAGAAATGGTATCTTGGTAGTCATTAACCAACTAACAAAATCATCCCACTTCATTCCTATTCAGAAGACTTTTTTTGTTGATGAGTTGGGATGACAGTATGTTCATGAGATCATATGACTACACAGGGTTCCCTCATACTATCATTTCAGATAGAAATGCTCGTTTCACATAATTGTTCTGTCAGGGATTGTAGAAGTCTATGAAAAAACATGTGCTTCTAAGAACATATTTTCAACCTTAGATCGATGGATAATCATAATGTACAATACATGTTCTTGAGGATATTCTCTGATCATGTGTCCTTGATTTTAGTGGTTCATGGGAGAAGAATATCCCTCTTATCAAGTTTTCCTATAATAGTAGATTTTAGGTGAGAATTCATATGGATAATTTTGAGTCCTTATATATTAGGCCATTCCATTCACCCCTATGCTAGTTATATATAGGATAGGTGGAACTACTTGGTCCTCATCCCATTCAGGAGACATCAGAGTAAGTTCAGCTGATCATAAAGTATATGACTATTTCTCTATCTAGATAGAAATAATATGTCAATCACCATTGAAGATCTCTTGAGTGTGAGGTCAAGGGTAATGTTTTTCTTTGGGTATCATCGAGGCTAGGTAATAGATGGTTACAGAAGTATAAAAAGTTTCCACTTCATTACGTAGGGTTGTTTGAGGTTCTAGAGAGATTCTAGACGGTAGTCTATCAGTTGCTACTACCTTAGAGGAATAATGCGATGTATGACATCATTCATGTTTCATATATTCTCTAGTATCATTCTAATTCATCTCATACTTTTTATCCCAAAGAAGTGGAGTTATATTTCGATGCTACCTTTGAGGAGTATCCATTGCGCATCGTCGATAAGAGTACGAAGGCTCTATAAGGATGGTTTGTCCCTCTAGTATGAGTGTTATGGAATCATGGCTGGGTACAAGATGATACTTGGGAGAGGGAAGTTGACATACATGCTGTGTGGCTAGAATTATTCCCAGACATTGTTTCTCCACCCTAGGAAGGTGAACTCGGGTATTTGTTCTTTTAAGGGGGGAAGATTGTAAAAACCCAAGTTTTCATTCATGTATGGATCCTTTAATTTTTTTTAGAAATCTTTACATTGGAACTAATATGGATTCCTAATGGATTAATAAAGGTCACCAGGGTTTTTGGGGTATCTTGGAAGCCTCGAACCCATATTTTTGGGGAAAAATAGTATTGGGGAATGGTTTAGAGTAAACTGTGTTGGAATTCTGCACAGTTTGGAAAACCATGCAGATTGTGTGTTTTTGGAAAAATCCCCCTCATATTATTGGCACATGTTCATGTGGCCTAACTGTGCAATTTCTCCTTTTCTCAGTTAACCATGCACGGTTCTCACATGGTTTGTCAAATTGTGTGATCAAATCGTGCATAGGCTAATTTTGGGGCTAATTTACCAAATCTCACTTTATGACCTATTAATCAACTTCCATATTCCCTACTCTAAGAATAAGTGGGATTAAACTATTTATCTCTCAATTTGGGGTTTTTTAAAGATCTAACATTGGAATCAAGATATCTCCTTCATCCAGAAACTGATTGAGCTTCCATTCATTGGATGTACAATGGTAAGTACTCGAGTCCTCTAGAGCCATTCTCTTTCTCTTGGTCTCTCTAATGAGATATCGAGGTATGAGAATTTTTCTCTTTTTCTTAGATCTACATTGATCTGAGCTAAGTCAAGGGCCAATACCAAAGGATAACGATCATAATACCCTAAAGCGGGTGGTCTATAACTCATCCATAAAGTTCATTAATTTTGGATTTGTTATGTGTGGACCACCGATTTCATCGAGTTCCATTTATGGAATTAATATTATAGGATTATACTTATTATATTTATATGGTTGTGCTCTTTCAAAATACATGATTAATTATTGGTGGTTATGACCAAAACTCCATCTCTTCAATGTAGAAGGATATTCCATAGTTGGTGCATAGTGTTTTGATATGTTTGTGCCACTGTTCGTGTGTGCCTTGGCTTGACCACACTAAGGGTAAGTGTTTATATATCAATTGGTTTGATTTATATTTTTAATTCTCATAATTTCAAGTACCATGATAACGTACCACTTGACCCACCTAAGTTATGTTCTTAAAATTGACAATTAAACATGAATGATTAATTGGTTTTATATCCGCAACACCCTTTACAACATTAATGGAATGTACCAGAATGATCCTTCAATATGGAATATTCCTTAAAAGAATTAAATGGTTGCCTGCTACATGGACTTATAAAACAAATGAAAGGAAAGGCATGGACCAAATGAAATGATAAAAAGGTTGCATGCTACTTGACCTTACCACACTAATGAAAGGCAAGGCTTGAACTGAAATAGATATTATATGACATCATAATCAAATAGTAATGTCCTGACTCATGCTTGCCATGTTTTATGATCGAATAATTCCATGACCACTTAGGAACCCCATTTTGATCAAGGATATGTCTTCATTAGAATGATAACCATCTAGATCCCGATCCTTGTCTATTCTTGGATGCCCAATATGATATCATAGGATATCTTATGTAGTAGTATAGGAGGCCATGGATAGAATCCTTGGATCCCTTCAATTTCTTTCCAAGATTCCTTGTATGCAATATCTAGTTCCCGCAATGATAAGTAGGTGCGATGGTTAAAGCCCATCAGGGCTAGTCATTAATTAGCTCAATTTTACCCTGTTGAGTTACATTGGACTCGGTAGGCACCTCATCGTGGAATTCCTTTCATTAAGATCCTTATATTACACTCTTACCCCATTATAGGCTATAATTATTACTGATTTGGTGAGCCTGGAGGTATACATCACCTTGTTTATTACCTTGGGACATCACTATTAAATATCATTGATCATGGTTTCCTTGTTACATCTTAGAACATTCTCTATTTATACTATCACGAGGAAATGTTAGTGTTGGATATTTCTCACTTGACCTATCAACATAAATTGGTAAATTCATAATTAATGTATTGTTTATAGTCTTAGACACCATTGAAGGGATGAATCATGTACTTGGGTATTTAGTTACATTGTATTACTTTACTTTATATATGCATTCATTCACACTGTTACATTTCCATTACATGGTCTGGATGTTATAGACACCAATAGTAGTGGCCCACTGAAATTTATCTCACACCCTCTCTGGGATCTGTTTGGTATGTGGGGTAGATTGCATCGTTGTAGGTGTGGAAAAAAGGAAGCATAAGGCTCCAAACACTTGATTTCTTACTATTTAGTACAGAGCTTGATAGAAGTTTCCCAAGTTGGAACTCAAGATGGTTGGGATAGTTTTTTATTTCCTTTACACTGTTATGGATCATGATATGCCTATTTTCTTGTATCCATATTTTTTAAATATTTCTAGTGCACAACAAATCATTATATATTGTTAAATGTTATTATAATTGTTTAAGTTATTAATATTATTGTCTCTACTTTTCTATTGTTACTTTTATTTACTTATATTGCACCCACTATTTACCTATGTTTACTTTCACCCACTATGTTACACTTTGGTAATGAGGGAATTGTATCCCCATAGACACAACCTAGGACCTCACTGCTAGTTAGCATCCACTTTCATTTGGGGAGATGCGCTGGAGGCCATGTGGCCCACCGGGCTCAGGGCACCCTAAAGAGGCATCCGGGTTTGGGACATCACTATTTTTAAATAAAATTATATTTTATTTCTATGAATCTTATAATATTTATTTACCTCTTTTTTAATTAAATATTTATCACTCTATTTATTATTTGGCTTTAAATAAATGTGTTTTAAAAATATTTAAAATGATTTCCATGTCATGTTTTTATTTTTATCTTATACTCATTTTTACCTATGAATGTTTTTTAATTATATATTATTTGGTTAATTTAGAATATATTTTTATATAAAAAATCATATTAACTTCTTAAAAATAAATATTTTAAAAATTATGCCAAATTTTTTTACTTTTAGAAAATTATTTGGAATGTTTTCTAAACTTATCATTTTCTTGATTACGCATCCATTTTACTATTTAAAAAATTATACTCTTATAGAGTTTTATTTTTCGAATAATGGTATGAATGACTATATAAAATAATTATTTTGGGTTATTGAATGATGGTATCATTATATATAATACTTAAAATCATTTTATTCATGGAAATTTTAAATGAAATGAAACCCATTTTCTTTCAATGGGTACTTTATGATATAATGAATGATTTATTTCAAGTGGAACACATATATATGGATGATTAACAAGTGGGGTCCTATATCTTCTTCCAATGAATTTTCTTATGTTTTATAACTAATGATAAAAAAATGATGAGTGTTTTAATGATGCGGATTATATACGTTCACAAAAATGATTGTGAACATGATGTGGATTATCTACATTCACAAGATTGGGAATGACCATGATGCATATTATATACATTAAGAATAATAATCATGTACGTGATACAAATTAGTATATTCTAGAGATTGAGAATGAAAAGGATGAAAGCTATCTAGGATTAGAATATTGAGAATAAACTCAATGTAGATACCTCTGTTCACAATGTCAATATTTACTATTCTTATATTAAATCCATAATTTTATGTTATATGATTATGTTATTCTCTGTGGTTCATGATTATTATCTCATGTTTCCCTAATCATATGTCATGGTACATGTTCTCTCTTTTGAAATTTAATATTCTTTTATCATGACTTATAAGAAATTATTATTGTTGTATATTAATTTGATATGACAATTATCCTTGAATAATGTATTATCCTATTTTTATGATCAAACGCTTGATGAAATGTTGTTATGTTTTCCATTATTGTGCGTTTGTGAAACAAACCTATAATTTAAAAGAGGGACATCATATTTGATAATGTACATGACATTAAAAAATGATATTATATTACATTGTGACACCCCTATATATTATGATATATTTCCTTTTAATTAAATTAAATCTCTTCGATAGCTTGTGATGCATGCAACATTAGGTTTAAATAAATTGATACTCTTTTAAAATATTCTTTTGATAATTATATCTTAGAAGTTAAGTTGAAAAGTATAAATAGTAATAACTGAATTATAAAAAATTTATTTTTCACCCTTGTATAAAATAAATTTAATGGTTATCTATTGATTATAAATAAAATTAATCATATTTGAAAGAGAAAGAAATATTTTCTTAAAAATATATTTTTTCTACAAGGTGGATTAGTCATGCTTTTCACACATAATTTAATATTTATTTTAATAAATATTAAAATTTATTTGAAAAAATAAATTTTATTTTTGAAATCAACATGTTTAAATTTTTTTTGGGTAAATATTTTATAATTTTCAGAAAAGATTAATTTTTGACGAATGAAGAAATATATTTTTTTTATTGAAAACTTATTTTTCATTTAAATTATTTGAAAAATAAATTATATATAAAATTTATTTTAATATAAAATTATTTCAATTATATTTCATGTTAACTAATTTAGTTCATTGGAAAAAATTTCATATTTTATTTTGATATTAAAACAATCTCTACATAAGATAATTTTATCTTTGGAAAGCATCTCTTTCATCGTGCCTGTGGTTTATTTTTAAATTAAATTCCACCAATTTTATGAATTTAATTTGGAAGAATATATTTTATTTTTTTTAATCATAATTATTTATATCATATAATAATTTAATATTAATTTAAAACCATAATTAATAGTGAAAAGTTAAAAAACAATTATTACAGTGAATGTAAAAATGGGTTTACCGGGGGTTAAACTATGAAAATAAGTGTTAAAAATGACCTATAACTTGTAAAAAACAATTTTATGGACATATATAGACATTATAATATATAGGTTCTATAATGACCCATTGGGGTATTTATTCAAGAGATAAATTTGGGTATCACTTTATCTTTTCAGAAATTCTATGTGTGTATTCTCCCCCAATTATAAAAGGCCACCCCATCTCCTCCCCTCTTCACAATTCCAAAACAATTTCTTTCATCCAATAACTAACAAAAAATTTTCTTTAATTCAATAACCACATACTAGATTCATTATTTTTATTATTAATCCATCCTAAAAAGTATTTATGTATAAACCTAAATATTTTCTTAGAAGAAGATGTAAAATTCATAAACGTGCATATTTCTTTTATTTCTTCTTCCAACTACTTATAACCTTCATAAAATATGACAATATAATAACACCCATATCTAAAATATAATTATATTTTATTATGTTAATTTAAAAACCAAGATACATAACCACTTCCATCAAATGGAAAATGAAATCATCCATCGTGTGTACGGCGGACTACCGCCTCGTGAACCGATGTAATCCATTTTCCATCACCTCTTTTAAAGGATTTATATAGTTATGGATTTAAAATAGGTATATTATAATTATAATATTATTATACTTATTTAATTATTATATCATATATAACTTCTTACTTTCCATTTCATTGGGGAAACGATAGCGTCACTCGTGTGTATGGAGAACTACCACCTCACGAAGTGATGTGATTCGTTTTCATCACTAACACTTTAGATGAAAGGTAATAGGATAAATATATTTAATATATGTGATAATAATGATATAAAAATACTTATATAAATATAATATCACATTTAACCTCTTACATTACAATCCTTTAGAAAATAATAACATCACTCAGAATACTACCTCCACATAGCAATGTGAAATGTTTGTCATTTTATTTTTAAGAGGATAGAAATAAGGATTTATTTGATTAATATAAATTAAATATATGAAGAAACAATTATTATATAAATATTAATTGAAATTTATGTTTCTTTCATTCCATCCATCGATAAAAAATGTAAGCAAAGTTCATGGGTATGTTTGGCCTACTGTCTGTATGAAAAATGTAATCAATTTTCTATCAATAATAATAATATATTTCTATAAATAATTATATAATGAATATATATTATATTTATATCGTGCCTATAATTATTTATATTATTTAACCATGACGAAATTAAAAGTTAAAAATTTATTTAACTGAAACATACATGAAAAACGAAGCAATTATCACCTAAAACAAGGATTTTAATAAATAATTGTTAATAAATGGATGATAAAAAAATATAAGTAAATATTATATGTTATGAATATATGAATAATTATAAATATATTTAAAATAAACCTATATTAATTATACATTATTTTTTGACCCATATATAGAATTTTAACATAAGGTAAGGGTTTCTGAGCTCACTTTTACTTCAATGAGATATATTCCATATTCACCACTTATTCCTTTGGGTTGTATATATACTACCAATTTTTATATTTTATATCATTAATATATTTATGTTTGTGTTATTTAATGTTCCATCTTCTGTTATTTTTTACATGGGGCTTATGATTCCAAAGTTTGAAAAGTGGTAAGGGTTTTTCTCACAATCTCATCATTATTTGGGATTATTCTTATTTAAGTCTCACATAGAAAAATTATTTGATATTTATATCATAAACTGAAATAATGTTCTTCTATAAATTTTATTCTTGAATGTTTTCAAGTAGTTATAACATTTTTTCACTCTTTGGTACTTAAAATTAAGGAGAAGTGTTTTTAAAAAAATCCAACTTTATTTCTCCCTTCGGTCGAAAATCCTTTTTATTCCAAAACCATGTTTTCTAAAAATGATTTCAAAAATATTTTTTAAAATATCCAAATTATTTGTTAAATACATTTTTATCCATGATTTAATCTTCAAAAAAAATTAAATGAATATTTATGTTTTTGTTCCAAACAAATCCTATTTTTATTTTACTGAAAATATATAAGGAATATTTGTTTTATATACTAGTAATGTAAGAAATTTATTGTTTTCATGACCAATAAATGTTTAAAAAATAATTTTATAAAATAAATAGTTTATTTTAAAATTAAAATAATTTCAAAATATTTTTATAACTTTTTGTTTTAAAAAATTCAATGTGAATAGGTTATTTTTATCAAAAATACTCTTAATGATATTTTTATAGAATTTTTATTCACCAACGACATAAAAAAATTATTTTACATATGAAACAAAAGGGATATGTTGTATTCATATAATCATTATTATTTTATTGGATTTTTTGTGATTGGTTTCACAGATTATGTATAAACTTTTATTACCATACACCTTGTTACTCTAGATGTTTTATGCTTATGTTTATTTGATTATGGTAAGTATTAACATTTCTTATGTTAGTTTTTTTAAATATAAATTTTTATTTTGATTAGGTGTTAGCCATTTAATATAAGGAACTCATTTTATATAGTAACTAACTTGTGTGTCCCAGTTATAGAAATCCCCTTGATTCATCAAAAGGTATCACGATACAAAATAGTTTGCAAAATTAGATGGGTTTCAACCCACATAGATAAATTGCCTTATGAAGTATATTGATAGTTTGTTTTAGATGTATGGAATTGTGAATCTATCGTTATGAGATCAGTTTTTTATATAAATTGGATTATTAAATTAATTATAATTTATAGGGAAAAATTTCAATATTATGTGATACTTCTTAAGGTTTTATATGATCATCATTTATTTCTACCATATTATGATCAGTTTACTGATTAAATGGAATGGGACCTTGTTATTTACCCTGAAATATGTATTATAATTATTTATTAGTTATATATTTTGTTTTATTATTACCCTTCATGAGCATATTATCTCACCCCTTTGATATGTTTTATTTTCCATGGGATAAGAGGAAGTGTTTTGTGTCTGATATCTTGGGATAAATTATGAGGAATAATAGTATTCTCAATCAAAATACTTTGGGTATTTTGTGTTTTCGATTGTATTTTTAATTTAATATAGGCATCTAGTTTACCAAGACTACTAACTATTCAGTCTTTTAGGGTAAAATTACTTGTATCTTATTCCAATGTAGTAATGTAACCACCAGCTCTAGGCTACTGGGGATAGGTTATTTACCATTGGTATCATGGAATATTTGTTAAAACCATGGGAACTATATTTATGAAAAAATAGATTAGGGAATATAACCCTATGATAGATGTTAAGAATAATTATTTAAGAACATCTTAATGTTTTGGTAAGATATTGATGATGTGGTTTTTTCAATTAATACATCCATGTATGATCACTAAAACTCGACATGGTTCTATTATAGATATACCTAGGGGTAAGAACTCTAAAAAAGGCATGTTGGAATTGACTCGAGTGTCACCTGGTACATGAAGAAGTGCCTTACTGCACACCTTTTATTGGCACTCTTAGGTGATTTGAAATAGTTAATTCAAAATTTCTTTACAAATCATGATGAAGGTTTTTAAAATAATTTTATGATTTGAATAATATCCCAAAGAAACCATGTTTATAATAATGATATCTTTCAGGCATAAAATTTTCAATTTATGTTAGGTGTATCTCTAGTTTTGGTAATATACATTATGTTTAATAATGTTTTTATCTAATCAAGTATATTCTACTATTTAGAAATGGTTCATATCCAAAGTAATGGGAATTGTATCAATACATGTACCCCATGTGGGGATTTCCCTCATTGGAAGGATAATGAGGTCAAAACTAGATATGCAGTAAAAACTAATGAAATTATTACCATACCTAGGAAGTTGACTCAGGTTATGAGAAATAACCTATACCCTATAGATAATCCTACTGATCCACTGCATGATGTAACAATGTTATACCACTTTATGCATCAAAAACTATCTTTGTTCCGTGGGACTACAAATCCTTTTATAGCTGAGGAATGGATAAATTCATTAGAGAAGATATTTCTATTAGGGATGTATAGGAATGTATAAGTTTGTCATGAAGTCTTATCATCTCTCATGATCTTTAAATCAATTCTAGTCATTGATTCAAAACACTAAGGATGAATAAAAAATTTCAAACATGGAACAAAAGGACTTAAAGGTACACTTCTTAGAAAATATGCTTCCTTACAATTAATGAGCAGATATAGAGAAAAATTTCATACTTCTAAGACAAAGGGAAGATGAAAATGTAGCTATGTTTGAAGAAAAATCTATAAGGATATCAAAAAATTCTATGAACTACATACAAAATCCAAAGAGTAAGATTGATTATTTCTTTGATGGGTTAAATCATTTCCTTTGAAGGGAATTAGTTTTCCAAATATTCCCATAATAGGAGTACATGGTATCATGTTCTATCAATATTGATAAATATTTATACTAATATTATGGATTCAATTTAATGATAAAGAAAAATAGTACTACATAGAAAAAGAAAGATAAATGGATTAAGGGAAATAATGATATTCACACATGTGATAATTGTGGATAAAAAACACCTTGGTACTTATTTGAGGTGAATGGGAGTTTTCTATGAGTGTGGAAAGAAATGTATCCATTTTCATTATTTATAGGTATAGAATATAAGTTTCTAATTTTCAATTCTTCAAATATAATGATATTTAGGACCTATATATATGAATTTTTCAAGAATCAAGATAATATATCCTAGAAGAATCTAAGGGATCAAGGTAAATAATCTGCTTATGATTTATGTGAAGTGGAATGATTAAATTTATTTAATTTGGATTCAAGAAATATTTTGTGGAATAATTTTATTAATGTTATTCTTATTACAAGAATAATAAAATGTATAATAATTGTACTTCAGTTATATTTATTTAATGATTTGAAAGAATATGATGAATAATACTGATAACCAAGAAAAATGATTCAATGTCATTTTTATATTTTTTGGAAAGCACGTGATTGATTGAATATAATACTTAATATGATCTGATTGTTGTGATAATAATGATAAATAGATATTTATTAGATGGTTATGGTGATGTTGAATTGGTTAGTGATTTTATGGTTTATGTTATCTTTTTCAGTTCCTAATATATGTTAGGATTTATGGAATATATTTGATTATCGGATATTTTATTCTTAAATAAACATGTGTTTTTATTAATTTTTTATGGTTATAAAGTTATTAACATATATATAATTTGATATTAAGTGGAACTTTATATTTTCTATGGAATATAATTTTCATTTATTTACCTTACATCTAAATTTTGGACTTTGAATTTGGTCCTAAATATTTTTTGATGAGTCTAACTATTAATGTGATGTATTGGACCTAGATTCCACTTAATTGTTTCCCCAAGCCCGGTGGGACACATGGCCTCAAGTGCATCTCATCAAATTCCAAAAGATGCCAACTAGTAGTGAGGTACTAGGGTGTTTCATTGGGGAGACAATTCCCTCAATAGAAAATTGTAGCACAATGGATAAATATGAATATAGGTAAATAGAGGAAGAAAAATAAGTAAACCAAAGGAACAATAGAAAATGGAGACAATAGTAACAATAACTAAAAGAACTAGAAAAACATACAAGAATACTAAAGTTAATGATGATGTGTCATGTATGTGGAAAACTATAAACATGGATACAAGATAGTAGGGATAACATGTTCCACAAAAGTATAAAGGAAATCAAAATAAAATTCCAAGAATCTTGAGAAATGGATCATTCATATACTATAAAGATCAATCCTAAACAAAAAAAAACCAAGTGTTTGAAGCCGTATTCTTCCCTTTATCAACAACTGCATTCATTTAATCTACTCTGGGCACCAAACAGAACCAAGGGGGTGTGGAAGAAATATTAGTGGGACACCACCAATAGTGTATATAACATCCATCCTGTGTAATGGAAATGTATCAGTGTGCAATAATTCATATATAAAGTAAATCAGTACGATGTAACTAAATACCAGAGTACCTTCTTCATTCCTTGGTTGGTGTTTGAATATAATCGGTCCAACAATTTATTATTACCAGTTTATAAATAAGTCTCATATTAAAATAGTGACAGTTTGATGTTATGAAAAAGAATCTAGTAATTCCATTTTATAATAAAGTTTTAAGGTAATAAATAAGAAAAAAAAGACATCAAGGGTATCCAACTTAGTAATAACTATAGATTTTCATGAGGTAAGAGAGTGATCCATGGAGCATATTCTAAGTCATTCCACAATGAGATGCCTACCGATTCCTAGGAGATCATCCAATGTAAAAAATGGATAATAAATTACTAGGCTTGATGGGATTTAACCATGAAAATTACTTTTCAATGATATATCCAAGGACTGTATCCAAGGCATCCTATAATGATATTAGAGGGATCATATGGTGTCATATTGGGAATCCAAAAATAGAAAAGGATTAGGATCTATGTGGGTCTCAACCTAATTAAGTTGTATCCTTGAATCAGAAATGTAGTTCTTGAGTGCTCAAGACATTCCCTGATAAGAATCCAGGGTGAGCTTGAGTCAAGAAATTCCTTTTTAATTATGAATTCATGTAATATTTCATTTGGTTCAAGCCCTACATTTCATTAGTGTGATAAGTTCATGTAGCATGAAACTTTTATGAATTCCTTTTAAGGAATGTTAAATAATTATGATTCAATGTTCTAACTTCCGTTAATGTGGTAAGGGGTGCTATGGAAATTCATCCTATATATCATTCAAATTTAATAAGGTCAATTCATATACTTATTATGCATGCCAATTAACCTTTCACATTTAATTATAAATTTGACGCACATACCTTAGGTGGGTCAAGTGGTGAGCATACATAGTAATTTATATTATTCAATTCCCAATATAAATCAATCCATTTAATATAGAAAATCATACCCTTATAAGGGTCAATACAAGCACACCCGAATGGTGGGTCAATCATGTCAAATACTAAAAAAATTATGGAATAACAACATATATGGGATTGATGGAGTTGTGGGAATAACCACAAAAATGTAATCATATATATAGAAATAACATAACCATATGGTTCTAATTATTATAAGCATGGAATATAAATTCTATAAATGCCACTCGATAAAATCGGTGGACCCAAAAAACAATTCCAAAATCAATGATCTTTTGGGATGAGTTATAGACCACCCAAATTAGGTTTATATGAATCTCCTCCTCAGGTATTGTCCCTTTATTTACATTAGAGCAGAGTAGATCTAAGAAGAATGAAAAAATGCTCACACCATGATAACTAGGTTGAGAGAAATAGAGTAGAAGAAAGTCTTAAGAGGACATGAGTACTTACCATTGCACATACAACGTGATGAATGGAAGACTGATCAAATTCTGGATGATCTATATCTCCAAATCAATAGATTTTTCCTTCAAAAATATCCAAAATGAGAGAAAAATAGGTTAATCCTATAGGATTGAATATTAAGAAGGAAGAGGTTTCTTAATTAGATCACTAAGAGATTCTGTAAAATTTCCCTAAAATTAGCTTGTGCATGGTTTGAAAAACCGTGTGAAAACCATGCATGGGTAACTTGTAAGAATGTAAAATCACACAATTAGGATACATGGTCATGAAAAAACCATGGGATTCAGTTCTTTCTGGAAATTTCCATATCCACGGTTAGCCAATCTATGTTCCAGTCAGGAATTAAACATGTGACATAGACAAATTCCCCAAAAAAGATGGGTTTCATGCTATGAGAAATCTTCAGACACCACTAAGACCTTTGATAACTCATTAGGCATCCATATTAGGTCCAAATTAATGATTTATACCTAAATTTAATGGATCCATACATGAGTGAAAAACTAGGTTTTTACAGTCACACCCCATCATTATAACTTGTCCCCGAGTTCACGTTCCAAGGGTGTAGAAACAATATCTAAGAACAACTCTTGACATTGTGCATGTATGTCAGATTCCCTCTCCAAATTCATTTTATTCGTGTGGAGATGCTATCATAACCCTCATACTAGAGGGACTGACTGGTTTTGGAGAACCTTCGTGCTCCGGTCAACGATTCGTACTCGATACTCTTCAAAGGTAGCATCGACATCTAACCCAACTTTTTTCGTTTCAAAGGTATGAGAAATGTCTTCATGATATTGGTGGAGCTATAAAACATGGAATTACTCATGTAAGTCACAATACCTCTGAGGTAGTAGCAACTAATAGGATATCGGTCCTACTCATTCTAGGACCTCAAATGGACCCTCATAATGGGGAGATAGCCTCGCTTACTTCATTAACCATGTATACCCTATCCTGGGTGATACTTGATGGAAAACATGATCCACGACCTCAAACTATAGAGAACGTCAATGGTGATCCACATAAAATTTCAATCTAGACGAGGCAGTACTCATTCACTTTTTAATCTACAAAACCTGCTCTGACATTTCCAGAATGAGACGTGGACCTAGTAGGGCTGCGTAACCAACTTCTTTCCAATGTAGGGTTGAAATTCGTGGCCTATCTTATAAGTACACAAAAGGATCCATCTAAATTATCTCACAGAAGAAATCATTGTTGGAAAACTCAACGAAAGGGATATGTTATTCCCAAAAACCACTAAAATCATGCACACATGCTCAAAGAATATTCTATAGAAATTGTATTGTTCATTTTGATAGTCCATCGATCTAAGGGTGAAAATATGTCCTTAAAAGAACCTATGTTCCCATATCCATATGAAATACCTACCAAAATTATGATGTAAAATGGGTTTC
The DNA here is from genome assembly GCA_963277665.1 of Viscum album. Classification (NCBI taxonomy): domain Eukaryota; kingdom Viridiplantae; phylum Streptophyta; class Magnoliopsida; order Santalales; family Viscaceae; genus Viscum; species Viscum album. The sequence goes on from OY728142.1 coordinate 376,846,683, forward strand.
CCTATCTGAAATGATATCACATGGAACCTCGTGTAGTTGTATAATCTAACGGACATATATTCTTCGCATCTCATCAACTGAGAATGTCTCTAAAATAATAATGAAATTGGATAATTTTTTTATTCTATCAATGAAAACCCATATAGAGTCTCTACGTCCAAGAGATCGAGGTAAACCAACTAAAATTTCCATACAAACATCTTCCTATTTCTATTATAGGATTGGAAGTGGCTATAATAAGCCTACATGTCTCTGATTCTCATCCATCACCTTCAGATAAGTGGAACACTTATTGATAAATCCTGATATCAGACATTTCATCACATGCAATCAATACTAGCATCACATGTCTCAATATATCTTTGAGATTCCTGAAAGAACTGACCACTGAAAGGCATGGGACTATGCATCAACTCCTCTCTCATATTTGTAGGATCCCAAATAAAAACACATATACACATGATGTTTTCTCTATCTAAATACCAATCCAGAGTTTGGTTATCTCTTGATGTACTCTCATGGATAACCAAGCCTTCATGATTTAAAAATTATCTACCCTTCACCATCTCAAGTAGAGTAGAGGTAACTACCAAATATTTGAGATAAGACTACTTGTGAATATCTTGAAACTCTAGATTCATCTCAGAGGAGAGGGCCACTAACTTCTATTCATCACTAGCTTCTCATACTACTTATGCCTGAGTTTATCAGCTCCATGAATCTACATCCACATTTCCCTTTATATTTGTATAGGTAAGTTAAAAATCAAAATATTGTTGATATTTTACCCATATTCACTGTCTGAGGTTTAGTTTATTCTGAGTAAAAATATATTTGATGTTCTTGTGGTTTGTGTACATCAAAAATCACTCACCCAAAATACAATGTTTCTAGTAATGTAAGGAATGTACAACTACTACTAGATCAAGTTCGTGTGTTGGGTAATTCATATCATGTTACCTCAATTTCCGAGATCCATATGCAACAACTCAATGTTCCTACATCATCACTACTCTTTGGACGATTCCTGATGCATCAAAGAAGATGTTATAACCTATTCTTGGCTTCGGAAGAGTCTAAATAGGTACCAATATAAGCTCCCTTCCAACACCTGAAAGAATTTCCCACATGCTTCTAAACATATTAACTTGACACCCTTATTTCTAATACCAGTAAGAGGTGAATAATGGTGGTAGAAGTCATTTATGAAACGCATGTAATATCCATCAATCCCTAAGAAACTCTTTATGTCAAACACATTCATTGGATTCTCCCAAGAAACCACATCTATAACCTTTTCAAGGTTAATAGATACTCTTTATTATAATATTATATAACACAATAGGTGAACTTTATCAATCCACAAGTGGAACTTAGAAAGCTTGATGTAAAAATGATTCTCTCTCAGTGTACTCAGAATGATCTTAAGATGTTTGGAATGGTCTCTATGAGTGTGAGAATACACCGAGATGTCATCCACAAAGACCACCATAAAAAATCCAAATAGGGTTTGAGCACCATATTCATCAGATCCATGAAAATGGTGGGCATGTTTGTAAGACCAAACAACATAACAAGGTTCTCATATAGACCATACATTCAATGTAAAGATGTACGTGGTATGTCTGATGGTCTGACTCATACATGGTGATAACCTGATATGAAGTCAATCATGTATAAGACCTTTCCTCCTTAGAGTTGTTTGAAGAGGTCATTGATTCAAGGAATTGGGTAATGGTTCCCGACTGTAAGATGGTTCAACCATTTTAATCCATGTATAGATGCAAGGTTCCATCTTCATTCTTGGGAAAAAGCATGTGAAAACCCCAAGAGGATGTATTGGTCTATATAAAGCCTATGACCACTAAATACTTTAACTACCACTTTTTCTCCTGAAGCTCTTTAGGTTCCATCCTATATGGAGGCATGGAAACTAGAGGTTCCCCTAGAATAATATGAATTGTAAACTCTACCTCTCTGTCGGGGGGTAATCCAAATAAAATTGTTGGGAAAGATTTCCCTAAAATGACCCACAATTAGAGTTAAATTAGTTTCTCATAATCCCATATCCTTCATGAATTGATTTTCAATATGGGTGGTCACTCCACCTAGAAAATGAAGCTCTGGTCTATCTCTATTATCCTGGACATCCCACTCACCCTTTTTTAGATAATTGATTCCATATGGGGATGTAAACGATTCTCTCCTGCGATAGTAGTCTAAAAAATCATGATACTAAACCAACCAATCTATCCCAATAATGAAATATAATACTATCATCATGAGAACAAATAGATTCCATGAGAAAGGGTAACTACCTACCTCAAGGAGAAGTCCCTAAACTTGTGTATTACCTCTATTCATACCTCTAACAGCGTAACTAGGTTCATTATACCGTAGTAATAATGTATATCTACTCGGAGATATTCATTGATAGATAAAATAATAAAAGAAATCAAATCACCTATATTGAATAAATATGATGCTATAATAGATTCCATAATAATAGTACCTCGTGGGGTAGATGTCCCTACAACCTGATCCTTGGGCATTGTATGTAGTGCATGCAACTAACCTAATCCACAAATATGTGAAACAGATAGACTACCACAATAATAACTGCTTTTTGGTGCTGATGGTGATCAGGGTCTAGCTTCAATATCCACGACTTCCTCCTCGTCTAGTCCTATTAGTGCTATTCCAACACCCTACCTAATGTGGCATGAATGAACCTTCTCTTGAAGGTGGAGATCACGCAGATCCTTTTCCATTTGATGCTAGTGGGAAAGTCCTGCATAAACCCTAAAGATGCCACATACGAACACAAGCTCGACACTTCATTGAGTATTAATCATAACAAGACTTCAAGTTTCCCTATTTTCGATGTTGATGACACACATTGGAGCTATCAAAATAGGAACTATAGTCGTCACTCCCCAGATGAGAAAACCCAAGAGAACATTTTCAACCACCGAATGAACTACTGGCCTGACACGGCACTGGTCCACTATTCCCAGTACTATTTTTTTCCCTCAGGTTCTGCTCAATGATAAGAGACTAATTTACAATTTTAGAGAAGTTAGGAAGGAAAAATACATTCACTTGCGTAATGATAGTATACACAATCCAATCCTCAAAGTGTATAGCACACGAAAAATCATCACTAGCTAGATGCAGTACAAAGCAATGAAACTCCATGAAATGTTCTAATTAATTCATGATTAACCAAGAACCCTTATTGATATTCATAAACTATTTGAATATGTAATCTCTCATCATGTGAGGAAAGAAGTTATCATAGAAGGCGGTTTGGAAATCAACCCATAACATGCCTTGATGAAGACTATCCTGGGTAATCACATCCCTCCAGTGCTTGGCCAAATCGCAAAACATTTAGGTGGAAATTATGATCCTCATATCTAGAGGCGTCTCCCAGTGCTCAAAGATATATAGGGTTGATTCAATGTAAGACACAGCATCCTAGGGACCGCCATACCCTAAAAAAGTAAAAGGATAATGCAGATAGAACTCATGTGTTAGATCATCCATCGTAGGTCAATTCCATGGAGCACTATGCATGGACGGAATCAGATGTAGGAAACTATAAAAAAATTTGGAAATAGTTTCCAGATTAGGTAAAGTAGGTTGTTACTCCTGTGGAACTCCTGGAGGTAAGAGTTGCAGCTCGGGGGCCACCACGTCAAGAGCATGGTCGTCACCACCCTCCTGGTGTATGATTCAAGGACACAGTGACAGAATTGGTCTAAAATTTCTAATCACACACATCACAACAAGATTAAGTAGAAATATATCCTCACTAGTTGAAGATAAATGTAAGAAAACTCACAAACCATGGAATACTACCCCAACTACCCACTTTGACGGCTAGGTATCGGTAAGTTCTCATGTATAAGTTTATTTTAATTTTACAATTGATTTTCCAGGTTCACTCCTTTAACTTTAATAAGTGTGACACTATAGGATAATAATGTACAACTAATTAATTTTAGATTTCATGATTCACTTTATAATGGATATCCATTTTCAGTGAATCGGTGCCCATACACTCTATCACTAAAAACGGCACCCATTTAATTACAACATAATGGATCGACTTGATAAATTACTTATCCCAAACCTTAAGGGTCCATTCACCTCAAGAATTCAGATAGGAAATCACTCAATCATAACCAAGAGAAATACAAGTATAATCCCACTATCATAACATCACTCAAAAATCATAAGCATATCAGACAATGAAAATTAGTGAAATATACCTATATGGAATGAAAATATGCATGATATGTGAAATATAGGTGTCTATATTGATGCATGTGACAATGATATTTTCCATTATATCATTAGTCCAATGATGAAATAAAATACTCAAACATAGTAATAATCAACAACACCAAAAGAACATGTGCTTCACCCAATGGTGAAATAATGTCAACTGTAATATGAAAAATAGAACAACAATTATATTTTAGAAAACTTGGATCTTACCCCAAACATGGGTTTGTGATGCACAATAACAACTTCTAAACAAGTTACCGTTGTTCATAATCTCTAATATATTGTATCTAAATAGTAAATAAATAAATAAAACTCTTATGATACCACTTTGTGAAGTCCTGGACCCGGATGCCACTTAATTGGTTCCCCAATCCTAGTGGGTTGCATGGCCTCAAGAATATCTCCCCAAACACCAGTGGATTCTGACTAGCAGTGAGGGACCAAGGTGTGTCAATGGAGAGACTATGTGCTCATTATTAAAGTGTGGTGCAATAGATAAATATGAGAAGAGGTAAATAGTGGAAGCAATATAAGTAAATAGAAGGAAAAACAGAATATAGAGACAATAGTAACAACAAATTAATGAACTTGAATAACATACAAGTAAACAACAACTAATGATGATAGGTCAGGTATCAAGAAAACATGAAAACATAGATACAAGATAGAGAGAATAAAATGTTCCAAAAAAGTATAAAGGAAATAAAAAGACTATCCCAATCATCCTGAGATATCTCTCAGTAATTTTCTATCAAGCTTCATCCTAAACAATAAGCAATCAAGTGTTTAAAGCTGCATGCTTCCCTTTATCGACACCTGTATTCATGTAATCTACTCTAGGTACTAAACAACACCTAGAGAGGTAGTTATATAAATTTCTGTGGGACACCACCAATGGTGTCTATAAAATTCGGCTCATGTAATGGAAATGTAATAGTTTACAATAATGCATATATAACGTAAAGTAGTACAATGTAACTAAATACCCAGGTACTAGCTTCAACCCTACCCGGTGTCTAAACATAACTATCCCATTAATTTATTATTACTAGTTTGTAAATAAGTCACATGTAGAAATATTGAAGGTTTTATGTTATGAAAAGACAACCTGTAATGACATTTAATAATGATGTTCCATGTTAATAACTAAGAAAACATAGACGTAAAGGGTCTCCAACTCAGTAATAACTATAGTCTGTCATGGGGTAAGAGAGTAATCCAAGGAGCATAGTCCAATGAATTTCATAATGAGATGCCTAATAAGTCCATAGAGTTCATCCAAGGTAAAATGGGGCTAAGAAATGATTGGTAATGATGGTTTTTAACCATGGAACCTACTTATCACTACTGGATCCAAGAAGTGAATCCCCGACATCCTATACTAATATTGAAGGGATCCTACAGTGTCATATTGGGCATCCAAGAATAGACAAGGATCCAAATCTAGGCGTGTCTCAACCAAATCAATCTATATCCTTGAATCCTAATGTGGTTCTTGAATTCTCAATTCATTTCTCGAAAAGAATCCAATGCGAGATCGAGTCAGGCCATTCCTGTTTAATAATGAAGTCATGTAATATTTCATTAGGTTCAAGCTTTTCCTTTCATTAGTACGATAATGTCAAGTATCATTTAACCTTAATTAATTTCATTAAAGGCACATTCAATAATAAAGGTTCATTCTTCTACCTCTATTAATGTTCTAAGGGGTGTTATAAACATGAAACCTATATTTCATTAACATTTATTACGGTCAAGTAATCTACTTAATATACTCTCCAATTTCCATTTCACATTTATTTATCAATTTGAATCAATTACCATAGGTGGCTCAAGTGGTGAGAATACACGGTACTTTCCATTATGGAATTAACAATATAAACCCATCCTTTTAATATAGAAAATCATACCCTTATAAGGGTCAATAAAAGTCACACCTGAATGATGGATCAGACGTGTCAAACACTAAAATTTTTTTGGAATAACATCCTACAAGGATGGATTGAGTTGTTGGCATAACCACAAGCAATTAATCACATATATGTAAAGTAAATAACCATTTGGTTCTAATGATTATAACCATCAAATATAAATTTATTAAATGGAACCCGATGAAACTGGTGGGCCACAAATGACATTTCCAAAATCAATGAACTTGAGGGATCAGTTATAGTCCACCCACATTAGGTTGTTGTTACTCTTCTCTTTCAGTATTTTCCCTTTATTTTTCTTATAACAGAGTAGATATGATAAAATGGAAAAACTTCTCACACCTTGATAACTAGGTCGAGAGAAAGAGAGGTGAATAAAGGCTTAAATGGACTCAAGTACTTACTGTTGCACATCAAACATGATGAGCAGAAGATCAATCAGATCTTGGATGAATTATATCTCCCAATACCTATATTTGGCCTTCAAAAATCCCCAAAATCAGATCAAAATATGTTAATATCATTGGATCTAATATTAGGAAGGAATAGGTGGATTAATAAGATCATTATGGGTAATTCTTTAAAATTACCGTGAAATTAGAGTGTGAATGGTTTTTCCACACTGATTGAAAAACCATGCACATATTCCTAGGGAGGAGGGGTAGTTTTGTGGTTAGGCTGCATTACCAAGTGTAAACTATAAAATTTTGTTTTTTTGGGAAATTTATTTCTGCGCGGTTATCCAAATTATGTGCTTGTAACACACGAGATTTTTATGAGAAATGTTTTGTTTTTATGTTATATAAATCATCAAAGGGATCTTTCACTACACACAACACTAGCTTGGCTTGCTTTACACACAATTGCGGCCTTCCTCGATAGCTTGCGTTGTACGCAATACCGAGTTTCACTAAACAACGATATGCTGTTAAAATATTATTAAAACTAGCCGTTATGAATAGTAATAACCACTTTTTTAAATTTTATAAATTTTATTTTTCAAAATGGACTTCATTTTTGGATACGGAATATCGAAATTTTCCTAGGGTGAAATTTTGGTATTTTTCTGAAAACATTCAATTTTGATGAATAGTGAAAACACTGGGTTACTATTTAAAAACCGACTTTTTATTTAAATAATTATTTATTTTATTTAAATTTATTTTAGGTCAAAATTGATACATAATACCTATATATGTTCAATTCAATTCATTGGAGTCATTTTACAATAGTTTTAGATATATAAAAATTTTATTGAACTTTTCACCGTCTTTCACCCACCTCCTAGGAGAATTTCCAAATTCACATAAAACATAATTTTACAGCTTTTGTGAATGGATTTTCAAAAATACGAGAGACACGGTTGATGTATGTAAGTAAAATGTGGTTCAATGAGATGAAAATAATTTTGGTGAATGGTAACTTTTTACTTTTATTTACCACGATTAAAAGTAAATAGGATATCACCCTAACACATGTCCTAATTATATTGTAAAAGTTTAATTAGACCAAAAAAAACCTTAGGAATAAAATATGACCATTTAGGCCCACTTGGATTAGATTAGGATATTTAATATTAATTTATTTAAAGAAGGGATAAAATAGTTAAAATCAAAGTTTAACAAGTAAATAATTTTTAATATAGGGTTATAAATAAGATAAATTCTACTATAAATATTCATTAGGATGATAAAACTTTTTACTAAATAATGGTATTTTATTTGTAATAGTTAGACTTTAAATAATTTAATTTATTTATGACACAATGATGATGCAGTAATTATATTTTTAATGAAATATTGACATAATTGATGTTATAAATACCCAAATAAATGTAATTTGAGAATTTTTATGAATTAAAATAATTTTATATTATAATATGATATGTTAGTATTGATTTAATTAACTTTTTTGAACTAATATTTATTTTATGATTTTCATAAAAATCAATTACCAAAGAGTGTCAAAATTGACATAAAATAGTTTTTAAAACAAATATTATATTATTAATTGTTATTTTATTCCTAAAAATCTAAGGTTCGGCCAAATGACTTATATAAGGTTCTATATATTAATAATAAACAACATGGGGTTCTTTTGTCTTGTTATTGTATGTTTATTAACCTTATAGTGTAAGAAAACAAAAAGGCACGATAAAAGTAAAATTATTTAACTTAAAGTTAAATCTAAATGATAAGGTTAAAATAGTACCCTAAACTTGTATAAATTATATTTAATGATAGGAATTAACCCTTTCCCCACCTTAGCTTCGAAATTAGTCAATTTGTAGCTATTAAAAACTGAATATGACTTTATAATAAAATAATATTTTTAGTTTTTCCTAAGGTGCCCCTCTCCTCCCTTATAAAAGGGCACCTCCTCCCACTCTTCCTCACACCACATTGAGCCTTCAAGCTCTGTCAACCACTACCAAATTCTCTTCTACAGTTCCCTAGAAATATCATAGAGGTCCTGGTCTTTTTCAAAGACAAATTTTAGTGCCCTATAAGGAGGTCTCAAAGAGGCGCTTCAAAGAAGAGGTAATGTCCATTACCGATTCTTTCAACTTTATTTATTCTTCCACTTCTTCTTCTTTAGTTGTTTCATTATGAAGTAATAACATCAGTATCACTCATATAATGATATGTTATTATAAGTATTAAACAACCATATTTCACCATCTATACATCCTACAGAAAACAAAATCACCGCGCGTGCGTACGTACGGAATATTGTCTCCACGCCGTGGTGTAATCTATTTTCCACCACCACCTTACTTGGATAGGTATAATGGTGTAAAGAAAAACTATATATGATTATTATAAAGTGATTTTGATTCTGAAATAGTATACATACACTCCAATACAATTCCACGATCGTGTGAATGATATCATCGCTCGTGCGTACGTACGGAATACCGTCTCCACGATGTGATGCGACTCATTCTGCATGATCTTCATTGCATAATGATGATATAAATTAATTTAATGAATTAATATGATATATATTACCCTAATAACATTCTGTAAATGGGGTATCTATACCCTAAAAAGAATAATAAGAAGTTTTTTTGACAAAACACGCATAAGAACAAAAAGTAATAAACACCCGAATAACAAGTAGTAATGAAATATTACAAATAAGAAGCTAAGAATATGACCATATATGATATCATAAAAATAAGTATGATTCTGTAATAAGTCAATAACATTATTTAAATCATTATACTGGAGGTTCGGACACTTATGAATCTAATCAGACCTAAGGTAAGGGAAAATATCACAATCTCTGTTTTATCCGAGATTGTTTATACATCAAAATTTACTGGGGAATATTTATCTTCCACATACATGTTTCCTCAATATGTAATATTATTTCTATCCTCCTACAAATTTTTAAATACAATTTTACCCTTAGGTGAGTTTTTAGTAAAATATATGAAAGGAATCTTTTGTCGTTTTTCGTACGAGGTACTTTTTGACTTTTCCGTCCCAGAGTATGGGAAGAATGTTTTTTTAACTTATATGGCGTGAATGGTTTTTTAGAAAAATATTTCCATGAAGCTTCCTTTACATGTTTCCAAGTTTATTTTTAATCAACTTCTTTTAGTTCAAAATTAAATGATGTTTTAAGAAAGGAAAATGTTTTCAAAGTAGAAAGGATATTTTCCTCAAGAATGGAGTTCAAGTGTTTTATCAAAATTATTTTCCATATAAGATAATATAGGGTTCTGTTTCTATACCTATTATTACATTGATTTGATTATGTTGTGATGGAATTATTTTTATGAATTCCTTTATCTTATATGAATTGTTTTATGATGTCACGATGTTTGAGAATCCCATTTTTATTACATGGGTTATGCAATGATGTATGATTTTTTTTTTATTTTGTGGCACACATAAGAATGGTATCATTATGAGATGGGTGGGATATATATCTTCCTCCAATGCATTGGGTAAAGATTTATATCTCATAAGATAGACATGGATGGAATGGTAGGGTAATCTGGTTCAGTGAAACCGGACTGAAACAAGGAGTGAACTCGGTTTAGAAATGGACTTTGTCTGCTAAGATAGTCTTGGCTATGAGTCTTGAATACTAAGAAATTATTCTCTATGATTATGTGTGTATTCCACAAAGTTTCATGTTTTAAGTTATGATTATTGGGATTACATTTCACTACTATGATTTATCCCATGTTATGAAATTATGATCTCTTTTGCAGGTTATGATTTACAAAATGTTATGTTCTTATGAATATGATGTGATTGATATTTCTTTTGTTTACCCTTACTGAGAATTTGAGCTGACCCTTTTGTATGTTTTCTTTCCCCAGGTCAGAAAGAAGGTTATTAAGTAGGATGTACCAAAAAGGGACACAAGATATGACAAAATAAATGGGAGACAACGTAGATGATTTATGAACGAGTTGTTTATGTTTCCCAGTTTCTAAAGACACTATACCTATACGGTCCTTCCATGGTTTTGTTATATGTTGTAATAAGTGTACTTCAATTTTGAAGTATTAACAATGTATGTAAAGTATGGTCGTTATAGTTGGTATCAGAGGAAAGGTATAGTCAACCTTTGGAAACTAGGATGTGAAAGCCTTAGTAAGAACCCTATGGATAAGTCTAAGCATAGAACACGATCTTAGTGTTTTAAAAATAGCCATGAAAAACCTATGATAAGACCTTAAGTGTGATATTTTATTCTTGATTATGTGTTTTTTCTACTATATTTAGTGTTTCTCACACTATTCTTCTTGGTTTTAGTCAATGGCTAGAACCCGAAGGTAACGTGTTAATGCGGAATGCGACGGGCAATGCAATGATTGTCCCCCTGAGCAACCAAACGTTATGGGAGATGGAATGAAAAATCTTGTAGCCATGCTCACACAACTTTCTCAAGCTATGAATCATGCAGGGCTTTAAAACGAGCAAGGTAAGGAGCAACATTCTTTTGAATCCTTCATGAGGCAGCATCCACCTTCATTCAGTGGGTCTTTTGATCCATTAGTGGCTGAACAATGGACCAGTACCATTGAAAAGATATTTTCAGTTCTTCAATGTTCTAAACATGATAAATTCATCTTAGTATTATATCATTTGGAAGGTGATGTTGATCAATGGTGGAATCTTATTAAGAATATTAGGCAAGGGGGTGAAATTGAGTCCTTGGAATGGGACGAGTTCAAGAACTTATTTTTCAATAAGTACTTCCCTCGTATTCTTCGAAAAAATATGGAAAAAGAGTTTCTTGAACTGAAGAAAAAGGATAATGAATCTGTTGGTACCTATGAAGCAAATTTTAAAAGACTTGTAGGGTACGCATCTGTTATTATAATCCAACTTGAGAGTAAGATCGATCGATTATTTAGTGGCTTAAAACCAAGTCTTCAAAGGGCATTAGCAATAAGGGACTTCAATAGCTACGAGGAAATCGTTCGATGGGCTCTGAAAGTTGAGATTGAGATTGGAGTAACCCATCAGTCATATGGGTTTGATAAGAAGAGGAAAATGGAATTCAAAGGAGAATCTAAAGACCACATGGTAAAGAAGATGAGTTTTCCCTTATGCTCAAAGTGTGGAAAGAAACATGGAGCAAATTGTCTTAAAGGGACAAGCAAATGTTATAAGTGTAGAAAAGAAGGTCATCAGGCAATTGAATGTCGAAATAATGGGAAGAAGATGTCTAATGATTCAAAAAAAAGAAGGGATACACAGAATGAACCTACTACACTTCAATGTTTCAAGTTCAAAAAGATGGGTCATTATGCCAATCAATGCCCAAATTCAGGGGTTGATGATGATGATTGACGTCAACAAACTCTTAAGGCCAAAGACAAATGAAAGTCACATGCAATTACTATTGGTGATGTGGAGTATGACAACAAAGTGGTGAGAGGTACACTTACCATCCACTCTAAAGTAGAAAATGTTTTATTTGATTCTGGATCTACCCACTCTTTTATTTTTGAAGAATTTTCTAAGGGTATCACCATATTACCTCAACAATTAGATGTTGAGTTAGCTGTGAAAACCCCTAATGGCACTATAGTCGCATCAAATGTTTATAATTCTTCTCCGATTGAAGTTTGTGGGAAAGTGATTCTTGCAAATATTGTGATCCTTCCTATAGTGGAATTTGATGTGATTCTTGGCATAGTTTGGCTTTCTCTATATGATGATCATATCAATTTCCAAATAAGGGAAGTCACATTTCATATTCCGGATCAATCTATGATCATCTATCGATGCAAGGATGAACATAACCTTCCTGTGGAAATTTCTTCCATCTTATGGGTCTTGATTCCACTAAATGATGGTTATTTATCTCAAATGGTTAGAGAGAAACTCACTATTAAGAATATGCCCATTGTACGAGAGTTTGATGATGTCCTTCTAGAGGAATTGTCTGGTCTTCCACCAAATCGTGAAGTTGAGTTTTCAATAGAACTCATACCAGGTGCTTTGCCTATTTCAAAGACACCTTATAGAATGGTCCCAATTGAGTTGTAGGAATTGAAGAAGAAACTCCAAGAGAATCTTGATAAGGGATTCATACACCCTAGTGGATCACCTTGGGGAGCACCTGTTCTGTTTGTTAAGAAGAATTATGGATCAATGAGGCTCTACATTGATTATCGAGAACATAACAAGATCACTATCAAGAAAAAATATCCTCTCCCACGCATTGATGACTTATTTGATCAACTATGCGGAGCTCAATACTTTTCCAAGATTGATCTTCGTTTAGGGTATCATTAAATATGGTTCAAAAGGGAGGATTACCAAAGATGGCTTTCCGTACAAGGTACGGACACTATGAATTTATAGTGATTCCAATTGGTCTTACTAATTCCCCTGCTATCTTCATGGATCTGATGAATAGAGTCTTTAGAGACTATCTTGATCAGTTTGTGGTAGAATTTATAGATGATATTCTTGTCCATTCAAAGAACAAGGAAGAACATGAAGATCACTTGAGAATTATATTGAAGACCCTGAGAAAGGAGAATCTTTATGAAAAATTTACCAAGTGTGAATTTTGGCTTCAAAAAGATTCATTTTTGGGTCACATAATCTCAAAAGAGGGGATATCTATGGATGCAACAAAAAAAGAGGTTATTTAAAGATGGTCAAGACCAACAACAGTAACCAAGATCTGAAGTTTTCTTGGTTTGGCGGGATATTATCAATGTTTTGTGAAAGATATTTCACGATTATCTAATCCACTCACCAGGTTGACTTGAAAAGGAGTTATGTTCGTGTGGACGGAGGAATTTGAAGAGAATTTCAAGGAGTTGAAAAGAAGGATATCCAGTGCACTTGTACTCAAACTTCCTTATAGTGGAGAAAGGTTTGTGATCTACAGTGATGCATACAAGAAGGGGCTAGGGTGTGTTCTTATGCAAAATGATATGTTGATAGCATATGCCTCATGACAGTTGAAAATCCATGAGTAAAATTACCCAACTCATGATTTGGAGTTAGTTGTGGTAATCTTTGTATTAAAGATTTAGAGGCATTATCTTTATGGAGAAAGGTGTGACATTTATACGGATCATAAAATTTTAAAGTATATTTTCACACAAAAGGAGCTGAATATGCGCCAAAGAAGATGGTTGGAGCTAATTAAGGATTACGACTGATAAATTCCTTACCACCCACGGAAATAAAACAAGGTGGAAGATGCATTAAGTCAACAAGACCATGCTAGATTATCCATGATGAGGATCACAAAAGACCCAATATTTATGGATTTACAAAGGATGGATCTAGGAATTATAATGGAAGGGGAAAAATTGTATCTTTCTCTAATGAATGTTCAACCATATATACATGTGAAGATTAAAGAGGCACAAAAAGAAGATGTAGAGTTAAAAAAGAAGGTGAGAAATGTTCCTGAATTCAACCTTGATTGTAATGGGATAATAAAGTCCAGAAATCAGGTTTGGGTTCCTCCCATACCCAAATTAAAGAAGGAGCTACTGGATGAGTCTCATAGTTATTCATTCTCTATTCATATTGGAAGCACAAAGATGTATAGGGACCTGAAAGAGTACTTTTGGTGGGATGGCATGAAAAGAGATGTTGTTGAATATGTCTCTTGATTCATGGTTTGTCAGAAAGTTAAAGCTGAGAGACAGAAGTCTAAGGTGATGTTACAACCATTACCCATACCTGAATGGAAAATGGGAAAACATTATTATGGACTTTGTCACTGGACTTCCTAAAACATCCAAAGGAAATAATGTTATCTTGGTCATAGTGGATCGTCTTACAAATTCTGCACACTTCAATGCTATTAGAGAGGATTTCTCTCTAGATCAGCTTTCCAGGATATATGTAAAGGAAGTGGTAAGATTGCATGGAGTACCACTTTCCATTATAACTGATCAGGATCCGAGATTTACATCGAATTTCTGGCGAAGTCTTCAACATACTTTGGATACAGAGTTGAGTTTCAGCACTACTTATCATCCTCAGACAGACGGTCGTCTGAGAGGACAATTCAAACTCCAGAAGATATGTTGAGAGCTTGCTCTATGGATTTCAAAGGTGGTTTGGATCAACACCTACCTTTGGTGGAATTTTCTTATAATAATAGCTTTCACTCCAGTATTCATATGGCTCCTTATGAAGGTCTCTATGGAAAGAAATGTCGGACTTCAACTTGCTGGGATGAAGTTGGGGAATGAAAGCTATTAGGACCTGATCATGTTGATGAGATGGCAGAAAAGGTTAGATCTATTCAACAACACATTAGAGCTGCTCAGAGTCGGCAAAAAAGTTATCCTGATAACCGAAGAAAAGACCTAGAGTTTGAAGTGGGTGATAAAGTGTTCTTATGAATATCTCCTTGAAAGAGTGTAATGAGATTTGGGAAGAAGGGAAAGCTGGGACCTAGATATATCGGTCCTTTCGAAATACTAGATTGTGTTGGGAAGGTAGCTTACCAATTAGAACTTCCACCAAATCTCTCCCAAGTTCGCGATGTGTTCCATGTATCTCTCCTAAGAAAGTACATACCTGATCCTTCACATGTACTCAGCTCAGAAGTTGTACCGACGGAGCAAGATCTTTCTTATGAAGAACAACCGATAGAGATTCTGGATCGAAGCGAAAAAGTCCTAAGGAACAAGACCACTCGCTTAGTGAAATTTTATGGAGGAACCACCAATTAGAAGAACCTACATGGGAGCTTGAGGATATGATTAGGGAGAGGTATCCTCATCTGTTTGTTACAAAGTGAATAATTTTCCGGCCGAAATTCATTTTAAGGGGGGGTAGAATGTAACACCCGAGACTTTTATGAGAAATATTTTGTTTTTATGTTATATAAATCATCAAAGGGATCTTTCAATACACACAATACTAGATTGGCTTTCTTTACACGCAATTTTGGCCTTCCTCAATAGCTTGCGTTGTACGCAATACCGAGTTTCACTAAACAACGATATGCTATTAAAATATTACTAAAACTAGCAGTTATGAATAGTAATAACCACTTTTTGAAATTTTATAAATTTTATTTCTTAAAATGGACTTCATTTTTGGATTAAAAATAATGAAATTAACCTTTGGTGAAATTTTTGTATTTTTCTGAAAACTTTCAATTTTTGAAGAATAGTGAAAACACTGGGTTACTATTTAAAAACCGACTTTTTATTTAAATAATAATTTATTTTATTTAAATTTATTTTAGGTCAAAATTGATACATAATACCTATATAAGTTCAATGCAATTCATTGGAGTCATTTTATAACAATTTTAGATATATAAAAATTTTATTGAACTTTTCACCGTCTTTTACCCACCTCCTTGGAGAATTTCCAAATTCACATAAAACTTAATTTTACCGCTTTTGTGAATGGAATTTCAAAAATCCAAGAGACACGGTTGATGTCAGTAAGTTAAATGTAGTTCAATGAGATGAAAATAATTTTGCTGAATAGTAACTTTTTACTTTTATTTACCACAGTTAAAAGTAAATAGGATATTACCCTAACACATGTTCTAATTCTATTGGATAAGTGCAATTCAACCAGAAACAACCTTAGGAATAAAATATGACCTTTTAGGCCCACATGGATTAGATTAGAACATTTAATATTAATTTATTTAAAAAAGGGTTAAAATAGTTTAAATCAATGTTTAATAAGTAAATCATTTTTAATATAGGGTTATTCATAATATAAATTCGACAATAAATATTCATTATAAAGATACAAATATTTCCTATATAATGGTATTTTATTTCTAATTTTTATACTTTAAATAATTTAATTTATTTATGACACAATGATGATGTTGTACTTATATTATTAATGAAGTATTGACCTAATTGATGTTATAAATACCCAAATAAATGTAATTTGAAACTTTTTATGAATTCCAATAATTTTCTATGTTAATATGACATGTTATTATTGATTTAATTATCTTTTTTCGAACTAATATTTCTGTTATGATTTTCAAAAAAATCAATTACCAAATAGTGTCAAAATTGACATTAAATAGTTTTTAAAACAAATATTATATAATTAATTGTTATTTTATTCCTAAAAATATAAGGATCGGTGAAATGACTTAGATAAGGTTATATATATTAATAATAAACAACTTGGGGTTCGTTTGTCTTGTTATAGTGAGTTTATTAATCTTATAGTGTAAGAAAACAAAAAGACACGGTAAAAGTAAAATTATTTAACTTAAAGTTAAATGTAAATGATAAGTTTACAATAGAAACCTATACTTGTCTAAATTTTATTGTATGAGAGTATTTAGACCCATCCCAACCTTATCTTCTAAATAAATCAATTTGGAGCTATTAAAAACTGAGTATGACTTTATAATAAAATAATATTTTTTGTTTTTCCTAAGGTGCCCCTCTCCTCCCTTATAAAAGGGCACCTCCTCCCTCTCTTCCTAACACCACATTGAGCCTCCAAGGTCGGACAACCCATGCCAAATTATCTTCTCCACTTCCCTAGAAACATACTAGAGGTCCTGGTCTTCTTCAAAGGCAAATGTTAGTGCCCTAAAAGGAGGTCTCAAAGAGGCGCTTCAAAGAAGAGGTAATGTCTGTTACCGATTCTTTCAACTTTATTTCTTCTTCCACTTCTTCTTCTTTGGTTGTTTCATTATTAAGTAATGACATAATTATCACTCATATACTTATATGTTATTATAAGTATTAAAAAACCCTATTTAACCATCTATCCATCCTACGGAAAACAAAATCACCGCGCGTGCGTACGTACGGAATATCGTCTCCACGCCGTGGTGTAATCTATTTTCCACCACCACCTTACTTGGATGGGTATAATGGTGTAAATAATAACTATATATGATTATTGTAAAGTGATACTTATTCTTAAATAGTATACATACACTCCAATACAATTCGACGATCATGTGAACGATATCATTGCCCGTGAGTATGTACGGAATACCGTCTCCACGCTGTGATGCGACTTGTTCTACATGATCTTCATTACATAATGATTATATAAATGAATTGAATGAATGAATATGATATATATAACACTAATACCATTATGTAAATGATGTATCTATAACCTAAAAAGAATAATAAGAATTTATTTGACAAAACACGCATAAGAACAAAAAGTAATAAACACCTGAATAACAAGTAATAATGAAATATTACAAATAAGAAGCTAAGAATATAACCATATATGATATAATAAAAATAAGTATGATTCCGGAATATGTCAATAACATTATATAAATCATTATACAGGAGGTTAAGACACTTACGAAACAAATCGGACCTAGGGTAAGAGAAAATCTCACAATCTCATTTTTATCTGAGATTGTTTATAATTCAAAATTTACTGGGGAATATTTATCATCCACATACATGTTATCTCAATATTTAATATTATTTCCATCCACCTACAATTGTTTAAATCCAATTTTACCCTTTGGTGATTTTTTAGTAAAAGATATTAAAGGAATCTTTTGTCGTTTTTCATACGAGGTACTTTTTGCCTTTTCCGGCCAAAGTACGGGAAGAATGTTTTTTATATTATACGATGCGAATGGATTTTTAGAACATTATTTCTATGAATCTTCCTTTACATGTTTTCAAGTTTATTTTTAATCATCTTCTTTTAGTTCAAAATTATATTAATTTTTAATAAAGGAAAATTTTTTCGATGTAGAAAAGATATTTTCCTCAAGAATAGAGTTCAAGTGTTTTATCAAAATTATTTTCCATATAAGATAATATAGGGTTCTGTTCCTATCCCTATTATTACATTGATTTGATTATTTTGTGATGGAATTATTTTTATGAATTCCTTTATCTTATATGAATTTTATTATGATGTCACGATGTTTAAGAATCCCATTTTTATTACATTGGTTATGAAATGATGTATGATTTTTTTTGATTTTGTGGCACACATAAGAATGGTATAATTATGAGATGGGTGAGACCTATATCTCCCTCCAGTTTATTGGGTAAAGATTTATATATCATGAGATAGAAATGGATGGAAAGGCAGGTTAATATTGGTTCAGGGAAACAGGACTGAAACGAGGAGTGAACTCGGTTTAGAAATGGAATTTGTCCACTAAGATAGTCTTAGCTATGAGTCTTGATTACTAAGAAATTATTCTCTACGATTATGTGTGTATGAAAAAAAGTTTCATGTTTTGAGTTACGATTATTGGGATTACATTTCACTACTATGATTTTTCCCATGTTATGAAATTATGATCTCTTTTTCAGGTTATGATTTACAAAATGTTATGTTCTTATGAATATGATGTGATTGATATTTCTTTTGTTTACCCTTACTGATAATTTGAGCTCACCCTTTTGTATGTTTTCTTTCCCCAGGTCAGGAAGAAGGTTATTAAGTAGGATATTCCAAAAAGGGACTCTAGATATGACGAAATAAATGGGAGACAACGTAGATGATATATGAACCAATTGTTTATGTTTCCCAGTTTCTAAGGACACTATAATTATATGGTCCTTTTATGGTTTTGTTATATTTTGTAACAAGTGTACTTAAATTTTGAAGTATTAACAATGTATGTAAAGTATGGGTCGTTATAGTGCCAACCGTGTGCTCACCATTTGACATGTTTTCCCAAAACAAATATTGGTTTTGGGCTCTGAACAAGACCTAGACACCCCTAAGACCATTGCTAACTCATTTGGTATCCATTTTAGGTCCAAAGTTATGATTAGGAAAGATATTTAAAGGATCTATACATGAGGAAAAAACTGGGTTCTTACAGTTATCTTTATATGGAATGGTTTGAGTTGAACTTTTGATCATATTGGATTACTTGTGCTAACCATTTCATTTATAGAAAATATCTAGAGATAGGATAGTTGAATTTTCATTATAATTATCTAATAAAAGTAATTTAGGCATTAAAAACGTTTGGAGTATTCATTTCATGGAGTATTAAATAAAGTGGGAATTTATTGAAGAAAAACCAAATGATGAAATTGTGCGTATGAAATTGAAAGATATCAAGTAACTATAATTTCATATGTTATTGGAATAGATGTTAATGGATTTCCTCAACTCTAGGAAAAGGATATTGATTTTTTTTATCACAATAGCTTAATTTCTATTAAACTGATATTATTTTCATCCATGATATATTTACGTTTTTATGGTCATCAAATTTTCAAGGTAAATCACTTTCTTATGATCATTGATCTCTACCACTCTCCATAATTATTTATTCTTTTATTCTATTTCATGTATTTACTTTCCACCAATGTTCTTCTATATAGTAACATAATATATGTCATTCTAGATAACCTTCATAATTCCTATAATCTCTTAGAAAGATGAATTTTTTTAACCTCTTTTATGATGTGAGGTTTCAAGAAGGTTATTTTCATATGTCAACCCCTTGATAACCGATATCAATATTAAATTACAAGGACCAAATTCATTTATGCGGTAGAATGTAACACCGTGAGTTTTTAAAAGTGGAACATCACATTTTATAGTATACATGACATGAAACACATAGATTTGATTATAATGTAACACCCTAAAAAATTAAAATATATTTATTTTAAAATAAATTCAATCTCTTTGATAAATTTCGATTACCACAACCCCACGTTTAAATGAAATACGATACTCTATTAAAATATTATTATTACCATTATAATCTAGTTGTTAATTTATTTGGTTTAATATGAATAACAAAATTATGAGAATTATATGTTTTACACATGTTTAAAATAAATTCAATAGTTATATATTTTATACAAAAAATAAAAACAACCATTTCAAAAAAAGAAATGTTTTCTAAAAAAGTGTATTTTTTTAAATAGATGATTAGTCATATTTTTCACATATAATTTAAATTGAATTTATAACAAATTATAAATATAATTTAAAAATATTTTTTTTAAATCATCATGTCAAAATTATATTTCATTTAAATTTTTTATAATTTTATGAAAATATTAATTTTTTGACAGATAGTGGAAAATACTAATTTTTATTGAAAAATAATTTTTTTTAAATTATACAAAATGATCCATTATAGTTTAAATTTGGATTAATGAAAAATTAGTGAAATTATATTAAAATATAACTAATTTATGAAATTGGAATCAAATTTATATTAAATTTTGACATTAAGAAATTCTCTAATTATAATAATTTTCTCTTTGGAAAAATGATCTTTCATCAGGTTTGTGGCTTAATTTAAAATTTAATTCTTCCACATATGTTAATTTAATTTGGGAAAAATATATTAAATATTTTAAATCATAAAAATTTATATTATATAATATGTTCAATATATTTTTTTACAATAAAAAATCATGAAAATAGTTAAAATTAATTACTACAGTTAAGATAAAATGGGTTTATTTGGGGTGGAGGGGTTAACATAAGAAGATAAATGTAAAAAATAACATAAAACCACTCTCAATCCCATTATATATCCATATTTAGATCTTATGACATATAATATTTGATAATTATCCATATTCTGAGGCTTTTGTAATGATAAAAATGTTGGTATCACTTTATCTATTCAAAAAGTCTCTGTCTGTCCTCTCCCCCACTTATAAAAGGCCACCCACTCTACACCCCTCTTCACACTTCAAAAACACTTTTGATTAAAAAAACAACATTAATCTATTCCTTATTTACATCCCCAAATCTTATATGCTTTATATGTAAAGACCTGGAATTTCCATGTAATTTTTTTATTAAATGGGTATTTTACGAGTCTGTGAAAATTGACAGCGCGTCATTCCGAGGCCCAGAGTGCCCAGAAAGAATTTCTGAACATTTTTTTGAGTACGTTCAGTAAATGTACAAGTGGGATTTTCTAACTTTTGAAATGTTGCTCAAAATTGAAATCTGAGGGCACCGTTGAACTCGCAGGGCCTATATTCTCTTAATAAGACTTTCACCTCGACGACAGTTAGTCAAGGGTGAAAGTTAATTTTTGGGGTTTTCATGGAAATAAAAAAATAAAGTAATAACATTTTATTTTGTTTGTTGAAACCCCCACTACTTGATTTAAGGTGTTGGGGACCACCCAAATCCTCAAAACCTCCCAAAATTTGAATATAGGGGTGGGGACCACTTGACCCCTCTTAATGGGGGAGAAACCTCTCAAATCCCCCAATTAATTCCTAGTGACAACATAAAATTAATTGATAAGTTACCAATTAATTTTATGTTTCAACACAATAATTAAAAGATAAGTTAATAATTAATTTTATGTGACCACATAAAATGATATGTTAAGTTATTATTTAAATATTATGTTGGCTATTTCTTTTCTCCTCAGTGGAATTGGGGAAGGGATTGGAAAAGGGGAATTGAGAGAGAACATGAAGGATTATCCTCTCCAACGAAGAATGCCGACTTTGACTCCAAATTCTTCGACGAGACATTTTTTGACGATGAACATCTTCAACGTCAGTGAACCAATAATCGAGGGAAACACCGATGACGTCGACGTCTATCTTTTGCTGACGATTCTTCTTCTTCCTCGCGACCCCATCGACATCACCAAGAGAATGTGGTAGGGGCTTATTTGTGTATGAATACTTTTCACACCTTCTTCCCCAGAATTATTTTTTTTCGGGATTGGGAATAAATCGTTTTGGGAGGTTGTAAAGATTTATGTTCTTCTTCAAGTTCTTGTTGATCTATTTGCTACCACCCTAAAGTTGAGGATATGGTCCAAACAAACATGGCTTGACCCCTCCACAAATCTTGTGATGATTTGTGGTGTTGAACACGATGAAGGCAACGATGAAACGACACTACTCTGTGGCACCCACGGCCACCATGCCATGTGTCTCCACCACCCACGGCCTCGCCACGCTGCCCGTGGCCACCACCATCTAGGCTGAGTCACCACACCACCCACGACCGCCACCGTCCGGGCCGAGCCACCGTGGCTGTCCTCGGAGCTGCAGCCGTCATCCGCCGAGCCACTGCCACCGTCCACCGAGCCACCACAGTCGTCTGCTGAGCCCCTCCAGTAGATCCATGCCGCAGCCCCGAGCCACTCCAACCAAACCGCCTCGTGACCCCGAGCCGCTCCAGTTGAGCCACCCCAACTGAGCCACCCTGTGGCCTCACACCGTCGCGACCGAACCCCCACGGCCTGCCGGACCACCCAGTAGGCCGAGATGCCCAACATTGGTAGGGCCGAACACAATGGGATTGGTCGACCCAAACCAGGTCATCCCAGGCCAGGTCGGGCCGGGTCGGACCAGACCTAGGCCCACTACAACCCATTTACTTCTTTTGGCAATAACTTTGGCACCAGACGTCTGTTTTACTAACCGTCAGCAGTGCTGGAAATCATGGAGAGAGTGGGTCCCTATGAGTATACCCCACAGGAGTTTTGGAATTATATGGAGAACAGTAAGGTTGGATCGACCACGAATCCAACAGGTCCCTCAATACTAGAAGGCTAATAACTCACATATAGGGCATCTGATTGACACACCATCTATTACGTTGATACCCCTATAACATGGAAGACCTTTGAGATTCTTATTTTTAAGACATCTTGAATGTTGGAATATTAAAAAGTAGCATGTGTAGTGGATCCTCCTAGAGATGAACAAGCATTGTGCGGGAACCCAGTAGCTGGCTGAGACTTGACGACTGCTGACCTTTTCGACTTGGAGTGACTTGACATGCCTAGTGGGGAGCGCCTCTGTGTGACATGGTAGAACCACGGTGGGGAGTGCCTTTGTGTGATGCAGTAGAACCATAGTACACGATAGGAGGATTACCTCAGTAGGCCACGGTGGGGAGGGCCTTTGTGTGACATGGCAGACCCACAATACCCAATAGGGGGAGTACCCCAACAAGTCCCGAGGGGGCTCAACTATGTGTGATGCGATAGAACCATGGTGGGGAGCACCTCTGTGTGATGCGGTAGACCCATGGTACTCTATAGGAGGAGTACCTCAACAGTCCAAGGTTTGTGGGTAGTGCCTCTGTGTGATGCGGCAGACCCATGGTACTCGATAGGAGGAGTACCTCAACAGTCCAAGGTTTGTGGGAAGCACCTCTATGTGACGCGGAAGTCCCACTATACTCAATATATGAGGGGGTATCCAATAGCTGAGTTGTTCAATGATGGTATTGGGGATGTTACTTGTTACTACCCCTAGAATAAATCCAGGTGTGTGTTGAGTCAGTATCTCTGTGTTTTCCTCAGGATTGAGATGAATTACTTGATAACTTTGGTATATGTATGGGTATATACCTAGATAGGGTTATCTGTTGATTTCATACTTTTTGGTTTGTCCTTGGTGGTTTATGTGAGACCTTGATGGTCTTAGGGTCCCTATTGAGAATCTTTTTACTCACCCCTGAACGGGCTATGCTTGCACCTTGTTGTGTTGGATGCAGACGACGGACAGCGCTGACTGAGGTTGGGAGTACCAGGACTGGACGGTGCCCGAAGGTGGACCGTACTGCTAGTCAGTACGTAAAGGGGACGGGTGGATGTGTCGTGCTGAGGAGGCGATCTGTACCTACCCTTCTGGTAGGAACCTCATAGGATGATCCAGTAGCTTTCCTTTTCACTTTATTCAGTTTTATTGTATTTTTGTTTTTCTTGTTATTTTACTATTGGGCTTGTATTCCCACCCCCTTTTACATTCACCACTCTTTTGGTTATACAATTTTCATGTGTTCATAGCTTGTTTTATGCTTAGTTTCATTAGTTTAAATGTTATAAAGGCAATTCCTTCCCAGTTTTAGGGAAAGCACCTTCGGTGCTAGTCACCAGCCCCTAGCCTATGGAAGGCAGGATTGGGGTCGTCACGACACGTGCCCTGGGGGACGGGTCGTGAAAAATTTGTGTCAGATGAGTCAGTTATACTGAATAACTAGGACTCTGATACTTTCTATGAAGAAATAGTGTTAAGGTTAATGAGTTCGATTTTTAGTTCAGTGAGTGTAGTGTTGGTTCGACGACTAACATATCCATACACCAGGATTCTTACTTCTGATTTCCGACTCAGTGCATGAAAACACTGACTACGTGTGTGTTTCCGAGAGTTTTTTTGTTATCTCTTGAGTCAGCACACCAGGTATAACTTTTTAACTATAGCACACCTTTTTCTTTTCAGGATGCCTTTACATAGACAGCTAGCTAGGGTTTCAAGATTTGTACGCACTGATAGCGCACCGAGTGACAAGGCGTCAGTGCATGGCCCTCCTCTAGTAGAGGCACCAGCGGTACCATTACACATTGGGCCATCGATGCCAGCAGCACTAGTAGAAGAGAGTTCACACAGCTTGAGCATGTTGCACAAGTTCCAGCGCCAGAGGCCACCTAGGATCAAGGGAGATAAGGACCCACAGGTGGATATGGATTGGATGGAGGCTTTGGTGAGAGTCTTCCAACTCATAGAGACACCAGCTGATCTCATGGTGATATTTGCTCCTAGCCTTTTACAGACAGCAGTGGGATGATGGTGGATCTTGATGCTCTAGGTTCACAACGAGGTGATTCTTTTCTGAGTAGACTTAGAGATCATATTTCTGGAAGAGTTTGTTCCAACGACTCTTCACGTAGTGTGCATTCAAAAGCTTCTTCATCTGCAGTAGGGATTCATGATTGGAGCTCAGTACTCAGTGAGGTCCACTGACATCTCACGTTACTCCACCGGTATGGTGCGGGACCCATTCTTCAATGCCCTGACCTTTGAGTAGGGGCTCCGGAAGGAGATTAGGGCTTCGATGATCTCACTCAGCATCCCAAAGCAAGAGGGAGTGTTAGAGAGAACCCTCTTGGGGGAGAGTTTTCTTACTAAGAAGTCACCAGCAACAAGACCCACTATCATTCATCACGTAGTAGAGTCTTCTCCAGTTGGCAGTAGACAGACGTCACAGAGGTCCAATAGGATTAGACCTATAGGTGGATGACTGTATCACTTCAGATCGGTTATGCGGGGTGCCCGAGGCAGAACTATTCAGGCAAGGATCATGTAGTGTCACTCATGCGGTGGGAAGGGTCACATGGCCCATGGCTATCCGACCCGTCATATGGATGATCAGTAGATATTCAAAGGACCACCCAGGAAGAGATAGGGGTTCAATAGAGGAGGTCTTCAGGGAGTAGTTGGATGTGGTAGAGGAGCTGGTTGTGAAGATGGAGGTGGGAAATGATACAAGATGTTACCGCCGCCACCACTAGAAGGTCCAACATGAATGCAGGAAATAGGTGGACAGGGAGAGATCAGCTTCACGCAGCTGAGGCAAATGATCAGGGATCTTAGGATATGATACGAGGTATGATATGTGTTTACTCCACCTTAGCTTTAGTACTTATAGACACAGGTACCAGTCATTCTTTTATTACCACTACCCTCGTTCAGAGCTCAAAGATTCTGATGGAGTCGTTCGCTCGATCCTTACGGCAAGAGACTCCTACAGGATCGTATTTGACTATTATGCACTAGTTCCAACAATGAGAGATTACTCTAGGAGGCGAGAGCTTCTTCTGGGATCTTTTAGTTTCAGCGTGAAGGCCTTATGACATCATCTTTGGTATGGACTGCTTATCTAAAATCCATGCTCAGATTGACTATATTAGGTGCAAAGTGCGGTGTGTCCTTACATATGGGACCTGGTTTACCATCACTGGCAATAAGGGAGCCTTTGCAGCACATGATGGACTTACCCGGAAAATAATGAATCGAATCACTCATCATTTTTCTATCCTTACCCTCAGAGATGATGATATGAAGAGTCTGAGCTCTCCTGTAGTGGTGGACCAGTATGCGGATGCTTTCCCTGATGATGTTCTGGGTCTAACTCTTCACAGATATGTGTACCTTTACATTGACATGTACTTCGGGATGACACCAATATCTACACTAGCATATCAGATGGCTCCCGCTAAGCTTTGTGAGCTATGGGTACACCAAGAGAACTTTCAGGGGAAGGGATTCATTTGGAATAGTGTATCTTCATGGGCAGCCCCGATATTGTTTTCCAAGAAGCCAGATGGGTTCTTGAGACTTTGTGTCCACTATCGGCACCTGAACCAGGTGACCAGGAAGAATAATACCCACTCTCGGGGATTGATGACCTCTTTGATCAGCTGAATGGAGCATGGTGGTTCTTGAAGATAGACCTCAGATCAGGCTATCACCAGCTCAGAGTGTGAGACAAGGATGTGCATAAGATGACCTTCAGATCTAGGTATGACCATTACGAGTTCTTGGTTATGACATTCAGAACGACCAATGCTCCAGCAGTGTTCATGGGACTCATGAACAACATCTTTCAGCCATACCTTGATCACATTGTAGCAGTCTTCATCGATGAAATTCTAATCTACTTGGATACTAAGGAAGAGTATGCCTATCATTTGCAGGTAGTACTGGACA
This sequence comes from Viscum album, assembly GCA_963277665.1. Lineage (NCBI taxonomy): Eukaryota > Viridiplantae > Streptophyta > Magnoliopsida > Santalales > Viscaceae > Viscum > Viscum album. The sequence continues at coordinate 376,873,833 of OY728142.1, forward strand.
CACTCCGAGAGCACCAGCTTTATGGTATGCTCTTGAAGTGATAGTTTTGGATACGATATGTTTACTTTCTAGGGAATGTCATATCCGAGGCTGGAGTGGTACTGGATCCAGTGAAGATTGAGGTGGTACTTGCTTGGGAGCCACCAAGGAGTGTGACGGAGGTACGAAGTTTCATGGGTTTGGATGGATACTACTGGAGGATTGTTCCAGACTTCTCCAGAGTTGAATCACCACTATCAGCATTGACGAAGAAGGGGAAACCATTCATTTGGTCAGAGAGATGCTAGTTGAGTTTTCAAGAACTGAGGTAGAGGCTGACTAGTACCCCCATCTTAAGGCTTCCAAAGGAGGGCGTAGGGTATGTAGTTTACTGTGACACATCGGGGACCAAAATCAGATACGTCCTGATGTAGGAGTGAGTAGTGATCGCATATGGTTCTCAACAGCTGAGATAACATGAGAAGAACTTTTCTACCCATGACATAGAGTTAGTAGTAGTGGTCTTCTCCTTGAAGATGTGGTGACACTATCTGATGGGCAAGTGTTTTATCATGTACGCTGATCACAAGAGTCTCAGGTATATCTTCTCCTAGAAGGACCTGAACATGAGACAACAATGCTGTCTTGAGTTCTTATAGGACTATGAATTTGAGATAGTATATACTTCTTGGAAGGGGAATGTTGTAACAGATGCACATAGCAGGAGGTCTGGTATATATCTGTTAGGCGAGGCGACGGAGCAGCTGGTTGCTTTATAGATATCCTTTGTGGATAGAGATGGAGTAGGTTTTCTTCAGTCTCTTATAGTCACTCCCCCACTCCTTCAGCGAGTTAGGGAGGCAAAGCATGGTGACGCTGACTGCGATACACGATGTTCTTAGATATCCACAAGATGGGCACCTAATAAATTTTATGAAATTTGGGAGAATGTAATCATTTTTAGAGGATGTACAATGGTACTTGTGTCACTTCCAGATGAAGTGTTGAGGTAGTTCCACACATCCCCTCTTACGGTACAACCATGAGTGGCGAAGATGTACTAGGATCGCCAACGACATCACTAGTAGCCGGTAATGAAGAAAGCAGTTGCATAGTTAGTTTCTTGATGCCTCACTTGTCAGCAAGTGAAGGCGGAGCATCATTTACCACCAGGCTTGGTTCAACCATTGGAGGTCCTAGAGTGGATGTGGGATGGGATATCCATAGACTTCATGACAGGACTTCCACATACATCCAGGGGTCATGAATCTATATGGGTGATCGTTTACCGACTCACCATGTCGGCCCACATCCTACCGATCAGAGAGCAGGGTTCAGTAGAGATATTGGGAGACCTCTATGTGCAGGAGATTGTGCAGAAATATGGATTTCCTTCGAAGATAATCTCTGATCATGATCCATGTTTTACTTCCCGACTATGGAAGTGGTTTCATGAGGCTTTTGGGATACAACTTAATTTGATCACCGCCTTCCATCCTCAGATGGATGGCAAGACTGAGTGGACCATTCAGACCATTGAGGACATGCTGCATGCTTGTGTCCTCGACTTTGGTCGTAGCTGGGAGGATTACTTGCCTTTGGTAGAGTTTTCATACAACAATATCTATCACTCCACCATAGGGATGGTACCTTTTGAGGCATTGTACGGGTGACCATGCAGATCACCATTGTGATGGACTAACCCATGTGAGTCAGCACTCGTGGTAACAAAGATGGTATGGGCCACCACAGAGAAGGTGTAGATCATCCAGGAGCAGATGAAGACTACAACGAGTGGGCAGAAGTCTTATGCCGATAGGATACACAGACCTCAAGATTTTGAGGATGGTGACCACATCTTTCTACGGGTCTCACCCCGATGAGGTTTACAGAGATTTGGCTGAGGTAGTAAGTTATTTCTGAGATTAATCAGACCTTTTCATGTCCTCATCAGAGTTGGAGGGGTGGAATAATACTTATCTATTCCACCTCATCTACACCAGGTGTATGACGTCTTCCACGTATCCTAGATGAGGAGATATGTGCGTGACCCTTCTCACATCAAAGACCATGGTGAGCTAGACATCGATGATGGGGTGAATTTTACAGAGTTTCTAGTTGACATTGAGGATTGACATGAGTAAGTCCTTCATGGATGGTTGATTCTTCTGGTGCGCGTTCACTGGCAGCATGGGAACCCTTAAGAGGGAACATTGGAGTGAGAGGCTCAGATGCGTGCTCAGTACCCCCACTTGTTCCCTTAGTTTGAGTTGTGTCTTATGGTGATGTATAGATTTGAGGTGGGGTGAATGTAAAGATAAGAAATTTCCATGTAAAATTTTATTTTTATTAAATGGAAATTGTACGAGTCCGCAAAAATTGACGGCGTCTAATTCTGAGACCTGGAGTGCCCAAAATGAATTTCTGAACTTTTTTTCGGGTATGTTCAGTAAATGTGCGAGTGTGTTTTTCTAACTTTTGAACCAGTTTTTGGAATTAAAATTTGACGGCACCATTGAACTCACAACACCGCTATTCACTTAGTAAGAATTTCACCTTGACGACAGTTGGTCGAGGGTAAAAGTTTATTTTTGTGTTTTTTGTGGAAATAATAAAATAAAACAATCACATTTTATTTTATTTTTTGAAACTCCTTCTACTTGAGTTAAAATGGTGTGGACCACCCAAATTATCAAATCCTCCCAAATTTGAATTTAGGGGTGAGGACCACCTGACCCCTCTTAATGGGGGAGAAACCTTTCAAATTCCCCAATTAATTCCTTTTGACAACAAAAAATTAATTGATAAGTTACCAATTAATTTTATGTGTCAACATAAGAATTAAATGATAAGTTACCAATTAATTTTATGTCTCAACATAAAATTAAATGTTAAATTATTATATAAATTTTATATTGGCTATTTCTTTTCCCCTCTATGGAATTGGGGAAGGGATTGGGGAAAGATAATTGAGAGAGAAATTGAAGGAGTATCCTCTCCAACGAAGAACGCTGACTCCGACTCTGACTTCTTCCACAAGACATTCATTGACGAGGAACGTCTTCAACGTCAACAAACTAAAAATTGAGGGAAATGCCGAAGACACCTATGTCTGTCTTTTCCCAATGATTCGTATTCTTCCCTGCGACCTCATCGACGTCATCAAGAGAATGAGGTAGGGGTTTATTTGTGTATGAATACTTTCCCCATCTTCTTCTATTGAATTATTTTTTTTAGGATTGGGAATAAATCATTGCGAGAGGTTGTAAAGATTGATGTTTTTCTTAAAGTTCTTGTTGAGCGATATGCTACCTCCCTAATGCAGTCGGTACGGACCAAACAAACATGGCCCAACCCCTCTACAAATCTTGTGATGATTTGTGGTGTTGAACGGGACAAAGGAGATGGCACAACGACATCGATCTATGGAAACCACAGCTACTATGCCCCGTAGATCTGCCACCCGTGGCCCCGCCACACTACCCACGATCACTGTCGTCCGAGCCAAGCTGTCACGCCACCCATGGATGCCGCCGTCAGAGCCGAGCCGATTTTACTGAATGGGCCGAGCCGTCGCCATCGTCTTGGCCAATCTGCCGCCGTCGAACGGGGCAACCTGCCGTTATCGTCCGCCTAGCCGCTCCGACTAAGCCTCCCCGCGGCCCCGAGTTGCTCCGGCAGAGCTAACCCAGCCGACCCACCCTGTGGCCTCACACTGTCCGTGGATGAACCCCCATAGCCCCTCACAGCCTGCCGAACCGCCCAGCACTGGCGGGGCGGCCCAGCACGGGCGGGGCTGCCCAGCACGGGCCGGGCCGGACCCAATGTGACGGGCCGAACCCAATGGTCTGGGCCACCCAGTGGGTCGAGCCTAGTTGACCTGAACCGGGTTGGCCCAAGCTGGGTCATCCCGGGTCGGTCCAACCACTTGGGCCCACTATGACCCATTTACTTCTTTTGGCCAAAACTGTGGCACCAGGCGTTCGTTTGACGAACCGTCAGTGATGCTGGAAATCTTGGAGCGAGACAGACCCTTTGAGTACAATCCACTAGAGTTTTGGATTAATATGGGGAACGATCAGTTTGTATCGATCACGAATCCAACCGGGCCCCCTGGACTAGAAGGCTAATAACTCACAGACCGAGCGTCTGATAGACACGCCGTCTTTTTCATTGAGACCCCTGTGACATGGCAGACCAATGAGATGTTTCTTCATGGGACATAATGGAATATGAAATATCGACCAGTAGCTTTTGGAGTGAATCCTCTCAGAGTCGATCGAGCATACTGCGGGAACCCAGTAGCTGGCTGATACTTGATGACTGCTGACCTTTTCAACTTGGAGTGACTTGAGAGGCCCAGTGGAGAGCTCCTCTGTGTGACACGGTAGACCCATGGTGGGAAGCACCTATGTGTGATGTGGAAGACCTACAGTACACAAAATTAGGAGTACCTCATCAGGCCACGGTGGGGAGCACCTCTATGTGATGCGGCAAACCCACGGTACTCGACATGAGGAGTACCTTAGCAAGTCACGAGGGGGATCACCTCTATCTGAAGTGGCACACCCATGGCAGGGAGCGCCTTTTTGTGACGCGGTAGACCCATGGGACTCGACAGGAGGAGTACCTCCGCAGTCCAAGGTTTGTTGGAAGGGTCTCTGTGTGACACGGAAGACCTACGGTACTCGACAGGAGGAGTACCTCAGCAATCCAAGGTTTGTGGGAAGTGCCTCTGTGGGATGCAGCAGGCCCACTATACTCGATAGATGAGGGGATCTCCAAAATCCGTAGTGTTCGATGATTTGATAGGGTATGTTACTTGTTACTACCTCTAGAATAAATCCTAGTGTGAGCTGAGTCAGTATCTCTGTGTTTTCCCCATGATTGAGATGGATTACTAGATAACTTAGGTATATGTATGGGCATATACCTAGGTAGGGTTATCTGTTGATTTCATACTTTGTGGTTTGTCCTTGGTGGTTTTTGTGAGACCTTGAGGGTCTCAGGGTCCCTAATGAGTATCATTATACTCACCCCTGCATGGGCTATGACCGCACCTTGTTGTGTTGGATGTAGACGACGGACAGCGCTGACTGAGGTTTGGTGTACCAGGACCTGACGGTGCCCGGAGGTGGAACATACGGCATGTTGGTACGCGGATGAGATGGTTGGACATGGAGTGCTGAGGAGGCGATTTGTACCTACCCTTTAGGTAGAATCCTCAGAGGATGATCCAGTAGCTATATTTTTCTCTTTCTTTAGTTGTATTGTATTTCAGTTATACTTGTACCTTTACTATTGGTCTTTTATTCCAACCCCTTTTTACTTTCAGCACTCTTTTGGTTATACAGTTTTCTTGTGGTTCTATCTTACTTTGTGCTTGGTTTAATAAGTTTACAAGTTATAAATTCAATGCCTTTCTAGTTTTAGGGAAAACGCCTTTCGGTGCTAGTCGCTAGCCCCTGACCTATGGAAGACGAGCTTGGGGTAGTCACGAAATAGGCCCCAGGGGATGGTTCGTGACATTATTTTTATTAATAATACCTCCTAAGAATGCTTTAGGTGTACACCTAAAGAGTCTCTATAAATATGTGGTGAAATTTTTAAACCTGTGTATTTGTTTTATATATTATTATAAATTGTTAAAACATTATTAAAATATGATAATATAATAACATATTTACTCTTATATTATTCTATTTTTTATGTTATTATCATAACCCATATCCATCTCCAATTTCATCAATGGTAAGAAGAACCACCGATCATGTGTATGGCAGACTACTGTCGTGAAAAAAGATGTCATTTGTTTCCATCACCACCTTTCAAGGTTGAATATAATTATTTATTTGACATATGTATATTCTATTTATAAAATTATTATACTTATATTGTTATTTTTTCACAAATAAATTCTTACTTTCCATCTTACATGGATATGATAACGTCACTCGTGTGTCTGGTGGACCACCGCCTCATGAGACGATGCGATTCATTTTTTTCACTTACGTTTTATATGTAACATGTTAAGGTTAATTATAATGCACATATGTGATATATATTATATTCAAGTACTTCTAGATATATAATATCACATATAACTTCTTACCTTCAAATGCATTGGTGAACAATAACATCCCTTATGTATATATCTAGACTACCGCCTCCACACAACGATGTGATTTTTTTTCATTTTATTTTCATATAGATTTTAATAATGATGTATTTGATTAATATAAACGATATATATGAAATAATAATTAATATAAAAATATTAATTAATAATTATTTTCATTTTATTCAATCTGTTGAAAAAAATGGAATAAATATTCAGGCATACCTATGACATACAATCTCCATGAATATTGTAATCTATTTTCTATAAATAACATTAATAGATTAATATTAATACATATATAATGAATATATATGATATTAATAACATTTTTAACATTATTTATATTATTTAACCGTTATTAAATTAATAAGACTAAAATTACTGAACTTAAACATACATTAAAAATAAAGCAAGTATCACTGTAAGTGGTGTGTTTAAAGAATAATTGTTAATTAAAAAGTGATAAAAGAATATAATTAAATTTTATATGGTATTTAATCTATTATTATGGTTCTATAATATATTTTTAATAAACCTACATTTATAATATATAAAATTTAGACCCATATGAAGGAATTTAGACTTAAGGTGGGGTTTTCTCGTCTCACATTTACTTTTGTGTGACATACACCATATTCAACAATTATTCCTTTGTGTACTACATATACTAAAAATTTTTATATTTTTTATCATCAATATATTTATATTAATTAAATATAATGATTAATTTTTAGTTATTTCTTTCATGAGACTTATGATTAATAATTTACCAAAGCGGTAAGGGTTTATTTCAAAATCACATCATTATTTGGGATTTTTTTTATTTAAATATTCTTTAGAGAAATTATTTAATATGTATATCTTAAAGTCAATATATTTTATTCTACACATGTTTTTCATGAAAATTTTTAATTAATTTTACCATTTTTATACTCTTTAGTATTTTAAATGATTGATAATTTTTTAAGAAAATATGACTTTATTTCCCTCTATGGTCAAAAATATTTCCTTATTCAAAACCAAGTTTTCTTAAATTAGTTAAACAAATGTTTTTAACTTATCCACAATATTTATTAATGAAAATTTTACCCTTTTTAAATTTTTGAAAAAAAATATTGAAAGGAATCTTCATTTCATTTTCCAAATAAGTCCCATTTGGATTTTATTGAAAATTTAAATGAAATATTTCTTTTAACATACTTATCATGTATCTAATTTACTATCATCGTGACTAATAAATGTTTGAAAATTATTTAATAATTATCAAGGATTTTTTTCTAATAAATTTTTTATTAAATATTTCATGAAATTTCTGTTTTATGAATATTTTCAATGTGAGAAGGTTATTTTTCTCAAAAATAATCTTAGTGAAATTGTTAATGAATTTAAATTCAAATAAACATCAACCATTTATTGTAATTATGATTCACTGGGGATATGTTGTATTGATATCATCTTTATCCTTTATTTGGAAGGATTATGATCAGTTTGACTATGCATATACAATATTATTACAATTCACCATATTACACTGGATGGTTTATGATTATGTTTATTTGGTTAGCGTAAGTATTAACATTTAGTTTGTTAGTTATTTTAAATATGAATTTGGATTTTGATTATTTTTCAGTCCATTCATATTAGGAGAAAATTATACTTATTAAATGATGTGAGGGAATCCATTATAGATATCCCCTTCATGCATAGATAAGTTCCATGAGACAATTTAGTGGGCCAAATTATATGGGTTTCTTCCCACATATTCAAATTTTCTTGTGAAATGTATTGATAATATTATTCATATGTTCAAAATTATTCATTCACTTATTATGAGATTTGTTTTTGCAATCTATGTGATTAATCAAATAGATAAAATATCCATGGATAGTTTTTAAGATTATGTTATTATTTTTATGGATTTTTTTCATCATCATTTATTTATGAAATATTATGGTACATTTATTGACTAAATGAAATGTGTTTCAATTATTTAACTTGATATACTAATTATTCTTATTTATTTATTATAGCTTTAAGAATATTCTTACCCTAATTTAGAATTTGATCTCTCCCCTTTCTTATTTTTTATTTTTCCCAGGATAAGAGGAAGTCATTTATGTTTGATATACAGGGACATGCTATGATGAGTAATGGAATTATCAATGAAATGACTTTTTTATTTTATGTTTTCAATTTTAATATGAATTTCCAGTATGTATCTATTTCTCCAATACTACTAAAAAATTTAGTACTTTAGGATGTGATTCATTATATCATATTATTATATAATAATGTAACCACCATCTCCAGGCAACTGGGGTTGGGGTATTTATTGTTTTATGTCACCCCTTTCATATGTTTCTCATTCATTGGTTATGAATATGAGTATAACTTATAAGATTTTTATAATAATTTATAGTGTGGTTAAATTGTTTAGAAATTTCCACAAGTATCATAAATTAAGATTCCTAATTAAATGATCTTAAAAGTAAACATTTAATTCTTTGGATTGTGTGTTTATTGTGAGAGGTAACGTTTATATTATTGAAATATATGTAATTTTAGGTAGGTAAATCTAAATTGGAATATAATCTAGTTATAAAATTATGTTTTCTAGCAATATAAGTGGTATCTCAAATATGGTGCGACTCATGCATTCTTAAAATTTGTTATTTTTTGGGTCTAGGGATCATGGAGTTGATCTTGACTCCTATTCTAGAGATTCACATCAATGTAAAATAGCTTATTCTTGGGTTTTTTAGGTTAATCCATTATAAATTATTTAAATTTAATAACCATGATTTTTCTCTGAATTTCCTTTAAAATGTGATCTACATTTCCTAAAAGTAATATAATTTGAAATTATTTACCATAATCGTAGTGATATTCATGTGTTCCAAATGGAAATTTATTAGAATTTAGGCCATATATAATTTAACAAAACATCTAATTTCATATAGGTGTTTAAAAAAATAAATAAATGACATATATTTTTAAATTAGTGTTCTAAATAGGATTCCTAAGATAACTAGTGACATTAAAATGTTTTAATGAGTTAATAATTAAGATGCAAAATTACCTTTTGAATTAAATGGTTTCTTTAAAAGGAGGGTTTGAATTATGAATAAATTTCATGTGCCTTTATTTTTATTTCATGTTTATTAATATTATCTATATTTTTATGGAATGCATTCATATTTTAAATGATGATTTATGTTTCTTATTGAGTTTTTTTACTATGTTTACTATGGAATTATGTTCCATTTCAATTTAAAATTTTCTAAATTCAATTATTAGATCATGTTTGATTCAAAAATTATATTATTATGTTTTAAGACATGTTTTGAATATTAAATAATTTTTTTGGAAAATAATTAAATGAAATTAATGGATTATGATTCTAAAATTGGTGTCAAAATCCTGATTGTCTCATTATCACATTGGTTTGTGTTTATACCATGGTTAATTCTCTTTCAACCGCAATGGTTACACTGTGAAATATTTAATTAGATAAAATGAGGGTTGTTTTGTTTAAATAGGTCTTATATAAGAGGTTTGGGTGATTTATATATTATTAGAGTTTTATGTAATTTTCATTGACTTATATACTGACCTCCCTTTATATTGATCATGGGATCCTAAGAACTTATTTGTGAAAGAATAAAAAAAATTATTATTATGAATCGTTCATTGTGCCCAAAATTTCACTATATTACAACACTAACTAAATGCTTTTATAATATTCATAAAGAGTTGCATACTAGGGTGGCCTATTTCACTAGGAATTGAGATTACCCCAAGAGATTTTGTGCAGTTGGGTATGGTTTAGTTTGATAATCATAATAGTACAAGGTCATAGATTTCATTGTATTTAGCTAATTATTTCCAATATCATGATAAAGTTTTATATTTAGTTCCTATTCTTTTATTATTTATGACTTTAGTTATTTATTTTCATTTTCCTTACTGATTTTATTTCAGTTTACATTCAATGATTTACTTTCTTTGTTAGAGTTTTTGTTATTTCCTAACATCTTTTTTTTATTTTGATAGTTATTCACATGAGACATGGTTTTCTAAAATTATATTATTGGTAGAAACTCCGAAAAAATTCTTGTTTCAATAGTGGTTTATCTTTCCTTTATTTTTTAATTTTGAGTAATTTAAAAGGTTTTCATTTAAATGATTTTATTTCATTAAATTTACTTTTATCCTTAAATATTTGAAATATGGATGTTGGTCTGAATGGAAAAATTAATTATTTATAATGAAAAGAATTTATATGATTTGTACTTGTTATATTTTTAATTAAAATTTAAATCTTAATTAAATTGATGTATTTTCAAAATAACATGAACAGATTTTATACTTAATGATTATTAATGGTATGTGGGTAGGATACCTACTGATCTTTGTGGTCATGTATATATATATATATATATATTAGGTCCTACACAGGATTGTGTCTTAGGATATTCCTTATTGGGGATTTTTTTTATCTATTCCTTCATGGTGCGAGCTTGGTGATAATGTTGGAGCATGACCATGGGTCATGAGGAGATCACCGTTACCTCTTTGGTATTTTATATTTTTTTAATTTAATCATTATATCATTGCTATATTATCCTTCTCATTACATGGGTTTTAACTATAAGGCCCCAACCTTAAACCTTACTTAATCTTCAGTTATTACAAGATTACACATTGAGGATCTTTTCGGGTTTAGAGTTTTAGAGAATTAGATCATAAAACTTGCATTACATTCCACATATAAACAAAGTGGTTACATAAAGATATTATTCTTCATTCCCATCAATGTAAACACATTTAAAATAAAACATGGATTATTTCTTGACACTTCCTTGACACTATCATCATATCATGTACCTTTCCCTTGACCTGTGAAAAACATTTCAAAAAAACCTGGGATGAGCATAAAAAGCTCAGTATGAGTTATAAAAACATGGAAAGGAAACATGGGTACATATATACATAAGAATGAAATCATACTTTACCCATAAAACATAGTCACTTTAACATACCTCATAAAATCATGAATAAATCATAGAAATCATAAGACATAAAGGTAACTTGAGGCATTCATAACATTCTTACGTAGGGAGTAACCCTCTTGGTTACGTTTGGAATACCCATCACATTATATTCCCTAAATCTCTTCGGAGAACCCTTAACGTTTCACTCCTTCGCGTTACCCAATGCATTGGAGAGCTATATCGGGCTCATCCGCCCTTAGTTTATCACGGAACCACCCGTCTTCATAATAATGCCCAAGAACCATAACATAATCGTATCACATAAAACATGCATAAAGGAAACATAACATTTCCACATTTCAATCACAAGATATCAATACAACACAAAAACATTGTGAAAACCATTTTACATACCAAAATAAAAGAAAAGTAAAACATGGTCTTTATTTTTTCTTTTAAAAAAGAAGGTATGGCTTGTAGAGGAAGCCGAAACTCAAATAACGGTCACGACGGCGGAGAAGTCGTTGTCGCCGCATACGTACGACAAAAACATTCCATTTTGTCGTTTAGTAAACTCTTCATATAAAAAAGATTCCTTTTGAATAAATGTAAACGTCAAAGGGTTTTATACACCGTATAAAAGAAAGTTGTGTATAAAATAAAATATGCCTCAAAGAAAAGAGATTGAGACGAAGTCCCATACCTCGTATCCGACTTGACCCGACCGTTCTTTAATCTCCTGAATAATAAACTTGAGTTAATATAAACTTGCTTATGAACATTTTTCAAGTTCATTATTCCTTTTATAACATGTTATGAACATCATGTAATCATTTAAGTTAATAGTGTTCATTTTGTCGGTATTTGGTTCTTAAGTCAAAAATAGACTTCTTACACTTACATGTTGTTAATTTGGTCAAAGGTTCATTATATCCAGAATGATATTAATTATTTTGATAACATATAAATCACATATATTCAGAATATACATGTATTTATAATATTACATCACATTTATAGGTAAGAAATGAAATGCACCGTTCATGGAGACGGTAAGTCGTACGTACGCATAAACGCTACTTCCATTTCTATTTCATATTTTCTGTAATGGAATCATAATGATATAAGATTATATTATAATTCCAGTATAATAACATATATAATATCATTAACTTTATCCTTTACACATCCCACATATGGTATTAACGAATCAAATCACTTTCAGGGGGCGGTAGTCCACACTTCCTAAAATGAAGATATCGTGTTTACCCATAATGGAAACCATAAAGGTATGCCCAAAATGAAAAAAAAGAAGCTTAAGGAAAACATAAAAATATAATATATCATATATAAAAATAGTGACATCATAATGGCCACCTTTGAAGGTGTTAAATGAGTATTGAACAATCATCGTTTCGGGAGGTAGGATTTCGCCATCCACGGAAACCATATGTTCTTTAACCATTTGATGTAGTTGTGTAAGAGTGTAGATCAAATAAATCTTATAACAACATCCTAGTATATTGTATATACTGGTGTTGTTACAAAAGTAGTAAATAAAAAGAGTTTAAGGGGTTGGAGAAGCAAAATAAAACAAATGAACATGAGAGAATGAATTACCTTCAAAAGTGTAACTCCTTTTGATTTGAGCCTAAAGGCTTCCTTTGAAAGGATTCTGCCCAAAGGGAATCCTCTAGGATGAGTAGAGGGATGTGGAGAGAGTAAATGGGCAGGGGTTGGCCGATCCAAAGGCTTGAGGAGTGTGTGAAATGAGGTAGAGGTGGGGACCCTTTATAAGAGGAGAGGAGGGGCACTTTTGGAAAGTAAAGAAATATTACTTTATTTGAAAATGTGTTTCGGTTTTAAAAGGTCCCACATTGATATAATTCGTGGATATGGTGATAAGGGTTCGAAATACACTCATCCAATTGGTTTTGGCCATGTGTAGTTCATATATTTTACATTATCTTTCCATTTTATTTAAATCGTCAAATAATGATGTCATCGCTGCATCATTATTATGTCATAAATAATTTAATTTATTTAATGCCTAAAAATCATAAAAAAACACTATGATGTAGTAATTCTTTTTAGATTTCCAATGACTATTTATAATCAAATATATGATCTTTATAACCCCATGTAAAAATTGTTTTCGTAAAACATATTATGTTTGTGTCATTTTTACTTTTACATTAAATAAAAAGTTATTTTTGTCATTTTCCAACAAAAGTGGATCCATGGGGTCCCCAAGTTGAACCAGGGCTTGTATTGGTCGTCCATGACACAACCAATAAGGTTGGGACATGAGTCTAGGTCATTTCATATTATTAAAGCATTATTTATACCTTAAACTACCCTAATTACCACTAATCGCGATTAAAAACTTAATAAGTTACTATTCACCAAAAAAAATATTTTAATCCCATTGAACCACATTTTACTTCTTAATGAAAACCATGTATGTCGGATTTTCAAAATTCGAAACACAATTATGGCAAAATTTCAATTAAACGGAAAATCAGACTTTATAAGTACCACTTAGTGGTTTCACTATTCATCAAAAACTGAAGTTTTTCAGAAAATTACCAAAAATTCACCCTAAGCTATATTTGATATTCCGAATTCAAAAATGAAGTCTATTTTACAAAATTCAATACATATAAGTCAAATTAATTAATTTAATAATTAATTCCCGCTAACAGAGCAAATAGCGTGTTTTTACAAAACAATAAGTATCAAAAGATTGACACCAGTTTAAGTCTAATTTCAAAGTTAAATTGATTCCAATGACCACCATTGGGTAAAATGGTAAAAATATATTCATATTACACATTAAGACCAATTAAAAAAATAATATAATCATATAAATATTTTAGATTAAAAAGCAGTTTTGATGTCAAATGCAGTATTTTTCACTATTCATTAAAAAATGAACATTGTCAGAAAAATACCAAAAATTCACACAAAATAAATTTTGATGTCCCAATAATAAAGAATAAGTTTATTTTGACAAACATAGTTTATAAAATTTTCAAAATATAGATTCAAAAATTGTTTTCCATCTAAAGGCAGTAAAACAATCTTTTAAGAATATTAGTGTATTCCATGCATAAGATTGTATTTATTTTCATTTTAAGCCTCTATAACACTATCTTAATCATTAATAGACATAGATAAAAATATCTATTATTCATTACTTATTTGGGATGTTACATCCTTCCCCCCTTTAGAAAATTGCGTCCCCGCAATTTATTTACTTATCGAATAAATGGGGGTACTTATCCCTCATTGCATTTTCAGATTCCCATGTTGCCTCTTCAATCATGTGGTTTTTCCACAAAACCTTTACCTGGTGAATCACCTTATTCCGTAACACTTTCTCCCTATGGTCAAGAATCTGGACCGGTTGTTCCTCATAAGATAGGTTCTCTTCCAGCTGAACTACCTCTGGACTCAAAACATGAGATGGATCTGGCATATACTTTCTCAACATCGAAATGTGAAAAACATTGTGTACCTGAGATAAAATCGGAGGTAAAGCCACTCGGTATCCAACTGATCCAACTCTCTCCAGAATTTCGTATGGTCCAACAAACCTTGGACTCAACTTTCCTTTCTTACCAAATCTCATCACGCTTTTCCAAGGAGAAACCTTGAGAAAAACATGATCACACACCTCGAAAGATAGATCCTTCCTCCGGTTATCCGCATAACTCTTCTGCCTGCTCTGAGCTGTTCTCATGTGTTTCTGAATCAGCTGAACTTTTTCTGCCATCTCTTCTACCAATTCTGGTCCCATCAACTTTCTTTCACCCACTTCATCCCAGAAAGCTGGAGTTCGACACCGCTTCCCATATAATGCCTGAAATGGTGCCATATGTATACTGGAATGAAAACTGTTATTATATGAAAACTCAACCAAAGAAAGATGTTGGTCCCAACTTCCCTGATAATCCATAGAACAAGCACGTAGCATATCCTCCAATGTCTTAATTGTTCGTTCTGATATCCCATCTGATTGAGGATGAAAAGCTGTACTAAAATTTAATTCAGTACCCAACGACTTCTGAAGGCCTTTCCAAAAGTTAGAAGTAAACCTGGGATCACGATCTGATACAATAGAGAGAGGAACTCCATGTAACCTGACTATCACTTTAAGATAAAAACGGGAAAGTTGATCAAGAGAGAAAGTATCTCGTATAGCAAGAAAATGAGTAGATTTGGTCAAGCGATCAACAATAACCCAGATTGCATTATTACCTCGAGATGTCTTCGGTAATCCAACAACAAAGTCCATGGATATATTCTCCCATTTCCACTCTGGAACTGGTAAAGGCTGAATCATCCCTTTCGGTAACTTCCGATCTGCTTTAACCTACTGACAAGTCAAACACTTCACAGTAAAATCAGCAATATCTCTTTTCATTCCATCCCACCAGTAATACTCCCGCAGATCTCTATACATCTTAGTACTGCCCGGATGAACTGAAAACGGAGAACTGTGAGCTTCACATAACAACTCTCTCTTTAACTGTGAGTCACAAGGCACACACAGTCTCTTCCCAAATCTCAAAACACAATCATTATCAATGTTGAATTCAGGCAACTTACCTTTCTGAACCAGCTCTACCTTTTTCTGCAACTCACTGTCTTGCTTCTGTGCTTGCTTGATTCTATCTGATAGAGAAGAGCTCACTGATACCTGAAACAAAATAGAAGGACTTCCTGCACCAACAACTTCTATGCCAAATTTCATCAAATCGTTAACCAAAGGATCATGTTCCAACCGCAACATTGTTAATGAAGCATTACTTTTTCGACTCAAAGCATCAACCACTTTATTTGCTTTTCCTGGATGGTAATGAATTGTACAATCATAATCCTTGATTAATTCTAGCCATCTCCTCTGTCTCATGTTTAACTCTTTCTGAGAGAATATATACTTTAAAATTTTGTGATCGGTATATATTTCACACTTTACTCCATACAAATTATGCCTCCAAATTTTTAAATCAAAAACAATAGCAGCTAATTCCAAATCATGTGTAGGGTAATTTACCTCATGAGTTTTCAACTGTCGTGAAGGATAAGCAATTACCTGATCATTCTGCATTAGGATGCAACCATGTCCTTTCAATGAAGCATAAATGTATATAACAAACTCACCATTCCTAGAAGGTAGTGCCAAAACTGGAGCATTCACCAATCTTCTTTTCAATTCCTGAAAACAATCATCACATTCTTTTGTCCAGATAAACTTAACACCCTTCCGAGTTAGCTTAGTCATTGGACTAGATAACCGTGAAAAATTTCTAACAAACCTTCGGTAATATCCCGCCAAACCAAGGAAGCTACGAATCTCGGTTACATTTGTGGGTCTTGCCCATTCTTCCACAACATTTGTTTTTGCAGGATCAACAGTTATTCCATCTTTAGAAACAATGTGACCAAGGAAAGAAATTTGTTGCAACCAAAACTCACACTTGCTGAATTTCCCATACAGTTTCTTTTCTTTTAAGGTTTGCAAGATAATCCTTAAATGTTTTTCATGCTCCTCTTTACTTTTAGAAAACACCAAAATATCATCAATGAAAACCACCACAAACTTATCCAAGAACTCATGGAAAATTCTATTCATTAAGTCCATCAATACAGCAGGTGCATTGGTTAGCCCAAAAGGCATTACTTCAACTTCATAATGGCCATATCTCGTACGGAACGCGGTCTTCGGAATATCTGCCTCCTTTACCTTCAGCTGATGGTACCCCGATCTCAAGTCAATCTTTGAAAAAAACTGAGCTCCCTGGAGCTGATCAAACAAATCATCGATATGAGGCAAAAGATATTTGTTCTTAACAGTGATATTATTCAAGGCTCTATAATCAATGCAAAGTTTCATAGAACCATCTTTATTTTTAACAAATAAAACAGGAGAACCCCATGGTGATGTGCTAGGTCTAATGAAACCTTTCTCTAATAAATCTTGTAGTTGCTCCTTCAACTCTAAAAGTTCAATTTGTGCCATTCGATAAGGGGGTTTTGAAATTGGATTAGCATCAGGAACTAAGTCAACAGTAAACTCAACTTCCCGGTCTGGTATTATTCCAGGAAACTCATCAGGAAAAACATCAGGATACTCATTTACCATGGCACATCATTAATCTGAATAGTTCCTTTATTTTCAACGACGTGTGCACGGTAACATTCATTTCCATCTTTTACAAGTTTCTCGGCCTTATGATATGTTATCAAAAGTGAGGGTTCATTCTTGTAAACAAACTAAAAGTCTTTCTGAAAAGAAACTTCTTTATCTCTACAGTCAATCTTAGCATGGTAAATAGAGAGCCAATCTATACCCATGATAACATCAAACTCTACTAGAGGTAGAACAATAAGGTTTTCAAGTAGGTTCTTTCCACAGATAAGGATAGGAAGATTCTTATAAATTATTTTTGCCTCAACATTTCCCCCAGGTGTTTTTACCAATAGTTCAGGAGTCATTTCTTGAGATGGTATTCCCATTTTACTAGAAAAGGTTTCAGAGATGAAAGAATGTGTAGACCCCGAATCAAAAAACACACTGGCATAATCTGAGAAAACAAACAAAGTACCTGATACAACTTCATTTGATGCCTCGACATCTGCTGAAGTAGTTGCAAAGGATTTCACCACCCCTTTCTGCTTGTAGTCTAACTTCTTCCCATCACTCAAGCTCTTTTTCGGACACTCGTTTTCATAGTGACCCATCTCATTGCACTTATAACATCTCACTAACTGTAAATCAAATTTGTTCTTACCTTCACCTTAATCCTTTTCAGTGCAATCACGAGCCTTATGTCCCATCTTACCACATCGGTAGCATTTCCCAGAATTCAGAAGACATTCCCCAGCATGCCTTTTGCCACATTTATCACAAACTGGAAACTTAGTTCTCTTACCATCAGACTTTTTTGAAGAATTCTTACCTTTCTCCTGCCACCTCGGTCTCTTCTTCTGCTGGTTGTTATAGAAAACTTGGTCATCGGAAAACTCCATTTCCACCTTCTCAGCACATCAAACAAGCTTTTCATAACTTTTAAACTCACGAGAAGCTAATGACCATCGATACTTTGGCTTTAATCCTGAGAAAAAACGATTGATTTTACTATCAAGGTCCCGGATAAAATTTGGAGCATACCTTGCCAATCGAGTGAACCTTTCTTCATAGGTAGCCACTGAGTCTTCCTCTTGCCTCAATTCCAAGAATTGCTTTTCCATCCAAAGTCGAACAGCCTTAGGAAAATACTTCTCAAGAAACATACCTTTGAATTCATCCCAGTCAAGAGCATCAATCTCATCAGCGTCCCTGATATTTTTAACCATAGACCACCACTGATCTGCTTCACCCTCCAAACGGTAAATAGCAAGACTAACCTTTTGATTGTCTGAACACCCCATGACATCAAAAATCTTCTCCAGTGCTTTAATCCACCCTTCATCTAGCACAGGTTCAGACGATTCTCTGAATGATGGGGGATGTTGCCTCATGAAATGTTCCACCACTGACATGTTCATCTGTGGTTGGTCTGGTTGATCTCGTGTATGGATACCACCGCCATTTATCGCTTGAGTCAACTGCGCCATTACTGCAACAAACTGTTCAGTTCCAATTCCGACCATTTCTGGATGCTGATTCGGAAGGTTATTTCCTTCTGTATTCCTTCCTAGCACTGCTTCCCTATTTTCTCTGCGGAAAACCATTCTGAACAAACATGTCTTAGATAAAGCAACATGGTAATCTTTAAATGCTATATCATTTCAAAAAAAATATTTTTGGATAATAATTTAATAGAATTCTAACTCCTAAATTTATCTAAACCGACCTCTGATACCAACTATAAGGCCCCAACCTTAAACCTTACTTAATCTTGAGTTATTACAAGATTACACATTGAGGATCTTTTCGGGTTTAGAGTTTTAGAGAATTAGATCATAAAACTTGCATTACATTCCACATATAAACAAAGTGGTTACATAAAGATAGTATTCTTCATTCCCATCAATGGAAACACATTTAAAATAAAACATGTATTATTTCTTGACACTTCCTTGACACTATCATCATATCATGTACCATTCCCTTGACCTGTGAAAAACATTTCAAAAAAACTTGGGATGAGCATAAAAAGCTCAGTATGGGTTATAAAAACATGGAAAGGAAACATGGGTACATATATACATAAGAATGAAATCATACTTTACCCATAAAACATAGGCACTTTAACATAACTCATAAAATCATGAATAAATTATAGAAATAATAAGACATAAAGGTAACTTGAGTCATTCATAACATTCTTACGTAGGGAGTAACCCTCGTGGTTATGTTTGGAATACCCATCACAATATATTCCCTAAATCTCTTCGGAGAAACCTTAACATTTCACTCCTTCGCGTTACCCAATGCATTGGAGAGCTATATCAGGATCACCCGCCCTTAGTTTATCACGGAACCACACGTCTTCATAATAATTCCCAAGAACCATAACATAATCGTATCACATAAAACATGCATAAAGGAAACATAACATTTCCACATTTCAATCACAAGATATCAATACAACACAAAAACATTGTGAAAACCATTTTCCATCACAAAATAAATGAAAAGTAAAACATGGTATTTATTTTTTCTTTTAAAAAAGAAGGTATGGCTTGTAGAGGAAGCCGAAACTCAAATAACGGTCACGACAGCGGAGAAGTCGTTGTCGCCGCATACGTACGACAAAAACATTCCCTTTTGTCGTTTAGTAAACGCTTCGTATAAAAAAGATTCCTTTTGAATAAATTTAAAAGTCAAAGGGTTTTATACACCGTATAAAAGAAAGTTGTGTATAAAATAAAATATGCCTCAAAGAAAGGGGATTGAGATGAAGTCCCATACCTCGTATCCGACTTGACCCGACCGTTCTTTAATCTCCTGAATAATAAACTTGAGATAATATCTACTTGCTTATGAACCTTTTTCAAGTTCATTATTCCCTTTATACCATGTTATGAACATCATGTAATCATTTAAGTTAATAGTGTTCATTTTGTCGGTATTTGGTTCTTAAGTCAAAAATAGACTTCTTACACTTACATGTAGTTAATTTGGTCAAAGGTTCATTATATCCAGAATGATATTAATTATTTTGATAACATATACATCACATATATTCAGCATATACATGTATTTATAATATTACATCACATTTAGAGGTAAGAAATTAAATGCACCGTTCATGGAGACGGTAAGCCGTACGTACGCATGAACGCTATTTCCATTTCTATTTCATATTTTCTGGAATGGAATCATAATGATATAAGATTATATTATAATTCCAGTATAATAACATATATAATATCATTAACTTTATCCTTTACACATCCCACATATGGTATTAACGAATCAAATCACTTTCAGGGGGCGGTAGTCCGCACTTCCTAAAATGAAGATATCGTGTTTACCCATAATGGAAACCATAAAGGTATGCCAAAAATGAAAAAAAAACAGAAGCTTAAGGAAAACATAAACATATAATATATCATATATAAAAATAGTTACATCATAATGGCCACCTTTGAAGGTGTTAAATGAGTATTTAACAATCATCGTATCGGGAGGCAGGATTTCGCCATCCACGGAAACCATATGTTTGTTAACCATTTGATGTAGTTGTGTAAGAGTGTAGATCAAATAAATCTTATAACAACATCCTAGTATATTGTAGATACTGTTGTTGTTACAAAAGAAGTAAATAAAAAGAGTTTAGGGGGTTGGAGAAGCAAAATAAAACAAATGAACATGAGAGAATGAATTACCTTCAAAAGTGTAACTCCTTTTGATTTGAGCCTAAAGGATTCCTTTGAAAGGATTCTGCCCAAAGGGAATCCTCTAGGATGAGGAGAGGGATGTGGAGAGAGTAAATGGGCAGGGGTTGGCCGATCCAAAGGCTTGAGGAGTGTGTGAAATGAGGTAGAGGTGGGGGCCTTTTATAAGAGGAGAGGAGGGGCACTTTTGGAAAGTAAAGAAATATTACTTTATTTGAAAATGTGTTTCAGTTTTAAAAGGTCCCAAATTGATATAATTCGTGGATATGGTGATAAGGGTTCCAAATCCACTCATCCAATTGGTTTTGGCCATGTTTAGTTCATATATTTTACATTATCTTTCCATTTTATTTAAATCGTCAAATAATGATGTCATCGCTGCATCATTATTATGTCATAAATAATTTTATTTATTTAATGTCTAAAAATTATAAAAAAATAATATGATGTAGTAATTCTTTTTAGATTTCCAATGACTATTTATAATCAAATATATGATCTTTATAACCCCATGTAAAAATTGTTTTTGTAAAACATACTATGTTTGTGTCATTTTTACTTTTACATTAAATAAAAAGTTATTTTTGTCATTTCCCAGCAAAAGGGGATCCATGGGGTCCTCAAGTTGACCCATGGCTTGTCTTGGTCGGCCATGACACAACAAATAAGGTTGGGACATGTGTCTAGGTCATTTCATATTATTAAAGCATTATTTATACCTTAAACTACCCTAATTACCACTAATCGCGATTAAAAACTTAATAAGTTACTATTCACCCAAAAAAATATTTTAATCCCATTGAACCACATTTTACTTCTTAATGACAACCATGTATGTCGGATTTTCAAAATTCAAAACACAATGATGGCAAAATTACAATTAAACAGAAAATCAGTCTTTATAAGTACCACTTAGTGGTTTCACTATTCATCAAAAACTGAAGTTTTTCAGAAAATTACCAAAAATTCACCCTAAGCTATATTTGATATTCCGAATTCAAAAATGAAGTCTATTTTATAAAATTCAATACATATAAGTCAAATTAATTAATTTAATAATTAATTCCCGCTAACAGTGCAAATAGCGTGTTTTTACAAAACAATAAGTATCAAAAGATTGACACCAGTTTAAGTCTAATTTCAAAGTGAAATTGATTCCAATGACCACCATTGGGTAAAATGGTAAAAATATATTCATATTACACATTAAGACCAATTAAAAAGATAATCTAATCATATAAATAAATTAGATTAAAAATCAGTTTTGATGTAAAATGCAGTATTTTTCACTATTCATTAAAAAATGAACATTGTCAGAAAAATACCAAAAATTCACAAAAAATAAATTTTGATGTCCCAATCATAAAGAATAAGTTTATTTTGACAAAAATAGTTTATAAAATTGTCAAAATATAGATTCAAAAATGGTTTGCCATCTAAAGGTAGTAAAACAATCTTTTAAGAATATTAGTGTATTACATGCATAAGATTGTATTTATTTTCATTTTAAGCCTCTATAACACTATCTTAATCATTAATAGAAATAGATAAAAATATATATTATTCATTACTTATTTGGGATGTTACATTAACCTTAGTCTGTTTTATCTATTTTATTCTATATGGATATGAGTTTAATGTTTATTTTAGTCATCACTTATTTTGTTAGTTTCTTATTTTAAAAATATATAATGTTTTTGTAGACATATAATTTATGGATGATCCATTCTGTATTTCCAGTAAATTTATATTCCATCATTATTGTAAGTAATTATTAGGTTAAATCATATCCATAAATTTATATATAATTCCTAGACACTAGTTTCCAACCCATGGGAATTGGGAGTTCACATTAGGCCTTTCCATGGGCCAGTTTGGGTGCCTAGATGAGGGGTGACTCAGGTTTCTTCATGAAAAAATGGCATCAAAGTTCACTTTGTTATTAGGGATGTAATGGTAACTTTCATATTGGAATGTTGAAATATGGGATGTTGGTATGAAAACTATTTAACTCGCTCTTTTCCATTTATAACCTCAACTTACCATGGGTTTTGGGGGTTTTGAGTCATCCTTTTTCGCTTGTTTTAAATTTAATTCTATTTTATTTTAATTTTTTTATTTTTTTGAATCATATTGAAGTTATGTAGTATGTTAAGATATTATTCATATTTTTAGAAAAAATTATAGTCATATTAGGGGTATACTGTTATCTCACAAGGTTTGGTAAACTATTCAGATCCCTTGTGTGTGATTCTATTAATATCTCATTGGTTTTCACATAATTATCATTCAATAAAACAAACTAATAATCCTAATCATGCATAAATAATAATGCTCTTTGATTTTTTTTTCAATATAACCCTTCTTCTTCTAATTTAGTTTGAGATATGGGTATTCATAATTTGAAATAATTTTAGTAGCTTTTATAATATTTCGGTGTTATTTGGATGGTATTTGATGAGTTATTGGGTTAGAAAAATGATATAAATGGTAGAGGTATGTTTTATATGTAAAAAAGTGTTTTCCAAAATTTATTGAATTCCTTTAATATTTTTTATACATACAAAAATGTTTTTAATAGGTTATTTATAAAATAGAGAGGTTTTTTATGTTGAAGTTTCAAATTTATAAAAGAATATTATATCATTAACCAACCCATACCATCCACCAATCAAACACTTGAGATCGATTAGGATATACCTAATGTGTGTTACCAATTTCCTCAGGTATGTGAAAATCACTAAGTCATCACATAAGGCTCATGAGAAAAACAATTCTGATAAATTAAATTAAAAAATAGTTTCAAAATTGGTATAAAAACTCTCAACATCAGAGGTTATTTCACATGTATAAAAGAATCAATAAAATATAAAACAATTAAACACATTATACTAAGAATTCCTATACTCATCCTTCAACACCCTCTACATGAATATCCTTTTGTTCAATTAAAAACTCCATAGATAGTGTTCTATCAATAACTATAACTAAAATTATGAATATTACTTTTTACATAATGTGATAAAATAAATTTAATAAATATAAATAACCAACATACCTCTATGTAACCATGGGCCACTCTCTGACCATAACCAAACATGCACCGTGAACAACATAGAGCAGAACTCGAACCTGTAACTAAATTTATATATATAGGTGTTAGAATAAAAAAGATCAATATATATTCCAATGAGAAACTACACCACATGAATTTTATTTAAATTAAAAATCCATTTTATTCTATTTTGGAATAAATTATTTAAGAAATTTGTTTCCGTGTATTAACCCACAATGGCCAAAATTATTTAATTAACTATTTTTATTTTTTATAAATGAATAAAATCACATAAAAGAATCCATCATCTGATTCCATCATTATTGAGTACATATTTATAAACCATTTTCAAATTTCACTTTAAAAAAAATCTATTTCTTGCTTTCATTTTAAATTATAATGAATTAGAAAAACAAACATATAGTGTAACATGTTAGTTTAAACAATTTCAAAGGAAACTAGATTTTAAAATTTTAAATAAATGAATAATGAATCAAATGTAATTAAGCTAAACATAAGAACAATGGTCAGACCTTGGGGGATGATGTTTTGGATAAGTCCTAGGAATATCATACTCTCAGTCACAAAACCACACATAATCAACTCATGAACGAGCTACTGGGGAGGATGAAGCTAAAGTCCTTGTTGAAACTAATAGATTCTATCCTTTAATTTAGTTAGCATTGTATCATAGAAAAAAATATTGGGGTGGGGGGAAGAAACTTCTCAAGTGTACTTTTCCTAGTCATATAACCTAGATACTCGGGGTTCCTATGTGCTCTCCCCTTTTCAAACAACTCTATTTCCACATCTAACACATTTTCTAAGCACAACATGCCACATTCCCTTAATTCAAAACCCAATAAAGAAGAAAATAAGAGCATCCTCATTTTATTTTTATATATGAGATGTTAATGTTTATGAACTCCTTACTTTAGAGAGGTTTTTGCTCTGATTTTGGAGATAAAAAGTTAGGTTTTTAGTGTTAAGGGGTCCAAGATATAGGATCTAGAGTATCAAGAGTAGACGTAGTTGTTTGTTGGTAGAAAACTACACCTAACAGACTAGTGGAGCTATTTGATATCAGAAGAGACATGACTACCCCATTGTCTAGCTGATGTGGTGCCACTGGATATTTGATGGCTAAGGTAGAATACTTGTAATTCTCTTAGGCCCATCGGGTAGCTGATGCACGTAGTCTTAGGGTGAATTAAATTCACCCCATGAATTTTAATTCCACATGGTATGCCACCTTGTTTAATACCAAAATCTAACCACTATGTAATATTCATATTTTTATACATCTATTTTAGTCTCTAAATATCTCTCATGCATATCCCCTTGTTCCACTAACTTTTACTGATCATGGGATGCTTAATCAGTCAATTTTCTCAAGTCTTATAACAAATCCTTCTTATTTATTTTGAGATGAGTAAATATCTATGATATATTTTTGGTTTATATGTTAATATAATGATTAATTCATACCTTAATCAAATATCAGTGGAAAATATAATAAGTTAATAAGATCCTATTATCAAACTAATATCAACCATTGATAATAGATTTCTAACAGGTAAGTGTTAATGAATTATCTTCTAGGACCATATCGATGAGGGATTGATGATAGAACCTTAATTCGTTAGTGATTTCATGGTAGATTAGTAGTGATATTGATGAGTTAATAGTAAAATTTCATAACTAGAGATAAAATTATTATGAAAAATGAATGATTCTTGGAATGTTCCATATATCAATCATCTTGAGAATCTCTTATTGTTGATTCTCATATTGAATATCTTTTATGTTAACGAATTGGTGATAGATCAATGATCGGTGTAAAACCTAAGGAACTCTTCCAGATTCAATGATGAATTCATTATTTTTTCTTCAATCAGCATCAAATCCAGTGAATTGGAATAACTTCCTTCAAAATACCATATAATTAGATCTATTGATGAAATCCACATGATATGTTATTCTAGATCCACCTTGTTGACATTGAATTATATTTATTCTCCATTATAAAACTCTTCTATAAAAACCAAAACCCTATATATATATATGTGTGTATTTTACATGTGAGATATTTTCTCCATAGGAGTGTGATGTGTTTTGATCATCAATCCTTTGATGATCTTTGTAATTCTTTGTCTACAAGAAGAGGTACAAAATTACTTACCATAGGAGGACCTTATATACCCTATTTTCCTTTATTTATGATATGATGGCATGGATTTTTTTTCTGACTGATGTGTATACCTGTGGTTATGTTTATTGTTGTGATTCCATATACGATTCTTATTTCTATGAGTATCACTATAGTTTAATGTTACCATGATTGATGTTGATCACATGTTGTTGTGAGTTGTTACTATATGATCATGTCTATTTGATATGTTTATCAGGGTATTCTCTACCATTTTAGGTATGTGATTTTATTTTTATTGATTTCATTGGAATTCATATCAGGTGTGGCATCATGTAATGGTTACCCCTTAAAGAGAGAGTGCATAATATTTGTGACAATAATTATGGAGAGCCTATACTAGGTAGGAACTTGATTGTATTGTCCCATATTTTTTTTAAATATTGTATGGAATTAATTTGAGATAAGATGTCGAGACAACAAGCAATTCCAAGGCCAGTTGGGCTCGGAATAATGGTTTCAATAATATTAAAATGATAAATTACACACATGTGCAGTTTTATAGAAAAGGTATAATAACTTCTAAATGGGTTACCAGATTGGACATGTGAGGGAATCGTTTTATTCAGAGTATCATGTTTACCCTAGGCGTGACCTAACATTGGTCGGTGTGGGTAAGCTATGAAAAAATGTTTTTGTGTTTTAATAAATAAAATAAAACAAAAATTTATTTTGTTTTAATGTTTTTCAAATATACAGGGATGTGTTTTATCATTTTTAATATGCATTTAGGTAGGGACCTAGGGTAAGAATAATAACCCTAGAATTTCTTGGAGGGTATGGAGAGAACCCTAGAGAAATATCTCGATGGAAAATGATGACGAAGCTTGGATCTATGATCCACAGATGTTGTTTTTTGAGGTATCTCGCCAATGGAAACAACACGATGATCAATACGCTTTTGAGATAAATCCAACCCCAAGGTATGGCTTGTTGTTTTTATTCTTTTCCCTATTCTTAGATTCAATAAAAAATGTGAACCAACCAAAAAATAGGTTTATCCATAGTTCTCTCATTCATACGCAATGGGCTATGATTGCAGGTTTTTATCGGGGTGTTGATTATAGAGAATTTATTTTTTATTATTGATCATTCTTATAGAATGGATCAAGGATTTAATGAACAATTATCGAGGTTCGTTCCTTGGGTTTTTCTTGTTCCTTTTCTCCCCCAATATTTTCCATGTTCTTCGTGTTTTAACAACGATTGATTATTTCCACCTTTGTTTAATGGTGCAATGATCTGAAGTTGAATATCCAACAACGGGACAACTCGGCGGACGTGCGACGATGATAAAGACAGATGGATTAGAGTTATTTTGGAGATATCATTATTCAATAGATTTTTTTGGAAGTGATCAAAATCAGAATTCCGATGTGATTGAAAGCATGAAACCCACCGATATGGGTTTGCAATAGAAATAAGGCCTTGCATCTCTAGTTTCAAGGATAAGGGAGAATTTGATTGGACACTAGAGGATTGAATTAGACGCATAGAGGAAGAACAACGGTTCTGAAAATTCATGATCAAAACAGCATGTTACCCGAGGTTACATGGCGTGGGACACCCACACAACAACTTCTTGGGTTTTGGAATGCAGAAAAGTGTCACACGACATGTTACCCCTGTCACATGGCATGTGGGACCTTCTTTGAGACCTGATGTGTATATCAAGAGATTAATGGACATGGAGTGGAGTACACAGGTTTCCTAAATAGTGTGTACCTCACCACACAACTTGTCCTAGAATGGTTACATAGTTTATCCAATGTATTGAGGCATAGGTAGGAAAACATGGGTTGACACCATGTACTGGAACACAGGTAGAGTATACTAGTGGACCCCGGATGGAAGGACCCTACATGTGACCCTTCTACACAATGTTTACACATATTCTACAAGACATGTTCTAAATGAAATGGGTCATTCTACATAGGTTTTACCTGAGTTCAAGGGACACAGCATGTGACCCTACTACATGCCATTTGGCCCTTTCTAAATGGCATTAATCTCTTTTCCACAGTATCATGAACTTGATTTGTTAGGGATCATGCCCTTGATATTTTCTACGAAGGTTAATGTGTTTCATTTCCTACTCATCGGAATATGATTCCTTCATTAAAAATTTATTCATAGAGTTGTTGGAATCCCCTCCGAGAGTTCTAGAGTAGGATCCTCTATTCATTCATCAAGCCCTATGTGGATTAATTGGTTTTTATGTGACAAAAATTATCGGGAATCGAACCTATACATAGTAGGTTAATCCAAATGGATTTTTTGGTATCACCCCATCGAACTGGATGTGATCATCAATTGTGGTATCATATCTCTCTTTATATCTATTAGTGTATATATCTCATGGAAATGTCTAAAGAAAAATACTTACCAAACAAAGAGTCACCAATTATATCCGATTCAAGAGTGTGTTATCCTATATGAGTGATTTGTGAAATCTTCAAACTGAATCCCTAGTGTTGGTATGCAGTATTTGTGACTTACCTCTAGACGGTTAGTCTGAGTTTGAGTATATATAGATATTCTTCTAATATATGTTGTAGACATATACTATGTAGAGATGATTATATATTCCTTTTTTTTATTTACTTGTGTTTTTGAGGATACATACTGAGTATTATTATACTCACCCCTACATGGAATTTTCCCACATGTGTTGTGTATGGTGTAGTCAAGTGACCTTTTGACGGAGTCTAGGGAAGACCAGGACCGGACAGAGATTTGTGAGTTTAGGTAGGCCGAGGTGTTCCCACATCATTGAGCATCAGTACCAGTACTTATTTTTTTACATGTTTTAATTTTTTGTTTAAATGAACCATATTTTGATGGGAATGTATACTGGAATAGTTTAATTTATCTCACTTTACTTTCCTATGTTAATATAATTGGGATAGTGGTATTCATGTAGTTTATTTCAATTTGGTTTTTACATTTCATGAATTTGTGTGGTTGAAGATGTGTTTGTTCATATTGGTATATAGACATTTCCTCCCATGTTAGTTATATTCCAACTCAATGTTACTCACCATCCCCTTTCCTATTGGAAGTGGGATTGGGGAGTCACGACATGGTCCCCACTGAGACGCTTCATGACAGAGTAGTATCGGAGGTGTTCAGTTCTAAATTCAGACCAATAGTCTGTGAGATTGGATTTTGGAAACAGTGTAAAGTGTTTTGGGTTTGTCTTTAAGGCTACAGAATCCAGTGTTCAAGTGGTTGGCCAACGTATCCATACAACATGACTCTGATAACATAATTTCTAAATCGGTATATGAGAACACTACTTGCAGGGAAAATAATGTTACATACATCATGTAGGAATGGGTTGTGGTTCCATTCCCTTCTTAATTCATCCCTCTAGATATACTATTTGATCGAGGTACATATTTTTTTCTCATAGGATACCCCTGTGATACATGACAGTTTGGATTCTGCAACTCGATCATGAAGATAACCCCCTTAGAGACAAGGCTTCAATATAGGGACCAGTTCCCCAGATGATGCTTGCATGTGGTGAACCATCCATACCTCCACCAATGGAGAACCTCATAGTATCCTAATAAATATAATATGAGGATAATGGGTTGATATTACTCCATAATATTCAAATATAGGGACCCCTCGGGTTCTAAGGTGATCCCAACCATCAAGCAGTTGAATACTAGAATGAGGTGGTGATGTTATTAATATTTTCACGACTTATTATATTCCCCCTTTACTTATTTTATATGAAATGTGCATAATTTGTGTGAAATATTAATGTTTTAATATTAAGTATAATATTTGAGCATTTTTAGAAGTAGTCAAATTGAGTCAGTTTAATGTTTTAATTATAACTATCACTATACTGATCCAAATTGTGTGGTTCTTGTTTTGTAGGATTCTCCTTTCAATATAAAACATTTCATTAGAAGGAACCATGATCCAATTCTACCATTTGAAGGGTCATATGGTCCTCACAAACAAGACCAAAGAATCTGTGAAGAAACTGGACTATTCATGAAGATTGATTTACTGGGCTCCATTCAGAAGTTCAAAAACCTTAACTCTCCACCATAATTCGGGGGACACTACATTTCATCTTGGATAAAAATTTCATGGCCCAAATCCAAGTACAAGGGGCCCAAATGAATCTTTGAAGTCCAGCCCACCATTCTGGCCGAGAATGAAAATCAGTATAGTATGCATGACATATCTCCTGATGTAATCATCCAAGAGAGCTGAGATTTTGCAGTGTGAAAGAGGGGATGTAGGCGGCAGACTTTGTTGAAGAAACCATTCGGATTTGAAGGCATCGTAATATTCAAAAACCCTTTCACATTATGGACTTCAAAAAGACTGGATTGAAATGGACAGTTTAAGTTTGTTTATTCAACCGGCCATAACTTTTTATCCTTACGTCCAAATGACTCCAAATTTTGAGAGTAGTCGGACAACATTATTGCCTACAACTTTGAAGAAGAAGATATTTGAAGATTCGGCTGTCTGAATTGTCAAATTGGCGATGCAGGTGGAGGGACAGATTGGGAATGCAAACAGTCCACTCCTTGGGCTATAAATACTCTTCCCTTCTCTCCTTGAGAGGGGTTGGCATTTAAGAAGAGAGGAGATCACATTGGCACGACCAAAGCTTTGCCAAAGGCTTGGGAGGACCTGCCATACTCAAGTTTTCACTTGAGAGACCTTTCCTCCTCTCTTTCTTTTCACTTACTTTTGAGTTCTTCATTTTTGTAATCTTGTAATTCTCTTTCTTTGTAATTCTGTTTTAATGCAAGTTACTTCTTCAATATCTCTTATTCTCTTCCACCTTCTGTATTTTAATATTAATGTTCTTAAAATAGTTTAAATTCAGTTCAATCCCCTTCCCTTCTTAAGCTTCCTCATTCAATCGAAATTCCATTTTTGATTCTTAAATTATTTCGTGTGTGTGTTCGGCACACTACTCTTATCTTGTCCCTTTCTTTTTCTTCTCTTTATAATTCATCACCATAAACATATATTACCAGATTATTAAACATCCAAATGGCTGAGTAAATCTCTCATTGGGGTGAGTTATAATTTGGGGATGTTAATTGATTGAGAGTTTTGCTCGATGAGTATTCTTTAAATTAATATTGTGTATGTTAAACTTAATATGTCATGGATTAATGATATGTTTTGTTTAACAAGTGGTTTCCATGGATTATTGGAACCATAAATACACTACCATAAATAAGTTTTGATTGAGATTAGAACCCTAAGTTAAGTTAAGGCTTGGATTAAAGCCTTCACACTTAGGAATTCCAATCAACGTCAACTTATGACATGGGATGGACCTTTTATTATTACTAATGTTTACCCATTTGGTGCAGTGCAAGTCGAAGACCCTTCTTCAAAAAGAACATTCACGGTAAATGGACATCGGTTAAAGCATCACCATGAGAGGCCATTCACTTCAGGTTCTACATCGACTTCCATTGACCCACCACTAGATGGAAATGGCGACCCACCAAATCCAAACCAGGGGGCACCTCTTTCCCTTTAACTCTCTCTCTATCTCTTCCTCTCTCTACCTCCTTCTTCTTCTTCCTCTCTCTTTCATTTTGTTACCACTTTATTCATCAAACCCTTTCTTTTTATCTTTCTTGTGTGGGTGTGTATTTTAAAAAAAAAACCTTAAAAACTAAAAAAAAACAAAAAACACAATTACTTAAAAAAATTACAAAAAAAGAGTCATGCTTACTCACCATCTAGTTTTGAAATTTTGTCCAACCATTTTGGGGAGTCAAAGGCTTGTTTTAAACTCAAATATATTGAATTTTTATCTCAAACTTGGGTAAACAATTTTGTGTCAATAACAAACATTTTGAATGAACAATTTTTGGTGGAAAATGATTTTCCCCTACCGTGAGGAATAACATTAGCCTTCATGCCAAGGTCATCTATGGCCATCTTTTTCATTGTGTGTCTTCACCACTGATTGTGAGTCTTGAGTTTGTGGACCTTCGAGCTGAATTTCCATCTTTTGTGTGCATTAATATGATAGAGGCATTTTCTAAGCCACATGAGAATCAGAATAGCCAAATAGCCTCCCGTTACCCTTACATTGATCCTACTTTTGAAAGCCCCTTTGAGCCTATGAAAACCTTTCTTTTGATAGACACATTACAAGCCTAAAACCTTGTCCCACCCAACATCTTCATGGATTTTCATTGTATAATTTATTGAAATTTAAGTGTGGGGGGAATGGACTTCATTTTTGGGCGTACTTTCATTGATTTCCAATGTGTCATCATATGCTTGAGGGCAAGCATCCATTCAACTGTGGGGGAGATGTTGTAATTCTGTGAGCTTTGGGGTGTATATGTGTAATTGTCATTTGTACAAAAGTCATTGAAAAGTGTTCAAAAAAAAATGAAAAAAATTTATATTAAAAAATGAAAAAAAGGAATGGGTTGTGTCTTGGGTGGGTCAAAAATCATTCATCCTCAACCTTTGATCGTGTTATAACTACTAAAATTAGTTCCATGAGAAGATCAAAAATGGGTTGGGAGATGACTGTGAGACTTGTTTCAAGCACAACTTTCGAAAAAAAAGCAAAAAAAAGAAGAAGAAAAGAACACTTGAATCATCTTGTATTGTGTCATTATTGGAAGTCTTCCATGTTGTACATATTCCATCATCTCACCCTATTCCATTTTCTATCTCCATCACTTTTCATTCATCACACATTCATGCCCTTGTAAATATGTGTTTCTATTTCCTTTCAATTCAAATTTCAAAAAAAATGTGCATTGATTTTTCCATGTTGGTGTTTTTAACCCCTCTTTTCCTTTGGACATTATATACCTACCGTCCCATAGCCACTGAAAAACCCCTTAAAAGACCTCTTGATTATTGTACACATTAGATTTGGGAATGGAAGCTGAGAGCTCTTACAAACTCTTGATTTTCACTTTTTGTTGGTGAATGAGTGAACCTCCTAAAATACATTTTTATCATCTTGAGAGAAGTAAGTTTGGAGTGCCTACATTTTCCAATTCAAACCTTGAACATGAAAAAATGAATTGTTTATGATGCATTATTGTGAACCAAATTTGTGATGGAATTCATTATGGATGAGTAAAATAGTCTAAACCTCCCCTGATTGGAGAAAACAAAATTTTAATATTTGTTGGTGAGTGAAAATGATTTTGTCATGTTTTTATATTTGTTGCACATGAGGACACGCGCAAATATAAGTGTGGGCTGGACTTCAGGAGATATGTCATGCATACTATACTGATTTTCATTCTCGGCCAGAATGGTGGGCTGGACTTCAAAGATTCATTTGGGCCCCTTGTACTTGGATTTGGGCCATGAAATTTTTATCCAAGATGAAATGTAGTGTCCCCCGAATTATGGTGGAGAGTTAAGGTTTTTGAACTTCTGGATGGAGCCCAGTAAATAAATCTTCATGAATAGTCCAGTTTCTTCACAGATTCTTTGGTCTTGTTTGTGAGGACCATATGACCCTTCAAATGGTAGAATTGGATCATGGTTCCTTCTAATGAAATGTTGTATATTGAAAGTAGAATCCTACAAAACAAGAACCACACAATTTGGATCAGTATAGTGATAGTTATAATTAAAACATTAAACTGACTCAATTTGACTACTTCTAAAAATGCTCAAATATTATACTTAATATTAAAACATTAATATTTCACACAAATTATGCACATTTCATATAAAATAAGTAAAGGGGGAATATAATAAGTCGTGAAAATATTAATAACATCAACTCCCCCACACTTAGATTTGCGCGTGTCCTCATGTGCAACAAATATAAAAACATGACAAAATCATTTTCACTCACCAACAAATATTAAAATTTTGTTTTCTCCAATCAGGGGAGGTTTAGAATATTTCACTCATCCATATTGAATTCCATCACAAATTTGGTTCACAATAATGCATCAGAAACAATTAATTTTTTCATGTTCAAGGTTTGAATTGGAAAATGTAGGCACTCAAAACTTACTCCTCTCAAGATGATAAAAATGTATTTTAGGAGGTTCACTCATTCACCAACAAAAAGTGAAAATCAAGAGTTTGTAAGAGCTCTCAGCTTCCATTCCCAAATCTAATGTGTACAAGAATCAAGAGGTCTTTTAAGGGGTTTTTCAGTGGCTATGGGACGGTAGGTATATAATTTCCAAAGGAAAAGATGGGATAAAAACACCAACATGGAAAAATCAATGCACATTTTTTTGAAATTTGATTTGAAAGGAAATAGAAACACATATTTACAAGGGCATGAATGTGTGATGAATGAAAAGTGATGGAGATAGAAAATGGAATAGGGTGAGATGATGGAATATGTACAACATGGAAGACTTCCAATAATTACACAATACAAGATGATTCAAGTGTTCTTTTTTTTTTTTGCTTTTTTTTCGAAAGTTGTGCTTGAAACAAGTCTCACAGTCATCTCCCAACCCATGTTTGATCTTCTCATGGAACTAATTTTAGTAGTTATAACACGATCAAAGGTTGAGGATGAATGATTTTTGACCCACCCAAGACACAACCCATTCCTTTTTTTTCATTTTTTTTTTAATATAATTTTTTTTCATTTTTTTTTGAACACTTTTCAATGACTTTTGTACAAATGACAATTACAAATATACACCCCAAAGCTCACAGAATTACAACATCTCCCCCACACTTGAATGGATGCTTGCCCTCAAGCATATGATGACACATTGGAAATCAATGAAAGTACGCCCAAAAATGAAGTCCATTCCCCCCACACTTAAATTTCAATAAATTGTACAATGAAAATCCATGAAGATGTTGGGTGGGACAAGGTATTAGGCTTGTAATGTGGCTATCAAAAGAAAGGTTTTCATAGGCTCAAAGGGGCTTTCAAAAGTAGGATCAATGTAAGGGTAACGGGAGGCTATTTGGCTATTCTGATTCTCATGTGGCTTAGAAAATGCCTCTATCATTTTAATGCATACAAAAGATGGAAATTCAGCTCGAAGGTCCACAAACTCAAGACTCAAAATCAGTGGTGAAGACACACAATGAAAAAGATGGCCATAGATGACCTTGGCATGAAGGCTAATGTTATTCCTCACGGTAGGGGAGAATCATTTTCCACCAAAAATTGTTCATTCAAAATGTTTGTTATTGACACAAAATTGTTTACCCAAGTTTGAGATAAAAATTCAATATATTTGAGTTTAAAACAAGCCTTTTGACTCCCCAAAATGGTTGGACAAAATTTCAAAACTAGATGGTGAGTAAGCATGACTCTTTTTTTGTAATTTTTTTTAAGTAATTGTGTTTTTTGTTTTTTTTAGTTTTTAAGGTTTTTTTTTAAAAAAAATACACACCCACACAAGAAAGATAAAAAGAAAGGGTTTGATGAATAAAGTGGTAACAAAATGAAAGAGAGAGGAAGAAGAAGAAATAGGTAGAGAAAGGAAGAGATAGAGAGAGAGTTAAAGGGAAAGAGGTGCCCCCTGGTTTGGATTTGGTGGGTCGCCATTTCCATCTAGTGGTGGGTCAATGGGAGTCGATGTGGAACCTGAAGTGAATGGCCTCTCATGGTGATGCTTTAACCGGTGTCCATTTACCATGAATGTTCTTTTTGAAGAAGGGTCTTCGACTTGCACTGCACCAAATGGGTAAACATTAGTAATAATAAAAGGTCCATCCCAACGAGAATTGAGCTTACCTGGGTGAAGTCGAAATCGAGAATTGAAGAGCATTACCTTTTCACCTTCATGAAATACCTTTCGAAGAATGTACTTGTCATGGAGTGACTTTGCCTTTTCTTTGTAGAGAATGGAGTTCTCATACGAATCGAGTCGAAGCTCCTCCAATTCAGTCAACTGCAACAATCTTTCTTCACCAGATTTTTCACAATCAAAATTACATGTTTTGACAGCCCAAAATGACTTATGTTGGATTTCAACTGGTAAATGACAGGCTTTACCAAAGACTAGCCTAAATGGAGACATCCCAATGGGTGTCTTATAGGCTGTTCGATAGGCCCAAAGTGCTTCACCAAGTCTATCGGGCCAGTCTTTTCTTGTGGGCTTAACAATTCTTTCAAGCACTCTTTTCACTTCTCTATTAGAAAGTTCAGCCATTCCATTTGTTTGAGGGTGATATGCAGTGGATGTTTTATGTACAACCCCATTCTTTTTCAAAAGTGACTCCATGGTTCTATTACAGAAATGAGTTCCTAAGTCACTTATCAAAGCACGTGGTGTTCCGAATCGATGGAAGATATGGGTTTTGAGGAACTCACTCACAGTTTGAGCATCATCTTTCCTAGTGGGTTTGGCCTCGACCCACCTAGAAACATAGTCAACAGCAAGGAGAATGTAGGATAATCCATTGGAAGGGGGAAAAGGTCCCATGAAATCGATGCCCCAAACATCGAAAAGATCACAGAAGATTAATGGATTTTGAGGCATTTCGTTTCTTTTGGAAATTGTGCCAAACTTTTGGCAAGTGGGACATGATTGACAGAACTCGTGTGAGTCCTTGAAGAGTGAAGGCCAAAAGAATCCAGAATCTAGGACCTTTCGAGAAGTCCTTTGTGGTCCAAAGTGGCCACCTCCAGGCATTGAGTGGCAGAATTCCAAGATGGAGAATTGTTCAGTTTCATCAACACATCTCCTAATTACCATGTCAGCCCCAGTTTTCCAAAGTTTATTATCTTCCCAAAAATAATGCTTTGAATCACTTTTCATCTTTTCTTTTTGTTCTTTTGAAAAATATTCAGGGAAAACACCAGAAACCAAGTAATTGACAATTGGGGCATACCATGGTAACTTTGGAGTGAGAGATGAGAGGTGTTCAGTTGGAAATTCAGGATCAATTATTTCAGAATGAGAAGAATTAGAAATTCTACTCAGGTGGTCAGCCACAGGGTTTTCTTTTCCAGGTTTATCTTTTATCACAAGGTCAAACTCTTGGAGCATTAAAATCCATCTTATTAGCCTTGGTTTGGAATCACTTTTCTTAAGTAAGAACTTTAATGCTGAGTGGTCCGTGAAGATGATGATTTTGGCACCTAAGAGATAGGGCCGGAATTTATCCAAGGCAAAAACCACAGCTAAAAGTTCTTTTTCAGTCACAGTGTAGTGTGATTGAGTTTCATCCAATGTTTTTGAGGCATAAAAGATGACATGAGGAATGTTTTCTCTTCTTTGACCAAGAACAGCCCCAATGGCCCTATCAGAAGCATCACACATCAATTCAAATGGTAAGGACCAATCTGGGGGTTGGATTATTGGAGCAGATGTGAGAGCAGATTTGAGTTCAATGAAGGCTCTCTTGCAAGCCTCGTCAAAATTGAATGTGACATCATTTTGAAGTAAACGAGTGAGTGGGAGGGAAATCTTGCTGAAGTTCTGAATGAATCGCCGATAGAAACCAGCATGACCAAGGAAGGACCGAATGTCTCGAACTGATTTGGGTTCAGGAAGTGATTGGATCACCTCAATTTTGGCTGGATCAACTTGGATACCCTCTTGAGAAATGATGTGCCCTAGAACAATCCCATTTGAAACCATGAAGTGACATTTTTCAAAATTCAGCACAAGGTTGCACTTGACACACTTTTGAAGGACCAAAGAGAGTGAATGTAAGCAAGATTCAAATGACTCGCCATAAATGGTAAAGTCATCCATGAATACCTCCATGCAATTCTCAATGAATTCAGAAAAGATACTCATCATACACCGCTGGAATGTTGCAGGAGCATTACAAAGGCCAAAAGGCATTCGCCTATAGGCATAGGTTCCAAAGGGGCAAGTGAATGTGGTCTTTTCTTGGTCTTGAGGTGCGATTGGAATTTGGAAGTAGCCGGTGTAACCATCAAGAAAGCAATAGTGTGACTTTCCGGCCAATCTCTCAAGCATTTGGTCAAGGAAAGGAAGTGGGTAGTGATCTTTTCGTGTTTCAGCATTCAATTTGCGATAATCGATGCACACACGCCATTTGTTTTTCACCCGAGTTGTGACCACTTCTCCATGTTCATTTGTGACAACTGTTATCCCGCCCTTCTTAGGAACGACTTGAATTGGACTAACCTATTCACTATCAGAAATTGGGTAGATAATACCAGCTTGAAGAAGCTTGGTAATCTCTTCCCTAACTACCTCAAGTATGAGTGGATTGAGTCTTCTTTGAGGTTGCCTAATTGGTTTGGATGATTCCTCTAGATGGATGTGATGCATGCAAAGGGCAGGGTTGATTCCTGGAATATCCTCTAGGGTCCAACCTAAGGCATTTTTGTTTTCCTCTAACACTTGAACAAGTTGGGACTCCTCAGTTTCAGAAAGTGAAGCAGAGATAATGACAGGGTAGGAGGGATCATGGAAAAGGAATGCATACTTGTAGTGTGAAGGAAGTGGTTTTAGATCAGTTTCAGCCTTGATTGGAGAGCTAGACAAGTTAGGAGTAGGAGAAGGGATTCTAGATGGGTTTGGATCATTTTCCTCAACACTGTCCAAGGTGGAGCAGTAGAGATCAGAGTTGATGTGGGATTCAAGAGAGTTTTCAAGTTCCTCTAGATTGATGGAGTCTATGAATGAGAGGTCCACATCAACTTCACCATTTATGACTTTTTTAATCATGGTGCATATTTCACAAGATCCTTTATCATTAGAACATGAAGAACATGGTGGATTGGGGTTCGATTGAATCTTAGAAGTGTCCTCAAAAGCATGGATTGAGAATGCAGAGTGATCCTCAGATGGGTATCGCATGGCTTGGAAAATGTTGAACTTGACCAGTTGGTCACCAAATTCCATGGATAAGATGCCTGAGTGGACATCAATCTTGGTTCTCGCAGTCATGAGGAATGGTCTTCCTAGAATTAGGGGAGATCGAGAAGAGGTCGTCTCACCTTCCATGTCAAGGACATAGAAATCAGCTGGGAAGATAAGATCATTGACCCGAACAAGAACATCCTCAATTATCCCCTCAGGACTGGCAGTGCTTCGATTGGCTAATTGAATGACAATACCTGTTGGGTGCAAGGGACCTAGACCAAGGTTGGAGAAAATGGATTTGGGCATGACATTTATTGAGGCTCCAAGGTCTATGAGTGCATCATCAAAGTTGGAACTCCCTATTTGACATGGAACCGTGAAGGTCCCTGGATCTTTGCACTTCATGGGAATGGACTGTTGAGTTGAAACATTTTCAATGTTCCTAAGTTGCCTCTTATGGGTGCACAATTCCTTAAGAAACTTGGCATACTTAGGGATTTGTTTGATGGCATCTAAGAGGGGGATGTTCACTTCAACACGTCTAAACATGTCAAGCATTTCCGGATCAGGTTCAAAGGACTTCTTAGGCTTGGAGATGGCTTGAGGAAAAGGAATTGGGTTCCTTAGAGGAATGGAAGGAGGTGAAGGAGTGGATTCAAGTTCCTTTTCCAGCTTTTTGTTCTTTTCATTTTCTAGATCAACATCGAAAGGGGAGGTAGAGCAATCATTATGGGGCATAGAAATTTGCTTTCCCGATCTAAGTGCAATTGCACTTACATTACCCTTAGGGTTGGGTAATGGTTGAGCTGGGAGTTGGGATGAATTGGATGGTTGTTGCTGGCTAAGGTGGGATGCAAGTTGACCTATTTGGGTTTCAATGTTCTTGAGGCTAGAACGGGTGAAGGAAGCAAGATCCTCTACAGCACTTTCCCATGGTTGTTTAGAAGAAGAGGCTTGTCCCAAATTGGGTTGGCCTTGATTTTGGTTCTTGGGAAAGCGATTGTATTGGGTGGGGAATTGGGAAGGCTCGTTAGGATAGTGGAATCCAGGAGGAGGATTGTTCCTTTGGGGTTGAGGAACAAAAGGATAAGGTTGATGGATACCACCACTTTGACCATATTGGAACTGGTTTGGATTTTGAGGAGGGAATTGAGGAGGATGAGAAATGGGATTACCATACCTCAGAGGTGGGTTAAAGGTAGAAGAGAAGGGCTCAGAGTGGGGTTGGTTGAAGTTTCTAACAAACTGACCTGATTGTTGAGGGTTGAAGTTTCGCTGAGCATATGCCGCATTGAGCTCCATTGGACTAGATGAATCAGATGGATCATCTTGAAGTTGTGGACATGTGTCAGTCGGATGAGATGGAGAGTTGCATATTCCACAATTCTTGATAGGTCCAGGGAATAGTGACTGTGGAGAAGATGAGGTTGGGGCTTTGGTAGCCACCGCTAGTTGACGCACAAGACCTGTAAGTTCACTCATCCACTCAGTCATCTTGTTGGGCTCTATGGATTGATTATCTTGGGCTTGTTTCACTTGAGCATGTGCTCGAGTATGGAATTGCTGCGTGTTTGCAGCCATGTTGCTTATGAGTTCTCGTGCAGCTGCAGGAGTTTTGTCAACAAGAGCACCGCCACTTGCGGCATCAATGAGAGTTCGCTCCATAGCCAATAACCCCTCATAGAAGTATTGGATCAGGAGTTGGTCAGGGATTTGATGGTGTGGACAAGTTGCCACAAGCTTTTTGAACCTCTCCCAATACTCATGGAGTGATTCATTAGGGAATTGACGGATGCCGCTTATTTCCTTTCGGATAGAAGCTGTTCGGGAAGCGGGAAAGAACTTCTCAAGGAAAAGTCTCTTCATGTCAACCCATGAGTTTATGGAACCAGGTGGGAGGTAGTAGAGCCAAGACTTGGCAGAATCCGCTAGGGAAAAGGGGAAAGCTCTAAGCTTGATTTGTTCTTCAGAAACCCCTTGAGGCTTCATGGTAGAGCATACTACTTGGAACTCTTTAAGGTGAAGATGTGGATCCTCACCGGCTAGCCCGTGAAAATGAGGGAGAAGATGAATCAAACCCGATTTGAGTTCGAAGTCAGCTTCAATGTTTGGATATTGAATACCAAGAGGTTGGTAATTCATATCAGGGGCAGCGAGTTCTTTCAATGTTTGTTCCCTAGGATTGGCCATATCTAATTCAATTGGTAGGGCAATGATTGGTTCTTGGGTGATTTTGTTATCCCTAATGGTCCTCCTAATTCGACGAAGAGTTCTATCAATTTCAGGGTCAAACAAATCCGAGGGATTGTTTGGAAGGCTACGGGGCATTCAAAGAGATTTTGGAAGAAAGAGGAAGACGGGTTTTTCTTTGTATTTTTTTCAGTTTATGATTTTTAAGAGGAAGACGGGTTTTTCTTTGTATTTTTTTCAATTTTTTTAAACTTTTGTATTTTTTGTGTTTTTTTTACAATAACCAGAAACTAATGACTACTTAAAGCACCATCCCCGGCAACGGCGCCATTTGAAAGTGCGGCCGATTGTCGCCTATCGACCGTTCAAAGTTCTGGTGCTCTGCTAATGTGTATAGCAGCACTCGGGTCGAATCCTCGGTGATGGTACTTCGTAATAGTCGATTGTTTTTAGTTAATTGTATTTTGATTAGGGGGGTTTGTTTGCAGAGCTTAATTGAAATGATTTATGGATGATGTTTGATTTACCAAATTGATAAAGATTGGGGTGAGTTCATCATTGGGGAGTTAAGCATGTGATATCCTTGAGCCTTACTTTGTATTGCATTAAATTAACACCCATGTCATAAGTTGACGTTGATTGGAATTCCTAAGTGTGAAGGCTTTAATCCAAGCCTTAACTTAACTTAGGGTTCTAATCTCAATCAAAACTTATTTATGGTAGTGTATTTATGGTTCCAATAATCCATGGAAACCACTTGTTAAACAAAACATATCATTAATCCATGACATATTAAGTTTAACATACACAATATTAATTTAAAGAATACTCATCGAGCAAAACTCTCAATCAGGTGGTGACTAGAGTTTTCTTTCTATTCTGGACACCAGCAGACCATATGGTGATCCTAACAGCAAGCCATCAATACAAATTTTTAGGGAGATGGTAGATTTTGGCTATCCAAACTCACAAATAGGTGAATCATTCATGGAAATAGTTAAATTACCTCTTAAAATAAGAGTTATCACCAGTTTATCTAAGATCAATATAAGGCCCCAGCCTTAATCCTTACTTAATCTTGAGTTATTACAAGATTAAACATTGAGGATCTTTTGAGGTTTATAGTTTTAGATAATTAGATCATAAAACTTGCATTTAATTCCACATTTAAACAAATTGGTTACATAAAAGATAGTATTGATTTTTCCCATCAATGGAAAAATATTTAAAATAAAACATGGATTCTTTCTTGAAACTTCCTTGACACTATCATCATATCATGTACCATTCCCTTGACCTGTGAAAAACATTTCAAACAACATGTGATGAGAATAAAAAGCTCAGTAAGGGATATAAATATATGGAAACGAAACATGAGTACATGTATACATAAGAATCAATGAAATCATACTTTACTCATAAAACATAAGCACATTAACATACCTCATCAAACCGTGAATAAATCATAGAAATCATAAGACATAAAGGTAACTTGAGGCATTCATAACATTCTTACATAGGGAGTAACCCTCTTGGTTACGTTTGGAATACCCATCACACTATATTACCTAAATCTATTCAGAGAAACCTTAACGTTTCACTCCTTCACGTTACCCAATGCATTGGAGAGATATATCGAGCTCACCCGGATTTAGTTTATCACGGAACCACCTGTCTTCATAATAATTCCCAAGAACCACAACATAATCGTATCACATAAAACATGCATAAAGGAAAAATAACATTTCCACTTTTCAATCACAAGATATCAATACAACACATTGATATAAAAACATTATGAAACCCATTTTCAAAACCAAAATAAAATAAAAGTAAAACATGGTATTTATTTTTCTTTTTAAAAAAAAGGTATGGCTTGTAGGGGAAGCCGAAACTCAAATAATGGTCACGGCAGCGGAGAAGTCGTTGTCGCCGCATAAGTACGACAAAAACATTCCTTTTTTCATTTAGTAAAGATATTAGTATTAAAAAGATTCCATTTGGATAAACGTAAAAGTCAAAGGGGTTTATACCCCGTATAAAAGAAGGTTTTGTATAAAACAAAATATACCTCAATGAAAGGAGATTGAGACGAAGTCCCATACCTCGGGTCCGAATTGACTCGATCGTTCTTTAATATCCTTAATAATAAACTTGAATTAATTTCTACTTGCTTAAGAACCTTCTTCAAGTTCGTTATTCCTTTTATATCACTTATTACCATGTCATGAAGACTATGTAATTATTTTAGTTAATAACGGTCGTTTTAACGATCATTGGTACTTGAGTGAAAATATTCTCTTTATAATTACAATTTTTTCATGTATACATTATATCCATAGTTATAATCCTGATTTATATATCATATATATCATATATATCCATTATATACATGCATTTATAATATTACATAATCATTTAGAGGTAAGAAATGAAATGCACCGTTCATGGAGACGGTAAGCCGTACGTACGCATGAATGCTACTTTCATTTCTATTTCGTATTTTATAAAATGGAATCATAATGATATAAAGTTATATTATAATTCCAGTATAATATCATATATAATACTGTTAATTACATCCTTTATACATCTCACATATGGCATTAACGAATCAAATCACTTTGAGGGGGCGGTAGTCTGCACTTCCTAAAATGAACATATTGCGTTTACTGATAATGGTAACCATAAAGATATGCCATAAATGAAAAATACAGAAGATTAATTAAAACATAAACATATTATATATAATATATAAATATAGTGTCATCTTAATGGCCACCTTTGAAGCTGTTATATGAGTGTTGAACAATCATCGTTTCGTGAGGCAGAAATTTGCCATCCTCGGAAACAGTATGTTATTTAACCATTAGATGTAGGTGTGTGTAAGTGTATCTTGAATACTTCTTATAATAACATCCTAATATATTGAAGATACTTTAGTTGTTACAAAAGAAATGAATAAAAAGATTTTAGGGGGTTGGAGAAGCAAAATAAAACAAAAGGACTCAAGTGAAGACATTACCTTAAAATCGGGTAACTCCCTTTGGTTTGCGCTCAAAGGCTTCCTTGGGAAGACTTCTTCCCAAAGTGAGGCTTCAAGGAGTTAGAGAGGGATTTTAAGAGACAAAATGGGCAGGGGTTGGCCGAGACAAAGGCTTCTGAAGTGTGGGTAAGGTGGTAGAGGTGGGGGCCTTTTATAAGAGGAGAGGAGG
The DNA here is from genome assembly GCA_963277665.1 of Viscum album. Classification (NCBI taxonomy): domain Eukaryota; kingdom Viridiplantae; phylum Streptophyta; class Magnoliopsida; order Santalales; family Viscaceae; genus Viscum; species Viscum album. The sequence goes on from OY728142.1 coordinate 376,918,227, forward strand.
GGCACTCTTGGAAAAGTATAAAATGATACTTTATTTTCAAATGGGTTTCGGATTTTAAAGGTCCCAAATTGATGAATTTCAAGGATAAGGTGATAGAGGTTAGAAATCCACCCCTACAATATGTTTTTAACATGTTTAGGGCTTATATTTTACATTATCATTTCATTTTATTCAAATCGTTAAATAATGAGGTCATCGCTGCATCATCATGGCGTCATAAATAATGTAATATATTTAATGTCTAAAAATTATAAAAAAATATCATTATGTAGGAAATCGTTTTAGCTTTCTAATGAAAATTTATAGTAAAAAATATGACTTGTATAACCCCATGTAAAAATTGTTTTAGTAAAACATCTCATGTTTGTGTCATTTTTACTTTTACATTAAATAAAAAGTTATTTATGTCATTTCCCAACCAAAGTGGCTCCATGGGGTCCCCAAGTTGACCCATGGATTTTCTTGCTCGGACATGACACATCCAATGACAGTAGAACATGCGTCAAGATCATCTCATATTATTAAAACATTATTTTTACCTTAAACTACACTAATTACCTCTAATCGTGATTAAAAACACAAAAGTTACTATTCACCAAAAAATTATTTTAATCCCATTGAACCAAATTTTACTTCTTAATGATAACCTTGTATTTCAGATTTTTGAAATTCAAAACACAGAGGTGGTAAAATTTAATTTAAACGAAAAATCAGTTTTTTAAGTACCCCTTAGTGGTTTCACTATTCATCAAAAATTGAAGTTTTTCAGAAAAATACCACAACTTCTCCCTAAGCTATATTTGATATTACAAATTCAAAAATGATGTCTATTTTAAAAAATTCAAAACATATAAGTTAAATTAATTAATTTAATAATTAATTTCCGCTGTCAGAGCAAATAACGTGTTTTTATGAAACAATAAGTATCAAAAGATTGACACTAGTTTAAGTCCAATTTCAAAGGGAAATTAATTCCAATAACCACTATTGGATTAAGTGGAAAGAATATATTCTAATTGAACTTTAAAACCTATTCAAAATATAATCTAATCATATAAATAAATTATAATAAAAAGAGGTTTTGAATTAAAATACAACATTTGTCACTATTCATTAAAAAATAAACATTATCGGAAAAATACCAAAAATTTATCCAAAGTAAATTTCAATGTCCTGATCATATAGAATAAGTTTATTTTGACAAATAGAGACTATAAAATTGTCAAAAGATATATTTAAAAATGGTTCTCCATCAAATGGCGGTAAAACAATCTTTTAAAAATACTAGAGTATTCAATGCTTTAGGTTGGATTTATTCTCATTTTAAGCCTCAAAACACTATCTAATTTATTAATAGACATAGATAAAAATATCTATTATTAATTACTTACTTGGGATGTTACATCCTTCCCCCTTTAGAAAATTGTTTCCCCGCAATTTATTTACTTATCAAATAAGTGGGGGTATTTAGCCCTCATTGCATTTTCAAAATTCCCATGTTGTCTCTTCAATCATGTGGTTTTTCCACAAAACCTTTACCTGGTGAATTACCTTATTTGGAAACACTTCCTCTCTTCAGTCAAGAATCTGTACTGTTTGTTCATCATTAAAGAGATTCTCTTCCAAATGAACTACCTCTGGGCTCAAAACATGAGATGGATCTGGAATATACTTTCTCAACATCGAAACATGAAAAACATTGTATACCTGAGATAAACTCGGAGGTAAAGCCACTCGGTATGCAACTGATCCAAATCTCCCCAGAATTTCATATGGTCCAATGAACCTTGGACTCAGCTTTACTTTCTTACTAAATCGCATCACAATTTTCCATGGTGATACTTTGAAAAAAACATGATCACCTACCTCAAAAGAGAAATCCTTCCTCCTATTGTCCGCATAACTCTTCTACCTGCTCTGAGCTATTCTCATGTGTTTCTGTATCAGCTGAACTTTTTCTGCCAACTCTTCTACCAATGCTGGTCCCATCAACTTCCTTTCACCCACTTTATCCCAGAAAGCTGGAGTTCAACACCGCTTCCCATATAACGCCTCAAATGGTGCCATCTGTATACTGAAATGAAAACTGTTATTATATAAAAATTCAACCAAAGAAAGATGTTGGTCCTAACTTCCCTGATAATCCATCGAAAAAGCACATAGAATATCCTCCAAAGTCTGAATTGTTCGTTCTGACTACCCATCTGATTTCATATTAAAAGTTTTAATAAAATTTAATTCAGTACCCAACGACTTCTAAAGGACTTTACAAAAGTTAGAAGTAAACCTGGGATCATGATCAGATACAATAGAGAGGGGAACTCTATGAAACCTAACTATCTCTTTAAGATAAAATCAAGAAATTTGATCTAGAGAGAATGTATCTCGAATAGGAAGTAAATGAGAAGATTTAGTCAATCGATCAACAATAACCCAGATTGCATTATTACCTCGAGATTTCCTCGGTAATCCCACAACAAAGTCCATGGATATATTTTCCCATTTCCACTCTGGTACTGGTAAAGGTTGCAACATCCCTTTCAGTAACTGTCGCTATGCTTTAACCTGCTGACAAGTCAAACACTTCACAGTAAAATCAGAAATATCTCTTTTCATTCCATCCCACCAGTAATACTCTTGCAGATCTCTGTACATCTTAGTACTACCAGGATGAAATGAAAACAGAGAACTATGAGCTTCACATAAAAACTCTCTCTTCAACTGTGAATCACAAGTCACACACAATCTCTTCCCAAATCTCAAAACACAATCATTATCTATGTTGAATTTAGGCAACATACCCTTCTGAACCAGCTCTACCTTTTTCTGCAACTCACTGTCTTGCTTCTGTGCTTGCTTAATTCTGTCTGATAGAGAAGATTTGACTGATACCTGAAATAAAATAGAAGGAAATCCTACACCAACAACTTCTATGCCAAAGTTCATCAAATTATTAACCAAAGGATCTCGTTCCAAACTTTTCATGGTTAATGAAGCATTAATTTTTTCGACTCAAAGAATCATCAACTTTATTTTCTTTTCCCAGATGGTAATGAATTGTGCAATCATAATCCTTGATTAATTCTAGCCATCTCCTCTGTCTCATGTTAAATTATTTCTGAGTGAATATATACTTTATCCTTTTTTGATCAGTATATATTTCACACTTTACTTCATACAAATGATGCCTCCAAATTTTTAGAGCAAAAACAACAGCAGCTAATTCCAATTCATGTGTAGGGTAATTTACCTCATGATTTTTCAATTATCGTGAATCATAAGCAATTACCTGATCATTCTGCATTAAGATGAAACCAAGTCCTTTCCATGAAGAATCACTGTAGATAACAAACTCACCATTCCTTGAAGGTAGTGCCAAAACTGGAGCATTCACCAATCTTCTTTTCAGTTCATGAAAATAATCATCACATTCTTTTGTCCAGATAAACTTAACACCCTTCCGAGTTAGCTTAGTCCTTGGACTAGATAACCATGGAAAATTTCTAACAAACCATCGGTAATAGTCTTCCAAACCAAGCAAGCTACGAATCTCAGTAACATTTGTGGGTCTTGGCCATTCTTCAACAACCATTGTTTTTTCAGGATCAATAGTTATCCCATCATTAGAAACAATGTGACCAAGGAAAGAAATTTGTTGCAACCAAAACTCACACTTGCTAAATTTCCCATACAATTTCTTTTCTTTTAAGGATTGTAAAATAACCCTTAAATGTATTTCATGATCCTATTTACTTTTAGAAAACACCAAAATATCATCAATAAAAACATCCATCATTTTCCACCTGAGTCAACTGAGCCATCACTGCAAAAAACTGTTTAGTTCGGATTCTGACCATCTCAGGATACTGATTTGAAAGTTCATTTCCCTCCTTATGCCTTCCCAGAAAAGCTGCTCTGTTTCCTCTATGTAAAACCATTCTTATCACAGAAATACCTTAGGTATAGAAACATGGTAATCTTTAAATGCTATATCATTTCAATCATACCATAAATTAATTTATAATTTAACAATTTTCTTACTCCTAAAATTTTCTAAACCGACCTCTGATACCAACTATAAGGCGCCAGCCTTAATCCTTACTTAATCTTGAGTTATTACAAGATTACACATTGAGGATCTTTTTAGGTTTAGAGTTTTAGAGAATTAGATCATAAAACTTTCATTTCATTCCACATTTAAACAAAGTGGTTACATAAAAGGTAGTATTCATTTTTCCCATCAATGGAAAAATATTTAAAATAAAACATGGATTCTTTCTTGACACTTCCTTGACACTATCATCACATCATGTAACATTCCCTTGACCTGTGAAAAAATATTTAAAAAAACTTGGGATGAGCATAAAAAGCACAGTTAGGGATATAAAAATATAGAAACAAAACATTAGTACATGTATACATAAGAATCAATGAAATTGTACTTTACTCATAAAACATATGCACTTTAACATACCTCATCAAATCATGAATAAATCATAGAAATCATAAGACATAAAGGTAACTTTAGGCATTCATAACATTCTTATGTAGGGAGTAACCATCTTGGTTACGTTTGGAATACCCATCATAGTATATCCCCTAAATCTATTCGGAGAAACCTTAACGTTTCATTCCTTCGCATTACCCAATGAATTGGAGAGCTATATAGGGCTCACCTTCCCTTAGTTTCTCATGGAACCACCCATCTTCATAATAATGCCCAAGAACCACAACATAATCGTATCACATAAAAAATGCATAAAGGAAACATAACATTTCTACTTTTCAATCGCAAGATATCAATACAAAACATTGATATAAAAACATTATGAAACCCATTTTCAATACAAAAATAAAAGAAAAGTAAAACATGGTATTTATTTTTCTTTTAAAAAAATGGTATGGCTTGTAGAGGAAGCCGAAACTCAAATAATGGTCATGGAGGCGGAGAAGTCGTTGTCGCTGCATACGTATGACAAAAACATTCCCTTTTGTCATTTAGTAAAGAGCATCGTATAAAAAATATTCCTTTTGGATAAACTTAAAATTCAAATGGGTTTATACATCGTATAAAAGAAGGGTTTGTATAAAACAAAATTTGCCTCAATGAAAGGAGATTGAGACGAAGTCCCATACCTCAGGTCCGACTTGACTCGATCGTTCTTTAATCTCCTGAATTATAAACTTGAGTTAATTTATACTTTCTTAATAACCTTCTTCAAGTTCATTATTCCTTTTATATCACTTATTACCATGTCATGAACACTATGTAATTATTTTAGTTAATAACGGCCGTTTTAACGATCATTGGTACTTGAGTCAATATATGCTCTTTATAATTACAAGTTGTTCATGTATCCATTATATACAGAGTTATAATCATGATGTATATATAATATATATCATATATATCCAGTATATACATGCATTTATAATATTACATAATCATTTATAGGTAAGAAATTAAATGCACCGTTCATGGAGACGGTAAGCCGTACGTACGCATGAACGCTACTTTCATTTCTATTTCATATTTTATACAATGGAATCATAATGATATAAAGGTATATTATAATTCCAGTATAATATCATATATAATACCATTAATTACATCATTTATACATCCCACATATGGAATTAACGAATCAAATCACTTTGAGGGGGCGGCAGTCCGCACTTCCTAAAATGAAGAAATCGTTTTTACTCATAAAGGTAACCATAAAGATATTCCATAAATGAAAAATACAGAAGGTTAAGTAAAACATAAACATATTATATATAATATATAAATATAGTGACAGTTTAATGTCCACCTTTGAAGGTGTTATATGAGTGTTGAACAATCATCGTTTCGTGAGACCGAAATCCCCCATCCACGGAAACAGTATGTTCTTTAACCATTAAGTGTATGTGTGTGTAATTGTAGCTGGAATACTTATTATAACAACATCCTAGTATATTGAAGATACTGGAGTTGTTACAAATGAAACGAATAAAAAGATTTTAGGGGGTTGGAGAAGCAAAATAAAATAAAATGACTCAAGTGAAGACATTACCTTAAAATCGGGTAACTCCATTTGGTTTGAGCTCAAAGGCTTCCTTGGGAAGACTTGTGCCCAAAGTGAGGCTTCAAAGAGTTAGAGAGGGATTTTGAGAGACAAAATGGGCAGGGTTTGGCCGAGCCAAAGGTTTTGGAAGTGTGGGTAAGGAGGTAGAGGTGGGGGCCTTTTATAAGAGGAGAGGAGGGGCACTCTTGGAAAAGTATGAAATGTTACTTTATTTTCAAATGGGTTTCGGATTTTGAAGGTCCCACATTGATTTATTTTGAGGGTAAGGTGATAGGGGTTATAAATACACCCATCCAATTGGTTTTTGACATGTTTAAGGATTTTATTTTACATTATCTTTTCATTTTATTTAAATCATTAAATAATGAGGTCATCGCTGCATCATCATGGTGTCATAAATAATTTAATATATTTAATTTATAAAAATTATAAACAAATATAATGATGTAGGAAATCGTTTTAGCTTTCCAATTAATATTTATAGTCAAAAATATGACTTGTATAACCCCATTTAAAAATTGTTTTAGTAAAACATCTCATGTTTGTGTCATTTTTACTTTTACATTAAATAAAAACTTATTTATGTCATTTCCCAACCAAAGTGGCTCCATGGGGTACCCAAGTTGACCCATGGATTGTCTTGGTTGGCCATGACACATAAAATGAGGGTAGGACATGTGTCAAGCTCATCTCATATTATTAAAACATTATTTTTACCTTAAACTACACTAATTACCTCTAATAACGATTAAAAACATAAAAGTTACTATTCACCAAAAAATTATTTTAATCCCATTGAACCACATTTTAAATCTTAATGACAACCATGTATGTCTGATTTTTGAAATTCAAAACACAGAGGTGGTAAAATTTCATTTAAAGGAAAAATCAGTTTTTTAAGTACCACTTAGTGGTTTCACTATTGATCAAAAATTGAAGTTTTTCAGAAAAATACCAAAACTTCACCCTAAGATATATTTGATATTCCAAATTAAAAAATGATGTCTATTTTACAAAATTCAAAACATATATGTTACATTAATTAATTTAATAATTAATTCCCGCTGTCAGAGCAAATAACATGTTTTTATGAAATAATAATTATCAAAAGATTGACACTAGTTTAAGTCCAATTTCAAAGTGAAATTAATTCCAATGACCACTATTGTATTAAATGGTAAAAATATATTCTAATGTCACTTTAAATCCAATTCAAAAGATAATCTAATCGTATAAATAAATTAGATTAAAAAGAGGTTTTGAATTAAAATACAACATTTTTCACTATTCATTAAAAAATGAACTTTATCAGAAAAATACCAAAAATTAATCCAAAGTAAATTTCAATGTCCCAATCATAAAGAATAAGTTTATTTTGACAAATATAGCTTATAAAATTGTCAAAAGATAGATTTAAAAATGGTTTGCCATCAAAAGGCGGTAAAACAATATTTTAAAAATACTAGAGTATTCCATGCTTTAGGTTGGATTTATTCTCATTTTAAGCCTCAAACACACTATCTAATTCATTAATATACATAGATAAAAATAATTTTTATTAATTACTTACTTGGGATGTTACAATCTATGTGTATAAAATAGCTTCTTCAGCACTACTACAGTAGCTTGACAGTGGGTGATTATTCATCAAGGTTCACCAACCATTCCTAGTAATTTATAGATATTGTTAGATATCAATAATTCAAGAGATAATACCTACATGTGAGGTATAAATAAAGAAATTTGAGACAGAATTATCCCTTTATGAATTCCGACGTATTCTAGTGTGCTTGAGTGAGATTTAGTGGTCAGAATTTTCTTGGTTGGGTAGGAATATCTAGTAGTAGTCAGTAGTGGATGAGCATGTGCAGATACCTTTACAACAGTGAGCTAATGCCTATCTCAGGGTTCCAGACATGGTATATGTTTCAGAAGAAGATCCTAAGATAGAGGATCTACATTTTATGACTCACAAGGTGGGTCTAGTCAGCCTAGAGAATGGAAGTGCTATTCATATGACGGTAGGGGATATCTTCATTGGGATTGTATGAACCACTGTGTTGCTGATAGAGAGATAGTGGAAAAACCAATGATGCAGAGATAATTACAAGATCATGAAGATCCACAGGGATGAGTACATGGTACTTCATCTAGGATAGAAAAAGTAGGTGGATGATGTTTCGACATACTTCCACCACCACCTCCAAAAGGTCCACAACAGGCTCAAAGAGATGGAGGACAGGGGTGGGGACAAATGCATGCGGTTGAGACATATGACCTAGGGGATCCAGGAATGATTCAAGGTATGATATATGTATTTTATACTTTAGATGCAGTACTGATAAACAAAGGTTCAATTAATTCTCTCCTTTCTATATATCTTTTTTGGACCTATAGATTCTGGTTGAACCATTGACACAACCCCTACACTTGTAGATACCTACTGGAGAAGACATAGTGATCACACATCTATTTCGATAGTGTGACATGACCCTTTGAGGTGAGAGTTTCAATTGGAACCTCATAGTGGTAGTGTTGAGGCCATATGATGTACTTCTTGGTATGGATCAGTTATCCATATTCCATTCCTAGATTGACTGTTTTAGGCAAAGGGTATGGCATGTCCGTAGGGATGGAATGAGGTTTTAAATTATTGAAGAATGGGAAACCCGGTAATAATAGTATTGAATCATGCATAAGATTGTGTATCCAATTACTCATCAGTTGGCTAGCTTGACCATCGATCTAGTATATGTTTTGATTTTATAGTTCCCAGTAGTAGAAGTGGAGTACAAGGATTCCTTCCCTAAAGATGTTCCTAGATTACCTCCCCAATGGATGATAGAATTCTTCATCTACTTACACCCTGAGGTGACACTCATATTAGCACCACCATATCATATGGCTCTTGTAGAGATTTTTAAGATAAGGGAGATGTTGTATGAACTTCATAATAAGGGTTTTGTGATACCTAGTGTTTCACCTTGGGTGGCCCTAGTGTTTCACCCGGGGCAGCCTCAGTTTTTTTTACAAGAAAGGAGATGAGAGCTTGAGGTTGTGTGTGGACTAGTGGTACTTGAACTAGGTGACTATGAAGAACAAGTATCCACTACAGAGGTTCGACGAACTCTTCAATTACTTGAGAGGATCATGATGGTTCTCAAAGGTTGAACTTCAATTAGGCTATCACCAGTTGCGAGTAGGGATGAGGATATACCGAGGATGACTTTGTGAGTCCTCTATGGTCACCATGAATAATTGGTGATTCCCTTTATCATGAAAAATTCCCCTGTAGTGTTTAAGGGACCCATGAACTAGATCATTCAACATTACCTATATTGGTTCATGGTAGTATTAATCAATGATATCCTTATTTACTCAGCATCTAAGGAGGACTATAGGGGACACCTAAGTATGGTTATGGACATACTCTGAGAGAACCAGCTTTATGGGAAACTCTTGATGTTCCAGTTTTAGATTCCTGGGTTTCAATATCTAGAACATGTTATCTCAGTGGATGAAGTGGCGGTGGACTCAGCCACGATGGAGGCAGTGTTAGTATGGGATCCACCTAGGAGTGTGAAGGAGTTTCATAGCTTCCATGGGCTAGCAGTCTATTACCGAAGATTTATACCTGATTTCTCTAGTATATCACCACTTATGACATCATTGAATAAAACTGGGAAGCCTTTTTTATATAAATTAAAATTCCAAAAGTGTTATTAGTAGTTTAGGAAGAGTTTGACGAGTGCTTTGATCATGAAATTTGTGGAGGAGGGTTTTGAGTATTTGGTGTTCTGTGATGTGTCGGGGACTAGACTTGTTTGTGGCCTGATGTAGAGTCAATAGATGATTTTATATGGTTCATTACAGTTTATACCACATGATCTAAACTACGTGACTCATGATCTTGAGTTTTCAGTGGTAGTATTTGTATTGGAGATGTGGAGACACTACCTAATGGGTGAGAAATTTATTTTCTACTCTGATCACAAGAGTTTAAAGTATATCTAATCTCAGAAGGATCTAAACTTGCGATATGGGTGATGGACGTAGTTCCTCTAGGACAATTACTTTGAAATTATCTATACTCCTGGGATGGGGAACGTGGTGGAAGATGATCTCAGTGGGATATATAGATTGTTGTTTTTGAGCATGATGTCAGAGCTGTTGGCCTCATTACAGTTATCCTTTGTGGATGTAGATAGAGTATCTTACCTCCAGTTGATAGTTTTCACCACTCCACTCTTACAGGGAGTTAGGGAGGCACAATTTGGGGATACCAACTGTGAGATCCAATGTGCTCAGATGTCTACAATACATTCAACTAATTGATATTCACATGGTGAGGAGAATTTCATCCATTTAAGAGGAATCATAGTTGTACCGGTTTCATTCCAGGAAGAGGATCTACTAGAGTTTTATATATCCCCTTTATTGGTACATCCGGGAGTTGTGAAGTAGTACCTGGAGCTCTGATATCCATTTTGGTGGTCAGGGATGAATATGGTAGTGGTATACTTCATTTCTCAATGTCTTACATGACCATAGGTGAAGGTTGAGCACTGAGTTCTCATCGATTTATCTTAACCCCTTGAGGTTGCAGAATAGAAGTGGGATGAGATATCAATTAACTTTGTGATAGGTTTACCACATACGTCCATGACACATCATTCCATCTAGGTGATAATTGACCGAATCAGAAAGTCAGCCCACATCCTAACTATCTAGTATCAGTGTTAGGTAGAGGTATTGGGATGCCTCTACATTTAGAAGATAGTTTGACTTCATGGAGTCCCATTGACAATAGATTCTGATTGTTATTCTTGTTTTACATATTGGTTTTATAAGGGATTTTAGAAGCTGTTTGGGACTCAGTTATAGTAAAACGCCAAATAGAACAGACCATTCAGGTCTTAAATGACATTCTATGAGCTTGCATGTTGGAATTCATCAATATTTGTGAGGATCAACTACCCCTGGTGGAGTTTTCATACAACAATAGCTACCATTCCACCATTGGTATGGCACCATTTGATGCTTTGTGCGTGAGACCCTTTTGGTAACCCCTTTATTTTATTGACCCTAGAGAGTCAGTACTCATGGACTTAAAGTCAGTGTGAGATAATAATAAGAAGTTTTAGTTCATGTAGGATTTTATGAAAACAACACATATCTATTAGAAATATTATGATGATAGGCAGCATGAACCTTTAGAGTTCGAGGAAGGAGACCAAGCTTTCCTTCGAGTTTCACCTCGTCGAGGATTACAGAGATTTGGCCAGGGAAAGAGTTTATCTCTAACATTCATCGTCTCTTTTAAAATAATTCATACAGTTGGAGAGGTGGTGTACCAATTGTCTATACCCCTATATTTGGAACAGGTACCCGATTTCTTCTATGTGTCACAACTGAGGAGGTAAGTTCATGATTCATCACACATCATCGAATTTGGAAAGCTAGAAATTGATGATGGAGTGAATTTTTTTGAGTACCTAGTTGATATTGATGATCTCTATGAGTGGATCCTTCATGTTTATGTGATTTTTTTAGTTCATGTTTGGGGATAACACAGGAATCTCTAAGAGAGAACATGATAGAGGGAGGCCGAAATTCATGCATAGTACCCACATATTTTTGGGTAGCCTTTGTATTGGTTTTTTGGGGATGTAAATTTCTAAGGGGGGGGGGGAGAATTTAGTTTCCAAGATTTTATTCATGTACTATTTTCAAATATTATATGGAATTAATTCTATACCAAACACTAAGACGACATGCGATTCCAAGGCCTGGTGTGCTTGAAATAAATGTTTGAATGATATTAAAATATTAAATAGAACATGCACATATTTTTCCATAAAAAGTCAAATAACCTATAAATAGGTGCTTAGATCAGAAATATTAGGGCACCATTTCATTTAGAGTAGTGATTTTACTCTAGGGGAGACCTAACATTAGTTGTCATGGTTAGGATATGAAAAGTAGTTTTTGGCATTTTAATAAATAAAATAAAATATAAATTTATATTATTTTAACGTTTCATATTGACTTATTGATGTACTTTATCTATAAGAATAATCCCTTATATATGGACCCACAGTTATACTCATAACCCTTGAATTTCATGGTGGCTCTAGAGAGAAACCTGGAGAACTCTCTTGATAGAAAATGATGACAGATCTTGGATTGGAGATAAAATAACAATGATGAAATGATCGATCCTATTCAGAAAATGATCCAACCCTAAGGTAGGCTATGTTGTTTTGATTTATTTCCACCATTCTGAGATTCAACGATGAATGCAGGCCAGCCAATGAATAGGTTGGTATGTGGTTTACTCGTTCTTATAGGATGGTCTTTAATGGCCGGTCTCTATCAAGGTTTTGATTATTGAGAATGGTTTTTTTATTCTTGGTCATTCATATAGAATTTATTGTGTCTATAATTAACAACATCTAAGGTTCATTCCTTGGGTTTTTCTTGTGTGTTTTCTCCCTCGATTTTCTTCACCTTATTCACATTATTCATGGTTTATGAACAATTTATCATTGCACCTCTGTTTAACAGAACAATGATCCAAAATTAGAGATCTATAATTTTTATGTACTTGTGTAGGTGCGATGATTATGGTGATAGATAGATCAGAGTGATTTGGAAGATATCGTTTTTCAATCAATTTTTATGAGGGTGATCAGAATTGATTTTTAGAGCTGATTGAAAGCCTGAAACCCACAGTTTTGGGTTTTTAATGGCGAGATAACCTTGAATCTAGTTTCATGGTGAATAGAGCATTAGATCAAACACTGTAGAATCAGTTAAGGTGAATGGAGAAAGAATGGAGGTTCTAGAAATTCACAATCAACATGGCGTCTAACCTAGGGATACATGGTGTGTGCACCCCCAGTCATTAGTAGATAGGGTTTTGAGAGGCAATAAATTGTCACAAGGTGAGTGACCCCTATCACATGAAATGTGGGATATTCTATGAGATTTGGCATGTATATTGGGAGATACACTCACACAAGGTGGAGTACACAGGTTGCCTACACAGTGTGTACCTGGCCACACAGCTTGTCCCAGATCGGTTACATAGGTTATCTCATGTAATGGCACACAAGTAGGCAAACTAGGGTGGACACCGAGTATTGGAACACGACTAGAGTACCTTGGTGGATCCCGGATGGATGGACATAGTGTGTGACCAATCTATACAGCGTGTACCCATATTATATATGTTATTTTTTAAATGACATGGTTTGTTGTACATGGGAAATACCCAGGGTCAAGAGAAATGGTGTATGACCCAACTATACGTTGTGAACCCCTCTCTACATCGATTGAATATCTTATCCACCATATCATGGACAAGATTTATTGGGGTTAGTTTCCTTGATCATTTCCCTAAAGTTTGTTGTGTATCATCTCCTACTCATAGGAGTAAGATCCCCTGAAATGGAATTTATTGATAGAGTTGTTGGAATTCCCTCCGAGAGGCCCAGATAAGGATCCTCTATTAATTATTCATGCCATAGGTAGATTCCTTGGTGTTGGAATGACCAACTTCATCAGGAATCAATCCTATACTTAGAAGATTAATCCATATGGATTTATCAGTACCACCCCATGGACCTTTCTATGATTCTCATATGTGGTATCATATCTATCTTCAGATTTATTAGTGTATCTCTCTCCTGATGTTTTCAAACAAATATTACTTCTCTGATGGACGTCATCAGTTCTATCAGACCCATAAGTGTGTTATCCTATATGAGTGCTTCGTGTAATCAATGAACTAAATCCAAAGTGTTGGTATGTGGTAGTTGTGACATACCTCTAGACTGCGTGTCTTGGTTTGAGTATATCTGGATATTGTTATTATATGTTTTGTAGACATATACTTTGTAAAGATGACTTTATCATCATTTGTGTATTTCTTTGTGGTCTTGGGGTGTCATACTGAGTATTTCTATACTCACCCATTAAATGGATTTTCCCACACATGTAACATATTATGCAGGCGAGTGAGCTTTTGACGGAGTCCAGGGAGAACCAAGATCAAACATAGATTTGTGAGTTTAGGCAGGCTGAGGTGTTCTTATGGCTTTGAGCATCAGTCCCAGTACATATTTTTTTACCGGTTGGACTTTATAGTTTAAAAACTTCTTCTTTTAGTGGGCCTTTATTCTAGACTAGTTTACTTTACAACACGTTAATTTCCTATCATAATCTGTTTGGGATGGTGGAATGCAAGAATTTTGTTTCTTAATGGTGTTTAAATTTTTTTCATTTCTAGTCATGGCGATGTGTGTGTACGTACAGTCACATAGTAAATGCCTCTCATGTAAGTGATATTCTTAATTGGTGCTAGTCAATAGCCCCTGGACTATCAGAGGAAAGCGTGGTGAGTCGTGAGAGGGGCCCCACTGGGAAGGTTCATGACAATGATAGCCCTATGGCCTGGATAGAACATGATGCCTTGAGGATACTGAGGAGTGTTCGATAACTCAATACCTTGTGGATACTGAGTAGAATGATCTTCCAATTCCTTGAGGATGTTGAGTGACCTATATCTGACATTGTGTCTAGTTCTTGATCATTTCAAATGACATTTTATCACCTCTGTTTTATAGAGAAAAAATATGTATGGCCATAGATCATAGTGATTTGGCTAGAACATAGGTTCTTTGTATGTGATTATTATTATTTCTTGTACATTTATTTTATCTTTGAATCCATCTATTATAGATGTAAACATTTTTCAAGGATATATTTGTGGTGTCATTCTATGTTTTATAACTCACACCCTGTATGGGTATTTTGATGCACCTGAAGACATTATATATATGGATTTGGGAAAGTGAAGGGGGCCATGTGAGAAGATTAATATGATGGGAAAGGATATGGGAGTGGTATTGAGAAATACTATATAGGGCACTACTATTTATTTATTTATTTATCTATTTTCACATTACTATAGTTTATATTTCTACACAGGGAGCTCAATTAATTTATTATATGACTTTTATACTATTTGATAATATTCTTATTCATAATTGTCTACTATGAGTTGTTATTTTATTATTTATATTCTAAATGATATAATTTTGGGGGTATAGTCCCTCCATTTGTGTAATTTATACCCTCAATTCTAGTTGGTGTCCTTTTACAGACAGAGAGGAATGTGTGAGGTCATGTGGCTCTTCATCTTGAAACTAGTTGTTCAGGTTAGAGATTTAAAAAAATTATCAAATACTTGTTTTCTTCTTTTATTTTTGGATAACACGATACATGGTAGAAAGGATATAGGTTGTGTGGGACTCGTTTTGGGGAGTTTTCATGTGCCTAGCTAGCTCATGTGAAATAGATATCGAAGTTACCATTGGTAGGATTGTTGTTATTATTTTATGGGATTTTGGGTCCATTCATTAGTTTTGACTAGGCACATTGGATAACATACCATATATATAACTATCATGTACTATATACAAGTTCTTTAATCAATTCATTAATTTTTTATCTATTTGGGATATTATTATAATTTTTTTTTGTGATATATCTAATTCTATGTTGTTGTGGTATATCGTTGCTAGCGTTAATTAGTTAAACCTGATAATGATACTATATCATAAATATATGTGTGTGTTGGTGACTAATGTTCAATGATAGAGGACCTTAGTTTGTGATATGATGGTTATACCATAGGTTTTGGGTAAAATTTAAGTAGAACCATGTGTGATCCATTAGACTGAATATGATTTTTCATAATGACTACATTTCTTCTAAAACTTTACTTCACATTTCACAAGATTCTACATGAAATGAGACTCATTGGACTACCTATTAATGTAGTTCTTGATACTCATTTTGGGGAGGTCTCCCATTCCCTGTGACCTTTTTTTAAGGATGCTGCACTAGAGAATACTCCCTCACCCACTCTGGTGGTGTAGGCAGTAGAACCTCCTCGACCAGGATTCGTTCTACTTGTTCCTTCCCAGGGAGGAGGGGTATTGAGGTATATGGTTGAATACACCAGATAATTCCATATCTAAAATCCTCCATCATTTTAGGCCACTAGAATACTATAGGATATAGAGGAATGGATAGATTTTATAAAGGTTTTCTTTTACCTCATTGAGACTCCTGAATATTGGAAGGTGAAACTGGTAGCATTCATGATACAAGGACTCAATAAGAGGTGTTGGGGGCATGGTGGGATAATATGGCATGTGTGAGGGTTTCTCATGGGATACATTTATGAATATGTTTATTAGGGAGTTTTTCACCAACATGATGAAGTTATATTGAGATCATGAGTTCATGGAACTATAAAAGGGGTCTATGAAGGTATCAAAATACTATATGTATTTCACTGAGAAACTTTTTTTACTCCACTCTTGGATGGAAGTGATAAACATAAATATAAGAAGTTAATTACTATTATATACCCTGACATTAGTCATTAGGTTTATAGTTTCAACATAAAGACATACCTATAGGTTCTAAGGAAGTCCATGACTATATATTATAATCTAGAGAATAATCAAGCAATTGGTTTTCTTCCACACTTAAGTACTCAGGCTGGTGTACATCCTACTACAGTGATGATTTCAATTCCTTACGATGGAAGATAAAGACTATAAATGTGAAGAAGGGTATAGGTATGTAGTGGTATCAAATTATAACCTCTTCAGTACACTCAAGAGGAACACAGTAATGCTTCCACTATATAATGGTTGAGAATTATACATGTTATGCACACCACCTTAGATATCATGTTGATAGGGTATAAACATTGGGCATGTTCCATAGTTTTTCTCTATATATTCATGTAAGAGGTTCCACATGGGTGTAGGATAGGATTTTTCTAAGACCTAAGGATATAGTAGGTGTCCCCATTAGTTGGCTTAGATGATGAAAACCTAGTCAGGTCATGCATATCAGGGACACGGTCTTAGAGATGGGGTAATTAATGTGTATTCTATTTTTTGGAATCCAATATATGGTGGTGAGAGACTGATTACTGTTTGATTTACACTATTTATCACTTCTTTTTTTATAATTATTTTTTATATCATTGATTTATATTCCTTCATAACTTCACAATTTATTGCTAGACATGACTTATCAGAAATGTTTTCCTCTGAGTTAATTTCCCTTGATACATCATTAGGAATGAAATTAGACGATATTTAATAATTACAAAAGTATCCTATAGTCGTTTATAGTTATTAACCTCTATGGGTATTCATGGTTTTGGAGATAATATGATTTTATGTGATTCTTTGTATAGATTGGTTGACCAATTTATGAGCTCACATTGACTATTCTCAAATATGGGTGTCATTGAAATCACCAAAATGAGAAAAGTATGTTATGGCCAAACAATGGTAACTGTGGGTGGACAAAATTAGTCTATACATGAGTTATATTGGTAATATAATGGCACATATTTTGGAATTTTTTATTTTATCTGGATTATTTGAAACCCCCTTGTAGTTTTCTCTAGTCATGGATCTCTATCATCTTTTTTTTGGATAAGTTTATAATAATTTCCCCTAAAATTTTTTTTAGTTCAACATAGAAATCACTCTAGGTTTTTATACTATTTTTTATACCTTCTTACCATATGGTGCTATATTACATTAAATATCTCATGGTTTATCTTGAGGACATGGAGTATAAGGGCTCTATCTAGATGATTATTTTACCCTAGGCTAAACTTGTTCTTCTATCTAAGAAGGAAGATGTAGTATTTGACTTTATATAGATCACTAAAAGATGAATGAGGTGAATGTGACAAACATATATCATTTTACTAGTATTGATGATATTTTCAATCAATTATGTGTATCCCAAAGGTTCTCTTTATTGATATTTGATTGATTCAACACTGGTTTTAGGTTATAAAAGATGGTATCTAGAATATAGTGTTTTAGAGAAGGTATGGGTTTTATTAGTACATATACATGCCATTTAGACTGAAAAATGAAACAAAATGTTTCATGGTCCTCATAGGTAAGATCTTCCACCTATATCTTGACTCATTAATTATAGTGTTCATTGACGATATCCTCTTCAACTCACCAACCTTGAAGTATCTTACTAGACATATCAAGATAGTCCAATATACACTCTTAGCATATCAGCTTTAGGCCATGATCTGAAAGTGTAACTTCCGGATATTAGATGATACAATATTGGGGAACATGTTTTTTGAGACTAGTATATATATGGTCCTAGATAATGTCGAGGTATTTATGTCATGGAAAAATACCTAGAACATGTTCGAGATTTGGATCTTTTAAGGATTGGTGTGAGACTACCATCATTTTATCTAGGAATTATCCTATTAATCATAACCTAATACTATGTTGATGAAGAAGGGTTGAATTTATAGTTGTCATACCAGTGTGAAGAGGCTTTTTTGAGGTGAAGCTAAGGTTGACTAAAACTCCAGTGTTGGTTCTTCATGATCCTAACATCAGTTAAGTCGTGTACTTTGATGCATTGAGAATTGGTTTTAGGGAAGTGTTGATGCAAAGGTAATGATTAGTATCTTATGGGTAACATCAACCAATCTCACATGAGAAAAACTATCATATTCACTACTTGGGGATATAATTCAGGGTATATTCTCTAAATTGTTAGAGACACTATCTCTTTTTTAAGAGGTTGTTTTCTACAAAAACCACAAGTTCCTTCTCTATATATTCACATATCATAACCTAAATTTGTAGTTGAGTATATGGGTATTCTATTTACAAAAATTATACATTGATATGACCTAAAAAGAAGGTATAGATAATTTCATTACTGACGTAATTATCTATAAAATATAGGTCGCCTAAGAGCATTGTGAATGAAGTTTAGAGGTATAGTAAACAATGATGTTTTTTTGGTCAATTGGAGGATGGATTATTATAAAGTCCTAGGATTGATGACCTTTTCTCCTTTAGTGATCATATATTCTCATGTAGATAAATTTAATGTTGATCATGAATCCAATCCTGAGTGTTTTGTGATGCGGGAATGGCTAGTAGGTGGTGACCTGAAACATGGATGGTCAATGGATGATGATGATGGGATCATAATAAATGTAAGAGTTAAATCCCCTTATTTCATTTATCATGATCTGATGAGGGTATTTTAAACATATAAGTGGTTAGTACATCTTCGTGTGATACATATTTATCAGAACTTCCTGTAGAAATTATGGTGGCCTAGTATGGAGAGGGACATTGCTTGATTTTCATCCAAATGCCTAACCTTCTAGAGGATAAATTCTAAGAAATAACATCCAAGTGTGATACTCTAACCACTTCATGTTGCATTTTGTATTTGAGATTAATTTATGATGGATATTGTGATGCAGTTATCCATGACCCCGAGGTGTGGTGACGTTTTTTGGGTTATTATATTATAGCTAATTAATGTTTATCATTTCTTATAGATTTGTGAGGTTCAATCATTATATTATTTGGTAAATCTATATGTCTATGAGATTTTACACCTACATGGAGTTTTTTTGAGCATTGTATCTAACATATATGGATGTTCTAAATCATGTTTTTTGAAGGGATTTCAAAAGGCCTTAGGAACTCAGATAATTTTGATCATAGGGTACCATCCATAAAAAGATAGATAATATGAGGAAAATATCCACATTTTAACACCATGTAAATTTAGTTTAAAATAATAATAATCTAAATATCTTTATTGAGTTTGGAAGGTATGAATATGAGTTACCACATTAATATATATATATATATATATATATATTTCTAAATTGATACAATTTTTTCATTAATTCTTATGGAATAAAAACTCCATTTTCAGTGAATTCATTTTATGAGTCACCAATGCATTTTCTTGTAAAATGATTTTAATTACTTTTTTTCATGAAAGTTGTAATTGATTTCTAAAAATTTTAGATATTATATTTTTTTAAAGTAAAATGATTTTTCAAATCATCATATCAAAATTATCTTAGTCTAAAATATTTATATTTTTATTAAATGATTGATATTTCAGTGAATTGTAAAAATATCGATTTTTTTCTAATACTCCCATTTATTTTCCTAAAATGAAGAAATTTAAAAAGTATAATTATATTTTTTTTATTTAATATTAAAGTTATATATGATACATTTTATTTATTAAAATATAATTAATTCTATTTGAATCGTGAATGTTCTTGATGTTGATGCATGTTTATTTTTATACTTAAAATGCATTTTTTCTAAAAACCATTTTTGTTACATTTTAAGTATTTATATTAAATAATTTTATATAACTTATAGATATTGAATCATGAAAAATCAATACCATATATTGAATTATGTGGTTAAAATTTGATAAATGGTTCTGTTTTTATTTTTCGTCATTATGAATAGTAATCCTAGTAAATATTTGTTACCTCAAAAAGGGTAAATGTGTAAAACAAGGGTAAAACTATGAGATAAGGTTTCAAAATCAAACTAAAACATTCTAATATTTAATTGTATTCTTATACATGGCCCATAATCATAAAAAATTTTAAAATGTGACATTTTTTCCATTTATCTTTGATTATGACCTATATAATATTTGAAGTAATGAAAATTTAAAAATGTCATGATCATGCTTTTAAATATCTCTTTTCTTTAACATAGGGATAAAAAAACATTTTTTATGAATAATATATATTATTTTTAGAATAATATTACTATTTTTATTATAGTAATTTATTTATTATATTTAGTGATTTTACAATTACCATAAACATTAATACAACATTGACATATTTCTTATGTGGGTAGTAGAAAAATCAAAGTAAATGATTTTAAAATCATCAAAAGTAATGTTTTTTATGAAATATAGTGTCACACCAATTTTATTATTGGTAATTATTTATATTTTACATTTAAATTGTTTATATTATATATAATTTTTTATTGTGATGTATTTAAAGTGAAATTAATGGAATATTGTAAAAAATGAAAATAAAGAAATTTTATGAAAAATAATATATTATTAAATCATTTAAAAACAATAAATAAAATTAAATAAGATAATTAGGATGATAAATAATCAAAAAGTTCATCTATTTTACACTTATTATTCAATTTTCACCTTATATGTAAAATTATAACCCTTTATGATTGAAATAGTTGGTATCCCGATTAAGGTTGAAAATAGTTAAGGAAGCTGTTAAACCTAATTATAAGGTTTAAAATACCATGTACATCAATAAAAAAAGGTTTTAAGGTATTTTAACTATATCATCTCTAATAATTGAAATTATATTCACATGGTTTAACTTACACATGAAAATGAATTTATTATATTTTAATATTTTTCTTAATTCCTCGCATGACCTCTCCCTTATTTATAAAAGGAAACCCTTACTTTCTCTTATTTAAACTAATTTTTTGTAATATAGATAAACCAAACACTACCTAATTATCTTATCTATATTACTAGTCATTAATAATAGGTTTTAGTTTTCTTAAATGGCCATTCCAAGGATCCTTAAGAAGGGTTCTAAAGAAGTCCTATCAATAAGAGATAATCATCACACCCAACCTCTTCCAAATTATTTCTTATTTTACCTATCATAAATATATGGAACTAATAATAAACAAATATCTTGTGTGCCCTAAACATACTAAAACTCTTTTATGATGATACAACCACAATTATTCACCCTATTTTTCATCAAATGGGATGTGAAAGTATCGCTCATGCATAGCTATGGACTACCATGTCCATGTAGTAATACAATTAATTTTCAATCAGTATTTTTAATTGATGATTATTAGAATGGTTTTAATGTTTATAAATTATATTTTTTAATAATTATAATCCTTTAATTATAATATCATATCTACATTCATACCGTTCAATCCTTTAGAAAATGACAACATCACTCGTGCTTACGTGTGGCGTACACCTCCACAAAGCAATGTTATTTCTTCAATTTTAGTTTTACTTGATGGTAATAAGGATATATTTAATGTATATATTTTTTATTTATGATATTATTATGGTTATATAAAGATAAAATATTTTTTATCTTTCCATCCTTATTTTATTTATAAAATTAAATTATTGTTCATGTGTACATATGGCATACCGTCTTCATGAATAGTGTAAATCATCTTTATTTATCTATCATTTTTAAGTGATTATATATATATATATAATTAATATATATTTTATTTATATCATGAATAAAATTATAGAGATTATGGAACCATGATTAATGTATTTGTACTGGAACTGCCAAATCGAAACATCCACAAATAACGAAATAGTTAACACCCCGAAAAAATGATTCTAATAAAGGATTATTAATACATGGTTGTTGAAATAATATAATTGAATTATATATTATATTATAATAATTTAAATGATTCTATTATATTATTAATAAAAATTTATATTTACTTATCCAGAGTTTAAATATCTTTATAAGAATGTCGAACTTGAGGTAAGAGATTTCTCGTCTCACTTTTATTTTTGTGAGACATATGTCATATTCACCTATTTTTTCATTTTTGTGGTGTATATACTACAAATTATTTCTTGTTTTCTTATTTGAAAGAAAATCATGGGTATTTAATAATCAATATATGTTTCTCTCATTCATTAGGTTTTTATTTATACATTACCAAAGTATTATGTTTTTGTCATCTTAAAATGTCTTATTTGGGAAATATTTTATATTATGCACATATATTTATTTATGTGTATATAAAAGACTATAGAAAATTTAGATAATATGTATTATTATGATAAATATATTTAAATATTAATTTGAAGTTATTATTCAACATGTCTTATGATTCAAAAGTTACCAATTTTGCAAGGGATTTATGTTTCAATCTCATTTTAATCGGGATTATTTATGCTTGAATTTATATCTGAGGAAATTATATAATTATTTTGTGATAAAACACTATAATTTTATCTTACTTTTGTTATCCATGAAATTTCAGAGTAATATTAACATTTTCCTTCCTTGGAATTTTAAATTATTGGAAACATATTTTTAAGATAAACAACCTTTATTTCCTCTATGGTTGAGAATATTTTTCCACCATGTCTGTGATTTATTATAATTGTCTTTTGGATTTTTATATATTATCATATGAATTTTTATGTTCTATTTAACAATAATTTTATTTATATAATTTTTTTTAAATGGGATCTTATTTTCATTTTCCGAATGTGGTACTTTTGGATTTTTATCAAAAATGAGATAAAAATCATTATTTTAACATGTACTGTATGAATAGAATTTCATATCATCATGACCACTAAAATATTTGATGCTTCCTTCATATGGTTCCATGGTTCATTTAAAATAAAATTATTTCCATAAAATCTTGGAAATTTTTGTCTTATAAATAAATTTTTCCAAAATGAAAAGGGCATTTTCCTCATTAATATTCCAAGTGACCATTTAAATAAATTTTCATTTATGATAACAAACATTAATGTTAATTATGACTTACAAGGGATATAAACCAAGGGTACCATATTTATTATTTATCTATATGTTTTATGATTATGATGTTGATATTTTTATGAAACCCATTTTTTTTTATACATTATGCTATGTTGAATTATAGAAATTTTTATGAAACCTGTTTATTTTCCATGGGTTATGATATATAGAAAATTTTTTATCATATTTTTGAACACATATGAATGGATTATGATTATCTGGTGGTTGGGACCAAAATTATATACTCTCTAATGTATTAGGTAAATATGTATAACTTGTGAGATAATAAGGATAGGAATGGGGAGTAAAAATAATTCAGTAAGGCACACAATCTACTATGATAGTCATGGGAGTAAACCTCGACTATGAATACAATAGAATGAGGAGTGAAACAAATACACTATGACATTACTAGAAATTATCCTTGACTAAAGAAATTATTTTATATGATTATATATATGAAGAATACTTATGTCATATGGTAAATTTGTGCTCATATAGCTCATGTTCATTTCAACCTTTTTGATTCATTTTTTATGAACTACCAATATTTATTACATGATTCATGATTATGATCTATGATATGATGGGTATGGATTTTTTATTTTTATATTCATGTTCTCATACCCTTATGCTCATGTTATTTTTATGTTATCATTGATTCTTTCCTTTTTTACCCTTACTATGAATCTTATCTGACCCTTTCTTATGTTTCCTTTCCACAGGTTATAAAAGTAGGTAATGTATAAGAAATACTTTTTGGGAGGATAATTTTGTTATTTTTTGAATATATTTCATGAAATAACAATATTTTGTACCTATTCTCCAAATACACTAAACCTTTATGTCCCTTGAAAATGTATTTGTAAATTATACAAAATAATTTTCTATTAAGATGTAATATCTATGTATGAAAAGTATGATTCACTATATTTTGTATCGTAGGTTGGTTTAGTCAATATTTAAATATTAAGATTAGATAATTTTGGTGAAACCCTTTGGAATGTGTGTAAGTATAAGATAAAAACCTAATGTTTTGGTATGTTATAGATTATTTGGTTTTCCAAACAATACATCATTATTAGGAAACTAAAAATGGATGTGATTTTTTAATAGATGTATGTATGGTTAATAGCATTGAGAAGAGATGGTTGAGTGTATCTCGAGCATTATTATATTCAAAATTGTGTGTTCCCTTACTTTAAAATCGGTTTCACACTCTCATGGGATATTCTTGGGTTAATTAACATTTTCTTTATAAACCATTTTGAAGGATTTGAATATATGATGACTAAGGATAGAATAAGTTAAACCTAAGGTGTTTTAGAGTTAAAATAATGTGTCATGATTTTGAAATATTATGAATGATATTTCATGATTTCTCACTATTAATATTTTTGGTCACACTATGAATTATGGATTTAGAAAATGATGTGAACTAGAATGGATTGTGTTAGCAATGAATCTGATAAATAATGGAATGATTTTCCTCATGAGTGACAAAGTGAAATGGGAGTGAAGGCCCAAGGGATGTCAATATTTCTGTCAGGTGTTATAAAAATGTAATTTTATTTTATCCCAAAAAACAATAAATAAAAAAGGAGTAGTAAATTGTAAGTACGAGGACAATCCCACTGAGAGTGGGGAATGCAACAGACAATTCCTGAAAAAATGTTGGTTCACTCTATTTTCAGATGATTTTACGAAACTAATTAAATGAAGCAATTTAAATAAATGAATGTAGGAAGAAATAAAAGTTGGTACTAGGGTTAATTTTAGGATATATTCAAAATATTATCCTAAATATAACTTTGGAGTGTCCTATGTCTTAAGCTGAAAAGCGGTGAAAGTGTCACCAATTTGTTTTGGTCATACCAATAGGATCTACCTACGCTTCAACTATCCCATGGTCAGGGTATAGCTAAGAACATTGGTGAATTATTCTTAGCTTATATGAAGGAAGTTTCATGGGATAATTTTCATAGCCTGATAAACTCTAATTATGTTAGTTTCATTAAATTTCACCTTCCATGATCAAGGCTATGAAAAAGAATGTGATTAATTGTTATTTTTAATCTAATTAATAACTCAATGTTTACCAAGGTTTAATTTTTGGATTCATTATGCTAAAAATTACCCTTACTGTCAATTTATAATACTAAGAAGATTATCCACACATGATGTAATTTATTAAATATAGATAAATAGATTTCATGATTGACATAACAATTAAATGATTCAAAACAAGAAATTCCATAATTAAAATAATGAAAAATTGAATAAAAATAACTTATACAAAGAAACAATGAATAATGAATCCATGTAAGAATAAATGTGAAATAAAATGAAGAAAGAATAGATATTAGAATAAAAATAAATAGAATTAAATCATTACATTAAAAAGGAAAAGAAAAATGGAATCATATCTATGAAAAACATTGGGTTAGAACCCTATGGAAGCCACCTAGTGATTGCGCCTCAAGCTTGGAGTGTAATTTAATTTTCTAATTCTAAAACCCTATATTTATAATCCCTAAAAATTCCTAGGGTTCCCCTAGTTCAAACATAACATTCAATGGGTGATTAGGTCAAAAATATTAAACTCCCACCAAAGATTTGCTGAAAAATCATAATTTTTTATTCTATCTAACAATTTTATATCATGTACAGTTTACTCAATGTGTAATTTTTGGGCCTCAACAGATTCATGACATGATGGTTTCTTCTTATTCATAGCATGTAGATGGTTCACATCTTGAAACACCGCATCATATATAAAGTACACAATGTGAATCTTCAATTTCAAATGTCGAAACCTCGGTTTCATCCTGATTCTTCAGTTTTTTTCCTATAAAACCTCTCTTGTTTTATTTATATTTAATCATCAAATATATATTATATTCAATTTTTTTTTCTCAATATGCTACTTATTATATCGGCTTGAAGTTCTATTTTTATCCTCAATTTCCTCATTTTCTTTCATATTTCTTCAACTTTCATCACTTCATAAGTATACACAATACATCAATATCTTCCATAAAACTAACATTTAACTAATTAACATTCAAAAAATTTATATATAAAACCCTGTCAATATATTGGTATAAATAAGAGTTATTATGCAGATATAATGTAAAACCCAATGATTATTCCAAATCTACTATCCCATTTTATGATTATAAATCTCAACTTGTGTGAGTTTTCTAACATACCGAATAAGAAAAAAATGTATTTTCTTGAATACCATAGAGAGGAGAAGATTCATTTTTCAAAATTTTGATAAACTAGGAAGATGGAATCAGGGAAATGTCTCAAATTCATGGTAAAATATTTTTGGTGTGTAAAATAATGATATAAATAAATTAATTTATGTGAAAAAATGAAGAGTTTTATGGGTGTATATGATGTTAATCCTAATGTTAAATTTATAGTTTTATGTCATATATTTGTGGGAACTTGTGTATGATATTATTAAATTCTCTAACCCAAGTGTTAACTCCAAAACCAAGGAAGGTCTTGTGTGATGTCAATCGTTGAAGTGGAATGATTAAATTTTTGTTTTATTATGATTAATGAATTGTGTTGTAGAAGTGATTTATCAATGATATTCTTGTTTTAAGAATCATGAAACATATATGGATTATTTTTCTATAGTTTTCCTTTATAAATTTGAAAGTGAAATTTAAATGGTGTAGATTACCTAAAAAATGATTTAGTAGTAAGGGTATATTTTTTGAAAACACTTGATTGAGGGATATGTTACCCTTAATATGTGACAAATGCTAAGATGATAATTTTTTTGTATAAAGAGATTATTTGTTTTGAGAATATAATTTGGATATTGTTAATGTCCATGGAATGGGTTAGTGATTTGATGATAAAGTGGTTTATGTCATATCTGATGAATTTTATTGACATTTTTTATTTAATTAATATATTAAATAGAGTTAATTTTTGGAAGAGCATAAGTTTACATTGATTATATATTTATATTTAGTTTATTAACAAGTTTTAGGAGCATATATGATCATGTTATTCAGATGTTTGGTATGTAAAATTATAAACTACATTATTTTTTTAAGGATAAATGTGAATGTTGATCTTAAAAAGATGTGATCAAACCCTTAATAGTATTGCATATTTAGTTTGGTTAGACATATTTTGGAGGATTCTTATGGTTAACTATTGATGGAATGTTTTAAATTGAAAATTTTGTGTTATGTATCCTTATTGGATGATTTGTGCTAACAATTTTGGTTTTGGAAAATATTTTTGAGAAAGAAGGAATTAATTTTCATTCTTTCATTAATATTATGGTCTAATGAAAGTTAATTTTCGTGCTTGAGGCACAGAAAAATAATATTCAATAATAATTTCATAGAGTAAGTGATTAATTGGGAATTGATCAGAACACAAATCCAGGAAGAAATTATTCTTATGATATAGAAAAAATAAAGTATGATTTCTTGTGTTATCTATATTTTTGTTAAAATAATCCATCATCATGAGAAAAAGTATATTGAAATAAATTTTTTTTCCTTTTAACATCATTTTTCATAAATTGATGCTCTTTTAACCCCATGTTAATTTATGGTTTTCTGGTCATTAACTTTTCCATGACCATATTCTATATCACTATATATTAGTCCTTTGATGGAAATTTTCTCCTCCATATATATATTTTAACTTCCCACCATTTTTATTCTTATATAGGAACCCTGTTATTTTTTTATTTTAGGTTACCTTTATGTTTCCAACATCCCCTTCTCAATGAAAATGTTGTTATCCCTCTATACGATATGGGCTTTCAATAAAAGTATTTTCAAATATTTAACATTTGATTAAAGAGATAAAAGTGTGAGGGTGAAATTTATTTTGGGGTGGACAATGAATCACCCATAAAATATTGTTTAAAATTATAACAATCTTGGAATCTTTCTTAACATGCTATAATGAGTTTAAAGAAAAATATGATATATTATAAAATTATTACTATTTAAATGTGACTATTATAACCTAGCTGTTGAATTGGAATGAATGTATAAAAGTAACCAAATTATGAAATATATACATAATAGTCTTAATTAATACAAATTTATTTAATAATTATTAGAAAATAAGCCCTAAATTTTTACTGATTTCATTTTTTGCTTCAAAAATGCATTTTCATCAAATATGATTATTATTTCATTTTATGGGTGGAAATTATAATTATTTTTTAGAAAGTTTCTAAATTTTATTTTATAAAATGAAGATATGTTTTGAAATATGAATTTAAAAATTATCTTCTGACCACATTTTTTGTATTTTTATGAAATGATTGATTTTTCAATGAATAATAAAAAATAGTTATTTTTTCAATTACCATAATTTATTTATAATAAATCAATTAATTTAAACTTCTCATTCTATTTTCAATTTGGTTATAAAGATTTATATTATCAATTTTATTTATAATTATCTAATTAATTAAAATTTCATTATAAATATTTATGATTTTTATATAAGATATTTTTTATGTTTATAAACACATTTTTTCAAAAAAACCACTTTTCATTGTGTTTTATGCATTTATATTAAAATTGAATTATACCACTTATATGGAATGAATCTTCAAAAATTAACATCGTATTTGGAATCATTAAGTTTAAATTTAGAAAATAGTTCCCATTTATTTTTTTAAATTAAGAATAGTAACTATTGTAAATATTTGTTACCTTGGTAAGGGTAATAATGGGTAAAATAAGGTTACAACTAGAAGATGAGGTCCCAAATTCAACCCAAAACATGCCTATATTTTATTGGATGAGTATGTTTTCCATAAACATCAAAATTGTAAAATGTGGCCTTTTATTTCCATATATATTTGATTATAAGCTACAACAAATTTTACATAAATAAAAATAAAAATTATCACTCTATTGCTTTTAAATATATATAACATGTTCAAATAAGGATAAATAATAATTGATAATGAAAATTATAGGTTATGTTTTTTATAATAAAATTAGTTTCATGATGGTAATTTACTTATAATTTTTATTGATTATATAATTACATTAAACGCTTATATAATGTTGAAACATTGCTTGTGCAACGGGTAAAAAAATCAATGTAAATTTTTTAAAAACAAAAAAGTAATATTTTCTACATTAATTATGGTTTCAAGTGAATTTTATCGTTAATAATAATATATAATATATGGTTAAATATTTTATAGTAAAATTACTTTGTTATATTGATGTCATTAGATTCAAATTAAATTAATAGTGTAAAAAATGACATTAATGTTATTTTATGTAAATTAATATTTAATTAAATTATTTAAAAAAAATTATAATCTTTAATTTGGAAAATTATGATTATAAATTTCCTAAATTATAATTACAATTCTAGTAATGTCATAATTTTTACCTTATAAGTAAAATGATAACCTATTATAATTGAAGAATTTCTTTCTGCAATTATTTTTAAAAATAGTTAATGAAAGAGTTAAACCTAAATATGAGGTTTAAAATAACACATAAACCTATAAAAATTTTATTTTTTAATTAATTTCAACAATATCCTATATTATATTTAAAATTTTTTCCATATGATTCAAAATTGACTTCAAAATTAATTTATTATATTAAAATATCTTTATTAATTTTAAGTACATATACTCACCCACTTATAAAAGATAACCTCCTCATTTCTCTTATTTACAACACTTTTAGACATCTATATTAATATACCCCTAATAAATATTATTATAAACTTCCGTAAAAATTAATCATAGGTTTCTTTATTCAAAAATTATCATTCGAGGGGTCCTTAGAAAGGGATCTAGAGGAGGCCTACTGAAGAATAGGTAATCATCTTACCTTACTTCTTTTGAATTACTTTTTTACCACCACTAAATATATTCTATTAATAACAAAATAATAAATTAATTATAATTAATATAGGTAAATGATATTATGATTATTGATCCACCATTACTCATCATATTTTCCATTAAATAAAAAGTGAAACTATTTCGCATGCGTGCATGTGGACTATCACCTCCTTATAGTGATATAATTTATTTTCCTTCACCATTTTCCATGGATGGTTATTATAATGGGTCTAATGTTTATGTATTATGTTTACGAAATATTTATACTCATATATTAATAATATCATATCTATATTTTTAACTTTTCCTCTGTTGGAATAGTATATCATCGCTCGTGCATATGTGCGGAAACCAGCACCTTGAAGTGATGTGATTTAGTTTTCATTTTTTTAATTTGATAGTAATAAGGATATATTTAATGTAAATATTTTTTAAGACATTATTCTGGTTATGTAATTATATAATAACATTCATTTTTTTCATTCTTTTCTTTATAAAATGAAAACAGTATTCAAGCATATGTATGGCCTACCGTCTCTAGGAATGATGTAAATAATTTTTATATATCTACCATTTATGGTTGATTTTAAATATAAATATATATATATAATGTATATATATGAAATTTATATCATAAATAAAATTATAGATATGATATAACCATGATAAAAGTACAAGTATTGGAATAGTCAAACCAAAACTTCCAAGAAAAATGAAATAGTTAACACCCTAAAAACAATGATTTTAATAAGGTATTATTAATAATTGGGTGTTGAATTGTTATAAGTGTATCATATAAGATATTATAATTATTAATAAGATTTTTTATATAAATATTATAAATTTAATTATATTTTGGAGGATTTTATAGTGCTTTAAAATCTAGTTAAACATGAGGGAAGTGATTTCTCATCTCATTTTTATTTCTCTCATTAATTTTCCATACTCAAAACTTATTAACTTTTTGTGGTATATATACTAACCATTAATTTAATTTTTGATGATTATAATGAAGTTTTCGGTGTAGAACCCCATGATTTCATAGTAAGTTATATGTTTAAATTTATTCAATATCTTATACTGCACGCAACACTAACTTGGCTTTTGTTATATGCAAGATTGAGTTTTTGTGAGACAACATAATAATATTATAATTATTTAATATATATTTATATATTTATTTATTTATCAATTAAATATTTTAATATTAAAAGTAAAAAATAAATTTAAAATGTCATATATAATGTTTTCACATAAATAAAACATATTTATAATAAAATTTATATGTTTTGTTAAAATAGTTATATATTTAGAAAAACTATTTTCTTAATATAACTACTTTTTATGTCATTTTGTAAACAATAGTGAAATTAATATTATAAACTCATAAAATTGAATTTGGTAAAATATACTTCATTTTTGGATTTATAATATCAAAATTATCTTAGAGTGAATTTTTTGTATTTTTCTGAAAACATTCAATTTTTGATGAATAATGAAAAATACTGCATAGTACATAAAAACCGAATTCTTCATTTAAGTAATCATTTTTAATTAAAATATATCTTAAATTCAAATCAGATTCATAATACATATATTAATTTAATATAAGTTATTTTAGTCATTTTACAATAAGATTAGATATATAAAATTTTATTTAACTTTTTTACGTTTTTTACCCACCTTCCAGGCACATTAGCAAATTTGCATAATACAAAATTTTACCACTTCTGTAAATTTTATTTAAGAAATCCAACATACACGGTTTTCATCTATAAGTAAAATTTTGTTCAATAGGATGAAAATAATTTTGGTGAATAGTAACTTTTGAATTTTATTTACCCCGGTTAAAAGTAAATAGGGTAATTGATTGTACAAACGATATTATAATTACCCTAAAACATATCCTATTTCTATTGGATAAGTGTATTTCGACCAAAATAAACTTTTGGAAAAAAATATGATCCTCTTTGATCCACTTGTATTAGATTAGGACATTTATTATATTTTATTTAATGAAGAGTTAAAAGTGTTAAATTCAAATTTTAATAACTAAACCATTTTTAATATTTGGTTATACATAAGATAAATTAAACTATAAATATCCATTTGAAAGATCAAAAAGATTTAACACATCCGGTTATTATTATTATTTTTTTAAAACATTTAATAATTAAATTTTTTTATGACACAACGATGATGTTGTAATTACCTTATTAATGAAAGATTAAAAGAATTGATATTATAAATATTAAAATAAATTTAAATTGAAAATTTTGATGAAATAAACAAATTTTATAGGTAAATATGTCATGTTAGGGTTAATTTGATGTATTTTCTTTGAAATTAATCATGTTTTTATGACTTTCACAAAAAAGAAATAGTAAATAGTGTCAAAATTAACATTAATGAGTTTTTAAAACAAATACTAATTTATTAAATGATTTAATTTTTCTAAAAATATAATATTCGGCCAAAAGACATAAATAAATTTATATATGTCATTAATTAATCACTTGAGGTTCTCTTGGCATTTTATTGTATGTTTATTAACCATGTAGTATAAAAATACAAGAAGACATGGAAAAAGATAAACTATCAAAGAGTTAAATCTATAATATAAGGTTAATATGGTGACCTAAACTTATCCAAATCCTACTATTTGAGAGGATTTAGAATCATACCCACTATATCCATAAAATAAATCCATTTGGAGCTATTAGAAACTGAAAATGATTTTATAAGAAAATAATATTTTAAGCTTTTTCTAAAGTTCCCCTCACCTCTCTTATAAAAGGGTACTTCCCCTTCTCTTCAATTCACACCTCCAAAACCATTTGGCTCAATAAAACCCTAATTAAATATCCTAATAAATACCTTGACTTCATCCTAATTTCCTTTGATCATAAATCCAACTTAATTATCCCTTTTACACAAATCAAAAGGAAGCACCCAAGAAGAGATAATTATTTCATCACCTCTTTCAAAGTTCGTTTCTTCTTCCACTTCCTCTTGCTTTATTTTTTCCATACCAAAATAATAACTCCATTACCTTCCACATAATTTAATGTTATTATAAATATGGTAGAACCTTATTCATTATTCTATCCATCCTATGAATGAAAAAGTCACCATACGTGCGTACATACGGCTTACCGTCTCCACATTGTGGTGTAGTTTGTTATTCAAAACTTCACTATTTGGATGGGTATAAAAATGATTATAATTAATTTAAATAATTCATAAAACATGTTAATGGTTCTGTGTATATAATATACCATCAAATTAAACACAATTTCACCATCAATATGATGATATTGCTGCTCTTGCATACATACGGCTTACCGTCTCCACGACACAATGAGATTCATCTTCAACGACCACCTTTCAAGAATTATATATATATATATTAATTATAAGGAATCTGAAACAATATTTCAACTATAATAATATATATTTATTTACATAAATATATATTGTTTACTTACTTCTATACTATATGATAAGAAAAAGGAAACAACGTTCATGCTTACGTACAGACTACCGTCTCCACAAACGGTGATTCCATTTCATATATCTATCTATTATACATATTTATATTCTGAATATATATGATATATAAGTCTTTTTTTATATTCTGTAATTATTTAAATCATGATCTAAGTGATATGATCAAGAATAACAAGTTAAAACATGTACGATAAAGAATATAGTTATTGCCTGAATTGTTACGTTAACATGGAAATTAATATTAAATGGGTAGTATAAAGTCATAAATGAATAATATATGATATCATAAATATTAATATGGTTCAGTTATAATATAATAACATAATATGGTCATTATACAAGAGGATTCACATACCCTCGACTAAAGTAAAGTACAAGGTATTGGGTTTTCATCTCACTTTTTATTCCTGTGAGATTCACGCAATAATTGCCAATATATTTTTTGGGTGGTGTATCTAATGCCAATGATTTAATTATTTATTTAATATAATTTAATTTATGGGTATTTACATCTTCATTGTATTATCATTATTTTATTGGTTGTATGTTTCGTAAGATACCAAATCAGTAAGGAAAATTTTAATTTCAATTTCCACTCAATGGGCTTTATGCACACTTCATTGATTATTTTAATCCATGATTATGTGTGAAACCACTATTTGTTTATTTATGTTGTAATTTACAATCCCATTTTTTTGTATATACTTCTAATATACATATTCACTCCATTGATTAATTCTCAAGTCATTGATATGAACTTGATAAGGGTAATGTTAACTCAATTTCCATTCGTTGAGTTAAAAATCGAACTCATTAGTTTTGTTTTTACAAGAATATGTGTTAATTCCCTATGGTTGATTTACACTGAGTATCAAATAATATTTACTGTATTTATATTTTTCACACATAATTATTTTATTGATTTATCCTCAATCTAAGGATATTGTCTTTATTAAGGGATTTCGTCTCAATTAACATTCCATTGAGACTTATTTGTTGTTATGCACCAATTCACTTTTAAATAGTGAATATACTATCCTTTGACATATTATATCCTGAAGACATTTATTCTCATGATATTATAATGTTTTTATTAATGTTATTCCTTAATTATTTTTATTCAAGCATCTTTAATTTGGTTATGAACTCTTTAACTAAAATATCATTTTAAATGTTTTAAAGATTTATTCTCATAAATCATTCTCATTAATGTCCATGTTTTAAAAATTATTTTATGGATTTATTCATATGGAAATGAATGTTTTAAAATTAAAATTCCTTTCAAAAGTTTCAAATAGTTATGGGAAAAGTTTATTCAAAAATCTCTTTTAAATGAATTCTTTGATAAATGGTTTGAATTTTAAATCTTTTCAAGAAAAAAGGGATATTTATCTCAAATATTTTTAATGATTATTTTCATCTATGTCAACATCCTACATTGTATTTTATTCTCTATTGTTGTTGATTTATTAAAATAAAATCTTCCATATTGTATTTAATTAGTTATTATTTATTTTGGATGTGCTATTTTTATACCATTCATGGTTTGTGGATAAATTATTGACATTTCGTATGCTAGTTTTTATACGAATGTTTAGATTATGTTTCACCCTTTTTATATGAGGAATGAATTGGACTTAGTATGTGATGATTAGGGCCCGCTATAGCCCCTCGATGCATCGGTACGTCTCATGAGAAAAACTAGTGTCTTGGAACAAGGCCTTGAAAATATTTTTATTTGTAGTCTTGGCACAAGGCCATGACTATGTGGTTATGATGTCTGGAATTATGAATTCCATAATTGTGAGATCTTCTATTGATATTACATGTGATTATTTGACTATTATAATATCCATGTGAATAAGTAAATGACATTATTTGATTTATCTTTTCCATATTATACTGAAGATTAAATTTAAAAGGCGTTTGTTTTAGTCATATAAATTGCCTTAAATGTTTATTCTTATTTATGATAGTTTCTACTATATTTTTTTATCCTTACTGAGTATCTGAGCTCATACCTTTCTTATGTTTTATTTTCTCAGGATTCCAAGAAGTGTATTATGATTTATATGTAGGTTTAAACTAGGAGAATAATGGAATGCTCAAAGAATTATCTATGTTGTATTTTGTGTTATAAATTTTAATGTATGGTTCATTTATGTGATCAATTTCCCAATACTGCTAAACAGATCAGTCCTTTGGGACTTTATTCCTTGTAATCCTGACAATGTATTAAAATAATTCATCAACTCTGGGATTCTGCGGCCGGGGTGTTACTGTTAGTATGAGAAGAAGTTTTTCAATAACCTTAGACACTAGATATAGATAAAATTTGATTAGGAAAAATTTCCCTATGATAGAATTTGAGGATCAGTATAGAAGAACTTCCTAGTATTTTGGTAATTTAGAGATTTCATGAGTTTCCCAAGAAATACATCTATATCTGGATACTACAAGTGGACATGGTTCTGGAACAGATGTACCTAGGAGTGAAAATTCTGACAAAGAGTTTCGAGCTTGACCTGGGGTATCCAGGTATACCACAATGGACCTTACTACGCACCACGTTTGACACTCCCTGGGATATACTTAGGATAATTCATATTTTATTTAAAAAATGATTTGAAAATTTTTAATATAAGATAAGAATAAATAACCTTGGTTAGTCGTAAGGAGATTTATATTGAAAATAAGGTGTCATGATATTCTATAAATGATTTTATGACTATTTTTAATCACACTATGCTTTCTATTTTTAGTCAATTACTAGATTCCAAGAAAGTCATAGTAATAATGAACATGATGTACAAGTTGGTTACGATGGTGGAAATGAGAAACTAAATAGAATTCTAATAGGTGTAAAATATATCGTGTTCATACCGAGTCAAGTTTAAAAAAATATGATCAACAATATATATATTAACCAACTCCCAAACTCAAAAAAGAAGATAAATGTAGAGAATAATAAGAGATCTAGTAGTGGATACCAAGGAGAAAAGAAAGATCAATTTCCTTCATGAAGAAAATGTGGA
This sequence comes from Viscum album, assembly GCA_963277665.1. Taxonomy (NCBI): domain Eukaryota; kingdom Viridiplantae; phylum Streptophyta; class Magnoliopsida; order Santalales; family Viscaceae; genus Viscum; species Viscum album. The sequence continues at coordinate 376,955,211 of OY728142.1, forward strand.
ATGAGACACCCAATAAAGTGTCTCAAGGGAACAAATAAATTCTTTATGTGTGGGAAAGGACATAAAGTAAAGAATTTTCAAGGAAAAATGAAGAGTACTATGGAAAAAAATGACACTAAGAATCCATTTACAGTCAATTGTTGTAAATGTAGGGGAATTGTGAATTACCTGAGTGAATGAGCTATTCTATAGGATAACTACTAGTTTATGGTAGAACCTATGTGGAAATAAATGGATAGATAAACGTTTAAAAGTATTTATGCTCTTTGTTTATGTGATTACTTTGGAAAGCTTTTCTCTGGTTTGTGTAACCCCGACGTTTGTTATGTACAAATTCTATTTTAGGAATAATTATCTTTTCTTTGGTGGATATAGTTATAAAGTAGCATTTGGGTTTATCAAATCCTTGAATTTGAGGAAATTATAGTTTATTACATTTTGGGAAGGAAATCTGAGGTGTGAGATAAAATTTGTGGTCAAAATATGTTTTGGTAATTTTTGAGGAATTTATCTCATTTTTGGAATGCTATAAAATTATATCATTTTTAAAAAAGGACAATACACAGACTGTGTGACAACCTATCGTGTTGGAAAAATCTACGAGAATCTAACTCACAACAAAAGTGTGACTAGGATTTATCTCCTACCACTGGACTCCATGAAGTCCCTAGTTAGTATGACTAATTATTTTTAGGTAAATTATTTTATTGATAAAGAATATATTTATTTTTGAAACTTATGATTTATCAAATAGATATCATTATTATCGGAAAATTATTTAGTGATTAAGTGATAGATGTTATTTAAGAAGATTATTTCTCTTTTGGGAACACTATATGCCTAAGGAAAATAGAATACTATAGGATTCCATTTGTGGAGTAATGGTGAATTTTTATTTTGGAAGAATCTATGTTTTTGATATGGACTTATGATGATTTGGGTTATTTATTGAAATGATTAACCTATCATATAAAATATGTGATTAGGTTAATTAATTTTCAGTATGGGTCTTTAAGAGTAGTCGATGTTATTTGGAGATAAATTTTAAAATTTATTTTGGAATATTTTGTGATAAAATCCTCATTAATTTTGGGTTTCAAACATATTTTGGATTATTTTGAATAATTTTAAGGACAAATGTTTTATTAAATAGTATTTTTTGAACTTTGCGTATTGTTTGTTTAATTTTGGAGATTAAGAATAGTATTTCATTCTATAAAGAATTATCCTGTTTGGGGATCATCTGATCTTGTACTAACCATTTTGGTTTGGGTTAATTTCTAAAGAAAATAGAAATATATTTTTCATCTTTTCTGGATTATGTGATTCTCTAAAAGTTGATTCTAGTGCTTTAGTTGTGACCAATTCATCTTGAATACTCATGCTTTCGAGAAAGGATGAGTTTGTTGTGGAAATTTATTAAAGGATGAAACTCTACATGAAAAGTAAGTATATATCATTATGTTATTATTCAATATCATAAATAAATTCTTCAAAATTATGACAAGGAACTTAAACAAAAAACGTTGTCTGTTTACTCTTCCTAATGGGTAATCACAGAACGTTTAACCCATCACAAGTTTATGGTTTTCCGGTACTTAACATTCTCCTGACCATTTTTTCTTTCACTCTCCCTCAGAACATGATGGTTTTCTTCTCTTCCATATCAATGTTTTTTTACATGGAACCCTAGTATGGGTTGTCTCGGGCGACCTTTGTAATTCTCTTTCTTTATTTTAAAGTGATAGTTTTATTGACTCTTTTTCGATGTAGGACTTTCAATGAAGTTTTCAAGGCCAATTTCAAAATTGAAAGGATGTTATTTCTAAAAGGGTAGAATAATGTATCACCGCATGATTTCCAAGTATGTTACATCTTTAAAGTAATTCAATATCTTATACAATATGCAACACCGAATTGTCTTGTGTTATACTCAAGATTGAGTTTCTCCAAGACAACACATTATTATTATAATTATTTAAATAGTATATATATATATATATATATCAATTAAATATTGATAGTAACAATCAAATTTTAAATGTTATTTATAATTTTTTAACATAAATAAATCATATTTATAATGAAATCTATATGTTTTGTGAAAATAGTTATATATTTAGAAAAACTATTTTCTTAAAAGAACTACTTTTTATGTTCTTTTGTGAAAAATAATAAAAGTAATATTTGAAAATCCTAGAAATTAAATTCTGTAAAATATAATTCATTTTTGGATTCATAATATTAAAATTATAATAGGGTGAATTTTTGGTAGTTTTCGGAAAAATTTCAATTTTTGATGAATAGTGAAAAATACTACATAGTACATAAAAATAGACTTTTTCATTTAAATAATTATTTTTATTTAAAATTTATCTTAAATTAAAAAACTGATAAATAGAACATATGTTAGTAGAATATAATTTATTTTATTAATTTTATAATAAGATTATATATATATAATTTTATTGAACTTTTTAACGTCTTTTACCCACCTTCTAGGAACATTAGCAAATTTGCATAAAACGTAATTTTACCACTTAAGTAAATTGAATTTAAAAAATAAAGCATACATGTTTGTCATAATTATGAAAAATCTGGTTAAATAAGATGAAAATAATTTTTTTGTGAATAAAAATTTTTGACTTTTATTTACCACAGTTAAAAGTAAATAGGGTAATTAATGGTAACAATTATATTATAATTACCCTAAAACATGTCCAAATTATATTGGATAAGTTTATATAGACCAAAATAATCCTTAAGAAAAATATTTTATCTTTTTGATCCACTTGGATTAGATTAGGACATTTATTATATTTTATTTAAAGAAGATTTAAAAGTGGTAAATTCAAATTTTAATAACTAAACCATTTTTAATATAAGGTTATACATAAGATAAATTAGACTATAAATATTCATTTTAAATATAAGAAATTTTTTCTAAATCATGGTATTATATATATATTTTTTAGAAATTAAACAATTAAATTTATTTATTACACAATGGTGATGCAGTAATTACATTATTAATGAAAGATTAAAATAATAGATATTATAAATATTAAAATAAATTTAAATTGAAACTTCTGATTCCATACAAGAATTTTATAGGTCAATATGAATATTTAGTGTTTATTCAATGTATTTTTTTATAAATAATCAATTTTTTATGACTTTCAAAAAAACAAAATAATAAATAGTGTAAAAATTGACATAAATGATTTTTTAAAACAAATATTAATTTATTAAATGATTTAATATTCCTAAAAATATAATATTCAGACAAAGGACATAAATAATGTTATTTATGTCATTAATTATCTACTTGAGATTCTTTTTGCATTTTATAGTTTATTTATTAACCATGTAGTATAAAAATACAAGAAGACATGGTAAAAGTTAAACTATTAAACAAATATTTAAATCTAAAGGATAAGGTTAATATGGTGACCTAAAATTGTCTAAAACCTATTTTTTGATATTATTTAGACCAATACACACCTTATTATTTAAAGAAATCAATTTGGAGCTATTATAAACCGAATATTATTTTATAATAGAATAATATTTCAAGAATTTCCTAAAGTTCCCCTCACCTCTCTTATAAAATGGTGCTTCCATTCTCCTAAATTCACACCTCCAAAGCCATTTTTCTAGGACAAAACCTTACCAAATAACCTTAATAACTACCCTAATTCATCCTAGAGTCATTCAGGTTATCAAAAAACCAACCTAAGGTTCTTTTTTGTTCAAATTAAAAGGAAGCACCAAAAAAGAGGTAATTATTTCATCACCTCTTTCAATGTTCTTTTCTTCTTCAACTTCCTCTTTATTTATTGTTTCCATACCAAAATTATAACTCCAGTACCTTATAAATACTTTAATGTTATTATAAATATTTTAAAACCATATTCATTATTCTATCCAACCAATGAATTACAATGTCACCATACGTGCGTACATACGGCTTACCGTCTCCACATTATGGTGTAGTTTGTAATTCAACACTTCACTATTTGTATGGGTATAATAATGAGTATAATTAATTTTAATAATGAATAAAATATGTTAATTATTCTGTAAATATGATATACCATCCAATTAAACATATTTTCACCATAAATGGAATGATATTTTTGCTTGTGTGTACGTACGGCTTACCGTCTCCACGACGCGACAAGATTCATCTTCAACGGTCACCTTTCAAAAATTTTTATAAATATATATCTGTTGATTAATTATGAGGTATATGAAACAATATATCAACTGGAATAATATATATTTATTTATATAAATATATATATTATTTACTTAATTCCATACTATATGATAAGAAAATGGAAAAAACATTCATGCATTTGTACGGACTACCGTCTCCATGAACGGTGTTTCCATTTCATATATCTATCTATTATAAATATTTCTATTATGAATATATATGATATATAAATCGTTTTTTATATTCTGGAAGTATGTAAATAATTATTTATGTGATACGATCAAGAATAAAATGATAAAACATGTACGGTAAAGAAAGCGATTATTACCCGAAATGCTACTTTAACATGAAAATTATTATTAAATGCGTTGTATAAATTCATAAATGAATCAGAAATGATATTATAAATATTAATAAGGTTATTTTATAATTTAATAACATACCATTTTCATTATAAAATATGTTAAACATACCCTTAACGAATGTAATGTACAGGGTAGGGGGTTTTCATCTCACATTTTATTCCCGTGAGATTCATGCTATAGTTGCAACTGTTTCCTTTTGTGTGGTGTATCTACTGCCCATGATTGAATTATTTATGTAATATAATTTAATTTATGGATATTAAAATCTTCATTGTGTGATCCTTCTTTCATAAGGTGTATGTTTCGAAAGTTACCAAATCAGTAAAGGAATTTTTTATTTTAATTTCCACGCATTGAGATTTACGCACACATCATTGATTATTTTACTCCGAGATTATGAGAGAAATAACAATTTATTTTTATGTAGTAATTTCAACTCCAATTTTTGTGGATATAATTTTTGTACACATAATAACCCCGTTGTTAAATTCTCAATTCATTGATACGTACTTGTTAAGGGTAAATTTAACTCAATTTCCATTCATTGAGTTAAACAACCAGGTAATTGGTTTTGTTTTTTCAAGAATAAGTGTAATTTTCCATTGATTTATTTAAATTGAGTATACAATAATATTGAGTGTATTTATATTTTTTACACATAATTATGTCATTTATTTATCCTTAATCTAAGGATATTCTCTTTATAAGGGATTTCGTTTCAATTTACATTCCATTGAGACTTCATTGTTGTTATGATCCAATTCTCTTTTATATGGTGTATATACTATTTTGACATATTATATCATGAATCCATTTATTCTCATGATATTATAATGTTTTAATTAATGTTATTCCTCAATTATTTGGATTCAAGGGTCTTTTATTAAGTTAGAAACTCTTTAAGTAAAATATCATTTTAAATGTTTTAATGATTTATTCTTATAAATATTTCTCATTAATTTCCATGTTTTAAAAATAGTTTTAAGGATTTATTCATATGGACATGAATGTTTTAAAATTAAAATTCCTTTAAAAAGTTTCAAATTTTTATAGGACACTTTAATTCAAAAATCTCTTCTAAATGACGTCTTTGATAAATAGTGTGACTTTTAAATGTTTTCAAGAAAAAAGGGATATTAATCTCAATTAATTTTACGAATTATTTTCATCATTGTTAGTATCCTTCATTTTATTTTATTCTTGATTGAAATTTATTTATTATAATACAATCATCCATATTTTATTGAATGAGTTATGTTTTACTATGGATGTACTATTTTTATACCATTCATGGTTTGTGGTTAATTTATTGTCATTTTTATCCTTGTTCTAATACGAATGTTTAGATTATGATTCACCCTTTTCATATAAGGAATGAATTGGACTTAGTATGTGACGGGTGGATCCTTCTATATCCCCTCGATGAATATATAGGTCTCATTAGACAAACTAGTGTCTTGAAACAAGGCCTTGGAAATAGTTTTATTTTTAGTCTTGGCACGAGGCCTTAACTATGTAGTTATGATGTCCGGAATTATGCATTCCATAATTATGAGATCGGATATTGATATTACATGTGATTATTTTACTAGTAGAATATCCATGTGAATAATTAAATGGAATTATTTGATTTATATTTTCCATATTATGAGTAATTTTACATTTAAAAGGCTTCCATTTTAGTCATATACATTGCCTTAAATGTTTATTCTTATTTATCATAGTTTCTTCTATATTATTAATACTTATTATGAATATGAGCTCACCCCTTTCTTAAATTTAATTTTATCAGGATGCCAAGAAGTGTATTATGATTTACATATAAGTTTAACATAGGAGAATAATGTAATTATACAAGGATTATATATGTTGTATTTATGTTAAAAATTGTAATGTAAAGTTTATGTATGTGATCTATTTCCCAACAAAGATAAACTGATCAGTCCTTTGGGACTTGATTCCTTGTAATCATGTAAATGTATTAAAATAATGTACTATCTCAAGGCTTCCAGAGTTTGGGTATTACATTTTGCATTTAAAAATACATCTCAGTTTATCCATTGTATAAGGTTTTTATTTAGATATTACCAAAGCGGTAAGGGTTTATCATCAAAAAATGTCTTCTTTGGAAAATATGTTATGTTATTCACCAATATTATTTTAAAATGTGTATATATATCTTTTTTGAAATAATATATAATTAATATTATTATGAAAAATATATTTAATTTTTCATTTTATATTATTTTTCTTGCGACTTATAATTCAAAAGTTAAAAAGCGGCAAGGGATTCATGTTTCAATATCATTTTAATCCGGATTTTTTATAATTAAATGTACATTAAGTTAAATTATGTGATCATTTTATAATAAAAAAACTTTATTTTATTCTCCTCATATTATACATGAAAATATTACGTAATAATTACAATTTACTCCATTTGGTACTTAAAATGATAGGGTGAATTTTTTAAGTAAAATCGACTTTATTTCCTTATTATTCATTAATAGTTTTCTTTGATGTCTATGTTTAATTTAAAATAATTTAAATAATATTTTTGATACTATCATATGAATTTTTATGTAATTTTTACCCATATTTGAATTTATATAAAAAATTAAAATGAATATAGATTTTATTTTCCAAATGTGGTACTTCTGAATTTTTACTAAATAATGTTAAAGAAATATATGTTTTAATGACATGATATGAATAAAATTTACCACCATCATGACCACACAATGAATTCAATCTTCATTTACATGTTTTAATAGTTACTTTAAAATAAAATTTTTTCTATAATATTTTTGAGTTTTTTATATTTTAAATAAGGGATTCCAAAATGAAAAGTCTATTTTCCTCAAGAAATATTCCATGTGATATTATTAAAAAAATTCTTATATTTTGACAGACTTTGATGTTATTTATGGTTTATTAGAGATTTAATCCATGGATACCATAATTATTATTTATCTGAATGTTTTATTGTTATGATGATGGTATGTTTAGGAAAATTGTTTCTTTTACATGGGTTATACTATGATGAATTATGGTAGTTTTTATAAAATCTGTGTCTTTTAAATGGGTTATTATATATGGTGAATGTTTTATGATCTATAGTGATCATATTAATATATCATGATTATGTAATATATGAGAAAATAATTGTATTTCCCTTAAAATCATGTGTAAATATGGATATCTCATGAGATAATAAGAAATATAATGGGTAACGAAACAAGTTCAGCAAGGGACACAGTCCACTATGATAGTCTTAGTAGTGAAGCCTAACTAAGGATTAGGTGGAATGGGGGTGAATTTAATCCAATATAATAGTCTTTTCAATGATCCTTGAATAAATAAATGATTATACATGACTGTGTGTATGTTAAAAACTTTTTTCATATGCCCATGTAATTCTCTCATGGATCATGTTATTTGATTACCTTATAATTCATGCCTCATGAATTACGAAGATTTATTTTATGAATAAGTATTATGATATTTGATATGATGGTTATTGTTTTTCCAATGTTAAACTCGTATTCACATTCCCTTATTATCATGTAATCTTTAAGTGATCGTTTATATGTCCCTTTATTACCCTTAGTCAAAATCTAATCTATCCCTTTATTATGTTTCTCTTCCCTAGGTTATAAAGAAAGGTTTTATATAGGATATGTCTAAAAAAAATTATGTTGGAATATATTTATGAAGGAAGATGAATATATTTCATGAAATAAAAATATTATGTTTATGGTCTCCAAATAAACTAATCTTTTATGGTTCTAATGAATGTATTGGTAAAATATATTGAATATTCACCTATTAAGATGTAACATTTATATATAAAATTCATGGGTCTTTATATGAACACTAGAGGATTGTCTTTTGGATTTCTCCATAGATTTTGGTAAATCTTGGGCTGATCACCTAGCTATATTTGATTTCACATAGAACAATAGTTAATATGATTTAATCTAGACGGCACCTTATGAGGCTATTTATGGTAGGCCATGTCCTTCGACAGTCTCTTTACATGAGGCTGGTGAGATAGCAGTTATGGGAGCTAGTAAGATACATGAGAGATCTAATAGAATATATCTAATTCATAAGAGGTTGATTGTATCTCAGAGCTTGAAAAAGTCTTATTCCATCCATAGGATGAGGCCTTTAGAGTTTTCAATAGGTTATAAGGTTTTCTTGACAGTGACTCCTTCATTAGGACATTAAAATATAAGGAAACAAGGAATGATATAACCGTGCTATATTGGATCCCTAAAGATAAATGATTGGGTAGGTAAATTGGCATGCCATCTGGGTCTCCCATCAAAATAATAAGGTATAAATGTTTTATTTAAAATGTCATGGTTTTGGAGGTACATACCCAATCTAAAAAATATATTGAACAAAACCTTTGAAGGCAATTCTCAGAAATGAGAAGTCATCTGAGTAGAATATTTGTATTATTATCTATTTATTTAAATGTAGAAAAATATAATTTTTATAAAAACTATGTTAAATATTAATTTTTTTATCTAATTTTATAGTCCAATATTTTAGTTTTTTGTGTAAAAGAGGTTGAGAATTAGGGGCTAGAGTTCTGGGAGGAAACATGGCTTTTTGGTGAAAACTATCATCGTTCATTCAATAGACTCCAATTGATGGATGGTGGATTTAATATAATTGTATTGGGATATTCATACCCTAATAACTATAAAATGGGTTTCCATCAGCCATACATTATCTAATATAGAATTCCTATCAATGTTCATGGAACACCAGCCAGCTAGGGGTGGCATCGGCTCACCGGTGAGCCCCACAAAGTGTTGGTTTTCCCAGTATGAGGTACTGTTACATGTACCCCATTTATTATAATTACATGAGATATTTCACCTTTTTTAATACCATAATATGACCCCACCCTGGGATATTCCTAATTTTATACAGCTGGTCTCTAAATATCTCTCATTCATCTCCCAATGTTCTACTAACTTTGACTATCAGGTGATCCTCAACTAGTGAGTTTTCACTAGATCTATGCCAAATAATTATTTCCTATTATTATATGAGCATAGATCTATATTGGATCTATTATTTATATGTTTAAAAAATGATTAATTCCTCCTTTCATCATAGATCAGTGGTGGATCTAACTTTTTTACATCATCCTTTTATCAAACTGAGATCAACCATCAACAACAGTTGTTCAACGATTAAGATTGAATGAATAGTTTTGTCTTCTTATACTAATTATCGAAGTATGATTAATAATTTAACCTTAATCCATTTATGATTTAGTTCTATATTTGTGGTGATATTTTCATTTCAATGATGACCTCTATTAACTGAAGATAGAATTATTATGAATGGGGAATGATTCTGGGTATGTTCCATAGATCCATAATATGGAGACTCTCATCTTATTATTTATCATCTTGAATAGGTTTTTCATTGATAGATTGGTTATGGATCAATTATTGGTGGATTGACTTAAGGATCTACTATATAATCATTGATGAATTTCTGATCCATTGTTTGACTGAAAACATATATGGTGAATTGGAATCCCTTTCATTGTTATAACTTAGAATTAGATATTTTGATGGAATTATTGAGGTATGTGACACAATAATCACCTTCTTGAGATGTAAATATCTTGATTATACATTCTAAATAACTTCTTGTCAAACTAGAACCTGATATAGGCATCCCTAACATGTGATATCTTTTCTTTATCAGTGTACGATGTGTTTTGCGGTTTGATCCTTTGACAAACATTAGAGTTATTAATTAACAACCTAAGGTGGGAAGTTACATTCCTTTTAGGGACTTATATTCTCTTGTTTACTTGATTAATTATGTGATCATATGGACTATTTTTCTTGATTGACATGTATTCTTGTTGGTGTTATCATTTCTGTAATACCCATATACAATTCTTGTTTCCATGATTATCGCTAGAGTATCTTATTAACATGTTTTTTGTATATAAAATGATTTTTAATGTTTCTACTATATGGTCATGATGATGTTATATGTTTTTATTATTATGCCCAACCACGTTATATATGTTACCATGCCTTTTTATGTTTTTATTGGTCTTTGTGGAAGGTAGGGCATCGTGGTATGGTTACCCATTAGGTAGGGAGTGCATAAAATTTGTGATGATGATAATGATGGTGACCCTATGAAAGGTATGAGAATGATACCCTTTTGACTAGGATGGAACAAAATACCTTGAGGATACTGAGGAGTGTATCAAAACTCAATCCATTATAGATAATAGGTAGATGGACCACTTGATTCATTGAGGATGTCGAGTGACATGTTTCAAACCGTTTGGCTAGTTATTGATCATCTTCATTGACCATTAATAATACATTCATTATGAATATGAATTGGGTACAATTAGGGTTCATGGTGTTTTTTTAGCACACAAGAGCTCGGTATGTAATAATTATGCTTTCTTGATCACGTTTTATCTTGGAATACACATGTTATATATGTGAACATTTATTAAGGACACATTGGTGGTGTCCTACTGGGTTTTAATACTCGCACCCTATATGATCATTTATATTCATGTAAATACTTATTTTATAGGGATCCAAAAAATGGCATGGGAACCATAGAAGATAGTTGAGCTGGCACATTGAGTTTCGAGTAGTTCTAGTACATTGTACAACGTATACTACTGTTTATTTATTTATCTATCTATTTTTATATTACCCTAGTATGGTCTTCCACATATGGATTCTAATTACTGTATTATAAAGATCTCAACACATTTGATATTATTCTTCTTTTACATCATTTAATATAATTTGTTATATTAATTATTCATTTCTAAAATGACATGATCACGAGGGTATAGTCTCCCTATTGATGAACTTTAGACCCCCACTGCTAGTCGGTAGCCTCTTATGTATGGAGAGTAACACATTAGGTTATGTGGATATCCAGCTTAGATGTAGTGGTTTTGGCTAGGGTGTTACATAAAATATTTGAATAATGCTAATGAGGCCTTTATAATCTACTTGGAAATTCAATATAAAAAATTATTTTGAAAACTAGTTTCATGAATCAAGTCTTAATTTAAAAATAATTCCTAGTTTTATACTCATATACATTTACGAACACACAAACATATAAATATATATCTCATAAGTCAAAAATTCACATATTCCTAAGTGAATTATTTCACAAAGACACATAAAAAATATATATACCCATTTATGTGTATAACAACTAAATATAACAATGGAATTCTAAAAACATACATTTGTATTCAAAATGAAATCATTGATGATTTTATCAAATCATGGGATTTCATGTATTGTTTAAAATTCCATGTAAAACATAAGATACAAGTGAGAATTCATTTCTAAAGACCAACACAAATTTTTAAAATCACATGATTTATTTAAAAGGCATAATCATGTAATTTCTCAAACACAGGGAATAAATGTTTTATCAAAGATAAATTTTAACATCATTTTAAATTTAATAATATTATTTATGTTAACTGATAATCAAGAAAAACTTGATTTCCCATTGAAATATTCCTGAACCATACTTAATATTATCATTTCATACGAAAAGATAGATTAAAAATCTGATAAAGATTATAGAATTTAAAGGCCAAATTAATGGGCAAACATAACTAGATTATTTCCATAAACAAGGTATAAATCCACCTCAAATGATTCAAATTATCCTCACAAGAGTAAGAAAGACACTGAGAAATAAAAATAACAAATTAAAATTCATGTACATAGATTCCATACCAAAATTTGACATATTTTTAGACCTAGGGTAATGCATTGAAAGTGGGGGAATATGAATTTAGAGGAAGAAGAAAAATAATACGGAAGAAACATAATCCTTACAAACCACAGACAAAATTACCAAAGGTGGGAACTAGAATTATAGGAGAAGGAAGGGAGGTTCATGCAGGGGTCCACCTAGCATGGGTGTTACATGTGAGAGGGAGAATGAGAGTATCTTAACCTAGGTAAAAATTATGGGGGAATAATTAATTATAAATATATTTTTAAGTCTGCTGCTAATATAAAATGGTCTTCTAGGATCACAATTTGGTGATGATCCACCAAGACCATCTGAAACGGGTATCCAGAAAACACTAAGGTGAGGTTCCCACCTCACCATTTTGGATATGGTAATCCTCATAACACAATGGGGAGTTATATGGCATGGGTATGTCCATATTCTATTGAAACATTCTATAATGAGGATATCATGACATGGGGGAGGACATGGTGAGACTCCAAACACTCTTGGCATCTCACAAAACACTTGAAAACACTCTTTATCCCCCAAAAACACTCAAAAATCTAAGAGACATGGGGAAAGAAAATGAAAACAGAGAATAAAATGAAATTATATAAGATTAAGGGGTTGGGTGTGAAAATTATCTCCAACACAACCCTTGATACCCCCATAAATTCACTGAACTAAAACTGAAAACATAAATAGAAAATTCAATCAAAAGAGACGGGTGGACCATAATATGATATTCAAGCCACTCAAAAATGTTCTCACTAACACACTAGAAGTATTTTAAAATCCCATAAACATAATTAGGTCCCTCAAGGAAATACTAACACCTAGCTGATTCCAAAATATACCAAGTAATGGATACCCATAGTGCATCTACCCAATATTTAAGAGACTCACTATCATGGTGGTTATGAAAGATAAATGCAATATGAAGGAATTGTTATGGAATAACACATGAACAGTCAACTAAAGAGGCTAAAACAAAAAAAATGACCATACATGAATTCACAGTCCCCTAAAAAACTATTTTCACTTATAATGAACATGAGTAATCAAACATTCCAAAAGAGAACACAACCCTAAAAGAACATTAAAAATCTTATTACAAGAACTACTGAACAACTAATTTACACACCTTAAACACAGAATAAAAATGTATGAGGTATTAATTATGATCATATCCCCTAAAAACAAATTTATGAAAAACTTAGGTAAAATAACAAGGGTATCCTAGGACTGGATATCAAGTAAACCACTCTTTGTGACCCCATAATATCAAATTTTCAAAATCAAGTTTATAAACGTGACTAGTCCAATGTCTATAATATTCACCCAAGGAACTCACCCAACACCAACCCGCTCCCAAAGAACCCAAAATGAAACTCACTATAACCACAACTAAATAAGACTCGTAGAATACCCAACCGAATTAATGTTTCATAGTCAAAACCTCAAGTAACCACAATCCATAAACAAACTTTTATGATACCTAAATAAGTAACCATATCTAGAATTAGACAATTACTCTACCAACTAAAACTCGCAAGAGATGATTTTATAGATCCAATAATGCACAAGACTTTTTTGGGAGGAATGATCTCAATAATGAGAAAAATATGTATCTTAACAATCACATTCAATGTAACCCCCCCCCCCCTTATCAGAAACACACCAAGGTATTATAGAAACTAAAATAACTAATCACAATCACTATTCATGAAAACAAAAACACCAAACCAGTCAAAAAACCCCTTTATAACCACTTTAAAATTGTAACTGTAATATTTTGAAATGTTAAAGAATCACATAGAAATTAAATATGAAAATTTAACACTCTTTATTTAAAAAATTCCTCATTTAAAAAAACTAATTTCATTTTAAATTATATAATAATTCTCTTTAAAAGTTACAAAACAACTTTCCTTCACATAAAACAATGTTCTTCAAACTAGAATTTCGTAAAATATGGTTGTAAAAAAATTAAAAAATCAAAACACAAAAAAAATCAAAACCTACTTTCCTTATTTGGAAAATTTAAAAATTAAAACCCCATTTTTTAATCAAAAAAATTTACTTGAAAATCATTTTTAAATTTCATAGTCACTTCAAACAATATCATTTTAAAACATTTCAGAATTAATCCCACTTTAACCCCCATATTATTTAAATTAAAAAAAACATTTCAAAACATCTTTTAGAAATCCAAACACCTCGTTTTTATCCCAAATTCCATCCTTTCCATTAAAAAACCAAATTTTCAACATCAGTCCAATTTCTCTTCATAAAATCCCACATTTCAATTTTCTATATTCAATTAAATTTCTATTTTTAATGAAACCATTTTCACCAAGTGCCAATACAAACCTGATTAAATATAGTCACATAACACAAGGACTTGTTCAAGAGGGGCTAGTGGTTATTCATGACATGAAAACATGGTTTTGTAGACCATGTTCCAATCATGAAACTGCCACTGGAAGACATATAAAACAAGGAACTAAGGATCCACATGGAATTATAATCCCTAAAAACTAATGGTTTAATGTTAGTTAACTTCAATTGTTATATATAAAAATAATTTAATTATTTAAATAGAACAGAATTCCATCAACAAAATCCAAATTCCATCAGAAATAATATTAATAAAACATGAAATAAAAATTTCAAATCTTGATATTTCAGGGTAACTGAGGCCCTGTCAAAAGTGATGGTGATGAAATACCAACGCATGACCTACCTTCTGAGCTTTAAAGATCCTACTATAATCTAACTAAATTCAAAAATAATAAATTCTATGTTACACCATGATATTTTAATAAATATTTCTCTTTATATAATTTTAATTCATCAGTATCTTGTGTCACACGCAACCGTGAGTTTATAAAAATCAAGAGACACTATGAAATGATCATTATAACTTAGCCATTAAATTAGTGGGAATAAATATTAATATATAATTTATGAAATAAAAATAAAGTTATAACTCAATATTAATGTATTCATATGTTCATAGAAATTAATCATAGAATATTTAGTAAAATCACTTTATTCTTCAAGAATGTGTTTATTTTATTTTTAAGTGATAGATGTAGTTTTTTAAATTTATATAAAACTTATTTAGAAAATTAAATTTAATCAATTAAAAATTATCATAAATTGTTTTTGAAAACATTTATTTTTTAAGGAATAGCGAAAATACTGACTTTTATGGAAAACTACATTTTTGTTTAAAGTATTTACAAGGTAAAATTAAAATTTGGATTCGTTTTAAATTTTAATTATATAATTTTTATTTAAAATAATAAAATTATGTGTTTTAAAAAGGATTATATAATATAATTTATTACAAAAACTTTTTATCTTTTAAAAAATCATTTTTAATAAAAAAATTCATGGAATTTTTCCAGTCATATTTTAAATTAAATTTTCTAACTTCTATTATTTATTTTTAAAAATTTATACAAAATTTATAATAGTAAGGCCCAAATTTAGATAATATTACCCTTTTAATTTTGGACAATTTTAATAGTAAACTTTAGAGATATTCTCACCATATTAAATGGTAAATTACGTTATTTATGTTAAAAATAAAATGATAAATATTATAAAATAATAGTAATTTATGAAAAAAAATTTATTAGATGAAAAAAAGTAAACCCTAAACACATAAAAATATAAACTTACATTTCAATGGACACATTTAACTTAAAATAACTTATATAATATTTAAATCAAATAAAGTTGCAAAATGTCACTTTTTTGTCTTAAATATAACTTATGTGTACACATGGGAAAAAAGGTATGTTATGAGCGAATCTAAATATAAAATTTTAAATTTATAAACATATTTTCATGATATTAATTTATGTTTTCAATTTTGGGCCACTTAGATGATATTATTTTTATAATATTTTATTTAATAACAATTCAAGATGTCATAATCTTGTTTTAAATAATATAACATTTTTAATATAGGGTTACCCAAAAGTTAAATTAGGCTATAAATATTATTATAAAATATATATGATTTATATTAAACATTGTATTTTATTTATAATTTTTAGTTAAAAATAATTATATTAAATAATTACACAATAATGATGTAGTAGTTATTTTATTAAGGGAAATATCAAATAAATGTTATTAAAAATATTAAAATAAGTATAATTTGAGATAATTAATCTGATCAAATAATTTTATAGATTAAATTGACCACTTAAGTATGTAATAAAATATATATTTTGAAGTTAACTTTTTATATTGATATTTATAAAAGTATAAAAAGTAATAGTGTCAAAATTGACACTAATGATATTCTATGAAAATAATATTTTATTAAATTATTTAAAAATAAGAAAATATATTTAAAAATGGAAAAAATTATAACATGGTATAAATTGTTGTACATTGTCTATTTATGATCTAATTGAAATCAAATAAGTAAAAATTAAAACCTTTTAATATTAAAAATTAATTACCTTAGTTATAATTAAAATAGGTTAACTAAGGGTTAATAAAAATGATAAGGTTTACAATAAAACCAAAATATGTCTAAAATCTATTGGATGATGATATTAAACCCTTATATCATATTATATTATAATAAATTTCTTTTTAGAGGTATATTTATTGATATTGAATTTTTTATAAATTAATATTTTTGGAAATTACAAAAGTGCCCCTCTCCTCAATTATAAAACGGAACCTCCTCCCTTAATTATTCCCATCACATTGATCCTTTAAGATCACCCATACCCTACCAACTTGTCTTATAAAATTTCATATACAAAATATATATTATCTTATAATCTCAAAATTCAAACCCTTGTATCCCTAAGATTAGTTATAAAGGAAGTATGCGAAAGAAGAATTAATCATCTTTAACGACTCTTTTAATATTATTTCTCCTTATACATATGGTTCATGTGTTGTTTCCATTATAATGTAATAAATCCAGTAAAAATATATTATTATATTATATTTTTATTATTATACAACAATCTCCATTACTTTTATACATCCTATGAAAAAAAATCACCATACATGCATACATACAGCTTACCATCTCCACGACGTGGTTTAATCTAATTTTCATCACCAGATTATTTGTATGGGAATACTAATGGAAATAATATATATATGTTATAATTATAACATTATATTTATTCAATAAAAAAGTAATATACCGTCCACTTCTTTACCATTTCATCATTGAGGAAATGATACCCTTGCTCGTGCGTATGTACGACCTATTATCTCCATGATGTGGTGAAATTAATTTTCTATATTGACCATTCATGCATAATTATATAAATGTATATATTGAATAAATATGATATATATTACCTTAATATCAATATTTAAATGATTTTAATATATTCCTTTTTCATGAATTGGGAATTATATGGTATAACATGAATAGAAAAATAAATTAGTTTAAACTCGAAAGAACGGTAATAATGAAATTTTATTAACAAATGGGTGATTTGATTATATAATAGAATCATATATATTGTCATGATTAAGAATATTGTTCTATAATAAATTAATAAAATTCATTAAACCATTATAGATTAGTTTCATATATGTATAAATGAAATAAAACCCGAGGTAAGGGTTAATTTTACAATCTCATTATTATTTGAGAATTTTTATATGTATGTATCTGTTTGGGAATATTTATTTTCCTTGTACATGTTTCATAAAAAAAATATACAAATCATTATTATTATTTTTATTAATTTTTTTAAATTAATTTTTACCATGTCTGAATTTTTACTAAACATTTTGAAAGGAATCATTTTGACATTATTGAATAGGGTACATTGTGACTTTTCTAGAAAAAGTATGAAGAGAATGTTTTTTAACTTATAAAGAATGAATGGATTTTTTCTTCCTTAAATAATAATTAATTGAAACTTACATTATAATATTATAAGTTAATTTTCTAATAATTTTTTTAATTGTGAGTAATTTTAATAAAAAAATGTTTTCAAAATAGAAAGTATCTTTTTCTCAAGAATGATTTCATGTGATCTCTCAAAATTATTTCCCAACTAAGATAACATTATTTGATTTTACATATACTTTATTAGGGATATTTTTCAATGGTACTATCAGAATTTATTCTATAGTTGGTTTATGTTTGTGATAGAATGATATTTATGAAACCCATTTCTTTTACAAGGGTTTTATTATGGTTGAATGATGTTTATGAAACAAATTTATTTTTATCTATTTTGATATGATGAATGGATTATGTTCTTATGAAAAAATATGCATGATTTTCATTATTTGATAGCCGGGACAAATATATGCCTCTAATTAAATGGGTAATGATTTATATCTCATGAGATAGTTAACAATATTAAAAAATGTGAACTCGGTAGAGAAATAGTGGGCTGGAATGGGGAGTGAAACCAGTTCAGTAATGGATTTTGTCCACAATGATGGTATTGGAAATGAGACTTTAATAATATGGAAATTATTTTCTATTATTATTGGTAATCCAAAATTTCATTTCTTATGTAATACTCACATTGATTATGTTCTTTTATTATTTATTAACTTCATTGATTTATCCCATGACAAGATACCTTAATTTATTGATATGAAGGATATAATTTTCAAATGTTTTGTTTATGTTCTTATGTATTATTGATATGATTTTATTAATTTCTTCTTTTTTACCCTTACTGAGCATCTGATATCACCCAATATTATTTTTTGTTTTCCTGGGATATGAATAAAGGTATTATGTAATATGTCTCATAAAAGGGTCTAGTAACAAATGAATAAGAAAGAGATGATGTATATTCTTTACGAATCGGTTTTTTATGTCTTAAAGCATCCAAATAAACTAGACCTATGCAGTTTTGCTATGGTTTTTTACCTTATGTAATGAATATTATTCTTTTTAGATGTAATATCTATGTATAGAAATTATGGGTCATTGTATTTTCTATGAGAGAAAGGTTTAGTTAACCTTTGAAAACTAGGATAAGAAAACCTTAGTAAGAAACCTAAATATAAGTATAAGTATAATATATAATCCTAGACTTTTGGTAACGATTATTAATAACCAAGGATAGAACCTAAGGTTTATTAAATTGAAATTTTATAAGTAATTTCCCTTGATTATGTGGTTTCCTCTCTATGATTAGTGTTTCTCACACTATGATTTTTTATTTTAATAAATGGTCTGAACTCAATAGAACTGTGTTAATGTCAAATGAAATGGAAAATTGAATGATTATACTATTTAAATAATATGTTTTATGTGATATATAATGAAAAATCTTGTTTCTATACTCACAAAACATCCTCATTATATGAATAATGAAATACCTTTAAATGAGTAAGGGAGGGAACAACATTCTATTGAGTTTTTCATGGGTAAGAATCCAATATCATTCATTGCATCTTCTGATCTACTAGTGGTTGAAAAAAGGATCTCAACCACTAGAAAATATTTTCAATTATCAAATGTTCAAAACATGAGAAATTAGTTTTGACAGTCTATCCTGTGGAAGATGAAATAGATCAATTGTGGAACCTCATCAAGAATATGAGGCAACAAGATGAAATTTACTCTATGGAATCAGATTAGTTTTAAGAACTTATTTTTTAATAAGTAATTTACTTATATTCTTCGTACAAATATAAATAAGGAGTTCCTTGATCTTAGTAAAAAGGGTGATGAATTTGTTTGTTCCTACAAAGAAAACTTTATAAGACTTACATGGTACTCTTTAAGAATTACAATCCAACATGAAAGTAAGGTTAATCAATTATACAATGGATTAAAACCAATTATCTAAAGGGAATTAGACATAATATAATTATCTAATTATGAAAAAAAATTCCATGTTCTCTCAAGGTCGAGATGGATATTAGATTCACACATCAATCATAGGAGTTTTATAAAAAGTGAAAAATGGAATTCAATGGAAACCCTAAAAACCATAGTGAAAACGATATAATCTTTCCATTATGGTAAAAGTGTGGAAAGAAACATAGAGGAAACTATTTTAAGGTGACTAATAATTTTTTTAATTGTGGTAAATAAGTTCATCGAAAAATTGACTACCAAAATGATAGAAAAAAAGATACCAAATGATGCGAATAGAGAAAAGGATACACAGAATAAACCTCCTACACTTCAATGCTTCAATTTTATAGAAAATAGGAATTATTATAACCAATACACAAATCTATGGTTATCAATTTTTATCTATGGCTGAAACATCTTCAGTCCAAAGACAAATTCAAATCGCATTAAATCACTTCTGGTGATGTGGAGTGTGACAATGAAGTAGTGAAAGGTACACACACCATCTAATCTAAAATATCTAATGTTTTATTTGATTATGGATCCACCCAATAATTTATTTCTAAATTTTTTATAAGGGTATATTTGTATTACCTCAATAATTAGATGTTTATTTTTCTTTGAAAACTCTTAATGGAACAACAGTCACATCATAAGTTTAAAAAGTTTCTCTAGTTGAATTTTGTGGGAATGTTCTATCTATAAATATTGTGATCCTTCTTTTATTTTAATTCATTGTGATTCATGGAATGGATTTATTTTCCCTATATAGATATCGTATAAATTTATGAGGAATTCATATCACATTTAAAATTTTTAATGAATCCATGATCATTTATTGATGCAAGGATGGATACAAAATTCCAGTGGAAATTAAATCCATATTGTGGGTATTTATTCCTATAAATGAAGGATATCTATCTCAAATGGTTGGGGGGAAACTCACCATTAATGATACACCTATTATACATGAGTTTATATTGTTTTTTCCGATGAATTCTTAGATATTCAACTAAATCATGAAGTTGAGTTTTCAGTAGAACTCTTATGGGGTGTTATTTCTATTTCAATGAATCTTTATAGAATGGACCCAATTCAGTTTCAAGAATTAATGAAGCAACTCCAAGAGAATCATGATAAGGGAATTAAAAGAAATACTTTGTCACCTTATGCTAAACCTATTCTAATTGTTAATAAGAAATATGGATTAATGAGATTATTTGTTGATTATTGATAACTTAACAAGATCACTACCAAGAAGAAATATCCCCCCTATATTTATGGATTATTTGATCAAATATAAGAATAACTACACTTTTTAAAGATTTATCTTCATTCTGGATCTCATCAATTGATTTTTAATAAGGAAAATATACCCAAAATAGAATTATGTATAATATATGAACACTATGAATTTATAGTGATGCCTTTTGGTCTTTCAAATCACTCTACTATATTTATTAATTTAATTAATAGATTCTTTATAGACTATATTAATCGATTTTTGGTAGTATATATGGATGGTATTCTTATATATTCAAAGATAAAGAAAAAACATGAAGATTACTAGAGGATTTACCAATAGACCATGATAAATGATATGAATTATGAAAAATTTACAAAGTTTGAGTTCTTACTTCATAAAGTTTCATTTTTGGGTAACATAATCTTAGAAGAGGGGATATATATAGATCTATCAAAGATAAAAGTTATTGAACAATGGCCTAGACTAACAATGATAACTAAGATCTAATGTTTTCTTTGTTTTGATGGATATTTTTGACATTTTGTTAAATACTTTTGAAAATTTTTAAATCCAACCACCCAGTTGACTTGAAAAGGAGTCAAGTTCATATAGATGTAAAAATGTGAAGATACTTTCAAGGAGTTGAAAAGAATTTTAGTTAGTGAACATGTTATCACACTACCCTATAGTGGAGAACAGTATGTGATCTATAGTGATGTGTCAAATAAGGGGTTGGGATTTGTCCCGATGAAAAATTATATGGTTGAAGCTTATGCCTTGAAAAAAATTGACAATCCCTGATAAAAATTACCCAAATTATAATTTGGAATTACCTTCTATAATTTTTCATTAATGATATAGAGGCATTATATTTATAGAAAAATATGTGACATATATAATGATCATTAAAGTTTAAAGTATATTTTAACTCAAAAGAACTAAATATACACCAAATAAGATGGTTGCATTTGATTAATGATTATAAGTACTAAATACACCACAACCTAGGGAAAGCGAACAAGGTGGCAGATGATTTGAGTCGAAAGGACCATGCTTTCATATCTATGATGTGGATCAAAAAGAAACCAAGATTTATAGATTTAGAAAGGTTGTATATAAAAATATTAAAGTAAGATGAGAAATATTATTTGGATTAAATGAATGTGTAAACAGCTATACAAGCTACGAATAACGAGGCATAAAAGAAAGATGTAGAGTTACGAAAGAAGATGAGCAATTTTACTATGTTCAACATTGATTATGATTGAATAATAAGATTCATGAACCATGTTTGTTTCACTGTCATGGTAGATTTAAATAATTATTTGTTGGATGAGGCTCACAGTTCATCATTATCTATTCATCATAGAAGCACTAATATGTATAGAGACCTGAATTTTTTTTTGGCGGGATAGAATGAAGAGATATATTGAAAATTATATTTCTCAGTTCTTGGTTTGTTAGCAAGTTAATATTGTAACGCCCCGACCCCAGCTACCCAGAGTCGGTGCATTACTTCGTAACATTGGCATGATCACAAGAAAGATCAAATCTCGAAAGACCGATTGGTTTAGTAGCCTTGGAAACACTAGATATATTCATAAAGTTTTACATTACATTTCAAAGTGAAAAACTACTACAACAACAAAGTCTTCATATCCACACTATTAACCCCTCATAATATCCCTTCAAGTCAATCATAATTTACTTCTTCACTACCTGGGAAAAATAAAACATAGAAAAGGGGTGAGCTCAAATGCCCAGTAAGGATAACAATATAGCGGAACATTCAAAATAAGCATAAACATTTAAGGAAATGAATTACTAAAACAAAAGCCTTTTAAACATGAACTTCAACATAGTATGGCAAAAGTAAAATGAAATAATGCCATTTACTTATTCACATGGATATTCTACTAATCGAATAATCACATGCAAAATCAATAACCACTTTCATAATGTTGGAATGCATAATGCTAAACGTTAATTTCTTTGTCTAGGCCTCATCCCAAGACCTAGGGGTTACTTCTAACCGGAACCCAACCCGGAGTGCCTCTAATAACCGGACACCAACCCGGAGTGCCTCTAATAACCGGACACCAACCCGGAGGGCATAATTTTACCAGTCCCTAACCTGGAGGGCTTACTTTAACCAGTCCCCACCCTGGAGGGCTTACTTTAACCAGTCCCCAACCTGGAGGGCTTACTTTTACCAGTCCCCAACCTGGAGGGCTTACTTTTACCGGTCCCCAACCCGGAACATACTTGTTTAGCACATTCATCTGAAGAAAAGTTTGAAATATAACATAAACATTCGGATTAAAACTAGCATACGAAATGTCAATAGTTTCACCATAAACTATGAATGGTATAAAATAGCACATCCACATTCAAACATATCACAAAACCTTCAATACAATATAGAAGTTTTGTATTATAATAAATCAACTTCAAATAATCTTAAAATCCATCAAAGGATGTTGACATAGATGAAATCAAAATTATTTTAAAAGAAGTATCTCCTTTTATTTTTAAATCATTTAAGATCCATATAAAATAAAACATTTTCTTTGAAAATATTCTTATAAGCTTGTAAGGAAAGCTTCGACGATTTTATAACGGCGGAAAGTAACCGCACCCGCCGTATAAGTTAAAAAAAACATTCTTACCTCAATTCTGTCGAAAAGGTTAAAAAGGACCATGTTTTGAAAACGACGGAAAGATTCCTTTATAAACATCTTATAAAAAGTCAAACAAGGGTATAAATGACTTTAACCCATATTCTTGTAAATAGTAAAAATGTTTTGAAATACATTTCGAAGAAACATGGATGTGGATGATAAGGAGATCCCAGTAGATTATTACGTATAATACAACCTCGGATAATGGAGAGATTGTGAAATAACCTTACCTTGTACTTTTCCTTGGTTGGGGTAGGTTAACCTCCTGTATATTGGTGAAATAGTTGTTATTAAATTATACAAGAATCATATACATTAATATGATATCATATATGATCTTTTAATGTTGCTTTATTAATAATATCTTAGTATTATCGTCGTTTCGGGTGATAACCGATTCGTTCTTTTTAAATGTTTGGTTACGTAAGACATGTTTGTAAAGGATATATTACATCTTATTCATAATCAGAATTATATTAACATTATGTTTAACCCTAAAATGAGAATAATACTTGAATGGATACGATGGAGAATGAATCTCATCGCGTTCGTGGAGACGGTAGTCCGTACGTACGCACGAGCGACAATATCATTCTTTTGATATTAAAATAATATATAAATGGATGGTATATCATATATACAGAATCATTAACATGTTATATTTATTATTTACATGAGTTACACATCATTATTATACCCATCCAAATAATATTATATTGAATAACAATTACACCACGACGTGGAGACGGTAAGCCGTACGTACGCACGTATGGTGACATGTTATTCAAAGGGTGGATAGAATACTGAATATGGTTGTACCATACTTATAATAACATCACAGTATATGTGAGATACTGGAGTTATTATTTTAGAATGGTAAGAACAAAGGAAGAAGAAGTGGAAGAAGAAATGAACTTAGAAAAGGGTGGTGAAATCATTACCTCTTCTTCGGGTTCTTCCTTTTGATTTGATCAAAAGGGCTCCTTAGGTTGTCTTTCTGATCAAACTAAGGCCTCTAGGTTGTAGTGAGGGATGTTGGGAGAGTATTTGGGCAGAGCTTGGCCGAACCAAAAGGCTTTTAAGGTGTGAAGAAATGAGAAGGAGGAGTGCCCTTTTTATAAGAGGGGTGAGGGGCACCTTTGGAAAAGCTAGAAATATTAATTTATAATAAATTCATATTCGGTTTCTAATGGCTCCAAAGCTTATTATTCAAAGGTTAAGGTGGGGATAGGTCGAAAACCACTCAACCAATAGAATTTAGACAGGTTTGGGTACTTATATTAACCTTATCTTTAAGTATTAACTCTAAGTTAATTAGTTTCACTTTTACAATGTCTCTTTGTATTTTTATATAATATGGTTAATAAACTTACTATATACATCCAAGCGACCCCCAAGTGGTACATTAATGATGAACCTATCATGATATAAGTCTCTTGGCCGAACCTTAGATTTTTAGGAATTTAATATCAATTAATAATATAATATTTGTTTTAATAACTCTTTTATGTCAATTTTGACACTATTCAATAGTTGATTTTTGTGAAACTCATAACATATTGATTACTTCGAACAAAGTCAATTAAATCAATCCTAATATATTATATTATCCTAGAAAATTAGTTTAATTCATTAAAAGTTTCATATTATATTTATTTGGGTATTTATAATATCAATTATGTTAATTGTTCACTATTATAGTAATTACTGCATCATCATTGTGTCATATATAAAATAAATTATTTAATGTCTAAAAATTATAAATAAAATATCATTATGTAGGAAATCTTTTTATCTTTCTAATGAATATTTATAATCTAAAATCAAACATGTATAACCCTATGTAAAAATTGTTCTTCTAAAAGATGTAAGCTTATGCCATTTTTATTTTTATTTTAACTTTATTAATATAATGTGTCATTATCACTTACAAGTGGATCCATGGGGTCCCAAAACAGACCCAAAGATGCCCATGGTCGACCATGTATCAACCAATAGGGTTAAGACACGTTTTAGGGTAATTTAGTATTATTATAATATTATTTTTTAACCTTTATTTACCGGATTTACCCTTAACCATGGTAAATAAAATATTTACCGCAGTAATTATTCAAAATGTCTAAAAATAAAAGTTACCTATTTACACAATTTGAACATCCTGATTACAAATATGGAATCCATTTTTCTAAATTCAAAACACAGAAGTGGCAGAAATTAATTTAAAATTAATTCCCGCTGTCAAAATAAAAAGCGTGTTTTTAAGAGATAATAACTATCAAAAGATTGACACTTGTTTATGTTCGGTTTAATTGTAAAATTATGTCCAATGACCAACATTATATTCAATAGTAAAAATATATTCTAAATATACTTTAAAACCACTCAAATTAATAATTTATTACTATTAATTATTTTGATTAAAAAAGTTGTTTTTAATTAAAATTTAGTAATTTTCACTATTCATCAAAATATGAAAGTTATCCGAAAAGTACCAAATTTTCACCTTAGGCTAAATTTGATATTCCGAATCCAAAAATGAAGTCCATTTTAAAATATAAAATATATATAACTTCAAAAAGTACGTATTACTATTCATAACAGCTAGTTTGATTGGTTACGGTGTGTTAGAACTCGAAGTTACGTACAACACACGCTACTGTTTTATTCAAAGGAAAGCGTACCGTGGAAGCTTGGGATGTTTCATTTTAAATTTTTTGATGTCTCCATTTAGTCAAAAAGTTTAAAATATTGTATTTAAAAAGGTTTCACTATCAAAAGTTGATAAAAGTGCAATACTGAAAATGAATCTGTTCTTGCATTATGACTAAGAAACTCATAATATGGATTCTAAAATTATAAGGATTATATAAAGTTTAAAATTTAGTTAATACTATTCATGACCTCTTTTAATGTCTTTTTTTTGGTAATTCATGGTGCAATTGAACTCAGTGTTGCGTGTAGTGCAAGTTATTGAATTATTTTGAAGAAATAACACACTATGAAATCTTGGGGTGTTACATTCTCCCCTCCTTCAATAAATTGCGTCCTCGCAATTTGAAATTGTTCTTCAAAAATAAAAGGTTGAAAGTAGAAAATATATTTGTGGGAAAACCCACATCGGAAATTGGGATACTAAAATTTAGTCTTAATATGAGGAAAAGAGAAATCAAAGGGTCACCACCAAATTATGATCTCGATTAGGAGAACATTGGTGGAAATTAGAGACATATAATCGGAGGAAAAACGTAAATATTTATAGATAGTGATTGAGGTCATCAATCACAAACAAGTGTATAATTGAGGTCCTTAAATTCATCAATCTATGATGATTTGAAATACCATCGGTTCAACAAAACATAGGGTATTAGGATAACACATTTTTGACGTTTCAAAATATCTTAGTTGAAATCCCACATCGAAAAATGAATTAATGAGGCCTCTATTTAAAATAAAGAGTGGAAAGTATGAAGATTACCGAAAATAACACATACTAGGGTTTCATGTAGGAAAATATGGATATGGAAGAGAAATCTAACCATCAATTATCTGATGGAGAGTGGTAGAGAACATGGCTATGAAAAGGCCAACAATCCCAAAGCCATAAATTAGTGATGATTTAAGGTACCATCTAGGACAACATTTTTGTTCTAAGTTGCTTTTCTTAATATTGAGGAATTTATTTATGAGATTGGCTAAGATCATAAAGACATATACTTACTTTATAATTAGAGTTTTGTCCATTAATAAATTTCTACCATAAACTCATCTTTCACTCGTAAAAAAAATTATATTTATACTATTCGTACAGGGTTCCAAAATAAACGAATTTATAATTCATCTACCAGATCTTTTTAAAAAACTACATTATTTAATCCAGGACATCTCTTGGGCCAGTGGTAGGTGATACACCCTTGTTGCCCTTCGGTTGCGGGTTCAAGTCTCGCAGCCTTGCCGGACGCGACGGGTTGCCGCCCGACCTCCGGGTTGTCCTTTTATGGAAATCCAAAATAATCCAAACTAGAACTATCCAAAATACTTCTGTCCAAAATCACAGTCCAACATTTATAAGGAAGGTAAACATAATATAGAGCCTTTTTACCCCGTAATAGCATATTAATACCTTCATCATGTATTACCATATTCCTTATTGATTACATTCATGCTCCCTTATTCCATATAGAATGCTGGATATACTTCATTAATCCAAAAATGTTTTAAACCCCAACAATGATGGAATATACAAATAATTAATCATTTCCAAGGTAGTCAAGAATATCCAATATAATTTATCCAAAACAATCACATATTATTCCAAAATCACTACCTCAGTATCCGAACTATATTATGGTTTATCATTCTCTCAACCATATATTTTCCAAAAATCTATCCTGCTAATGAGTCACTTTTCTTTGTTCCATACAATCTCAAGCCCTAAATGAAATAGTACTGCAGTACAATCCTTATATACTCCATGATTATTGAAACAAGTACATTGTTGATACAACACTCAATTGACATAATCAACATAAGAACTCTAATCATCCCTCTTCATCTGTGGTAGTATCATAACATGATTATTATCCAATAACATCATTTGCGGCATAGTCTGATGACTGGGACATAGGTTCGCGTAGTGTCCAATCTCCTTGCAAATGAAGCATTGTACATTTGAAACCATTTTCTTACCCTTGCAGTCACGTACTTTGTGCCCTTTTCCTCCACACTTATAACAAAATCCCATTCCTTTCAGGCAAGTTCCAGGGTGTTTCTTTCCACAGTTACCACATATGGGAAAATTCTTCTTTTCCCTCTTCCCTTTATCCATCTTTCTCTCTTCCATCCTTTTCTTCTCTTTCTTCCCTTCAAAGCCATAGGACTCAGTAAACTCTTTACTTATCTTATCAACACATGATATTATTTCTTCATATGATGATAATACATGGGAGACTATTTCTCTTATAAATTCTAGATTAAGACCATGAGAGATATGATCCTTCCTTCTCTTTGAATCATGTGCATTTCTGGAGTTATCATTCCTTCTACTGGGCGCCATTTCTAAACAATGGCATAAACTAGATCAGTTTATGAATCAAAATACATAATCCCATACTTATAAAACACTTAACATAAATTGAACTATTTATGGATATAATCCATAATCATAAAAAAAAATTCTTTGAGGAAGTATATACTCATAAACCCTTCATAATGGTTTGTAAAGAAAATGAGAATTATCCTAAGCATATCCCCCGGGAGTGTCGTAACCAAGAGTGCAGCAAGGCCCGTTGTCGTGCACCAGTTCCCGTTCGAGTCTAGCTCAAAGCGGTGTTTTCGGGTTTTACCCCTAGGTACATCTGTGCCAGAGCCGCCTCTACCTGCTCGTATCCAGACAGGGATGTATTGCTCGGAAAACTCACCAAATCTCTACAATACCAAAATTCTAGGAAGTTCTTCTATACTAATCCTCAAAGTTCATCTTAGGTCTACGTGCTCTAATCAGAGTTTATCTAAATCTAGCTTCCAAGGTTTGTACTAAACTTCCTCTGATACCAACTGTAACGCCCCGACCCCAGCTACCCAGAGTCGGTGCATTACTTCGTAACATTGGCATGATCACAAGAAAGATCAAATCTCGAAAGACCGATTGGTTTAGTAGCCTTGGAAACACTAGATATATTCATAAAGTTTTACATTACATTTCAAAGTGAAAAACTACTACAACAACAAAGTCTTCATATCCACACTATTAACCCCTCATAATATCCCTGCAAGTCAATCATAATTTACTTCTTCACTACCTGGGAAAAATAAAACATAGAAAAGGGGTGAGCTCAAATGCCCAGTAAGGATAACAATATAGCGGAACATTCAAAATAAGCATAAACATTTAAGGCAATGAATTACTAAAACAAAAGCCTTTTAAACATGAACTTCAACATAGTATGGCAAAAGTAAAATGAAATAATGCCATTTACTTATTCACATGGATATTCTACTAATCGAATAATCACATGAAAAATCAATAACCACTTTCATAATGTTGGAATGCATAATGCTAAACGTTAATTTCTTTGTCTAGGCCTCATCCCAAGACCTAGGGGTTACTTCTAACCGGAACCCAACCCGGAGTGCCTCTAATAACCGGACACCAACCCGGAGTGCCTCTAATAACCGGACACCAACCCGGAGGGCATACTTTTACCAGTCCCTAACCTGGAGGGCTTACTTTAACCAGTCCCCAACCTGGAGGGCTTACTTTAACCAGTCCCCAACCTGGAGGGATTACTTTTACCAGTCCCCAACCTGGAGGGTTTACTTTTACCGGTCCCCAACCCGGAACATACTTGTTTAGCACATTCATCTGAAGAAAAGTTTGAAATATAACATAAACATTCGGATTAAAACTAGCATACAAAATGTCAATAGTTTCACCATAAACTATGAATGGTATAAAATAGCACATCCACATTCAAACATATCACAAAACCTTCAATACAATATAGAAGTTTTGTATTATAATAAATCAACTTCAAATAATCTTAAAATCCATCAAAGGATGTTGACATAGATGAAATCAAAATTATTTTAAAAGAAGTATCTCCTTTTATTTTGAAATCATTTAAGATCCATATAAAATAAAACATTTTCTTTGAAAATATTCTTATAAGCTTGTAAGGAAAGCTTAGACGATTTTATAACGGCAGAAAGTAACCGCACCCGCCGTATAAGTTAAAAAAAACATTCTTACCTCAATTCTGTCGAAAAGGTTAAAAAGGACCTTGTTTTGAAAACGACGGAAAGATTCCTTTATAAACCTCTTATAAAAAGTCAAACAAGGGTATAAATGACTTTAACCCATATTCTTGTAAATAGTAAAAATGTTTTGAAATACATTTCGAAGAAACATGGATGTGGATGATAAGGAGATCCCAGTAGATTATTACGTATAATACAACCTCGGATAATGGAGAGATTGTGAAATAAACCTTACCTTGTACTTTTCCTTGGTTGGGGTAGGTTAACCTCCTGTATAATGGTGAAATAGTTGTTATTAAATTATACAAGAATCATATACATTAATATGATATCATATATGATCTTTTAATGTTGCTTTATTAATAATATCTTAGTATTATCGTCGTTTCGGGTGATAACCGATTCGTTCTTTTTAAATGTTTGGTTACGTAAGACATGTTTGTAATGGATAGATTATATCTTATTCATAATCAGAATTATATTAACATTATTTTTAACCCTAAAATGAGAATAATACTTGAATGGATACGATGGAGAATGAATCTCATCGCGTTCGTGGAGACGGTAGTCCGTACGTACGCACGAGAGACAATATCATTCTTTTGATATTAAAATAATATATAAATGGATGGTATATCATATATACAGAATCATTAACATGTTATATTTATTATTTACATGAGTTACACATCATTATTATACCCATCCAAATAATATTATATTGAATAACAATTACACCACGACGTGGAGACGGTAAGCCGTACGTACGCACGTATGGTGACATGTTATTCAAAGGGTGGATAGAATACTGAATATGGTTGTACCATACTTATAATAACATCACAGTATATGTGAGATACTGGAGTTATTATTTTAGAATGGTAAGAACAAAGGAAGAAGAAGTGGAAGAAGAAATGAACTTAGAAAAGGGTGGTGAAATCATTACCTCTTCTTCGGGTTCTTCCTTTTGATTTGATCAAAAGGGCTCATTAGGTTGGCTTTCTGATCATACTAAGGCCTCTAGGTTGTAGTGAGGGATGTTGGGAGAGTATTTGGGCAGAGCTTGGCCGAACCAAAAGGCTTTTAAGGTGTGAAGAAATGAGAAGGAGGAGTGCCCTTTTTATAAGAGGGGTGAGGGGCACCTTTGGAAAAGCTAGAAATATTAATTTATAATAAATTCATATTCGGTTTCTAATGGCTCCAAAGCTTATTATTCAAAGGTTAAGGTGGGGATAGGTCGAAAACCACTCAACCAATAGAATTTAGACAGGTTTGGGTACTTATATTAACCTTATCTTTAAGTATTAACTCTAAGTTAATTAGTTTCACTTTTACAATGTCTCTTTGTATTTTTATATAATATGGTTAATAAACTTACTATATACATCCAAGCGACCCCCAAGTGGTACATTAATGATGAACCTATCATGATATAAGTCTCTTGGCCGAAACTTAGATTTTTAGGAATTTAATATCAATTAATAATATAATATTTGTTTTAATAACTCTTTTATGTCAATTTTGACACTATTCAATAGTTGATTTTTGTGAAACTCATAACATATTGATTACTTCGAACAAAGTCAATTAAATCAATCCTAATATATCATATTATCCTAGAAAATTAGTTTAATTCATTAAAAGTTTCATATTATATTTATTTGGGTATTTATAATATCAATTATGTTAATTTTTCACTATTATAGTAATTACTGCATCATCATTGTGTCATATATAAAATAAATTATTTAATGTCTAAAAATTATAAATAAAATATAATTATGTAGGAAATCTTTTTATCTTTCTAATGAATATTTATAATCGAAAATCCAAAATGTATAACCCTATGTACAAATTGTTCTTCTAAAAGATGTAAGCTTATGCCATTTTTATTTTTATTTTAACTTTATTAATATAATGTGTCATTATCACTTACAAGTGGATCCATGGGGTCCCAAAACAGCCCCAAAGATGCCCATGGTCGACCATGTATCAACCAATAGGGTTAAGACACGTTTTAGGGTAATTTAGTATTATTATAATATTATTTTTTAACCCTTATTTACCGGATTTACCCTTAACCATGGTAAATAAAATATTTACCGCAGTAATTATTCAAAATGTCTAAAAATAAAAGTTACCTATTTACAAAATTTGAACATCCTGATTACAAATATGGAATCCATTTTTCTAAATTCAAAACACAGAAGTGGCAGAAATTAATTTAAAATTAATTCCCGCTGTCAAAACAAAAAACGTGTTTTTAAGAGATAATAACTATCAAAAGATTGACACTTGTTTATGTTCGGTTTAATTGTAAAATTATGTCCAATGACCAACATTATATTAAATAGTAAAAATATATTCTAAATATACTTTAAAACCACTCAAATTCATAATTTATTACTATTAATTATTTTGATTAAAAAAGTTGTTTTTAATTAAAATTTAGTAATTTTCACTATTCATCAAAATATGAAAGTTATCCGAAAAGTACCAAAATTTCACCTTAGGCTAAATTTGATATTCCGAATCCAAAAATGAAGTCCATTTTAAAATATAAAATATATATAACTTCAAAAAGTAGGTATTACTATTCATAACTGCTAGTTTGATTGGTTACGGTGTGTTAGAACTCGAAGTTGCGTACAACACACGCTACTGTTTTATTCAAAGGAAAGCGTACCGTGGAAGCATGGGATGTTTCATTTTAAATTTTTTGATGTCTCCATTTAGTCAAAAAGTTTAAAATATTGTATTTAAAAAGGTTTCACTATCAAAAGTTGATAAAAGTGCAATACTGAAAATGAATCTGTTCTTGCATTATGACTAAGAAACTCATAATATGGATTCTAAAATTATAAGGATTATATAAAGTTTAAAATTTAGTTAATACTATTCATGACCTCTTTTAATGGATTTTTTTTGGTAAGTCATGGTGCAATTGAACTCAGTGTTGCGTGTAGTGCAAGTTATTGAATTATTTTGAAGAAATAACACACTATGAAATCTTGGGGTGTTACAAATATAGAGGGAAAGAAGTATATGGGGATGTTATACCATTACCCATAATATAATTGAAATGGTAAAACATCTCCATGGATTTTGTAACACCTAGTGATTTTGTGAATAATTTTTTTTGAATAAATTTATCATTTTTATATTTCTCATTTCACGCAACACTGAAAATAGTTTATTTTATATTAAAGAAATATGTTTATCTCGAATTATACACAACAATGAGTTAATTATTCACTACATTCCAAATAAATTTTACCTTTCTCTTCATGTAACACTAAGGTTATCCTACATTACACGCAATAATGACTTTCCTTGACGGCTTGTGTAACACGCAAGACTGAGTTTGACCGACAATAATATTTTAAAATGTTAGTATTTAATATAATAATATATAAATACGGATTTAAATTAGAGTTTATGAATATGATTTATTAATTTATCAAAATATATTTCTAAAAAAATATAATATGAACTCATAGGATACCAATTAATTTTATATGAATATGAAAACCGATTGAATATATAGGGAAATATTAATATTGTATTAGAACTATTTTAACCTAATAAATTAAATTAATTAGTTAGTGATATTAATTAAGTATACATGTTATATATTAAATTGAAATTTTTGGATATTCATCTTATATATTTGATAGACATAAGATAATAACAATCCCAATTTTATACATAAAAACCTATATTTTTTATAAAGGTATTTTTACCACCTTTTAATGGTGAAACAATTTAAAATCCAAATTTTAGGAAATTTATAGATTTAATATATAAAAATAAACATTATATTTGAAATATAAACATAAAAATAATGTTATTATAAATTTTTGGTATTCTTTTTTATGAGTTCATTTTTAATGAGTAGTTAAAAATACTAAATTTTAATTCAGAATTTCATTTTCATTCAGTTTTTTTATAAGGATATATTATATTTTAAATTGGATTAAAAGTTTAATTACATAATATTTTTATCAATTAATAAAATTTTGGTTATTTTAAAAAAATTTCAAAATGAAATTGGATATAAAAACTTAACAAATTTTTGATCATTTTTAATTCAAAAACTCGTAGTGTCATTGTGTTGGTGGGATTAAATTTTAATTAATATCTACCACTTATATGATTGAAATTTTGAAAAATTGATTTTATATCTTGAATTATAATAATATATAATTTAAAATATGTTTACATTAGTTTTTTACTGAAAATATTAGTGAATGTAATTAAAAATAATATCATCACCTAAGGTAAAATTTGGCTTAACTAAGGACAAAACCTAAATTTAAGACTCAGAAATATATAAAAACGTGTCCAAGATCCATTTTATCGAAATATTTTAACCCTATATTATCTTGGATCAATTTTTTTCATTATTGGATCTACTTTAAATATGATAAATGTGGCTATAATTCTCTTTTCAAATATTTACAAGAGTATCACTCCTCCTCCACTATAAAAAGGCATCCTCTCCTCCCACATCTTCACACATATCAAGCCCCATGTCTCACTTAAAATATTCTGGAATAATCTTAAAAAATAACCTTTACTAATAGAATAACCCCCTTCGGTGTAAACGAATCCCATGAAGCCTTTTAGAACAAAACAAAAGGAGTTACCTGATTAAGAGGTAATGTCTTCTCTCAAGAGAATTTATTTTATTTTCATTCACCTACCCCTAAACTATATTTATTCCATTCTTTAATAATAAAACAATTATAATAAATTTAATATGATGTTTTTATGCTAAATTGTCTACATAAAACTACACACACCTCAATCTAATGGGTAACGAATATACCGTTTATGTGTTTGGTGAACTACCACCTCACTAAATGATGATTTTTCATTTTTCTTTTACCGCTTCACATAGTGGAAATTCGGATGGAAAATATATTTATATATGTAATATATTATAGTTTTTATTTATTTTAATATTCTATATTACTTTTACAACACATAAATTTTTAAAATTCCATTTGGGGTAAATACAATAATTTTGTTTGAGAATGTGTGGACTACTGCCCCCTCAATGGGATATGATTCATTCACACACTACATGGTATGTATTAAGTATATGTTTAGTGAAATTATATTTTATATAAAACATTATAATTATACTATAATGATAATTTTTACATTTGTACATATATTTAACATTATTTCTTTCTTTCAATATGATAATTAACATGGAAACAATGTTAATGCATATGTACGACTTACTGTCTCCATGAACCATGTATTCCATTTAATACTTCTATATTATATATATTAAT
This sequence comes from Viscum album, assembly GCA_963277665.1. Taxonomy (NCBI): domain Eukaryota; kingdom Viridiplantae; phylum Streptophyta; class Magnoliopsida; order Santalales; family Viscaceae; genus Viscum; species Viscum album. The sequence continues at coordinate 376,991,421 of OY728142.1, forward strand.
ATTATAAAAAAATAATGAATATACATTATATTTATATCATTTTTTACATTCTTAAATTATTATATAATTATACAATATGAAGATATCGTAAATTAAGACACCTGAAAAGAATGTAACAAATATTACCCAAAGTGAAACATTAACATATGATTATTAACAAGAGGGTAATATAATGTGATAATAAAACCATATATTTTATTATATATACTGATATTATTATTTAAAATATTTATAAAACATTTACATTAAATATACAGCTGTTTTGAATGAGTACGATGTGAGTTAATACATAAAGTAAGGTAAATTTCATCTCACATTTTTTGTGAGATACATGCATTATTAAACACTCACTTCTTTATTGTGGTGTATGTACTTACCATGCATGTATTATATGTCCCTTATAATTAAATTTATTGGAATTTACATATCTATTTTAAAAACATTACTTCATGGGGTTTATGTTCAAATATTACCAAATCGGTAAGATAGTTTTGTCTGAATTTTCCGTCATTGAGACTTATGTTTTTTTCGGTACCTAAATTATTATTCTCAGTGTATATAAATAAATTTTACATGTTATATATTTAATATATTTATTCTCTTTATATTTTATTCTTCATTTAATTTTATTTTATTGCATGGATAGTGCAATACCATGTTACCAAGTAGTAAGAGTTCATTGAAACAATCTCATCATTTTTCGAGATTGTTAATGATTATGATTTATTTGATGAGATATTATGATCCAACTATCAATAATTCTAATGAGTTTCCTTATCAATTTTTATTTAAGGATATATTCATGTATTAGTACCATTATTTTACTCTTTGGTGCATAATATAGTTAAGCATGAATTTCTGTGAAATCCTGACTTTACCATCTCTTTGGTAAAAAATCTTGTTCTATTAAAACCATGTTTTATAAAAATTGTTTCCAAGAATATTATACAAAAAATACTATAATCATTAAAATAAATTTTTCTATTTTTTTTATTTTACTATTGTTTTCAAAGAAATAATATTTTCACTTTCAAAACAAGACATTTCCTACCATTTTTACCTTGAAAAAAGAGTCATCTTTTTACCTCGTATGACATGTATGGATTTACCCACCGTCATTTCTATGAAGCATCCTTTACATGTCTGAAAAATTAATTTTTAAGAATTTTTTTAGAGGATATTAAAATAAATGTGTTTGAAAATATTTTCAAGCTCCTTTTATAATTCATTAAGTAAAAAAAAATTTATAACATTTTCAATATTTTTTATAATGTTTTAATGTTATTTAAAACAATGGTTTTTAAATTTTTTAAATAATTATTTATAAGTCTTCAAAGTTATTGTAAAATAATAGTGTTTCAAAAAATTTTGATTGTTTCTTTATAATTTTCAAAATGATTTCAAATATAAGGGTTTCTAATATTTCTTGAATCTTAATTTATAATTTTTCATGTAAAAGGGTTTTAAAAATGATTGAAACGATTCTTTATCAGTTTTTGAAGGTATTTTCTAAAAAAATGATTTTAATTTTTTTATTTATTGAAATGTCTTTTCCAAATAGGAAATTATATTTTTCAATGGAAAAATTTATAAATATATTTCAAAATTATTTTCCATCTAAGATGACATCCGTTGATGTTACTCATGACTTTATAAGGAATGATCTAAAAGTTCCATTCATATTCCTTATCTGAATGTGTTATTCTTAATGACATGGTCTTTATGAAACTTTTTTCTATTTCAAAAGTTATATGTTTATGAAATCCATTTATCTTTCACGTGATATGTTTTTGATGAAATGATTATGAAACCTGTGTCTTTTTCCACAGGTTAAGATATGATTACATGTTTATGATACACATTTCATTTCATGGGTTATGATATTATTTTTTATGAATTTTTGGCACATGTATGTATGATTTCATTATGAGATGGGTGGTACTATATATCCCTTCAATGAACAGGGTAAATATTTTTATCTCATGAGATAGACATGGCTGGAATGAGAAATTAACTATGTTCGGTATTATGAGGATTGAATTGGAAATGAACTTGATTCAATATTATAGGTCTAGAATGAAAAGTGAACTCGATTCTGTTATATAGGTCTAGAGTAGGGATGAACCCAGTTTGGTAAATGAATTTGTCCACTAATATGGTCTTGGTAGTAATGCCTTTACTAATATGGAAATAATTATATATACTTAAGTTTCTTCCATTGTTCCATGTTTTATACCAATATTATACTTTGATGGATTATGTTATTTATTTCCTTACGATCCATTTCTTCTGAACTAAAAATCTTTATGCCATGAATCTTATTTATGATCTTTGATATGTTGGGTATGATATTATATTTTCATGATCATGTTTTTATACCCCTATTTCATGTTTATTCTTAGATTTATCCCTTGTTTACCCTTACTGGGCATCTAAGCTCACCTATTTTTATTTTTCCTGTCACACCCCGAACCATGCATTTATTTTATTTTATGATTTCTTTGGCTTTAAATTATTTTTTCTGTGGTTCACGTTCAGTCTCGGATGAAAGTTTTGAGTTTTGCTAAAAAGTACGCATCTTGGGTTCGATGTCGTCGGACGCGCGGGCGGAGCGCGACACCGCGTGGCTTCACCCATGCAATTGTGTGGCCTTTTCGGCTTAGAGGAATTAAAATAAATTAGAAAATGTCAATTTAGATTGTCTTAATATTTTTATGTATATTAATAATTATTTTTATTATTTAAGACGAAATGAATATTTTTATCATTTGTATTTTTATCACTATGATTATTATGATCATTATTATTTTTATCATTATGTTATAAATAAATAATTAATGAAATTGTTAATGTTGCGGATAATAGTATAATCGTTATTAAATATGCTTTGTTATTAATCTTTATTATTGTCACTATTATTATTGTAATTTATTATTATTACGATTTTGATTTTTTTTTATTTAATTTTATTTTTATTTTATCTTTTCTTTTCTATTTTCCCCTCTAACCCTAGAGGCCCACCCCCATTTTTATTATTTCCTTCTCCCTCGCAGGAGCCGCTGCCCCCACTTCTTCTTCTCCCCGCTGCATCCCTCCATTTTCCTCTCCTCTACAGCGAGAGCTTCTCCCTCGCTCCCTCCTGCTCCCCAGCACACTGTCCGAACCCGGCACCCTCTCCTGACTCCTTGCAGCGGTTCTAGCGGAGCCGCTTCCTTTTCCCACCCTCAGCACCCCTCCATCGTTGCAGCGCCCAGCCTGCCGGTGTAGCCCCCGGACCTCTGGCGCCACCCGCGCCCCGTCCTGCCTCGGCTATCCATGCGACCTCCCCTTCACCCGGCGCCCCTCCCTTATCCCTCATCTCCTCCTTCAACCCTCCTTCTGCACAAGCCCACCGGCGCCCCAGCTCCCCTGCTGCCCTGGCCTCCTTCGCAGTAGCGCACAACATCCCAGCCGCAACTCCACTCCTCTCCGCCATTCGACCTGCACAGCGCCAGCCCGGACCTCCCTACTATTGGACGCGCTCCAGCCCCCGGTAGCACTTCCATGGACCCAACCTCCCTCTCCGCATGGTACCTGCACCCCGACGCTATCCCCACCCTCCGGCGTGCCACTGCTGGCGGCGCCCTGACTCCCCTGTTGCGCCACACCCATTCGGCGCACGACCCCCCCTGCCTCCTATCCTGCTCCCTGCTAAAGGGGTTTTTTTGTTTTTTTACTTTTATTTTTACTTTTATTGTTATTATTATTATTATTATTTTTTTCATATTATTATTATTATCATTATTCTTATTATTATTATTAGTGTTAATAATATTAATATTATTTTGTTATTATTATTATTATTATCATTTTTTTATTATTATTAATGTTAGTATTACTAATATTATTATTATTACTATTATTATTATTATTATTATTTTATTATTATTATTATTATAAATATTATTATTGTTATTGATATTATTATCATTACTAATCTTGTTATTATTATAATGATTAAATTTATCATTATTGATTATTATTATTATTATTGTTATAATTATTACTATTATTATCGTGATTACTATTATTCTTGGTTCGCCTTTGCTTTGTTAGGGGGTTTTTATCAATTTATGTTTCTTTTGGTAGGATTATTATTTGAGGGCCCGCGCAGGGCGTTTCCGAGTGAGAACCATCGCCGCGCCTTGTTTCCGAGGTTCCGTTGTTGTCACGCTTCAGTTCCGAGGTGAGTGTTTCTTCTCGCCGCCTGGTTTTGCGTGCTCTAGTGAGTTTTTGTATGTGTCTAAGTCCTCGATATTGTTTATATAGAGTGTTGGACTTTATCACGTGGTTTCGGACACACGTTGTGTCATTGCGCCTTGGTTCCGAAGTTGTTTCGTCGTCGCGCTTGATCTTGAGGTAGGTTCCCTTTGCACTGCTTTTAAAATTTAAGTTATATTATTTCATGCTGTTTGTGCACCCTAATTGTTCCAAATAAATGTTTTATTAATTTTTATAAATATGAGATAATATACGATAATTAATTTTTAATATAATATAGTTAAATTTTAAATGGTTATTTAGTGTAAAAAGGAGCCGTTTATTTTATACAGGACACATGAAACACCCTTTTGACGAGCGGACAGCCAATAATGAAAGAATGCTTGTTTGGATTTTAAACATAAATTACGGAATATAAAATATAGTTCTGGTTTAATGAGAAATGATTTCTTTTGAAGTGTGAACAAATACTTTGGTTCGTTTGAGAAATTGCCCGGTTGGCCCTTATAGTTTATTTGGAAAAAGAAAATGGTTTGGTTTGGTTTATAAAAATATTAGCAGCATGTGAAGTAGTGTTTTGTGGGATATTTAAATTGTTTTAAACTGGGTTTGGTCTTATAAAGATGTTGTACTTTTATTTTGAGTATTGATTGTGAAATGTATTTAATGCATGTTTGGCACTTTATGGAAAACGATGAAAATGTTTTGATAATACCCTCTTAGGACGACTCTCATGCCTTGGTTGCAATTGATTGTTTGGGAGGCCGCGCTTAGAGTCTCCCAGGTACTTGAGTAGTTAAAGTCATGAGGTTGTTCCACGGAGTGGCTCGGGGTGATGCTTGTTGTGTTTGATATATATATGTATATGATTGGATGATCACTTGGCATCAGTTGGCTCACCCCTTTTTCAAACACTTGAGACATGGGAATCTGGCATATTGAGAGAATATTCTAAGAACGATTGCTGCACTGGTAGGTTATGGTACTAAACAGTGGCCCATAGTAGGTGGATATATTGGGTTTATTACTATGGGATTATCCCTCGACCTGCATGAGAGAGGATGGTTGAGCGTATTGTGCGTTTTGATTTCATCATGACATCTCGATAAGGATGATTTCTCATGTATTGGTGTCTTCTAGTTTATTCTCGATCTCCTAGGTTCATCCATGTCTATTTAGCTTTTGTTGCTTGTAGTACTGATTATGATGCTCACATGTATACCTACATTGCCCTTGCTGTGTGTTTTACTTTGTGCATTCTGGTGTATTGTTTTCCTTGGAAAGTGATAAAGTGTTTTTGATTAGGTTTCTAAAAAATGTTTTCAAATGAAAGTGTTTAATCCCCTTTGTACAAATTTGAAAAATGTAAACATCACTTTCCCTTTTCCTGAAATGTCATTGACACTGATGAAATAAACCCGAATTTGGAAATGGTAAAGGGCAATGGTTCGTACTTTGTTTTTAAGTAAAATGCTTAAAAAACATAATTTTATAAATTGTAGTTCAAACTTGAAATGATGTTTCTTTTATTTTAAAGGTAGTGCATTGGGAATAGATATCGGGCTAGCCTACTGAGTTTTAATACTCACACCTATAGTTCTTTTCTGTTTTTAGTGTTCATGCAGGCTATAGATTGAGTGCGCTCGCCCAGGGCGACGCTTGATCGTTGAGTCGGAGAGCGACCCGCGAGGTCGCACAGAGTTTGTTCGGACGTCGTGTTTGGTTAGTTTGATTCAAGTTTGTTCATTTTTAGTCACTTTATTTGGTTTATCTTTTCTGCTCTTCTCTGTATTATTTTCACTGTCTTATTTATTTATATTGGGTGAAATCATTCCCATAGCCTCTGTTGATGCCCTGGCGCTTGTCGCCAGCCCGGGAGGATCGGGAACGCCTCTCGGGCCATGTCGCGGACTGACTCGGGTGACCAGTTCAGGGTCAACCCAAGTTGGTCGTGACATTTCCATTCCCAATTTATGAAGATATTTATAACTATTGATTTGTCTAAGAAGGGCTCTAGTCAATAATAACCTTGTGGGAGAAAATTTAGCTCACTTGTGTACAAGTATTTATGTTTCCATTCTTTCAAATCAAATAGGCTATTACATTATTTGGACATATATTTGTATATATTTGTAAGTATTCTAAAAATTTTATGTAATTTTAATGTATTAAAAGCGATGTTTGCAATGGATTTTCTCATCAAACCTCCCCAAAACATCTATAAATGGTTATGTTATATGGGTTATAGTTGATCTCCTTATAAATCCCACTCAGTTAATCGATTTCAATGATTATTTCTATCTTGGTCATATTTTTAGAATATATATTAATAATGTGGGATATTTCATGGAGTTCCACCTTCCATTATATATTATTGGGATCCAAAGTTCACCACTAAGTTCCTTAGAATTATTCAGCAGGATCAGGATACATAGTTAATTTTCACCACTTTTTATCATCCATAGACATGTGGTCCGTCTGAGAGGAAAATTAAAACTATAGAATACATGTTAAGAGTTTTCTATTTATATTTCAATGGTTTTTGTGATAAACACCTAACTTTTGTAGAATTTCATGATGATAATAGAATTCACTCTAGTTTTCAAATGGATTCTTATAAAGCCTTCTAGGGTAATAAGTGAAGAACTCTAACATAATGTAATGAATTTGGAGAAACAAATCTGTTGTGACCATATATATTTAAATAATTTTCATAAAAGGTTAAATCTAATCAATAACTCATAAGAGAAACTCAGTGATGACAAAAAAGGTAATACTGAAAATTGAAAAAAAAAACTAGAGTTTGAAATGAGAGACAAGGTATTTCTAATAATGTATACCTGGAAGAGAGTAATGATATTTTGAAATAAGGAAAATCTAAGACCTAGGTATATAGTTCCTTCTTAAATTCTTGATCATGTTGTAAAGGTAACTTATAGATTGGTTCTTTAACTCAATCTCTCTCAAGTTTGTGATGTGTTCCATGTATCTCTCCTGAGAAATTAAAAACTAAATCCCTCACATTTACTTAACTCAGAAGTCATATCACTATAGAAATAACATTCTTATTAATAAAAACTGATAAATATTATGGATCATAGAGAAAAATTTATACGAAATAACCCCACTCACTTGGTTAATGTTTTATGGATGAACCACCAATTTGAGAAAACTATCTGGGAACCTATGGATATGATGAGGCATAGGTATCCTAATATTTTGGTATCTAAGTGTTTAATTTCAACGTAAAAAATCATTTTATGGGGTTATAATGTAACACCCTGATATTTTAATAAATATTTCTCTTTAAATAATTTTAATTCTTCAATAGATTGTATCACACACAACCATGAGTTTAAATGAACTACAAGACACTATTAAATGACCATTATAACATAGTTGTAAAATTGGTGAGAATAAATAATGATAAATAATTTATGAAATAAAAATAAAGGTATAATTCAATATGATTTTATTTTTATCTTCTTAGAAAATAATCATAGAATTTTTTAGTAAAATCACTTTATTCTTCAAAAACATGTTTTATTCAAAAATGAGATCATTTTATTTTTATTTGTGGGTATTAATTTCTATAAGTCCTATAAAATGGATTCCAAAAATAAATTTCATCATGTAAAGGTTATATTAATAACATTGTTTCGTAAAAACATTTATTTTTCAAGGAAATGTGAAAATACAAATTTTATTTAAAACTGTATTTTATTTTAATGTATTTACATGGTAAAATAATATTTTGGATTAATTTTAAATTTAAATTTTTTAATATTATTTTAAATTAAAAAAATTGTTTTTTTAATTATTATATTAACGAATTTATTATAAATATATTTTACGTTTTAAAGGTAATTTTTCTGGAAAAAAATTGTTTTCCAGGAAATTTTACCGTTATTATTTTAAATTAATTTCTAATACAACTATGTGTTGAATATTGAAAAATGGTTAAAAATTTTAGATTCATAAGGTCCAAAATTAATGAATATTACCCTTTTACTTTTAGTCAATATGAATAGTGACCTTAGGAAATTTTGTTACCATAGTAAAGGTTAAATTGGGTAATTTATGTTAAAAATAATATGATAAACACTATAAGATAACCATAGAACATGACCACACATTATTTGATGAAACTAATTAGACCCTTAATACATAAAGATCACAATTAAGTTTTCTAATAGACAGTTTTCCTTGAAAATTAGTTATATAATATTTAAATCATATAAGTTCACAAAATGTCTCTATCTCTATCTTAAATATCTTTTATGTGTCAAGATGGAGAAAAGGTATGTTATTAATGAATATAGATATAAATTTTTAACTTAATAAAAATATTTTCATGATAAAAATTTATTTTTTACTTTTTGGGACACTTTGACTATATTATGATATATATAATATTTTATTTAATTAAAATTCAAAGATGTCACATTCATGTTTTAAATACTGTAACATTTTTAATACTAGTTTAAAAAATATATATATTAGAATATAAATATTACTATGAAATATAAAATATTTTTCTTAATTAAAGTATTTTATTTTAAATTTTTAATTAAATATAATTATATTAAATAATTACACAACACTAATGTAGTAATTATTTTATCAAGGGAAATATTAAATAGATGTTATTAATAATATTAAAATAAATTAAATTTAAGATAATTAATGTGATAAGATAATATTATAGAATAATATAAACTCCAAAAGATGTAATAAAATATTTTCTTTGAAGTTAACATTCATTTTAATACTTTTAAAAGTCCAAAAAATGAATAGTGTCAAAATTGGCGCTAATGATATTTTATCAAAATAATATTTTATTACATTATTTAAAAATAATAAAACATATTTAAAAATAAAAAATAATTACAATATGGCCAAAAATGTACTAAATAGTTCGTTTATGTTTTAATTGACATCACATAAATAAAAATTACAACCTTTTAATAATGAAAATTTTGTTACCTTAGGTAAACTTAAAATAGGTTAAATAAGGGTTAATCAAAATCATAAGTTTTAAAATAATATAAAAAAATATATAAATTATATTGTTTTATGAGATTACAACCTTATATTATCTTATAATTGAATCTATATCCTTTTGGGGGAATATTTATTGAGATTAAATTTTATTATAAATTAAGATTTTAAGAAATTCCAAAACATCCTCTCACCTAAATTATAAAAGGGAACCTCCTCCCTCACTTCTTTAGATCACGTTGATCTTTCAAGATTAACTACCTTCCATAAATTTTCCTTCTCAACTTCCCTTTCAACATTTTATACGTTCTTGTCTTCCTAGAAAACCAAACCTAGTGTCCTTGAGAGAAGATCTCAAAGAATCTTACCAAAGAAGAGGTAATCATATTTACAATCCATCCAAATATCTTTTTTTTTGTATTTTTAATAAAAACCAATTTAATGTTGAATGAGAATAGCATAAAAATTAAAAAGTCAAAATATTCCAATCCCTGTAGAATTAAAAAACTACTAACAATCTAGATTTGAAATTAAAAATTTAAAACCACCTTTGTCACTAAATAAAGACCAAAAAAACAGACACCTCTGTCACCTGAACTATATCAAGGATTTGGATCATAAGTTCAATAAACTACATAAAACACCTTGCACACCATATTCATAAACCCAAAAGAAGGAGATAACACAAATCAGGTTTCTCCTCCTCGAATGTGGGTGACTCCAGGAACTTCACCTCCCAAAGCCTTTATGTTAACCACTGCACGAGAACAAATGGGACAAGAGTGTTGTAAAAGGAAACCAAAGAAGATTTTGAGTAGACAAAGCCAAAAAATTAGGCCACAACCTTTACTAGGATCATCAAACTCGTTCAGAAAACCCCATCATCAAGCCTTAAATAGAGAATCAAATGCCACAACCCCACCTAAACCCACATTTAAAAAAATATGATTTATTATCATAGAATGTGAGGAGTTGTCAAAATAGTCGAGGAAGAGGACAGGAATTGCTCTTCACCAGCGACCACTGAAAAACAACCATCTCTAAACAACAAAAAAAGATATATAGCCCGGAAACTAAACATAATAAAAATATTGAAACCCAATAAAGCCACAGATAAGAAGGAAGAAGAAGTTGAGAAGAGAGGGGACCCTAGAACACAGAGGAACAAGATGAGTCATCTATGATGAGAACTATGGTGATCTGGAAACAAAAACACCACGCTCGTTTGGGATCCGTATAGGCATGATGATAAAGGAATCAAGAACTCAATTCGAGATCTATGGAGGAAATGGTGTGAGGGAATAAAAATATATAAAGAAAAATAGTGAAAAAAGGGATCCTCATCAATTATGAAGGAGAAAAAACTTTAAATAAATACCCAAAATATGGATGGAGCCAAATTCTTAACACCACAAGAAGAAGAAACAGAAACAAACCCTTGAAGAGAAAGGAGTATCAGAAAAATTCAGGAAAATATGAAGTGAAATGCATGTAAAAATCCACTAAACCAAAGAATAAAGGGTCGCAACTACCTGAAGAGGTACACTAAAGCCCTTGTGACAAGGGAACCAAGATATAGAACTCGGATAATGAGAAGCCATCTCCCCCCATCATTACTGATTCTTTCAAGACTCATTCTTCTTATACTTCCTATTCATGTGTTATTTACATTACAACTTAATAAATAAAATATAAACTGTATTATTAGATGTTATTTTGATTACTAACCCACCATATTCCCCATTGAATCCATCATTTAGAAAACAAAATCATGATACATGTGTACATATGGCTTACCGTGTCCACCCCATGGTGTAATATTTTTTTCATCACCACATTATTTAGATGCATATAATGATGGAAATAATAGAAATAAATAATAATTGTAACTTTATATTTATTCTTTAAAAAAATTAATATACCATTCACTTTATTACTATTTCAGCATTAAAGGATTGATACCATCGCTCGTTCTTGCGTACAACCAACCGTATCCCTGATGTGATGCAATTCATTTTCCATGTTAAACATTCATGAATGATTATATAAATTAACATAATGAATAACTATTATATATATATTACCTTATATAATTATTTAAATCATGTAACTATATCCTATACAAAATAAATATGACTTATAAAACAAAACATGCATAGAAAAATGAAGCAATTCACACCCGAAGAAAGGGTAATAGTGAGATATTATTAACAAATATGTTATAAGATGATATAATGGGATCATATATAATATCATAAGTATTAATATGTTTTATTATAAGATAATAACATTATTTAAACCATAATATAGAAAGTTCAGATATGTATGAAGGAAATCAAATATTTGGTAAGGGTTAATTTTACAATCACATTATTATTTAGGATTGTTTATACAAAAATATCTACTAAAGAATATTTATCTTCCATGAAACTTTTTCATAATTTTTCTTAAAAATAAATTTACTATTCTTATACAATTTTTCAATGTCATTTTTACCCTTGTGTGATTTTGTACTAAATGGTTTGAAAGAAATATTTTTTTTCATTTTCATACGAGGTACTTTGTGAAATTTCCAGCAAAATTATGATCATAATGTGTTTTAACTTAAATGACATGAATATATTTTTATTATTTCATGAAATATTAAAGCCACAATGCCTTTATAACTAGATTATAAATTAATTTTCAAATAAATTCTTTTCTTTTAAAATAATGTGGCATTTTAAGAAAAAAAATCAAAATTGAAGGGATTTTTTCCTCTAGAGTGATTTCAAGTGATCTCTCAAAATTATATTCCATATAAGATAACATTATTCAATGTTAATTTTAATTTAATAGGGATATTTTTCAAGGATACTATCAATGTTCGTTATATTTTTTGTGTGTTTTTTTGTTGGTATGATATTTATGAAACTCATTTATTTTCCATGGATTATGTTATTATGGAATAATGATTATGAAACCCATTTGTTTTTATCAATTCTAATATGATGAATGAATTGTGTTTTTTTGGACCACATATGTGTGGCTTAAATTATGTAATGGGTGGGACCTATATCTCCCTCCAATGTGTTGGGTAAATATTTTTATCTCATGAGATAGAGAGGACTAGAATGAGGAGTGAACTCAATTCAGAAATATAGGTTTTGAACGAGGAGTGAACTCAGTTCGGAAAAATAATTTTTCCACTATGATGGTCATCAAATTGAGGCTTCACTAATATAGAAATTATTTTCTATGATTTTTTGTATTCAAAAATTCCATTTCATATGTTATTATCTCAAGGAATATGTTCTTTAATTCTTTATAAAATTTTATGATTTATCCCATGACATGATATCGTGATTCTTTGATATGCATGATATAATTTTCAAATTTTTTTATGTTATTATATCTTATGATTATGATATGCTTGATATATCCCTTTCTTACTTTTTTTGATCATTTGAGATCACCCTTTATTATGTTTCTTTTCCCCAATATATAAATATAGTTATTAAGTAAGATGTGTCAAAAAGTGTTATAGTAGAAGAGGAATAAGTGGGAGATGATGTAGATTCTTTATGAATCAGTTGTTTATGCTACCATGTTTCCAAAGAAATAAATCCTATATGGTTATTTTATGGTTTTGTTATCTTATGTAATGAATATTATTCTATTTAGATGTAATATATATATATATTAAAATTATGGTCCATTATAAGGTTTCTCTAGAAGCTTCACCTATATAAGAACCTAGGATATAATATCATGTTTTTCATGAATAATCCTAGATATTCACCCCATCAGATACCTGATCCAGCCCGTGACATACTTGAGGTGAATTCTTTATCACCCTAGGATGGTGAAACCCACCAAAGGCATCACATAAGGGAACTTGGGAAAGATTTAGACCCTAAAATAAGTTACAAATAAGTAAAAAATGGGAATTACGTCTCCATAAATTAGAGTTCCATTTCCCGAATAGAAAGAATCAATACAATGTAAAAAAAATTAAAAAAATAAAACCATGAAATCCCTTTCTCACCCTCCAACAACCTCCATGAACATAGACCCTTATTCCATGGTAGCCTCTATAGATATAGTGATCCACCAAAAACTATATTTCTAATAATTAAAATTACTATTTGGATTATTTAATAATAGAATCTAAATAAATAATAATAACCAACATATTTTTATATGACAGTATGTCACTATCCAACTTCAACGAAACATGCTCTATGACAAACCGAGGGTGGAACCAAAACCTATAACTGAGATGATGTATATTTAAAGGATAAAAAACTCCTAGTAGTACTCTAAAGATAAATCACACCCCTTTCCCCTTATTTAAATTATATATCCACACATTCTATTTTGAACTACATTATTTAACACACATTTTTACCATGTATAAACACACAAAAGCCGATATTAATTTATTAACTTTCCTTTTTTTCATTAAATGAAAACAAATACCTATAAAAATATCAAAATACTATTATTCCATTATTGAAAACCAATTTGCAAATAATTTTCAAAAGTCCCTTTAGAAACATCCATTTCACAATACATTTTTTTCTTCTAATGAATTGAAAAAAACACACACTTTGGCATGCTAGTTTAAACAATTTCAAAGGAAACATGATTTTGACAATTTAAATAAATGAATATGTAATATAAATTATGTAATAAAAAACATGAACCATGGGAAACCATGTGGAAATGAATTTTAGGGTTATTCATAGCATTCCCACACTCTCGGTGATCGAACCACACATAACTATTTCTGTGCATGCGACATTGGGGAGGATGACGCCAATTTCATAGAGATAGCCATTTCATCCTATTAGATAGTTTATATAGTGTTATATCATAGTATAATATATTTTTAGAGGTGACCTTTTCCTAGTGTATGTGTCCTGGTCATCTTACTTAGTTACCAAGAGTTTCTATGTTTGATACTATTTTAAAAAAAATACAATTTCCACATAAAACACATTTCACAACCACACCATTCCAATTTCCAAAATTTCCATAAAAAAAAAGGAAAATAATTTTATTACAATATAATAATTCATTTTTAATCAAACGAGAAAATAATTTGATTTTTTTTTGGAAAACAAGGTTTCAAGTTCAGGTTTGAATTTTCAAATCTTTACTCACATTTTTCTGATATACTTCCACGCACACAAACACACATATATATCATAATGAAAAAATTCACATACTATCATGTGAATTTTTACAAACACATAGATGTGTGCATGCACACACACACATAGATATATATATATATAGGTTTATAACCACTAAATACAAAAAGAAATTTAAAAACCATAAATTTTTATTCAAAACCGAATCTTATAACACCTTATAAATACTTGTAATTTCATATAATTTTATAAATTAAAATTAAAAACATGCTAGAAACATGACTTATACCAACTGTCTCAAACTGTTGGGAAAGGCATAAAAATAATTGGTATAAACTATAGCAACAGTTGCTCAAAATGTTAGATCGTTAGCTGTGGGGATAGACATATACCAATAGTTATAGTATAATTGTTGGTATATGGATATGGAATGTAGATTATAACAAATAATTCAGATAACCCTTGGTATGTATTTATACCAATAGTATTTAATAATTTCATATATATTCGAATGGTTTAAAGATAATTGGAATAACCGTTTACCAAAGGTTTACATAAAACTGTTGGTAAAGACTGATGATAGGGTCTATACCAATAGTTTACTAACCATTGGTATATAGTTTTACCAATGGTTTTATGTAAATAGTTGGTATAAATTTACTTTTCACACATATACCGACGGTTTACAATCGTTTGTATAGCCTTGCTACAATTGTAGCAGTAGTATAGCCTGCCTCCCCCTCTGCAATCCTCTAGGCACCTACAAATTGAGAATTCAATTCAGAACCCAATTACCCAATACAATATATAATTTAGAATTTAATTCTCAATTTAATACTTAGATAATGAATTATGTACTAAATTCTAAATTATGAATGAATAACACATACAAAATGAATTATGAATTACATATATAATTCTAAAATATGTATAGTGTATTCAATTCATAATTCATTACATACAGAATTTAATTATGTATAACACATATAGAATATAGAAAACAAAATTGAATTCAAGATATGGGGGTTTCTTAGGTGGTGGGGAATTTCTAGGGGGGTGAGGAATGTCCAATGGGGTGGAGGTGTCTAGGGGGTGGGGGTTTCCAGGGGTGGGGGAATCCAAGGGGGTGGGGGTGTCCAGGGGGTGGGGGTCTAAGGGGTGGGGTGGGGAGATGTCCAAGGGGGTGAGGGTCTAGGGGTGGGGTGGTGTCCAGGGGGGCTGCCCGGGGGGGGGGGTCTATCCAAGGGGTTTTGGTGTCTAGGGGGTGGGGGTTTCTAGGGGGTGTGGTGGTGTTTGGGGGGGGGGTTGTCCAAGGGGGTGGGGATGTCTAGGGGTGCTTGGCTGTCTAGGGGGTAGGGCTATCTAAGGGGATGGGGGAGGGGGTGGGGGTGCCCAGGGGAGGGGTGAATCAGTCCCACATATATTTAGTCACAAAAAATAATCATGTTATGTTTTATTTTTATATATATAAAGAAATAAAGATAACATATCCTACTTAATCACACACATATTTAGGAAAAACAAATCATTAAACACCAAATGTCAGTAATATCAATCGACAATGTAAGAGATCAATTTCTCCCTCATCACCATCACTATCATCACCGTCATCATAAACCTCATCCCCATCCTCATCATCATCGCCATAACCATAGCTTCCCTCTATAATTCCCTCCATCTCTCCCTCGTACTCTACCTCAGCCTCCTCCTTTCCCTCCTCCCCCACCTCAGACTCCTCCTTTCCCTCCTCCTCCACCTCCGCTTCCTCCCTACCCTCCTCATTTACCTTAGCCACATCATTTCCATCATCATCACTAGGAATTACATCATCTCAAACACCACTAGAACCACCACATTATGCACCATATATAGAACGCATCAATGAAATATATTCATCACAAGCTATGATGGCCTCTATTGGAAGTGTTGGACGTAAAACTTCCATCAGGTTTATAAATGTATTGTTTTCCCTAGTAGACTATTATGCCATCTCTATAGACATTTTTTCAGCCTTTTCTACCTATTATTTAACAATATGGAACTTGGTGAAACTACAACTCATACTTGAGGAGGTCCAATACCTCGACGAGACTATACTCTTCCAAGGTCGGTAGTGTACTATTCTATGATGAAAATCTCCCAACACCTGATGTAAGTGATCATTTGGCACAAAATTGTCAGGTTCCTGGGAATAAAGGGCCTCTGAAGAATCTTGTCACACATATAAAGAGATTATTAATTTAAAAAATATATATTTAAATTTTAAATCAACAAAGTAAAACTTAAAATCTGATGTTGAGTCTGTTCGTTAACCGCACTTCCATCTTTCTTCCTTCTACTTGAGAAAAACAGTTTTCCTCGAGGCACACATCCTTCAATATTCAATGTTTACCTCTAAAATGACATTGAATATAGGAAACCATAAATAAAAATAGGTTACCAATAATTAATTTCACAACAAAAATTATATGAAAACTTTATTAATCGAATAAATTATAGAGGAAATAAAAGAGAGTGCAAGTCGTAAAGAAAAATTATAAAAAACTCACATACCTGCTTGCTCTCATGATTAAACATCGTAGTAAGTCCCAATGTGTTGAAGTGTTTTTTATCATCAATGTTTTTCTATTAATTCTGGATGGTTCCTAAATAAAATTCAATAATAAAAAAGATAGTTTTAATGAAAAACATGAATTTTTTTATTTAAATACCAAAAATGTGATTAATACCTTAAACTGGATAGTTTTTTAATGAGTAATAATCTTATGATACTGTTATATTAGACAATAATCCATGATAGGTACTGCCTCTAACTCTGTGCCAACTCTAGAACACCATCTAATATAAAACATGTGCTTATAGGCTCTCCAAATCCCACCTAAATCCTTTAGATGTGATGTCCATGCACCCTCACCATTGTGGAAATTAAACTGAAGATGAAACCAAAATATTAATTCATATAAATAAATATATATATATTTAATTAAATAAAATAGATTTTTACCCATATCTCTACCCAAGCATTATCCTTGAATACATTTAAAAACTGTCTCCATGAGAGTGGTCTGTCATGAATGATGTTAGAGTATTTGGAAAGTGTCGCCATAAAATGATGACATTACTAATCTGTTTTTTCAATCGTTTGATAGTCTTAATTATAGTCCACCATCAACTACATGCGGCGATTACACAATTCACGCATGCGTGTATGCCCTCGCCCCCACCTTTTATCAGTAAATGTATCTGTTATAGAAGGAAAACAAATATTTTATCAATACATGTTATAATGAAAATAAATAATGGTACAAATTTTTTTATTGTTCTATTAATATACATTTGACAGTATAATAAATTGGCACTACTGGATTTATAGAAACTGAAGGAACACCATGTATAGATGGATTGGGTCCCAGAGTATGCTCTGTAGGGAAAGAATGTGGTGGATCATGAGTCAAAGAAAATGGAGTATATGAGTTTAGAAAGAAGAAAGTAGAAGTAAAAAACGATGTCACATATGGATGGCTGGATGTTGGATGGGGAGTGGGAATCATCATGGGATATGGTAAATATGGGTGAAGAGACACATATGTAAAGGGTGGTGAAAACGTGGGAGGCCTAAATGTCTCTTGTGTCCCTAATGACACAATGAGATCAGAATGTGGGATAAATGATATGTCAGTGGTAGAGGAAGGGTCTAATCGTGTATGCCAACTAGATCACCCAACTCCCATACCACCCCCTCCCCTTGTACCACTAGCCTGAGTACTAGAACAACTACTAGGCTGGTCATCAAATAATTGTCTCCTAAATGGAGGATCCTGAAAAAATGTTTAAAAAAATTAATTTCATGACATTATATATTATTTCAATATATATATTTGAAATAAAATACTCTCTACAAGCACTAGTGGTGGAATTCCCATCTCATCCATGCGATGATTGTTATCTATCATCTTTTTTCAATTGCCTCTCTTTAATTGGTTAAATTTCTTGAATTTGAAAACAAATATGGAATTAATTTGAAAATGATAACTCATGTGTAACCCAAAAAATAAAATATATGAGAGGGAATATGGGGATTCATGGATAATTTAACAATCAATTGTTTTATTTTATCTTGAATGGATATATAATGGACTCAATAAATCATGCAATATGTAATAATGAAATTTTATTTTGAGTAGGATGGATATTTACTAAGTGTCACTAGTCTATTAAAATCATGTAACATTGATTCTGAGGCTTTATTTCACTCAAAAACAAAGAGAGAGAGAAAATACTGAATTATGCCTCTATAAAATGAAGAAAGATATATAATATTAATGATTAAAACCTTGAGATAGTTAGAAATGATAATATAAACATATGAACAAGAATAAGATATCTACCATATTTATGAGGGGTAAATCAGTTGTTGAAATTTAGGAAAAAATTAATTTCTTTAGCCTAGGTATATGATGCAGGTTTCTATATAAGTTTTCTAGACATCATTTCATAAGTAGGGAAATCATTGATCATCCGCATAATCACAACATGAATCTGAAATATGTCTTTCAAACATGCATCTTATGTTATCACACCCATGTCCCAAATAAGTTTCAACTCGTTTTTTAAAAGTTTCATGTATACATTTATATCGTTGTCGGGATCAGAAGGTCCAACTATGAGTATACTCATGAAAGTGAATGATTTTTTCATACACAACCATGGGGGAAGGTTATAAATGTGTATAAAAACTATTCATGCACTTTTCAAAGTAAGAATATTCCCAAACAAAATAAAACTGTCACATGAAAGTCCCAGCCTAACATTACACACATCAGCTGCAAAATCAGGATATAGAGCATCAAATCTCTACCATGCAAATCCATCTGCAGGGGGAACCAACTCATCATTAGTCATTTTTCTCTCGGTATCATGCCGTCACATTTTTTATTGATATTTTGTTAGACATAAAAATATTCTGGTGTTTGGGGATTATTGGAATGTGACACATTAATTCTTGTGGAACCCAGGATGGTGTTCCATCATCTTTTGGATTCAAGATGGATGTTCCAAATTTTATACAATCATTTCATTCAATAGTTTCCTCCTATAATAAACTTTAATATTTCGAGAAATCGTGAATTTTTTTTCATTAAAATCCATGTTCTTCAACTAACATCCATTCCATATAGTGGTTTTAGGGAATATCAACATCATCTGGCAGTAATTACTTCAAGAAGGTAAGAATGTAATTGATGACAGTATTAAAAATCTCATAAATAGTTTTCCCATGAAACAACTGGATTAAAAATTCTAACTTTTTCATTTTATTGCATTGTCGATATAATGGGGTTGTGGATGCATCATTAAATTTTTTTCACCCTGAAAACATCATCATTTACATTAGATGCATCATATGTGCTCATATTGAAGTTATCTTCTGTTGGAATCCTTTATTTTTCATTATAATAAATAAATAGAAACCATTCATATAAGAAATTCTCCAATCCATTCCTCTAATTTGAATCATCAGTAGTTTGAGATTTCATTTTTTCCCCATTGGGATACCACACATAGTAGTTTTCTTGAAAACCATATTTGGTTATGTGGTAGCTGACCTCTTCACTGATCAAACAATGTCTTCCAACACAATTGTAACATTGGTAGTGTATGTGACCACTATCTGAATCATTCTGAAATGAAAAATCTAAAAAGCTCTGATTTTTTTTTTGAAAATTTGGTAAGATCCAGTTGCTTCATACATCCAACTTCTATCCATTATATAAAAAATTATAAGTCATTTCATCAAAATTAGTTCAATAAGATTTAATTTTAATCAAAAATGAATTTTAGTAAATGAGAATTTTTTCACGTTATATGAAACCATAACTGACACACAACTCTATATGAGAATTATAATATAAAAGGAAAAAAATACCATATTTATATCAAAATACTATAAATTAAAATAAATCCATGATATTGACATCAATTATAAATATAATACAATGAAATTTTTTCATATTGAGAGAACATATATAATATATGGGGGAATTTTGAGTCTTGTACATCTTGTTTCAAAGAAAATGAGAGATTTTGAATCCATGAGCCTTTGAATGAGAAGAATCCCATAATTCTCGAGTATTCAATGAACTAAGTAATAAATTGATCATGTGAGTTCTAGTGAGTGTTTTGAGACAAAAAAATGTTCAAGGAAGGTTTTGAATAACTTTGAAGAAAAATACATGAGTGTAAAATAACATGTACACTTTTGGAGGAGAATTATTCAAGAATTGAGTAAATTTTAGATTGAAGAAGTTTTATGTTTTAGTTGATTATTTTAGTGATATTAATAATATATATAGTGAATAAATGGGAAGTATAATATTAAAATAATAACTAAAATTTCCTTAGGGATTAAAACATGATGGTCATACATGTGGATCATGATTCAAGAAAGTTTAAATGGAACTAAGAGGAGTTTGATGTCATAATATGAAGATTCCACGGGGAAAAGAAGAATGATTCCCTGTACATGGAGATTTTGAGTGATGGGATTGAAATTTATTTTCCAAATAGGGTAATCTATCTGAATATTAGATATCCAAAATGGAAGGGGTTTCTAGTTGATGTAGTGAACTATTCCTAGGTTGATGCCTTATTATTAAAACAATGTGAAGATATAAAAATTTAGTTATGTGTGCCTAAATTGGAGGTGAAATGTGTTTTTGATTTTTTTTCATTTATCACATACAAGTAGACACAATGGACCTAATAGAACATTGTTCAAGATATTTTAAAGTGAATTATTTTCATCAAAGATTCAGATTGTGTAAAGAGAATTTTTTAAATATGTTATTAATGCTAAAAAATTAAAATAATTTTAAAAGTTAGGAGATTTCATATCACAAAATACACAAAGACATGGTATTCATTGTGTGGGGTCATTCAGGGGGTGGGGTTTCCAAGGGGTGGGGGCTGTCTAGGGGGTGGGGTTGTCCATCAGGGTGGGGGTGTCCAGGTGGTGGGGGTGTCCATGGGGTGGGGTGGTATCTGGGGGGGGGGGTGTCTAGGAGTAGGGTGGTGTCCATGGGAGGGGGTTCCATGGGGGTGAGGTGTCTATGGGGTGTCCAAGGGGGTGGGCCTGTCTAGGGGGTGGGGGTGTCGAAGGGGTGGGGTGTTGTCCAGGGGGGCAGTCCAGGGGGTGGGGGTATCCATAGAGGGTGGGATGTCTAGGGGTGGGGGTGTCTAGGGGGTTTTCCAATGTGGTGGGGGTGTTCCAAGGGTGGGGGTGTCCAGGGGGTGTGGGTATCCAGAGGGTGGGGCTGTCTCGAAGGGGGGGGATGTCCAGGGGTGGGGAGTCCAGGGGTGGGGGGCCTTCCAGGGATTGGGGGACTATCTAGGGGGTGGGGGTGTCCAATGGGGTGGGGGTGTCCGGGGGTGGGGTGGTGTATAGGGTGTTGTCTAGGGGTGGGGGTGTCTAGAGGGGGTGGGATGTCTAGGGTGGTGGTTTATAGAGGGTGGGGCAGTGTCCACAGGGCTTTCTAAGGGGTGGGGGTGTCCAGGGGGTGGGGGGTTGTCCAAGGGGTGGGATGTTCAGGGGTGGGGGTGTTCAGAGGGTGGGGGTGTCTGGGAGTGGGGGTGTCTGGGGAGGTGGTCATGTCCAGGGGTGGGGGTGTCCAGGTGTGGGAGTCTAGGGTGTGGGGGTGGGGGAGTTGTCTAGGGGGTGGGGTTGTCCAGGGTGTCGGGGCTGTCTCGAGGGGGTGGGGGAGGGGCTGTCCATGGGGGGTGATGGGTGGGAGATTCTAGGGGTGAGAGTTTCTAGGTGGATGTGGGTGTCCAATGGGGTGGGGGTTTCTAGGGGAGGTAAGGGCATCCAGGGGTTTGGGGTGTCCAAGGGGGTGGTGGTGTTCAGGGAGGTGGGGGGTTGTCCAATGGGGGTGTCCAGGTGGGTGAGGGGGTGTCCAAGGGGTGGGGTGGGGGTGTTTAGGGGATAAAATACCCATATAATACCTTGAAAATTACCTATACCCAATCCAACAAACATAAAAATTTCAATCCATCACCTAAACAACCACCAATTCATCCCCAATATCACTACCCTTCCCATTATTCCTTGTACAAAAACATTAAACAGAAAATCCAAATCCAGTTTTCAACTAAACTAAAGTCCATAGAAACTACCATATCACACCACTAAAAAAATGGAAAACCACCTACACCACTACCCCAACCATCTCTAATCCCTTCATGTGGACCATCCTTATATCTATTACCCACCTAGAGACAATATTACTAACCAAACCCTTTACCATATTTGAGTGGGGATACATCTCACTAGAACCTCCATTAGTTCATATGGTTCACTAACTCTACACAGAAGTAGGGGCTATTAAGACTTTAAACAAGGGGATTCACACAGTCATAGCACTTGAAGTGTAGAAAAAAATTGAATAACAAATCAAAGTGCACCTATTGGGTATACCATTCCACAGACTACACATACCTCTCATATAGGAAAAATCAAAACAGATTACAAAAAAATATATGAAGAACTTTAAAAATAAGGTAGCACTTACATATTTGAAGTGTATAACTAAAAATTTATCTTGATTGATTATTGATCTATCAGGTGGAAGAAGTTTCCCAGCCTAGGGTAAAGAGAGAGATTTAGTTTATAGCTGCAATCGCATAGACGGGGGAACTGAATCTGCTGTGTGTTTGGGGGAAAACACTCCCAATAGTTTTAAAATACCATTGGTAAATATATTCTTTACCAAAAGTTTTAAAAATAATCAGTATACATTAGAAAAAAGAAAATTTTCCCATTGGTTTACGCAAACTTTTGGAAAAGGTTTATTCTAAAAATAGTATACCATTAGTCTATTCAGAATTTTGGAAATATATGATGTAAAAACATTATATTAACAGTTTGTTAAAACTGTTGGCATAAAAGTGTTGGGAAAAAATCTATTTCCACTAGCCAAAATTATAAACCAAATAAGAGTTAAATTTGAATGAACAACAAAATGTTTTAAAATCACATGATCTAATTATAAGGTTAAATCAATAAATTCTCAAAAATATGGAATTCATGGTTTATCAAATGTATATTTCATCATGTTTCAAAATTTATGAAATACTTTTATATAAAATGAAAATAAAAAAAACATTGTTTTCATTTCAAAAAATCCACAACCATATGTAATATTATCCTTTCATACCAACGTGTTAGGACCAACAACGGCCTATATACCCTGAGAGGGGGGGGGGTGAATCAGAGTATGGATATTCTTTTTCAAAGATCTTCCTGACCCACTAGATCTTGAACTCTTTATTACAAGGGTCACTTCGTTTTCACTTGTGTGTTTATTATGATCACTTATTTTATTCTTTATCTGGTGATGATGATTTAAATGCAATGCAGGGAAGTAAGCAGGCGGACACATAGATTTTTACTTGGTTCACCCTCATTGGGCTACGTCCAAGGAGCATACGCCGACAAGTTTCTAGTCATAAAAAATTCAACTATTCTTCACTAGATGTGGATACAACGGTTCAGGATAGATCAATTCTATGCCCAGGATCACTGCCTTTACAATGTTTAGGGCCAGCTCACTGCTTTCCCAAGGTTGACTCCCTGTTTCTCTCTCTCTGGCTCACTGCCGGTGGAGAGGATCACCTTCTTCCTCTTCCTTTTCTCACTACTCCGGAAAGGATCCACTCACAGTTTATAGAGCTGTAGGTCTGTTTAGTTGCATGAATAAATGCACATTCCTCTATATGTAGATGCTCTATTAAATCCCAACTTTCACCCGTAGATGAATCTATCTTGCACTGAAGGTATCAGGCAATCTTCCAGCTTCAACGTGGCCCCAAAATAAAGTTGGGGAATCAACCTTACTTGGCGCGCAAGTCTACCTCAGTGCGAAAGTATCAGCGTGCAAGTCACAACTGGCGTGAAAGTCCTCCTCAAACACTTGCGAGACACAAGCTTCTCCAACTCCAAACTTTCGCGACTCAGTTCCCTTTAATCCCAAACCAACATTGGTGTGAAACTACCAACAATTGACCTTCTTCAAATCTGACGTGCACGTACCACTTGCACGACACACCACCACTTGCGCGACCACCACACCTACACGACGGAAGCTTTGATTTCTCAAAGTGTTGAACTCCGGTGAAGAATGAGGAGGGGTGGTTCAGTATTTATAGGAAAATTGACCACCCTGCGCGACGGCGCACAAGTCAATCCTCAGCCTGCAAGTCTCGGCGCGCAAGTCACTTCCCCTGCAAGTCACTTGCGTGACCCACTTCCAAACTTGCACAAACCTCTTTCCTTTTCCATAATTTTATCTTCAGATCTTGGAAATAAATAGGCGCACAAGTTCCCAATCTTCCAAGGCATCGGTGCGCAAGTATCTTTCACGGCGCGCAAGTCCCTTGTGCAACCTCACCAAAACTTGCGCGACCCTTATCCCTTTTCCATATTTTGACGATCTGATCTTGAAAAACATATGGCATGCAAGTTTCAAATACTTCAAGTACATGACGCTCAAGTCCATTTTCCAAAAACCACTTTTCTTCATTTGTCGATTTTCATGACCAAAAATTTGGCAAACACTGGAAAATGGTGCCACCTTGTATCTGTTCTTTTTATATCTCCTCCAGATCATCCATTCATTTGTAAAAGTTCTTGAATAAAACATTGATCGTTAACCACAGCTCTTGAACTCAACAAGCCACCAAGAAATCCCCTTTGTCAACAAATTTGTATGTCATGGTTTGGATTTTCAACAATTACAACACAGTTTTCCACTTTGTCAACAAACAAAATCACCTCAAAAATGCATCAATGATGCCTTGATGGATTTTTTTCCCAACACAAATAAATAGATTTAAAACAAAAAAAGTTAAGGTTATATAATTTAAAGTAAAAATTAAAGCGAAAACATACTTGTAAATAATTTATTTCCATAATTGAGGTCAAATCCACCTCAAAAGAGTCAATGGAACCTCACAATATGAAGAAGAATCCTATTTAAGAAAAAAAATTAAATTTAGCTAACTTGAATAAAGACCAAAACCAGACCTAAGTTTTGTCCTTTGGTGATGTGTTTTAAGTGGGAGAAGAATAAAAGAGAGTAATAATAATAATAATAAGGGAGAAACCTAAAAAAGACTGACCACACTTGAAATAAAAATAAGTAGGATCATAATATAAGGTGGAGGAAGGGAGGTGTGTGTGTGGGTCCTCCAGGCCTGGGCATTGTTTGTGAGAGGTAGAGGGGGAGGGACTCAATGTAGGTAAAAATATCTAGGTGAAAAGATGTAATTTTTAGTTTTTGTAAATTTTGGCCACCCTCATGGCATAGTCCACCTGGAGCAAAATATGGAGCCACTCCACCAATTCCATCTGAAATAGGAAGAGGTTCCCACTTTTCTATTATTAAAAGTGTGAATCACAGTATTACATAATGATATCAATGTAATGGGGACAATCATATTTTTTATAAAATAGTCTTACTGAGGACCCCACATCACGTGGGAGGCTGTGGTGTGACACCTATTTCTCCTAACTTCTCCCAATCCCCCAAAATGTGATTTTTAGCCCCCACCAACACCTAAAAATCATCAATATATCGGAAATAAAAAATTACCATTAATCAAATAAAATTTCACAATAAATATGGGTATGGATGTAACATCTTCTAAAATGATATGAAATGGTATTGATGTTCTGTATAGTTAAAATGACTTCAAATAGAGATTAACTAAATTGAAAATATATTTTTTGGTAGATTTTAATAGTTTTGAAACTAATATGGGTTTTTTAAAAACTCTATTTCAAAATATTTCAAAATGAAATTCATTTACATTATGGGTTTTTGGTGGATTATTTTTTCACAATTTAGTGTATTATTTGATTTCTATTTGGGCATAGTGAACTTTTTTATTTAAAGTGTTCCTTTTAAAATGTTCTAATGAGTATTGTAATGCTTTTCACATCTTTATTTACCCTAGTTTGATAGTTTTATTTTCCAGGAATTGAATATACTGACTCTAGATGGAGTGTTAATTTATGAGGTATATGAATTACTATTTTCCTTGATCCCAAAGGTGTTGGGAGTGATAAATTATAAATTTCCCCTCCCTTGTTAATTTCCATATAATTTTTATACCCGTAAATATTCATTGGCATTCTATAAGTATAAAGTGTTATTGTGAATATAATTATCACACCAAAACCTTTTTTACTTATTATATTATTTATTTATTAGTTTTTAATCATGTCCTTGGGTTTCAAGTTTAATTCCATTTGTTTTTAAAATCTTCTAGGTCATAATACTAGGAACATAGTTGTTGAACGTTTTTTGCCCACTATATGGAATACTCATGAAAAAAATTTAGTTTACTAAAATCTTAGATTTTCATAATTGGTGAATGTTTTTCCTAATTGAGTAGACAAACCATAAATATTCCAAAATTTATTTAGTGATTGGTTCACGGTTCGTGCATGGTTTTGTATACTATGTGGCCAAACCACATGACATTCCCAGGTTTGAAAAAGTTATAAATTTCATGAAAAATGGTATTTTCAAAATTGGATTATTTTTCCTCTTTTATTAATTGTGAGTAATCAAAAATGGGGTTATTTAAATTGTTTAAATTAATTAAATATCCTTTGTTTAATATTTTAAGTGTTTATTTTTGTTTAAGTGGGAAAATTATGTTTTGGAATGAATTGAATTTATAAGATGGTTAAATATTATATTATTTAATTAAAATAGAATATTAATGTTATTATTTTATTTCAATAATATCGTGAAATGAATTTTTGTAAGATTATGAATAAGGTGTGGGGACGAAACCTAATAGAGGTTTGTTTCATGACACCCCTAGAATTTCTTCATATTTTATAATGATTTAGATAAGTTAAATCGTTTTAGACTGATCTTGATGTTATTATCAAATATCAAAGGCTTAATATTAACTATAGTTCTCCATTGGATGTATGGTACTCTATAACCAATCTTGTTTAGTGGTTTTCTTTATAAAATTACAATTTATTACTGTTCATCCATGAGTGGAGTATGTGAATCTATTTGAGTTATTTTAATTTAAGGATTTAATTAGTGTAATACCTCCTAAAATTAAGATAACTTTCTTCAAGTGATTCTATCATTCATATAATCGAGATACATAAATTTTTAAATAACATAAAAAGTATAATAGTGAAAAAAAGAAAAACAAATACCAAAGTAATGTATTTTAAATTAAAAAATATTAGAAAAAACTACCTTCTCTCTATATAAAGGGTACAAAAACTAAGTCTCATCGTGTCCATAATAAATGATAAAAAATTATATATATATATATATATATATATATATATATTACCACTAGCTGTGTTTATAATGTTATTTTGTAATAATGAATAATGATATAATGGTTCAATATTTTCTAGTCAAAGATGATTGGATTATTAATTTGGTAGTTTTTAGATGTTGATTTTTGATGAAAAATATAATAAAATACCTTGATAAAATTTAATAATAAATTTTTTTTTATTTCAATGGAATTTATGTGAGTAAATAAAGCTGTGTTTTTTTATCATTTATGGATTAATTATTATTGTTGTTGTTATTGTTGTTGTGGTTATTTTTGTTTTTGTTGTTATTGTTGTTGGTACCATGAAGATTCAATTATGCATGTGATCATTATGGTATCAAAAACACATATAAATTCAGAAAATAATTAATTATTTTTATTATATTAATTAATTCTAATTTTTTTTATAAATTTTTCCTAAAAATGGATAGTATATAATTATAATTTTTATATAATGAAATTTAGGGTTTCCACCTCTCCCGATAATTCTTTCTCCATTCAATTAGAAGGAAAATATATTTTTAATACATATCAATAATTTTCTAATAAAAAATAATTAAAATGACAAGATAAAAGAAAATAATTACTAACCTATTATATGAAATAATTATTATATAACCCCTTAATTTATATTCTTACTCTCTCAAGGTTATGGGCTCATTTTTTCTTGAGAGAGAACTCACCTGTTCCCATGAGTAATAAAGGAATATAAGTAAGAATGTATGAAATAAAAATGAAAACAAGAAACAAAAAATATATGAAATAATAATGAATCTTGGATGATATTATATCAATTGTATGTTACTTAGGACTCATATTATTTTTTAATCAATTAACCATTTTACATTTTAGAGAAATATTAAATTATATTGAGAAGAAATAATTATATGTAATGCGATGAGTTAAAAAAGGATTTTTAAATTTATCCATATGGGTACTTATTGGTCTCGGAAATTCATGGGTCAAAAAATGGTGGGTTAGGATACATGTGATGTGTAATACGCCATTGAGGATAGTTCGTGGATTGTGGTATTATAATCAGCTACTAAATATGTAGGATAGTTTGTATATGTTATGTTTATAATCATTAGATAAGTTATGTACTATAGATAGGGTTATTGAACTGTAATTTATTGGGGTTGTTTCAAATATTTTTAAAATAATTTTTTTTAAAGTATCAAATAAAAAATAGTTATTTCTTCAATATGTTCATTTTATTATCTTGAACTATAAATGTTGAAAAATCCTTTTTTCATTTAAGAAACTCTATATATGATTAGTTTTCATTAATTCAATTGTATATTGATTAAAATAATATGATCATCAATATAATTTCTCAAATTGTAAATAAAAATAAAATAAACATCAAGCATATATTTATTATAATAATTTAAATATCTTAGTGTTATTTTTGGTGTAGAGGATAAAAATAATATTCTTAGTTCATCCACATCTTAGGTTCATAAAACATCTTTAAAATTCATGATTATACTCTATAATGAATTTTAGTATATCCAAATAGGATCAAATCATGATCATAATCATTCATGGACATATTTGGAAACCTCAATTAGACGAACCTCATAAAACTCCATCATCAACATAATATTATCTTTTTGAAAATAGTGAAGGTATCATTAGTAACACTTGTAAAATAAATAAGTAAAAATAAATAAATATATAGAAAAATTATAAATCTTTTTTATTTTAATGTTCATCATTAGAGACAAAAGTGGAACTATATTACACAATAGGTTGATGTTATTAAAGAATCTATATTTATTAATGATAACATATTATAAAATATTATAAAAAATCACTTTTAATATATTGGAGTTAATTTATTCTTACAGAACATGATTTTAATTATGATATTTATTCATATAATTTTTATCAAAGAATTTACATGTGTTTTTAATTTTCTTTCCCACATATATATATGAAATTATAATCATCACCATTCTCCCTCAAAACATATTCATATCTTTATTCTTAAACTAATATTTTCCATCCCATGGATTATTGGAATAATTTATAAATATTCTTATTCTAGTTATATAAATTCCTATCATTTATGATGTTTCATTAATAAAAAACAATCATGACATGAGATCTCTAGTCTCCTATTTTTTATATTTTTCTTATCTTGTAATAATTAATCTTTCATAAAATTATGAAGAAAAATGAAAAAACATATAACAGCTAAACATCGTAAAGAGTCAATTACATGTCCATTAATTTTCCTATTTTATTTTTAATGTGAATATAAAACTTTGTTAATTAATTTTTAATTTTTATTTATGTTATTTTTCTCCCCTCTTTCATAAAATTTTCTAATAATTTAAATGATCTGAGAAATGATTCACTCACCCAAACCATATCCCCTAATAATTTTTTTAAAAAAAAATTAAATATCAGTAAATAATTGAGTTATAAATATCTAAAACCATAACGAAATTTAAATAGAGGAAAAACATGCATTCCATCATATATACATCAATTAAAATTTTTGTATCTAATTAAAGTTCAGATCTAGTTCAATCCACTCAAATATGTTTACATAAATCAATAATCAGCCAACCAGTATAATAAATTCTAGTTGAGGAATATTAAATTAGTTATTACCTTTCATATAAAATCTAAATAAGCCCTTTATTTTATGTAAGTATAAAAACCCCATCTTCAATCCACATATGTAATTTCTTAGGACACATTTTGAATGTTTTAAACAAAAATGAAAATTTGTTCTCAAAAAAAATCCATAGGTTTTTAATTGCATAAGATTTTACAACCATTAAATTCCTTTTCTTAAATATCATTGAATTCAAATTTGTTTTTAAGAAAAACCCCCTTGGATATTCCCTATATGAACCACTTGTTACAATTAGATTCAAAAAATATTTCCAACTGCAATCCATTTGTAGATCAAGTCTAGCATCAAAACACCATTGAGTTTGGACCTAAGAAATAATTAAAATCTTCCTAAAATTGTTTTCTTTACAATAAGTTCTAATTAGTTGTTAATTTTCATCCCATCCTTAACAAATTAAAACCAATTTTAGAGAACTATAATTAATATTAATTAGAAGATTCTCATAAAGAGTTTCTATAGGGTCAGTGTGGTCAATCCCCAATTATTTTAGATCCTCTATCCATATAACAAAAGATACACTTATTATCATATGATTGATCTTAATATAACTACATATATAACCTACCACTTTGAAATCTTCAATATAAAGATAAGTAACAACCATTATAGAATCAGCTAAGAGGAAATTTTTCAATTATTAAAATCTTCAATATCATCTCCACATGTGAGCCTCACATTAGTGAACAAAATGACATTCCAAATTAAGGTCAAGGTAGTCAATGTTGGGATCTTGTTCAAATACCAGTTCAATTTTATAAAGTAACGTATCACTAATTTATATGTATCCATGAGCAGTTTTCTCTCCCTTTTGATAACTTTGGAAGGTTAGAGTCTGGTTTTCGTTAACCCAAGGATAAATATCTTCTTTGAGGCCCTTCTTTAAAATCCAAGAATGATTTTTAATCTTGTGAGTAACATCCATATTTTATTCATCAAAGATTGATGCGGGATCTTTGAAAATAATCTTCTTATGGAAGAGGCTCCTGTTTAGCATCGACATATCTCTCTAAGGATATAGTGACAATAGTTCAATATATTTTATAATATTATTCACTCTTCATTATCTTCTTACAATGAGGGGTAATAAAACCATATGGATCTACAATTACTTTACTTACTTTTTTAGCGCTCAATTGGAAAAAATATATTTCATATTGAAATTATTTTCCATGTATATATTTAATGGTTTTGGGTATTCACCAAGGTCCCCATAATAACCATGACCTACATATTAATATAACATTTAAATTGATTCGAATGAAAAAAATGAATATTAGAGAAAATGAATTTATTAGTTTTGTTAGTTTTAATGTTTATATTTTCCAAATTTCTTTCTCATTATATGAATTTTATTGTTTTCCAATTCATAACATAAGAAATAATTTATGATTGTTACCCCATAATAATTACCTATCATTTCAATTATAAATTGATAATTAATCTATAAAATTTTCTATTGTTTTTTTAGGGTTCCCAAAATTCAATAAGAATGGTTTAATCATAAAATTAGTTATATATAATTTCATCTAATATTATTTTTTAAAATTTTATTTTTGACTATATTTATGTATCCAATGATATTAAATTTATGAGGAACACTTTTATAGCATATTCTACATATTACTTACCATATCACATGTTTTTTAAAATTTTAGTTTTCTATAAAATGATAATAATTCTTTGAATACATGAATGATCATTGAAAGTATATTTTTTAATATCAATATTCAATTAATCTTTCTCACAAATAAAGATATAATTTTCACTCCTTTTGTAACAATAAGTTTCATCTTTAATGAAAAAATTTATTTCATGTATCTTCATGTTATGTTTCACCTATATTCACATCACTTATCCTTATATGATATATTTTTATTATCCCCATGTTTCCTATCCTTTCCCACTTTAATGGTGATAGTATTCATTGGACCACATTTTTTACTAAGAAAAATTTTCTTTTCTATTTTCATTAATTCATTATATGATCTTCAATTTAGATAAAAAGTTTCTTGTATATAGAGTGTCTACCTATTATAAGTGGTTTATTATTGAAGTGTTACCTATGTAACCATGGTAAGATGTCCACTAATATATAAAAATTTCTTAAAATTTAATCAATCATATTATGTAGTTTTAGAGTATTTACATGGAGATCTATATTCACAATGAAGTATGGTGTTATGATGAGGATGTGAATTAAAAGTAAATATGATGTGTATATGGTTATATATAGATCTTTTTGAATAAGTATAGAGTGGTTTTAGTATCATTAGTATGAGTACCTTAACTTGGTGAAAGTTTTGAGTTTTTATATAATGATCCATATAGTATGATATTATTCTTGATTATTTGATTAATCTAATTTTTGATGATTGTTAGAGTGATATTTTGATGATTAGTTATGATAAAATCCCAATTTTAGATGATAAGATATTATATCATGAACCAAAGTTGATAACCTTGTTAATTGATACTTGAGTTAGTACTAACATATCTCCAAGGTTAATCCCAATCCCAAAGGTCGGTGACTAACACCTTTAATCATGTCAAAAGTAAAATAACAATTTTATTTTCACTAGAACAAACCATCAATAAAAAATTGTGGAAAATTAAAACATTACATATTCAATATTCCAAACACTCATCAAGAAAAAAAATACCATAAGTATTTAGATATTAAAACCCAAAGTAAAACACCACTAGAAAATGTAACAACATCCATCGGGACTAAATTATGTGTTTCTGTACAATTAGTGGATCCCAACTCCACTGATTACTGTCATCACACAAGGATCCATGCATCAAGTAAACCCTATACATCAAGGGGAACATTATCTTTTCTTGTATCTAGCATAACATTACCTACAAATTTCTAATGGAAAAGGTAGGTTGTGACAAACAATATCCTATAAGGATCTCATCAAGGGTTGCATAAGCAAGTTCAATACAAATAAACAAATTTATATATCGATTTTAAAAACTAAAATGAATTAAAATTCAATTCAAATTTTTAGTCAAATAATACTTTCATAAGAAAAAAAACAGAAGGTATGACAAAATAGTCTTGAATGAACATTTTCTATAAAATGTAATGGTATGGGTAAAACATTTACATAATAATTTTAATGTAATAATCAAGTCAAAACCATGAAATATGTTAATAATCCCTAATATTAGATATTTTTTCTTTAATAACCTCTCAAAAGTAATTCAGTCATCATGGCTCAATGTCTGTGTGCACGTCCCTAGGGATCAAGAAATCAGGATAATAAATCAACACCCAATTGGGGAAATCATATCAAATTTTTTAGTTACATTTTTAATCATCAATAAATTTCTAGGGGTCATATTTCTATCATAGTGGTGTCAATCATCGAATAACTACCCAATATCACATGTACTTTCAATCAATCAATCGTGGTAAAATAATTCAATTTAATGAAATTCATCAATCATAGTTCAAATGCTTGATTTCAAGTTTCAAAATTCCATTTAAATTTCAAAACAAAATTTGTCTTATTTATCAAGTTCATGACTTTTAAAATCATCTTTCATTTAAATTTTTTTTTCAATGTTTAATCATCAAATCATTTCATCCAAAAATTTATCATTTCAAGCCTTTTTTAAATATAACCAATTTATCAAAAATATATTAAAAAGCTCAATATTTCTCAAATACATGATTTTTTTAATTAATCACCAATCATCAAAATTCATTGTTTAGAAAGAAATTGAAAACAAATTTTAATTTAAGTGAGTAATCAAGGTTTCAATTGTTAGGGAAATGCTTATAAAAACATTTAACTTTAATCACAAGAACAAAAAACAAATCATCCTAATTGGGAATTTACCATAGAGAGTTTAAGGAAGGAATACCCAAGATGAATCCCTATATTTTAAATCCTTAAAATGAAATATCCAATCTATCAAAAACATGAGGACTCATAACCCTAAAAGGATGAAAGAAGATAAAAATATGAATTCCAAATCAAGGAGAATCCACTAATTGGAATGAGATAAAACACTTACACTAGACCATAAATCTAAGAAAAAGAGAGGTTAGAGGAGCCATTTCACCAATTGAGAGCCTCCAAAAATTGAGTAATTGAGTTATGGTGGATTAGGAGTGAATTTGGATTTATAATGGGGGTTTGGGATTTTAATTTTTTTAATAAAATGGGGGGAAGGGTTTTAAAACTCATTCACATGGTTTATTGGGTTATGCTACATGGTTAGTTTTAAAATTGTTTCAAAACATGTACCCTCACTGGGATTCTATTAAAGATTCATAGTTCAGACACATAGTTAGACTAGTCATGTGCTAATCATGTTTTATGTCCAAAGCCACTAGACAAGGGTGCCTAGTTTGGCCATACGTTTTGATAAACTATGTGAAAATAATGAATTCCCCGCTATCCAAGGCATAAATGTTTGGAGGGGATGCCATATGGTTTGGACTAAACATACATAATCCATGTATAGCAATCTAGAACCAACAATTGGTTTCATAATTTTTTTGAACAAACTGTAAAAAAATTCCTAACCATGCCCCAACCATGCAAAAACCCAAAACATCCAAAAAAAATCAAGTCCCCAAAAATAACCCAAGATAAGATAGAAAAAAATGATGATAAAAAAATGGTAAAAAACAACCAAAAAGTGGGTAATAAGATATTACAACCTCCCCATAAAAACACTTTGCTTCTCCATAAATCTTATCAAGAAGACTTTTTTATCAAAGATATAAGGCCACTTCTCCCTCATAGTGCCTCATACACCCATGTCTTATGTAAGTCAGAACCATTATCCCATATCACATAAATCAAGTGTATGGATTTTCCATGAATAACCTTAAACAAGGAATCAATGATTCATTTTGGATGCCCCGTCATGGAAAAATCAAGATCCACATCATAGTCCTCCTAGATCAAGGTATGAGATGGGTCAGATATATAAAACTTAATATGGGTTATGTGAAACATGTTAGGAATTTATTTCAACTAAGGTTGATAATTTAAATTCGTATACACCATTATAGTATTTTCAACAACTTCAAATGGAACAATGTATCTATATTCGGTATTTCCTTATTTTTTAAGCCTTCAATGACCGAACCAAGGTGAAACTCTCAAAGAAACATGGTCAGTAACTGAAAAAACTAAAGGGTAACAAAAAATATCACCATATGTTTTAAAATGTATATGTTCAGTCATCATTCTATGAGGAATTAATTGAATATTTTTTATAATCTCTTGGACTAAACTAGGTTGAAACAATAAATTTTCACCAATCTATATCCAGTAAAATAGATATTTACATGAGTGACCACACAATTCCATAAAGGATTCCATCCTGATGGATGACTACTTACTATTTTATAGAAAAACTCATCCAATCCTAGGTGGTTATCCCAACCTCCACCAAAATCATGAACCCAAGTCGGAAACATATATTTTTGAATTTTTAGAGATTTTTATGTCTGGCCATCTGTCTTTCGATGATATATCATGATCATACAAACCTAAGATCCCATTTTCTGTTTGATATCTCTCCAAAAATAAAAAAGTGAAGTTTTGATCTATATCATAAAATATAAGAGTAATGACCCAAACTCAAATAACCTGTATCTAGTGTCTTCTTAACTACATTGGCATAAGATGCAAGAGATCGCATCCAGAATGACCAAATAGTTTATTAGCCTTGGTAAACTAGATACATATGTGATTCCCATATTACATTTGAATACATGAATTATAAAATAATTTTTTCATTAAAATCATTATCCACTTTAGTGTATCCTTTCATATTAGTAATTATACTCTTCTTGATTAATGGTAAAGGGAGAAAATAAGGGAGAGTTCAAAAACTCAATAAGAGTTATGTAAATTGGTAGCTATCATAAAAAAATAAAATATAATAAAAATAGAATAATAAATATGTTATTTTAAATATATAAACATACATTTTATTTAACCAATAACTTAACTATATGGATTAGATAAGAAATAATCAATATGGAAAAGTGAATATCTAAAAACGCATTCCATTTAATCAATATATTGAGAATGAATTGAATCTAGATATAATATAAATTTGAAAATCTCATGGATAATAATAAATTAATTCAAAATGAAGGAAATTATTAATTATTTGACATCAAGATATTATGAATCATGATACCTTTACAATCAAGACCTTTCACAAGATAGTTTAAAACTGATTGTTAGGTATACAAAAAAATTCCATTTAACTATGTTTATACAACTATTTCATCCCATTAGACTACTGATGCATTAAGGGGATCTCTACAACTTATCCCTACTCATATCTTCATGTCCAATGAATTCCTTATATATTTACTGATATATTTAATTCAAGAACAATATGACTTATCAAAAAATTTCTGTGTCGAGTAAGGAATACGATTAAGTAATAAATTTACTAGTCAAATGTATATAATATAACGTAAAATACCATGTGTAGAAATTATATGTGATTTATGTAATAAGTATATACAAGATAAATAATATGGACATTTAGATAACATGTAATGCCCAATGATAATAATGAAGTAAATATTTCACGGGAAATTTAATTATTACAAAAATTAATCAAGAAATAGAATTTCATTACCTTTTATGGTAAAAATTATTGTAAAAAATAATAGAAATATTAAGGATGTCATTAATGAAACATATACCCAATAGATTGTATGTACAATAAAGGGTTGATGTCATTGATGAATATAAATACCTAAAAATGTGATAAAAATTTATTTAGGAAAATAATCTTTTACCTTTTAAAAAAGATTAATTTTTTTTAGAAATAATTTTTTTAAAATATAATTTTAAACTAATAAATAAATATTTAAAACATTGAGGGGTCATAATGGAAGATAATTCTATACATATTTTAGACATTAATGTATTGTTTTCTTTCCCAGATTTGGAAAAATCCAAATAGATCATGTTTGGAAAACGATAAGAAGATTCCTTTAAAAATACTTTTTAAAAAATTAAAAAATGGGTAAAACATTCTTTAATAAATAATTTTAATATTTTTAAAACAATTCTGAAAACATTTTTAGAAATAATAGTTTCAAAAGGAAAAATATTGTAAACCAAAGAGAGAAATAAAGTCATATTTTATTAAAAACATTTTATCAATCATTTTAATTACCAAATAGAGGAATATGGAAATATTACTAGACAAAATTCATGAATAACCATAGGGGAATAAATTTAAAGGGTTTTATTAGAAAATTATAAAATTATATCCTTTAATCAAAGTTCAAGTATAAACAATCCTCATTAAAATGAGACAGAAACATAAATCTCTTAGCCCTTTGGTAACTTTTGAATCATAAGTCATTTAGAGGTAATGAAATAAAATGAAACATTAAATATCAACAATACAATGAAATTTTTTATATAATATATCAAAATTTTATTGGATACACCTCATGAAATAAAATTGGTGTATAACAAGACATATGTCCCAAAAAAGATAATTTGCGGTGAGAAACCCATACAATGATCATAACATTGAAGTGAAAACTAATCAATGAATCAATAATGTGTATCAAATTTGATTAAAAACAATATTATTGTAAATACAACATAATATATTTAAAATTAATTACATATATATCTATTATTATTGAAGATAATGAAGAAGTAATATAACCCAATGAAAAGAAATTGAGTTTTGAAATTCCTTACAACTTGGAAATTTTCTATTCAAATATCATTGGATGAAATAATTCATATTAAAACATAAAATACATATAATTATGATGTATTAATGATATTATATATAAAATGGATATTATATACACCCTATAAATGAAATTATGTGCATAAAATTACAATATATCTCAATAAAGGGAAATTGACCCGAAGTCCCTTACCTCAAACTTCCTTTTCATTGAATGTAATTTAAACTCACTTATAATGTTGTTAGTCATGTTATTATTTTATACCATAAAAATATTTATATTCATAATATCATATATGATCTTATTATAACATTTCACCTTCCATTTTTTAATAATATTTCATTATATTCATTGTTTTGGGTATAAATTGTTGTGTTTTCTCATTCATGTTTTGTCATGAAAATTAAATATATTGTGTATAAGATATATATTTATCATATAAAGAATTTTTTAAATGGTATAAATGTCATATTAACTCATTATATACATTTTTATAATCATTCTTTAAGGTTTTAAAAGGTAAATTTACCGCATCACTACTTAGAGATGGTAACTCGTACGTACGCACGAGCGACGATATCATTCCACTATTGAGTGAAATATAAGGAAGTGGGTGATATATTAATTTTATATAACCACTAAAATTTCATATATATAACATATATTTATTAAATTCAAACTTATTACTTTTCATGTAAAGGATTGGTGAAAAACAAATTGCATCTCTTCTCGTGGTGGAAGTTTGTTGTACACACGACAAACATTATAAAATGATAAAAGGAATTGGAAGTAAAAGAGGAATATGTAATATTATAATATAATAAGTATATTAGTGTCATTAATATTATACTTATACATTAAGATAATAATTATATATGACCATGATAGGGTTTTATGGAAAATGAGGTATATCAGTTCGTGAGGTGGTAGTTCGTCATACACATGATTGACGGTTTCGCATTCCATTTCATGGAAGAAGAGATCGGTATAGGTTATTAAATTACCATAATAACATATCATCATATGGAAGATAATTTTTTTATTATAATACCATGATATAATAATATTATATGTAGGTGTAACAAGAAAAAAAAATAAAAACAAATATTTAATAATGTTACCTCTTTTTCGAATGACCTCTTTAGGTTTGAACCAAAAGACTTCGTAGGCTATATTTTTTATAAAAATGTCTCTATAATGTTTTGAGTGGATTAAGTATGTTACCTTTTCATTTATATTCTAAAACAAATGACTTTTGAAGTTTAAATTGTGGAGGATAGGGTGTTTCCTTTTATAAGTAGGGGAGAACACACGTTGAATTTTTGAAAAGAATCAATTACACTCACATTTTTAAAATTTCAAAAACCTAAAAATGGTTCATTATAATAAAATTAGTGGTTTAATGTCAAAATATAGCCATATAATAAGGTTTGGAACCATTTAATGTCATTTTTAACCATTATCTTCTTAGTTTAACCCACCGGTAAATTATTTTTTAACTTAATCAATGTAATTAATTTTTACTTATTTTACTATACAAAATGGTAAAAAATTAATTTATCCATATTATATAACATAAATTATGATTATTACAAATATGGAATAAATTTTTTGAAATTATATTATATAATTGGAAGAATCAAATTTAAAATTAGAGTCATAGATGTGACAAAAAAGTGGGTATATAAAGGAAAAAATCTCATAAGTATATATGGTTTTAATATAAAAATAAATATTAAATTTTTATATTATTTAACTAATTTTCACATTTAACCTAGTTTAAAAAATAATTTAACCTGGTAAATTATTTAAATAAAAATGCAGTTTTCAATAAAGATTATTATTTTCCACTATTCATAAAAAATTAATACTTTTCAAAAAATCCCAAAACAAATCACCTAATACAATTTTTATAAGAATATTTAATAAAATAAAGTTCTTTTTGTAAAATAAATTTTCTTAATGTGGTAAAAATAAATTTCAAAATATCTTCTCAAACCTTGACTAAACCGCCTTTATACAAAATACCAATTTTCAGAAAGCATTTATTTCTCTTTTAAATGATTTATATTTTTTTATAATAAATAAATAATAAATTAGAAAAATTAAACAATATTTTTTTCTTATTTTAGATAGTATTATTCATACCCACCAATTTAATGGTTATGTTATAAAGATATACTATATTACAGTTCATTTAGACTCGGGGTTGCGTGTTCCCCGAGCTATTGAAGAGAGCAATTTTATTTAAAACTAAATATATCATAATTTGTTGGGGTTTTAAATTATATTATAATATTGGTGTCTCATTTAATATATCTTATAAAACACTATTTTTCCCTTTTAAAATATCTAGGTGTTACATTATTCCACCTTTAATGAATTTTATTCTCACAATTTTAACTCGCACTAATAAATAAAGGGGTGGAAATTTGAAAATTATTTTTTTTGTAAAACCACATTATAAAGTGGTTAATAAAAATGTAATTTTATAAGATATAAATTTAAATTTTATGGTCTTATGTAATAACACATAATTAGGTTTTTATTTAGGAGAAGATATATAGAAATTGAAGATATGGACATAGGAGAAAAGAGTAAATAATTATAGAGACCGATAGAGGTCATTGATCACAAGAAAGTGAATGATCAATATAAAGTTAAGGAAATAAAAAAATGTAATGATTTATAATTACATTATATTTATCATATATTAATTTTATAGGATAATATTTTTTTAGGATTGTTTTCCTAAAGTTGAGGAATTTTTTTAATCTCTATGAATTTAAGGAAATATATGTTCTGGTTAGGTTTCTATTTTATATGAAAAATTTGTTTATTTGGTTGTGATTTAATCAATTTCTAATTCATATATTTCTCCAATAAATGAATATCCAAAATTAATATTTATGCCTGAATCACTAAAATTAACCATTACGATATTATAAGATCTATAAAAAGGGTGAAAAGACCTTCAATATTTCTCTAAATATTTTCCAAAACAAATATGGTTAGAAAAAGTTATCTAATACAATAATTTAATATCTAAACCTCAATAATAACACAATAGGTTCAATATTAATATTTATCCATAAAATATTTTAAGTAAAAATAATAATATATTAACCCGAACATCTTTTAATACAATATTATTCTCAATAGCCTTTTCTCCCATTGGTTATGGGATCAAGCCCCACAGCCTCACTGGGAGTGATGGTTTGACTCTGAGAATATAGATTGTCCACTTTCTAAAACAATACACTTATAATTCCTATAAAATATCCAAAGTGTAATAACCTATAAACTCATCAACATCAAAGATAATATAAACCCTAAAGGTTACCAATGAATTTAAACTTATACCCACAAAAGTAATGGAATTCTTCCTTAAATAATTTTTTATAAAAAAATATACTAATAGAATGGGTTTTATATTCATAAATTTCTCCCAAAATTTCATTAATCATGATATAATCCCATCACATAAAACCTAAAAAGGTGTTTTTAGGAGTTTTAACTTATTATCAATCTTAAACTCATAAATCAATGATGGTATTCGTAACTCTTAAGTTATTGAAGACATATATGCTTCTAAAATTTCACACAATCCGTATATATTTCATTATTCTTATAAAAGAAATACCATTAGTAAAAATATTTCTATAATTCAATTCATGAATCCTAATAAATTAATACTTAAACTATTTTATTTCAATATATGTCCTTTTTTTATTATTGTGGTTACAATTTTTAATAGTTCATTGACTCAGATAATTACTAGGTTCCCCACATTTAAAACAATGAACTATAAATTGATCCCTATGGTGATATTTAATTCCATTCATCATACTCTTATTTTTTACTCCAAAATTCATTTCATTATACCATTATTTTCTACACATTAAACATTTTACTATTCATTTTAGTCACTTTCAGTAGTGTCTCCATCCACATTTTTAACATGAAACAAATCAAGCCTTATTTCCTCTATGACCGATACCAACCGATCTCTTAGAGATATTCATCCTTATATTCTTTGGGGAGTTAGAGAGTTGGTTAAGTTATAGGTTATTAATTATATTTCATGATATCTTTTACTCATACCATCATCTCATTTGGTTTCACATAGTCACCACATTTTCATTCATATTCAATGTTTACATTATTCCTTTGAGTTTATTCCACTAACTAAAACAGAAAATTATAGTGTGATTAACAATAATCATAGTGGTAAAACTATATAATAATTTATAGGATGCCTTAATAATGACACGTTATTTTCAAAATAATACACCTTATGTTTAACTTAGATTATTCATTATCATCATCTATTTAAATCCATCTTAATGTTTTGTAAATAAAATATTATGTATCCAAAGAATATCCATATGGAATGTCAAACTAGGTGGGAAATAAGGCACATTTTCATGCACTAGGTAATGCATGAGTCAATCCTAACCTGAATTTTTCAGAGTTACTACCTCTAGGTACATTGGTACCAGAACCACTTCTACTTATAGTATCCACACAGGGATGTATTTATAAGAAAAATAACATAATATCAACCTTAATATAACATTAGGATGTTCTTCTATAATTATCCACAAATATTCTTATAGGTTTATATT
The DNA here is from genome assembly GCA_963277665.1 of Viscum album. Classification (NCBI taxonomy): domain Eukaryota; kingdom Viridiplantae; phylum Streptophyta; class Magnoliopsida; order Santalales; family Viscaceae; genus Viscum; species Viscum album. The sequence goes on from OY728142.1 coordinate 377,034,195, forward strand.
CCATAATCTATGTTTTCCTTAATCTAGTTCCCAAGGATTCTACTAAACATAATCTAATATCAACTATAACGACATCAACCCATTAACCTGAAGTTAGTGTCCACATTACGACATTGGAATAAGATATAAGTGATTTTATACCAAAGAACCAAATTGATTAGTATTCTTAGTAAACTAGATAAATATGTGATTCCCATATTATATTCAAATAAAAAATAATAACATAATTTATTATCATTAATATCACTATTACATCTAGAATATCTGTACATATCATTAATATTAATATTCCTAGATTACTAGGAATGGAAACAAAATAAGGGTGAGCTAAAATTCTCAGTAAGAGTTACATAAAGTGGAAGTTATCATGAATAAATAAATTATAATGAATAAGGATTAATCAATATGAAAAGGTAAATATAATAACAAAAATTATATATAATTAATAACTCGTCTATCATTATTTGATAAGGAATAATCAATACATCATGGTAGATAATTGAAAATACATTCCATTTAAAGAGTAAAATGGGAATGAAATGCCTCTATATATAATATCACTATAAAAATATCATGGATAATAATGAATATTTCTTTAATAAAGGAAATTATTAATTTCTGGATGTCATGATATCAGGTATCATGATTCCTACACTATCAAGTCCTTTCACAAGACAGTTTAAAACTTATGGGTTATTATACACCAGAAACCCATTTAACCAAGGAAATTCAACTAATTCATCTCATGAGACTACTGATTAATTGAGGGTTTATCTATATTAATTCACCACCCATATCATCATATCCAACACATACCTTATATATTGAATAGTCAATTTAATTAATTAAAAATATGCTTTATCAAAAAATTTCCAAATAGTGTATGGAATACAGATTAACAATAATTATGCTAGTCAATTATATAACATTAAAAATAAAATATTTAATATGTAAATGTTATAAATTTTAAGTAATAATTACATCCATGATAGATAATATATATATATATATGGTAAATGTAATGCACAGTGACAATAAGAATGTAAATATTTAAATGAAAAGTTAATCATAAAAAAAACATAATTGAGGAAGAGAACGTCAATACTTTCCTTGGTAAAACTGATCATAAATTATCTAGAGAAATAATAACGATGGTATTAATGTATCCTACACTTAGTGGATCATAATTACTATCAGTTTTTGATGTCGTTGATGAATAGAAATAGCATAAAATGTCATTAAAAATTATATAAATCATTCATTAAAATAATTATTGTTCATGATAGTGGGAAAATCTAAACATGTTATACATGTTAAAACAAATATTCCTTTCACATTAAATCCAAACATGTCTTTTTTTGGAAAATGTCACCAATATTCCTTTAAAAAAATAAACTTGAAAAACCATAAAATTTTATTTAATAAAAAAAATTTATATATTTAAAAATATTTTTTAAAACATTATTATAAAACAATGTTTTTAAATAAAATGAGTTTTCAACCGAATAGAGAAATGAAATTGGTTGTTTTTAAAAACATTTTCTCAATAATTTTATGTACCAAAGAGAGGAATATAGAAAATTTAATAGAAATAATCATAAATATAAATATTATAATAAAATTAATGTTTTTTATTATATAATTATTAAATAATTACCTTTAATGGAAATTTAGGTATAAAAAATCCCGATTAAAATGAGATTGAACCATAATTCTCTTACCCTTTGGTAACTTTTGAATCATAAAACCCTTGAAAGTAGTATCATAAAATGAAACGTTAATCACCATTATTATAAATATATTTATGATATTACATATAAATTGGGAAGTAGATGCACCTCATAAATGAAAATAGGTGTATAACACAACATATTTCCCAATGAAGATAATTTCATATTTGTAACCCTTATAATGATCCCAACTTTAAAGTGAAAATAAATAAATAAATCAGTTATGTGTATTAAATTTAAATCCACATTAAAAAATTGGAAATAAAACATAAGATATTTGAAATTTATTACACACATAATGAATGAATATCAATGATAACAAAGAAGTCATATAACCCAATAAAAAATGAGTTGTGAAATTCCTTACCACAAGGTAATTTTCATTTAAAATCCCCTTGAGTGAAATAAAAAAAGTAAACTTAAAATAAGATGAATTGTGAAGGATTAAAGATATTATATGTAAAATTTATAGTATATAAACCCTATATAAAAATTTGGTCCATAACATTACAATATTCCTTAATAAAGGGAAATTTATACAAAGTCCCTTACCTCACGCTTCCTTTTGTTTCATCATAATTTAATATATCTTTATAATTTTTTTGATAATGATATTAATTTATAAAATAACTATATTAAAAATTAAAATATCATATGTGATCCTATTATAATTTTTTACCCTCTGTTTTTTAATAATATTTAATTATTTTCAATATTTCGGGTGTTAATTATCTTATTTTATCATGCATTTTGTGTCATTAATGTTATTAATATTATGTATATGATATATATCAATTACCTAAATAATTTAATTAATGTTATAAATATCATGTTTAATCATTAAATATATTTTTATAATTATTGTTTAAGGTTGTACATGAAAAATGATTCGCATCGCTTCATAGAGATAGTGGGTCATATGTAGGCATGAGCGATGATAACATTTCATTATTGTGTGAAATGTTATAAAACTGGGTCATATATTAATATTAAATATTAAATAAAATTTCATATATATCACATATATTTATTAAATTTTTCCTTATTATTATCTATGTAAAGTGTAAGTGAAAAATGAATCATAGCGCTTCGTGAGGTTGTTGTCCGTCGTACACACAAGCGACATTATCATTTTTTAAATGGTTGGAAAAGTAAGAAGTTATATGTGATTTCTTAATTAAATAAGTATATTAATATCATAAATATTATATATGTATATATATACATTTTAATTATCATTATATCTGACCATGAGAGATGTTGATGGAAAACCAGTTACATAGGTTCGTGAGGCATTAGTCCTCTATACACACGATCAATGATTTCATTTCCCATTTTATGGAAGAGGATATGGATATTGGTTATTCCATTAATATGATAAAATTTAATTATATTTATATACATGTGTTATTATACTATCCTTATTTATTAATATTTTAATGAGGTTAAAAAAATAAATAAAATAAAAATGATTGTTTAAGAACGTTACCTCTTCTTCGGATGCCCTATTTAGGTTTTTAAAAAAATCCATCGTAGATTGGATTTATGATCATAAAAAGGTATATAGGACGTTTTTATGGGATTATGTAAGTTATTTGGTATGTTACTGACTAAATAAAATGTCTTTGGAAGTGAGAATAGTGGAGGAGAGGGGGTGGCCATTTATAATTGGGGGAGAGTACACACACTGAATTTTTGAAATAAATAAATTACACCCACATTTTTAACATTTTAAAAACCTCTAAAATTGATAATTATTGAACATTATTTGGAATAATGTTAAAATATTTCCATATAAATTGTTTGTGGGCATGTTTTATGTCATTTTTAACTCTTATATTCTTAGTTTATCCCCCGATAAATCGATTTTCAATTTAACTACGATAATTAATTTTTTCTCATATAACTTTTCAAAATGTTAAAAAATTAAGTCCAAATTATCATATAATATAATTTATTATAATTAAAAATATTCAATACATTTTTTCAAATTAATTCATAAAATAGTACAATCTAATTTGAAATCATACCCACAAACACGATAAAAAAGTGGGTTTCTGAAGAAAAAATTATCATAAGAATATATGGTTTTAATATCAAAATTCAAAAAGAAATTTATTCAAATAATGAAAATTTATTAAATTTCAATACAATTTAACCTATTTAACATTTTAAAAAAATTAAAATATAATTTAATCTTATAAATTATTTAAATGAAAATGTAGTTTTCTATTAAAATCAGTATTTTTCCTGATTCATCGAAAAATAAAATTTTTCATAAAAATAATAAAAAGTAACACTAATATAGTTTTTATATAAAATTTTAAAAAATAATATAATTTTCTAAAATAAATTTTTTAATTTTTTTAATTTTTTTTATTTCATGTGTGTAAAGCACGACTAACTGCCTTTTAGAAAAAATAAATTTTTTAAGAAAACATTAATTTTAATTAAAATTATTAAAATTATTATTTATAATCAATAGATAATCGGAGAACATGTGTAAACCATATTATTTTTTTAATTTAGTTATTATTATTCATAATGGATAATTTAATGGTTATTTTATAACATTATACTATATTACGGTTCATTTAGACATCGGGTTTGTCACGAACCGAATCTGGTCACCGCCAAAACCGGCACCAAACCCAGCCCGTGACATGACCCGAAGGGCGTTCCCTATCCCCACGGGCTGGCACAAGTGTCTGGGTATCATTAATATAGGTTTGGGAACGATTTACCTGAGTATGAAAGCATAAAACATTAAAAACAATCCATAATATAAATCTGAAATTTTTGAGCCAAACAAGACTTAAGTGAAAACCAAAACTGAGTACATTGGTTTAAATATTATACAAGTGGTCCAAATAAAAATAATTATAGCATCAAAACAGCCCCAAGGACTCCACATGACTAGGGGTCATCGCCCCCAAGCTATCTCCACAACTCAGCACCAAGAATGGGAACTAACACCATGAACCGCCATCACCCTTAGCCTTTCCTTTACCTGAATCAAACATAACCAAGTCTACTTACACCCAAGGGGTGTAAGTAGGGTGTGAGCCTAAGCCCAGTAGGATACCACCCAATGATTCCAAAGAGTAAGAAATACAACGTGAAAAAGCAAGCAGTTTTCAAACGCAAGGAAAAGTAGTGCTCAAATTTCAAGAAATGAAACCTCTAATTGAAAATAGTTTTCAATCCAAAAATTTTTAGAATAATAACACATTAAAATAGAAATGTTAGATACTGTAATTTACTTCCAAACACACCCTAATACATGGGTAGATACTACAAATCCAATGAGCAACAACATTGGGAACACCCCTAGGCACTAGGTTGTCTTGGGCCCTATGTACCTCGTACCTCGGTGTAAAGTAACCACAGAAAAATCCTTTATCGTGCACGATCCACTAGTAGGGAACAAAACCATAACCTAGTGGTCCCCAATAATAATCCACATAGTTTAGTTAGAGTTGTCGTTATCCAAATGCTAAGCGAAACAGGGACAAAACCCATCCGGTCCACTAGTCGTACTAGTACAAATCCGCCCCACCTAGGTACCCGGGCTTCCCCTTTTGTGCTCAATCAATTTCATCATGCAACATAAATAAATTTTCATATAAAACACCATTACTGGTCAATCATAACCAATACAGTAGCTATCACATTTTATACCACTTAAAACACGCAACAAAACACTTAGATTTTTCATAAAACAATTCCTCAAAAATCTCGTAGTGTTTCGGACACAAAACACCTTATAAACCTCACTTGCATACTATGTGCACATATTTAAGTTTCCAAAACATAAAGGAGATCCCACTACATTTTATTTAAAACACAAAATCATTTTTAGGGCAACCCTATATAGTTGAAGAAACGACATCATTGCAAAGTCTCCATTATTACACAACACAACTCTTAGAATTTCATGTGGTTCACAAACACCATTAAAACCAGATTTTTCAGCAACAAACACAAGTTACAATCATTAAAAACAGTATTTCTATCCCTATTATACTTAAATAAAATCAACTAGTTACTTATAGGGTAGCCCCAATTAAACTAATAATACATTTCTGTGAAAAACCCCCAATTTCACATGAAATTGGCCTTTAGAATTCATTTTAAATACAAACACCACTAAAACTATATTTTTCAGAAATAATAAAATTTAATAAGCATGAAAATACCATAAAAACAGTAGCCAATTCACAAAGATTTCATACACAATGGAATCACCTACCAAAACCAAGGAAACCCTTGAATCCTTTGTGAGAAAACTCAAACGCACCACCGCCGCACCTCAAGAAAGCTAAACCAGACCTAAAACCAGAATTTCAGACCATAAAACACAATATAAAACCTTAAATTTTAAACCCTACTTCCTGGACATTAGGAACCACAATTATAATGGAAGAAACCCTAACTAAATTGGATGTAACCCTAATCAAATTGAAAGAAGAAAGGAGGAGAACAACATACTTAAAATATCTTGTAGAAATCACCCCCCAAAATACCAGTATCTGATTTCACAAATACTCAAACATTCAAGGTCGGTTCGAACAAGAATAGGTAGATCATTTAGGAATTTGAATGGGGGAAAAATAGTAAGAATCGAAGGAGTTATGGAGGAAACAAATTGCCTTTATAAATCTGCCCTAAATTTGAGTTCTTAAGAACTTTCGACATAAACCGCGATGCAAAGGAGCTGAAACGAGTGTGCGAGGATATTGGACGCGCGGCTGGGTTCAAGGGGCATGTTTGGGGCTTGGAATCACAGAAAACCACTTAAAAATGAATAAGTTATTAACTAATCAAATTTTATTTTTAAAACTGGAATTGGGCTTTCGGGCAGGCCCAATCCCTTAAATAAAAACCCATATACACCTTGGTTATGGATTTCCAAAGGCTCCCAATTTTAATTGTGGTGTTAATATATTAGGGGAGGACATTTAGGAGTTGGAATGAGTGAAAAATATTAAAAAATGAATAAGTTATAAAAGAAACAAAATTTATTTTTAAATCTGGAATTGAGCTCACGGTTTGGCCCAATTCATGAAAACTCACCTATTCTCCATAAAAACTTTGGAAACCCCCCAGAACAAGGAATTAATGGAAATTAAAATAAAAATACATTTAAAATAAGCTATGTATGTGACAATTCTCCCCACCATAAAAAAGTTCTGCCCCGGAAAGTCACAGTAAGGCCAAAGCAACAACTAAACCCAACTGAGAAACCAAGTGGTACTCTCTTGCCAGGTTTCACCCCCAAAGGCCATAAAACCTCCAGTGATCAATGAAGGAAGGAATACTCTCACAAACCTGACTTACACCACTTTCCTGAACGAATAAAGCACATTCAAGCTTTATCCCAAATGAAAACTCCTCTAACACAATCTGAACAACACTCAATCAATTTACCCAAATAAACGACAACATCGAACATGGTTACACTTTCCCGACTATAACTAAACCATTGGTCACTCTCCAATATCAATTTTTACCAAAGAAAGATGTAGGTAGTTAGATATCTCCAAATGATAATACCTACTTTCTATACAAAACCAAGGAAAAATATGAGTTACTCGTATGAAGAGACACAAATGGGCTCCCCACCATAAGAGACAACTTAAATTTTTTTTTTCCGAGACAGAATCAAGACACTAATAGGGGAGGCCCAAACAGACTCCCTAGAACAAGGGGTATACATAAATTAGAAATTTACAAAATAATATACATGATACCCACAGTGGGTCTTCCCACCACAAGAACCAACCATCTTAACTGACCATCATGGGCCGACACAAAAAGACCCAATTTTTTTTTAAGATTTGGAAAGGGTGCAGGGTCAGTCCGCACGGTTTGAGAAACCATGCACTAACTATGCTGATTATTATTTGAACGTGGCTTCTTAGCACACTGACACTACTAATCATGCACAAAATGTGTGCTCAAACTTTCTAGCCAAATTTCCAACCATTTTCCAATGACTCAATGGAAACCAACGTGGGAGGGAAAAACATTAGGCGATGACATGGGTACAAGGCCCTCTACCTATTTCCACCGAACGAGAGAAACAGAAGGAAGATGATGAAACCATAGGTTTAAACTGTTCCTATCTTTCATACTGAGGATAGGACTTTGTACAAGTGTTTAAACGACACTGGTGTTTCCCCTGACTACGCGCCAGCTTCTCTCCGAGACCTATGGCTGGTGCTCAAAATATTGAAGCATCTTCGGCCACGCAGTTAGGCTGTTGAAACCCCTATGTGGAACTTCTTCTTTCGGTGCCAAAAACAACTACACTGCATACCCTGATGGGTTTATCAAGACATAACACACTCCATAACCCACTTTACCAAAACCAAACATTTCATTGAAAAAAGGGATCAGAAGATGCACACACATCGCACCTTGTTTCTTTGGGTGAGAAACAATAGAAGGGAAAGACATGTATAAACACCTTCCTCTAAGATAGAGGATTTGATGTTTTTCCCAATGGAGACACAATCCCAACATAACATAGAACCTTAAAAGATTGTGTGACCTTCACCTTTATGGTCAAAAGAGCACACAACATCACAATGCGTCACCGAACATGACCCTGACGATTGATAGAAACAATACATGGAACGGGACCATATTCAAAGTCCCTAAACAACAGATAAGTCCAAAAAGTGGACACAATATCATATCATGACCTAAATCTCAAAATTGGTTGTTTAATAATAACTCTTTCTTCAAAGAAACTATAAAGAACCCAGAGGCCCTCTTAGACACCATCAAGACACTCATCTGTACTAACAACGAAAGAAAACTCCCACCTTTGGTGAATCAGGAAACTTAAGAAACTAAGGTCTCTTTCAACCTTCCCCAAGCACTATCCCACTACAAGAGGATCCTCAAATCAGCGAAATGAATGGGTGTAGACTCAATAAAAGAAATGTTCGATAAAATATTATTTATATTGATCAACTGGAGGATTTTCCAATGGCGAAACAAAACGGGTTGCACTTCAGTTGTGCATTAACCCTCAATGGGGGCGTACCTTATCCAATGAGAGAACCCAAGGACCCAACCAAGCTGGTCCATTGGTCAAAACATGCCACAAACCAGATCCAAACACATCGAGGGAACCACCGTAAAGGCATCCCAAATTTTTTATATTTTTTTTTCAAAAGAGACCACTAATCGTCCCTACAACACAGCTTACCGACCAAACACAAACCCGAAACACAGTTCAAACAGAAGGGGTTCTTGAACTCAAAACCTCCCACAACATCAACATTTTTAAAAACCCATAATACAAACCATAGAAAACTATTCATCAAGACATCATGTTTTTCTTTAAAACCAATTCTTTGAAAACAAACGGTTTAGCAGTAAGCGTATCCACCAATGGTACCCCATGGGCCTCACACATGCATGTTTTTGTGCCACACCGGGCACCCTCCTCATATCCATCCCAGCACTCATCCAGTCGTGCCATCAACCATCCATCATCCCATATAACCCCATGCATGTGGTCACTAATGGAAATACCAAAGGGTAAAACAAAACTTCCTTCCACTTTTCCAAAACAAAATGGTCAACCAACCCAACCTTTTTCTCAAAACCGCTAACAATGAGATCGAAATCCCAATTCACATCTTACAAAACATTTCATAAGGACACAACCATTTAGAAAAGAACTCACTTTTAAGTTATTCACATCAATTTCGAAACATATCATCCCATTAAAACACACTCTAATTTTTTAGAAAACTCTATTGGAAACACTTTAAAAAAACAAATTCAATATAGTTCCTTCTTTCAAAGAGGTGTAAGCGCACCATTTTACATTTCAAAACAATTCTGAAAATTCAGTTCCACCATTTCATAAACCAAACCATTCCCTCTTTATTTGAAAATCATTTCATAAAAACGTTACTCTTCTTAAAACCAATTCACCTTAAAACCAAAGTGCTAAGATTTCAAAACTAAAGCACAAAACAATGCAATAGGAAACTAGTTTCGGTGGGTGACTTGGACATATGGTTGGAAGCCATATTCCAATCACTTCGCCGTCACAGAGAGTATTCTAGGGAAATATCCATGGCTCCACATGGCTTTCCAGGCCCTGCGAGCTCACTAGGATTATTCTCCCAACTCTCTTTTCATTTCTCATAGTCATCATTAAACCAAGAAAACCAAAGCACTCAAATAAATCCACACTTACCATTGTGACTTGAATCCCTTCATGAGGTGTGATGGCCAGGCACACTACCCATGACTGAAATTTCAAGTCCCAAAATTCCTAGCTCCAGACTATGCTGACTCTTCCCCAAATAACATGACCCAAGGAGCGAACCTGCTCTGATACCATTTTGTCACGAACCGAATCTGGTCACCGCCAAAACCGGCACCAAACCCAGCCCGTGACATGACCCTAAGGGAGTTCCCTATCCCCACGGGCTGGCACAAGTGCCTGGGTATCATTAATATAGGTTTGGGAACGATTTACCCGAGTATGAAAGCATAAAACATTAAAAACAATCCATAATATAAATCTGAAATTTTTGAGCCAAACAAGACTTAAGTGAAAACCAAAACTGAGTACATTGGTTTAAATATTATACAAGTGGTCCAAATAAAAATAATTATAGCATCAAAACAGCCCCAAGGACTCCACACGACTAGGGGTCATCGCCCCCAAGCTTTCTCCACAACTCCGCACCAAGAATGGGAACTAACACCATGAACCGCCATCACCCTTAGCCTTTCCTTTACCTGAATCAAACATAACCAAGTATACTTACACCCAAGGGGTGTAAGTAGGGTGTGAGCCTAAGCCCATTAGGATACCACCCAATGATTCCAAAGAGTAAGAAATACAATGTGAAAAAGCAAGCAGTTTTCAAACGCAAGGAAAAGTAGTGCTCAAATTTCAAGAAATGAAACCTCTAATTGAAAATAGTTTTCAATCCAAAAAATTTTAGAATAATAACACATTAAAATAGAAATGTTAGATACTGTAATTTACTTCCAAACACACCCTACGACATGGGTAGATACTACAAATCCAATGAGCAACAACATTGGGAACACCCCTAGGCACTAGGTTGTCTTGGGCCCTATGTACCTCGTACCTCGGTGTAAAGTAACCATAGAAAAATCCTTTCTCTTGCACGAGCCACAAGTAGGGAACACACCCATAACCTAGTGGTCCCCAATAATCATCCATATAGTTTAGTTAGAGTTGTAGTTATCCAAATGCTAAGTGAAACAGGGACAAAACCCATCCGGTCCACTAGCCGTACTAGTACAAATCCGCCCCACCTAGGTACCCGGGCTTCCCCTTTTGTGCTCAAGAAATTTCAGCATGCAAAATAAATAAATTTTCATATAAAACACCATTACTGGTCAATCATAACCAATACAGTAGCTATCACATTTTATACCACTTAAAACACGCAACAAAACACTTAGATTTTTTATAAAACAATTCCTCAAAAATCTCGTAGTGTTTCGGACACAAAACACCTTATAAACCTCACTTGCATACTATGTGCACATATTTAAGTTTCCAAAACATAAAAGAGATCCCACTACATTTCAGTTAAAACACAGAATCATTTTTAGGGCAACCCTATATAGTTCAAGAAACGACATCATTGCAAAGTCTCCATTATTACACAACACAACTCTTAGAATTTCATGTGGTTCACAAACACCATTAAAACCAGATTTTTCAGCAACAAACACAAGGTACAATCATTAAAAACAGTATTTATATCCCTATTATACTTCAATAAAATCAACTAGTTACTTATAGGGTAGCCCCAATTAAACTAATAATACATTTCTGTGAAAAACCCCCAATTTCACATGAAATTGGCCTTTAGGATTCATTTTAAATACAAACACCACTAAAACTATATTTTTCAGAAATAATAAAATTTAATAAGCATGAAAATACCATAAAAACAGTAGCCAATTCACAAATATTTCATACACAATGGAATCACCTACCAAAACCAAGGAAACCCTTGAATCCTTTGTGCGAAAACTCAAACGCACAACCGCCGCACCTCAAGAAAGCTAAACCAGACCTAAAACCAGAATTTCAGACCATAAAACACAATATAAAACCTTAAATTTTAAACCCTACTTCCTGGACATTAGGAACCACAATTATAATAGAAGAAACCCTAACTAAATTGGATGTAACCCTAAACAAATTGAAAGAAGAAAGGAGGAGAACAACTTACTTAAAATATCTTGTAGAAATCACCCCCCAAAATACCAGTATCTGATTTCACAAATACTCAAACCTTCTAGGTCGGTTCTAACAAGAATAGGTAGATCATTTAGGAATTTGAATGGGGGAAAAAGAGTAAGAATCGAAGGAGTTATGAAGGAAACAAATTACCTTTTTAAATCTGCCCGAAATTTGAGTTCTTAAGAACTTTCGACCTAAACCGAGATGCAAAGGAGCTGAAACGAGTGTGAGAGGATATTTGACGCGCGCCTGGGTTCAAGGGGCGTGTTTGGGGCTTGGAATCACCGAAATCCCCTTAAAAATTAATAAGTTATTAACTAATCAATTTTTATTTTTAAAACTGGAATTGGGCTTTCGGGCAGGCCCAATCCCTTAAATTAAAACCCATATACACCTTGGTTATGGATTTCCAAAGGCTCCAAATTTTAATTGTGGTGTTAATATATTAGGGGAGGACATTTAGGAGTTGGAATGAGTGAAAAATATTAAAAAATGAATAAGTTATAAAAGAAACAAAATTTATTTTTAAATCTGGAATTGAGCTCACGGTTTGGCCCAATTCATGAAAACTCACCTATTCTCCATAAAAACTTTGGAAACCCCCCAGAACAAGGAATTAATGGAAATTAAAATAAAAATACATTTAAAATAAGCTATGTATGTGACAGGGTTACATGATCTGAAAGCTATTAAAGAGATCCAATTTATTTAAAATATATATATATAATTAAAAAAAGGTCTTAAAATTCTCTTATAATATTTTTTTTCATTTCATATACACTATCTAACATTATTTTTCTCTTTGAAAATGTTTGGGTGTTATAATAACATATAGAACTCTGTGGAACTTGATGCTCACATGCACATAACAATTTCCTAAGTCCTCAACATTTTTATATCACAAATGGGAATAAAGTGTGCCTATTTAGTTGTTTTATCAATCAATACACATATCCTATTATTATATCAGTGGGTACTTGACAACCCAACCATGAAATCCAACAAATGATCATCCCAATTCCATGTCAGCATATGAAGGGGATAAAAAAAACGTAAAGGTTTCTGATGATCAACCTTGAAATACTAACATGTATAAGAATGGGGAAAATTATAAATGTATCACCTCATACATATACACAAGATTCATTATATCATAGAAAATATTCATGGTTTCTGATTTCACTGACCACATAGAACTATGGTTATACCCCATCAATTCCTTTCTCATGAGAAATAGAATGAAAAACTAGTTCTGGAAATATAGGATACCCTAAAAAGATAACAACCACTCACTGATGGTATTCCTACCATAAAGATAGTCCCAAATTACATATATCTCATCATCAATATGTTTCTCTTGATGAATAATATCTATAATATAGGAGGTTAGTTAAAAAATTTCTAAAATATTTACAGTATCATCCTCTCGAACTCCAAAATGCATACAAGAAAATTGGGCCATAAATTTCCACCCTTTTGATGATTCATTCATAGTTGTGGTCAAAAGTTTTTTATTTAAATAAAAAATAATTATATTCCTATTAACATGGGTTTATGTACTGATTAAATAAAAATATTTCAGATATTATACCCATCACCTCTATCAGAGATTCAAATATTTTTGAAAGAAGATATATCTTTATATTTAGTGAATTGAGAAGAAGTTTATAATTTATCTGATAAGGAAGTATGAGTAAATATTAAGAGAATACATCATAATTCTGAGTTCAATGTCATAAATATGATAAGTCTTCTCATGTGTCCTAAGAAATTGGGAATTTTATGCCACTAAGTGATCATACTACATGAGAAAAGTGCCCAAACCCAAACCTAATGTGTCACAAAAGACCACATAGCTTGGCATTGAATCTATAAGAGTCAAAACATGTGTAGATGTTAAATGGTGCTTCAACTTATCAAAATAATTCTGAAATTTCAAATCCCATACTATATTTAATATTTTTTTTGAGTAAGAGCAACCATTGGTGAATCTAGTTTCAAAAAATCTTAGATGAAATGATGGCAATACCCTACTAATCCCAAGAAGATCTGAATCTAAAAAACATTTTTCAGTTGTTCTCATGTCATAAAATCCTTCACCTTCTCATGGTTGACTAAAATACCATTTTTTAGATCATGTGTCCCAATAATTTCAAATCCAAAATCTAGTAACTACATTTCGATATGTTTTCATAAAGACATTGATTTCTCAAAATTCCCAGAACATATCTAAAATGAATCACATAACCCCACTAAATTTTAGATTAAACTAATATTTAATCCACAAATACAACCATGAATTAATTGAGATACTCATGGAATATTCACTTCAAGAGTCATATAAATACTATAGGATAATTGTTTAGAACAAAATTCATAACAAGATAATTAAAATATATATACCTAATCCTGAATGATGTCTTAAAAATATCAGATTTTATGATTCTCAATTGGTGATAACTAGATAGAAGATCAATATTTGAGAACCACTTCACCCCATTCAACTATTCAAAAATATCATCAATGCCTGGAAATTGATATGTTTTATTTACCATAACCTGATTATTTTTTTGATAATTGACACAAAGGTTAAGTGTTACATTATCCTTATTTGTAAATAGAAAATTTAGTACCCATGGTGACACACTTGGGAGTATAAAGACTTTAACCAAAAATTCATCCAACTATTTCTTTAAATATTTCATCTAAACTAGTTCCATCCAGTAGTAAGGAATAAGTATAGGATGGGTACCTGGTACCCAGTTAATATATTACCCTACTTCCCATAGTAGTGGAAACCCACAAAATTATGAATGAAACATGTCACAAAATTTTATGACAACTAGAGGATGATAACTATTAAAATATTACTTCTCATGATAAAAAAACATATATATCACACTTCTTAACTATGGTAGATGAGTTATGGGTCAACTAAATCTCGAACCCCATTCTCCTTAAAAGATCATAGAGCATCCCATCAATGGAATTAATGGAGACCCGCCAAACATAATTGTTAATCTATGATTTAAGATAAATCCCCCAATCCATCTGGATAATGAAATCTATTTGTTTTGTTTTTATAACTATAAATTCTATGGTGAGGTTAATCTATAATAAAGAGAAGACACAAGAAGAGAATCAGAGACCCTTCTCTCTCTTCATTCTGAGGGGAATATTGATATCCATTACATATGATAATATATTATTATAAAGGATTATCAAATTTAAAATGTGAGTTGATAGAAATGAATAAGATGAAAAAATATCAAATAAATTATTCACTAAATTTGATGTTATTGTCATGGTACCTCTCACAGTCACAACACTCGTATCTGCTTCCTTTGGAAACACTTCCACTATACAAAGAAGATTCATTCTAGATTATTGAATCTAGAACCCCTTAATTATTAGTGAATATTATTTCAGTATAATAATTTTATATATTCATGATTTCATTATACTATGAAGGGTACAAAACACATGATAAAACTTCTACAAGTGACCTGAGTTCCCGCATTAACCATAAATTATTGGCGTGCCAGTACAATCTCATTTTGAATGCTCAACCTTACCACAATGAAGGAAAGTAAAATGGACTCTTCCAGACATCGTAGAAGGTATTAATGATGTATGATGAAATATTTCACCATGAGACTCATCAAGATTCATATTTTATTTAAGTAATCCAATAAAACATCCAATTGCACTAGGAGTAAATCCTGTCAAACCTGACTTACCATCCAAGTAAATATTATCTATCAACGCATTATCTAAAATTATAGAATATGAATAGAAACTTTGAATAAAAACCAGATATTGTATATATAATAGAATAAAAAGTATAATATTTGAGCCTTCATCTTCTTTTTCATCACTACAATGGGAGAAAACTAAAAAATATCATCAAAGTGGTTTATATATTGAATCAATATCATATTTTCTTATTGGAATCCAATAAAATCTATGTAAGTTTAGAGAACCAATAAGTCTAGAAAAAACTAATATATAAATAGGTCTCTAAATAAATTCCACTACAAGACTTAATATATATTCTTTATCACCATCAAATACCTCCACCGCCTTTTAGGACTTTTAAGCATGAAGATAACACATTTCAACTTTATTGATTTCAGAGTTTCCAAGAACTAGAAAAGTTTCATAATATTTTTCAAACAATTCTCAAAATCTTGAGAATAATTTGAGACTTATAAAGATGATAGTTTCTATCAAATAAACTCTTCAGAATATCTATACTTTTATCTGTTCAAGGTTCCACTATTAGTGCCTGAATAGGAAAAATTTTGAGTACCTATCCCCGAGATTGGATAGAACGCACCACCATATCAAAAGAGGTTCTGATCAATTAAAGGATTCAATTTCCGTATATAATCATTATCCCCATACCAAGGTCTATTAAAATGACTTCTTAAAGGCATGGTATTACACAACGTCAATAGGAAACACTAAACTGTTAAAAAGGATACTCAGATCATCAACTCAATCATGAACCACAAGAATATCAATTCTATTAATAAAATTAATACTTTTTTATTTCAACATACTTAGATCAAGTTAGGAAAAATAATATAATAAGATAAATCAATTCCTCGAAGATTATTTTCCCAAAAACCCAAAGTTACTTAAGGATCACTACGATTAGAGTTGGCTAGGAATTTACTTGTAACTACTCCTAATGTCTTGAAAATACATCCTATTATCTACTATGACATCCCAGACCGCATACTGACATCTTGAAAAGAAACTCAACCTATTTTAATATAATTTTAACATGAACTATTCTAGACACCCAAGTACATTGATACCCAATTGGGCTCTGACATAGCCTGAAGGATGTTCCCAATCCCCATGGGTTAAGGACTATCAACTTGAATCTTGTCAAAGATCAAATTAGAATTGTTTTTTCACAAAAATGACCCATCAATAGATAATATAAGAAGATAAAGAAATTGAAATTTTGTTATTCCAAACACTCATAATCGAAAAAATTACCACAAGAAAATAAATAGAGAAACATAATTTAAAATAGTAGGAAAAGATAATACAACATCCATCAAGACTAAAAATAGAGTCTTCATGCAATGAGTGCACTACAGCTCCACCTTTCACTTCCAACACACAAGGTCCCATGAATAAAGAACACTTTCCACCTCTAAGTATAACTTTCAATTTTTATGTTCCTATCATAACATAATATATAAATTCTTGAAGGGAAATTTAGGGTGTGAGAAGCAATATCCTTGTACAATATCACCAAGTATTCCATAAGAAATTAAAATACAAATAAACCATTTTATGCTTTAATTTAAAAAAATCAAGGCATTAAAATTCAATTTAAATTATCAAAAAAAATCATACATTCAAACATTAAATGATGGAATATATAACTAGATAGTCCTAAATTAAAATTTTAAATACAATAGAATGGCATGAGTAAAAAATTTCTACAATCACTAGCATGTAATAATCAATTAAAAACTAGGAAATAGGTTCATAAGTCCTGAGATTTGTTATTTTATTTCTATAAGATCATTTCAATAATTAGTAAATCCTTAAGGATCAAAGTGTGTGTGTGTGTATCCCTAGGGGTCCTACCTTCTGTGTAATCAATCAACACCCCTTTAAAGAAATCATGCCAAATTTGGATTAGTTAGAGTTTTCATCATCAATAAATTTACAGAGAGTTATATTACTATCATTCGTTCCCCAATCACCCACTATCTACCCAATATCACATGTTCTTTCGATCAATAAATCTTCAAAAAAATTAATCAGTTCAACCCAATTCATCAATCATAGTAAAAATACATAATTTCAAGTTTCAACATTCCATTTCTATTTCAAAACCAAATCAGGTGTTTTCATGTATTTCATGCCATTAAAAATCATCATTCATATAAATATATTTTCTCAATTTTTAATCATTAAATCTATTTATCAAATAAATTCTCATTTTGATCCATCCTCATCAAAATTCATCTAATCCATAAAAAATGTATAAAAATGGTTTTTATTTCACAAATCCATGCCTTTTGAAATCAATCATTGATCAATATAATTAAGGGTTTAAAAACAATTGAAAATATATTATAATTCAAAATATAAATAAATATTTAATTTTTTTAAAAAAAATCTTTAGAAACCCACCTATATTTAATCTCAAGATCAAACGATCAATCATTCAAAACATGAATGAAAAGATAAAGGAAATTAATATCTATGTGGAATCACAATAATTTCAATCCATTATATTAAATATACAATCCATTAATAATAATAGGGATTATAAATCTAAAATGTTGATAGAATATAAGAAAGTTGAATTCTATATCAAGAAGAAATCCATTCCTTTAGAGATATAAAATGCATCCATTAGTGATATTATCTGACAAGAATAGAGATTACGGGATCCAATTCACCAATTGAGAGCCTCAAAAATCCAAGGAATCATATTAGGATCTATTATGAGTTATTATAGAAATATAACATGGGGTTTGGTATTTTAATTATAATTTATAGGGGGTTAAAAAACCATTCCCATGGTTTTCTATGTTTAGCCATAGGGTTAGTTCCAACAGTGTCTCTAACCATGATCTCTCATTAGGATTTGGGAAAATGGTGAATATTTTGGATTCATTTTTAGACTAATCAAGAACCAACCATTCACTCTCTTCCATAAAACTAAATAAGGGTGCATGGTTTTTATACACTATTTGAAAATCATGCCCCAACCATGCTTCCCCCTCTTTTCATGGCTGCACGATTTTGACTAACCCAAAACCAACCATGAATAAGATCTAAACAAAGGATTATCAAGATAATGGTAAAAAATTACATAAAAGTGGGTAATGGGATATTACATATTATGTGAAATATTTAATAATTTATTTATTATGTTACTTATGTTATGGTATTATAATTCTCTATTCCACCACAATGTGATAGTGGTTTTTATAAATTTGAGTTAATATTAGAATTGGTGGGTAGTCCAGCTGAATGACCCAACTAGTATTCCCTCTATCAACACCAAATAAATTTTATGGAATGGGTGTGAATTGTATTTTTTTGGTTATATAAATGTTTCAATCATCATAGATGTTAATATAGTGTGATGGGTGGGGGAAGAGTCATTTTACAGGAGATATTTTTTCATGAACCATCATGGGATTCCATTAACCAAACATCCATCCTAGCCTATGACATGGACCAAACTGGTTATTAGAAATGTGATATCCAAGTTTTTATTTCTCATTCATTAGGTCTTTTTTATTTGTTAAATTCTATATAGATAGAATATATGACTTTTGGGGATTGAGGTTCTGCTTATGAACGAAGTGTCTTCCCAGAACCCCTTGTGATTAGCCTTGGGTATCCATGGGATGATGGGGATTTGGTTTGACCCCTCCATATGGTGCAATGTATAAGATTTATACTAGGAATGAAAACCATTTTAGGGTGGAATAGTTTGAATTTTTTTCCTTTAGTTATTTTTATTTTATTATGATTTATGTGGGTGTTTTATTATGTTTTTTATTGGTTCTTCATGGGATTAAAAATTTATGGTTCCATTATTTTGTTTATTGGATTTTGTAGTATCATTACTCTGAAGAGACCCCTAGTGTAACTATTATAGGATCTTGAAAAGAGTTCTATATCTCTATTTAATAAAATATTAGTTGAGGTAGTGGTTCCGGTTTTCTGGGCAATGAATTAGGGAGTGGGCTCTAGTCCTTCTCAGGATAAGGGAGACAAAAAAAGTCTTTAAAGGGATCAGTCTCATGAGTTTCTTTACAATAACCCCTAGATTTTGAGGTATCACATATAATTGGTAGGTTAAATACTAGGTAGAAAAAATTTAGAGGATCTTTGAGTTTCTCAAGAATCCTAAATCCATTAACCTAATGTGAGAAACATTTATGCTAAAATTATGATTTCATAGGTGGTTGGAGTAAGTGGTTTAGGTAGGGAATCATGAGTACATGGGATGTAAGGACATCAAGGTCTTTTTCGACAAGTAGTACTACCCAGAGACACATGCCTTTCCAATACAAATGAGTTTATAGACCTTTGTTAGGGCATGAATTCATTTTTGGAGTATGCCATCTACTTCATGAAGTTATTTCTTTTTTCTCCCAACCTAGTTTACAATGAAAATAAGAAATTTGTATGGTTTGAAAGGGGGTTGTAATTTAAAAATCAATCTCATGTCCTCTTTTTAAAGCTAAATACCTATGATGTGGTGGTTGACTAAGATATGATGGTGGATATTGACCATGCTAGTATATCAGACTTGACTATGATTCTTTTATAGTCGATCCAGAGTGGGTTTGGCTCATTTGAAAAGAAGAGGAATCATGAGTAGTAGGAAAATAAGGTTTTAGGTAGCTCTAGATATCTATCCAGACATCCTTCATCAGTAGTTGTAGGTGATTATTCTATTGTGTACCACTAGTATTGGAAATATGGACACGTTCATTCTATAAGAGAGGCCCCACCTAGGATAAGATATCTCTATAGATGTGTGTTCCATATGAAAAAGTTTTAGGGTCTCCCTTCCTTTACAGAATGATGAAGGATATATTGTTCCAAGGGTAATAGAATCTTTTTTTGATGCATATAGAGTTATGGGGTCTCATTCTAGTGGATGGTGTAGAAACTGTAGATGATATTTTTTATATATTTATCTTAAGGTGAAGCTAAAATTCCATAGTCAACCACATGTACATATTGAGAGAAATAACATTCATGTTATGTACCAGGTATTAGTGGTATATGTTGTTGGCCCTATGATAGTCTGATAATGTTTTTATTGCATCATCTATAGTAATTACTTTGTTCAATAATGGTGCTTCTCACTTAATCATTTCTACTAAACTAGTGAATTGTTTTGGAATTTTTGACTAATATTATTCCAACTTCTAGGGAGTTTGTTACAACTCTCAATAAGAGAAATAGTAGGGATTCAAGTTCTAAACTTTTGTTGTCTCAATGTTATTGGTTGAGCTATGGTGGGATTTCCTTATATTAGAAATGTACTTTTTGATGTGATCATAGCAATTAATTAGATGACGTATTTTAAGACCCACATTGACTGTTATCATCGTTTGGTGACTTTTATTTCCCTCAATGAGAGAATTCAATTTTTTTAGAGAGAACAGTATTTTTGGTCCATAAAATATGGACCTACACCTTCAGATCTAGGCCAGTTTTTTTATAATGTGTTTCCCTTATGCTAGAGGGTGATGGGAAGATTTTGGAGAGTGTTATAACATACATATTGGATGAGTATTATTAGTTATTCCTAGAGGATTTATTAGTTTTACCATTGAAAAGGGATGTGGAGTTTAACCTTAATTTTTCACTGAGGACACAACTAATATATCTTCCCTCATATCATATGTTACCCCCTGAGTTGAAAACATTAATGATATAGGTGAGTGACATGTAAACCAAATGGATAATTTACCATAGAATATATCCCTGGACCACACCAGTTCTCTTTACTAAGAAATATTATGGATCCATTTTGTTTTTTATTGACAACCATAATTTGAACTAGGTTACCAAAAAAAAAATATTACTTACCCAATATTGATGAACTATTTAACCATATCAAAGGTGAAATGAGTTTATCAAAGTTCGACCTCCATTCAGGGTACCACTAGGTTAGGGTGAGAGAATCTGATATTTATAAGAGTGATTTATGATGAAGTTTTGTCCATTTCGAGTATTTGGTGATAATAATTTAATTGAATAATTCTCCTATGGTTTTCATGGATATTATAGGCCAGGTATTCTAAAGATATTTCAACTCCTTCATCATAGTTTTTTTTTGATTAAATGTTAGTCAATTAGATATCAGAAGTGTATCATAGTATGCATTTAAGGATTATTCTTGGGATTCTTTGAGACCACTATCATTTTGACAAACTATTTAAGTGTAATTTCTAGATCTGGGAAGTTAATTTTCTCCGACATTTGATCTTAGAATGTGGGTTTTATTTTTACCTAGAACAGGTCAAGGTAGTAATGTATGAGGAGGTCCAAGGAGTTCCACTGAGACAAGAAGTTTTCTGGGCCTTACAGGGAACTAAGAACCATTTATTAGAAAATTTAGTAACTTTTTTAATTGATGATATCCCTAACCTAGAAAGGGATGAATTTATTATGTATTAAATAATTCTATAATTATTTCAAATAGATTAATTATAAGTTTACCACCACCCATATCTTGATCTTACCCAAGGAAGAACAGATTAATGTGGTCCATTATGATACTTCAAGTATAGTTTTGGGTTGTTTTCTTATTAAGGGTAACCATGTGATGAAATTTACCTCCTTACAACTCTAAAAATATATGAAATATTACCCACCATCTAACCTCAAGCTTGTGATGGCGATGAATTACCTTGAATATTTACATCATTTTGGAGGGAGAGTTTATGATCTTCTTAAACCACAAAATCTTAAACTATATCTTCATCTAAAAGGATTTAAAATTGAGTTAGTGGTGATGGATCAACTTTCTTTATGGGTTCTACTCCTATATTGTATATATCCATGGAAAGGAAAATTTGGTCACTAGTGCTTTGAGTAAAAATTTGCTGACTCAATCACTAAAGGAGTCTAGTGATGAGTGATTCATGATAGTATTATTCACTCAAATGAGATGGAATCTATATAGGAGAGTAATGTTTTGTTTTTGGATAGCATACAGTTGACACCCTCTCTTATGGAGTTGATTCAGGAAGAGTAGCCTCAATATAATCTATTCTATTGATCTATGTAGTTTTTAAATGGTCAGTAGGTTCCTAGTGATTGGTAATTACATTCCTAGGGTGTTCTCTTTTTCAAGGGTCATTATATTGTGTCCTCATCTTGGAAGAAGTTGGTTTTGAAAATCTATCATCAGTCTCAGTGATTTTTCCATCCTAGTTTCACCATGGTGTTTTATAATGTACAACACTGGTTCAGGTTTCCATGTATGAGACAAAATTTGATGACTTTGAATCTATATGTTATACTTTTTAGTGGGTCACCACTGAGAACCAAATTCCCTAAGGATTTATTTAGCCTCTACTTATCTGTACTTATAAATGGGATAAGGTAGACATGGATTTAATTATCAGGTTACCCCTTACACTCAAGGGAAGGAACATGATTTGGGTGGTTGTACATCAGCTAACCAATTCTGCTCACTTAATCCCAATCAAGGACACCTCTAAAGTGTAAGATCATTGAAGTTTGACTTTATAAGAGATCATGAGGCTTTATGGTGTGTCTTCTACTGTCATATACAAATATTACCCTCATTATACATATTTTTTTGGGAAGGACTCCAAAAGGTAATGGGTTTATAGGTCAGACTTATCATAGCTCACCATCCACAAATTTATGTCCAAATAAAGCGGGAGAACCAGGTACAAGAATTGATTACTTATAATTTCATGTTAAACTTAGGTACCTCCTGAGACAACCATCTTGTATTGGTGGAATTACCCTATAATAATAGTTACCAAACCTTGATCAAGGTCACTTCTTTAGAAGAACTATATTTTAAACCATGTTGGCTTCCTCTATATTAGATGAAAATAAGCGAAACATCAATATTGGTACCAAGCATCAAGTAAGAGATGATTGTAAATATTCATATGATCATTATGAATTTGATGATAGCTTGTAGTTGATATAATTTATATGAAAATCATCTACGTTGATCTTTGGAATTCTAAGTGGGTGTTTGGGTGTTTCTAAAGGTGACACCTCTTTTGGGCCATCTCTATATTGGGATGTAGGGGATCCTCATGCCCAGATATATTAAAACCTTTGAGATTACCTAGATAATACGTGTGGTGTAAACTATATGGAATCCTATCTTTTTATTACATACATTTTCATTTACATGGTACAATTAAAGGATCATTTAAAGTTTAGTTTCCTAGAAATAAGGTACATAATAAATGAAAACAAGAAAAAAAAATTATAAAACACTTGAAAGGATTCAACATAGGTTATTACTATGTTAAATAACTACATCTTATAATTTGGGGATGTATATCAAATGAAAGGTTGAGAATAAGGCCTAGTAACGTAAAATAGAAAAACAAATTACTTTTGATCAAGATAATTGTCGATAAGAACATGAAACATATCATAAAGGCTTGAGAAAATGATAAAGAGAAATATAATAGTAAAAATAAAATTAATAATAACATGGAAATATAGCTACAAAATTTAATTGAGTTATTCATAAGCATATCACCAAGGATTGTCACCAAGGTGTCATAAAAATTACCAAGGTATTAAATAACTTTTTATCTGTAGATATTAAATTATTTACAAAATGAATTGGAGCACTATCAAGTCACACCCTTTATATATATTAATTAATTTTATCCAAATATATCAAAATATAATTTTAATAAATAACTAGTGTATAATAAAATAAATAGGTTTCATATCAAAATCATGGTGTTTTAGAGAGTTCTTATTAACTATATAATTCATTCATTTTAAAACCATGGAAAAAGAAGGAAGGTTTCATGTATGTTAATACTCAAATTAAGTTGATAATTTTAAAATATATGTGAATAAACCTAGATAATAAATATTTTTTGGTATTCAAAAATTAAAATCAAATAATTTCTTGTAAAGATAGAAATTTTGAGAAGTAAAATTGGAATCATAACGGGTATAAAATGTGTTTTTAGAGAACATTAAAACGAGAGTGGAAAAGGGTATAAACTCATAAAATACTCTTAATAAAGTTAATAGATAGAATATAGTGTACATATGAACATATTTTGAAAACATGAAAGACATACCACATAACAATTAACTTTAAAGGAAAAAAGCACCTGATATTTCCCTTACCTTGAAATGTGACTCCTAAATCAGATGATCGGGACCTTGGGGAATTGAGTATGCCTTATGTGGACTCCATGAGAGGTAAACCTATTATAGATTCATGTATGATTAATTATATACAAATGTAAATTATGAAATTTTGGGTTATTTATAGCAATGGTGAGGGAGTTTTTTTATTAATTTCCTTGGACACCTTAGTAGGGGTATTTGGAAAACCATGGGCTTTCCCATGGTATTTTCTGTTTGTATTGGATTTTTGGGACACCTATTACATTATTTTAAAAAAAATAGTCGACCTTAATTTTTTAATACTAATTACATCATTATGACATAATTATGATGTCATTAAACTTCCCGAAAAACTTAAATTGTATTTCTACTATTCATGAAAAACTAATATACTTTATAAAATTATCATAAATTCACCGTAACCTAATATATATGTTCTAATTTAAAAAATGACATTTATTTTATCATAATAATTCACTAAATATGTTATATTTAACTTTTAACCATAAAAACACTTATATATTAAAAATAATAGTGGAAAGAAAATCCAAAGTAAAATGCATAGTAAAATTTTCAACACTTGAGAAAAAAAATTATTTTATAATTTGAAATTAAATAAGAGTCTTTTTATAATTATATTTCATTATAATAGAAACTAATAAAACCATAGTTTAATATAATAATTTATATATATCAAAAAAGTAAAAAATTTACATGAAAAATTAATTTATCAGATTCGATCTAAATTTTTATGAAAAACTATTCTTAAAAAAATATAGAATAAATTTTTTATTTAAAAAAAGGGATTTCACATTAAGTGACTAATTCCATTACACATAAACCCTTATAACATCCACATATGACCTAAGGGTAAGTATTGTGATGGTGATAGACTCTTGGGGTGGCTCAGATAACATTGTTAGAGTGGTAATCTCCAGTAACCAAAACTTCTCTCGTATGAGAT
Organism: Viscum album; assembly: GCA_963277665.1. Classification (NCBI taxonomy): domain Eukaryota; kingdom Viridiplantae; phylum Streptophyta; class Magnoliopsida; order Santalales; family Viscaceae; genus Viscum; species Viscum album. The sequence continues at coordinate 377,060,056 of OY728142.1, forward strand.
TTCATTCAAGATTAATGTGTTTAATTTCATCTTGGTCTTGGTCAAGAGTGAGGCTCACTGACACCACTTCCTTCCCAAGATCCGACAAATGGGCTTCGTATGACACAACTCTACCGGATGAGGACATCAAATAATATTTATTCATTAATTATCCATTATCATTTATATTTATAACACTAATTATAATGTTAAAATTATTATTAAGAGTATTTTTTCAAAGATTAATATTTACTAAAAATCATAATTTACCAAATTTCATATAACGGTTGAAACCCAAAAATCGTATTTCAATTATACTCACTTTATTATTAAAGGGATATAGTTTTGTTGAGTAAAAAATAATATAAATTTCATTTTCTATGAATAATTATCAATCAAAAATATCTGGTCGTTATGTTCTTCCACCCTAAGAAATTTTTTCCTTGAAATTTAAATTCATTCCATTAGTTGAGAAAAGGTAAGGGTATTTTTCCATCATTTTCTTCAAGTTCACATGTGTCTTATTTATATTTCTTGTTCCTCCACAACACATTAATGGGTGGAGAAGTATTATTGCGTAGATACTTGTATCTATTGTTCATGATCTTCACCAGTTGTTCCCCATAAGTGATTTTATGTTATTTTTATACAGCCTCCAGATTTAGTACATGTGAAGGTTCAAGTATGTACTTCCTCAAGAGAGGTATTTTGGAAAATATAATGAACTTTTTTTCTAGATTTATAGGATGTGTATGATGATAGGCCAATGCTCTTATATGATCAAGGATTTTATAGGGGATAATGTATGAAGGGTTGGGATTCCCTTTAATCCCAAACCTATTGCATCTTTTCCAATTTTAAATTCGAAGGAAGACTTTGTCACCAACATCAAACTCAAAATCCCTTCAACGGTTGTCAGCATATCTCTTCTCCCGACTCAGAGCATCCTTTATGTTTTGTTAGAACCATTTTTGTCATCTCTTAGACAAGATCATTCCCAAAAATCTTCCTCTCACCAGCTCCATCCCAAAAAGTATGAGTTATACATCACTTCCCAAATTAATCTTTATAGGGTTCCATTTTAATACTCTAATGGAAGCTATTGTTGTATGAGAACTCAAATAATGGTAGATATGGATCCTATCCACCTTTAAATTCTATTGAGAATGTTCTCAGTAGGTCCGTGAGTGTCTAAATAGTCCATTTAGATTGGATGTTAATTTGAGGTTGATAGGATGTACAAAAATTCAATTTTGTATTCAAATAATATTGAATAATTCTCTATAATTTTGATGTGGAGCTTGGATCATGATCATAAATGATATAAAGTGCCACTCCATGCAACTTTTCCACTTACTTTACATATATCATGGTGAGTTGGTCAAGAGAGAAATTTTCCCAAATAGAGATAAAATAGGTAGTCTCTAGGAGACATTCCACTATAACTAATATTGAATTATTTCTTTTGGATGTTTTTGGGAGACTAGAGACCATGTCGATAGTGATATTGTCCAACATCCATGCTGGTATGAGTAGTGGTTGTAATAACCTTTTAATAAGTTTTTTCTCTGCCTTAAAATGTTGATAGACTAGTAACCTTGTAGGGTATTAATAAATCTCCCTTTTCATGTTATCCCACCAATAATTATTGTGAAGTTCCCTATACAAATTCATGATTCTAATATATATAGAGAAATTTGAGTTATGAGCTTCATCCATCAGTTACTTCTTTATTTCCAGAATAGATGGAACACATAGCCTTGTATGAAATTTCCTTACACCTTCTTGATCAATATTAAACTCTGGAAACATCCCATTATTTAAAGAATATTTCTTCTTCTATAAGAAATGATCATATAATTTTAATTTCTTGATCTTATCCAGTAATAAAAATTTGAGAAATTTTTTGGGATAGGGTTTATGATGTCCCTTCTTTAACGATTCCCATGTCCAGTTTCACTAGATCTTTGATCAAATGATCTCCTTGAATCCCCATTATTGTTAAAGTAGCTAGGTCTTTCCTACTAAATGCATCAGAGAATTTTTTTTCCATTCTTAGATAATAATAAATTTAATATTTATAGTATTTAAGAATTTCCAACCATATCCTATGTATCATGTTCAATTCCTTTTGTGAGTTAATAAACTGTCGAGATGCATAAGCAAACACCTTTTCATTTTTCATGAGGATGCATTGTCAGAGCAAAACCTCAGATAACTCTTATTTTATTATTACATGGTTTTTAATTCCCCCGTTTGAGGTTTGGGTTGAGTCTCGAGAAATATTTTTGGATTTTAAAACTTTTGAGAGAGTTTTTGGTCAGCACATGCTTGGTGCATAGTCTGGAAGATCATGCGGCCAAACCGTGCGGGCTAGTCAGTGTCTGAAAATAATATTTTTTTTTGTAAAATATAAAAAATTGAGTGATTAATAATATTATTTTTATAATAATAATAATTATTATTATTTAAAATGATTATAATTCTCATTATTATATTTTTGGTATTATTATTATTATATTATTATTATTAACATTATTATTATTGTTATTATTGTTATATTATTATTAATTTATTTATTTAGTAGGGTTTTAAGAAAAATTAATTAATTTAACCCTTCCCCGCTACCAGTAGGTCGTTACCCCCTCCCACATTCTTCCATGTTTGTATAACCACCTCCCTCACTACCTCTCTCCTTTCTCCCTCTCCGGCGACACTTCCATCGGTGCCTCCTTCTAGTCCGGCTGGCATTCAAGTGCGATCTCCCTCCCTTCAACTGAAATCTCCTTAAAGACACCCTCCTCACGTCAGACCTCCTACCCACGCCTCCCATTCCCCTTCATAGGCTGAACCGTAATCCCTTATCACTCTCTCTTTATGATTCAACGGTGGTCTGCATCACCTTCATCTGGTGTATTTACTTCTCCCTTCAGAAGATATTTCAGTTCTCTCTAGTATGGTTCATCTCACTTATCTCTAAATTTATAGAGTTTATATGTGGGGTTTCTTCTTGGATGAACCCAAGATGTTAGGGTTAATATGTATCTCATTTCTTTTACTTTGAATTTAGGTGGTGAGGTTGGTTTGTGGGGACTTATTCTACTTTCCATCAAAGTTTTATTTTATTCACATGTTGGTGAGGTAGGCGATTCAATGTTCTTATCCTTTATAAACAAAATCCTTGATGCTTAAATGCTTTTATAAATTTATAAACATGATATAATGCTCTATAAAACACATAATTATTTTATTCTTGTATATTCTTGTTGGGTAAATTTTTTAAAAATATGTTTTAAAGTGGTTTTCTATTTATATCTATGTGTTTTTATTCCAATTGATGTTTAATTTTTTTTTATAAAATTTTGAACATGTTTCACACCCCCATGTTTCCATTGTTTAACCATTTTTACTATTATTGTGTTCATAATTTTTTTTAAACTTGTCTTTAGGGTAATTCATTAATGTTTCTCATGTGTTGGTATCTTTAAAGAGTTTGTTTAATGCCCAATTTTGACCCAATAAATTTTTATATATGGTTCTCACAGTGATAGTGAATATGGATATTTTTTTATTGTATTTTATTGTGCTTATTTTTAAAGTATTTTATGAGTTGTTTGGGAAATGTGAAGTGTGTTTTCAAGGAAACTTGTCTTGAAAATGTATCAAAAATGGGTTTTTCAAATAAAATTAATTATATTATGAATTTTATAATTCTTGTGAACTTTGAAATATAATTTTATAATTGAGGAAACAATGTGAAACATGTTTTGAAACAAATTTGGCTTATTGGTGGATTTGAAATGTGCTTGGTAATTTTTAGTGACAAGGAGATTTTACTTGGTTTTGGAAAATGGTTTTGGAATTGATTTTTGTAAATGCATTCAGGGTGTGTATAACTTAAAGGTTAGTTTGGAACATTTTACATTAAAAATAGTGTTATCCTATAACATTGTCTTTCTTAAATTTTTTTTTGTTTTTTAATTGTATTTGGGTTCTTTTGTTTAAATTAAATATATTTTAGGTTATTGTGATGTTTATGTATTCCTGATTTTTTAATTAAGGTGCCTTCATAAATACTTTGTGGTTTCGAGTCATCGGGTCTAAGGAAACTCCCTTTCATATTCATAGGTAATTATATATATATGTAGGTTCCCCTGTTTTTTTGTATATTAATCCTTGGTAGTGAATATACATGTATGGGGCTTGGTGTGCCTATATGAAAAAAGCATTTGTAGGTGGGTGGAGATGGGTATATGCATATAAATATATATGTAAGGATCCCCTTTCACACATTCATGGTCATGAGGGTGTGTTCATTGGAGTTATGTGTCCTTATATGTATGAGAAGATGTATATTCTCAGTGGGGGAGCAACAGATTCTCGTTAGAAAAAATTCCAAGGGATGAATGTTTGAATTGGTTCAACTCTGAGATAGGATCTATATGCATTAACCATTAAATTTAAGAATCATTTATTTCTTGTATTTCAGATTTAGTTTTTATATTAATTATTGATATATAATTTTTAGAAAAAATTTATGTCTTAAATTGGATTGGTTTTTCTTTGGTGATTTACTAAAATAAATTAACGCATTGCATCTTTCACATCAAGTGCTTGATGAAATGACCCTTTGTCCTTTGTAAATGAGTTTTATATTTAAAATCGTGGTTTGGGTTTCTTAAATGTGTTTCCAAGTGTGTTTCTAGTTTTCAAAGAGGCATGAATCTGGTTCTTTAAGAAATGGTTTAGCATGTAATGGTTGTGCGAGGCTATGTTGTAATTTTTGTAAAATTAGTTATCTTGAAAACTCTTTTAGGATGACCTAATTTCCTTGATTTTGGTGTATGTTTTGGGAGGTCTGCTGTATAAGAATCCTATGATATCAAATAGTTAAAAGGTGAGAGGTTTGTTTCTTGGGTTGACTTGGGGTGAATTCGTTTTGTGTATTGGTTTTGTGTGTTGATTGTGTGTGATAAATGTGCTTGTGACAGAATTCTTTTTTGACATTGTTGGTCACCTCCTTTTTAGTATAAACATGGGAACCTTGGAAAATGAGTAAATTTTTGGTGAATTATTTCTTCAATAGTATAGATTATGCTAGTGGCCCATAGTTGGGTTATTTTTTATTATTGATATGGGATTGGGCCCCTCAGTCAAGCTAGGTAGGGTGATGATTGGGATTTTGAGCATTATGATGTCATCAGGTAGGGCATGCCTTCGGGATGAGTGATATTTATAGTATGTTCTAGATTATTCATGAGCTCTTAGGTTATCCCATGTATTTTGGCATTTAGTTGTGTATGGTGGATGATTTTGGTGCCTTGGTTAGATAGTTATTTATGTACTCTAATTTCCATTTCCCTTGTTGTGTGGTCACTATCCCGACTTCCTTGTGCGGTGTAACCTCTTTGAGAAAGTAAGGGGTTGGTTTGAAAATGCTTATGGAAAATAATTTAAAAATGTTTTTCGCTTTATTTTTTTTCCTTTTAAGTGAATAAAACATTATTTGTCTATAAAATTTTAATGTCTCTTCCATAAATAATAACCTAGTTTTCAATGGAAAAAAGGGCAATGGACCATGATTTATTTTAATGAAGAAAATGTGTGAAAACCCAGTTTTATACATTGTATTTTAAACTTGAAATTTATGGATATTCTATTTAAAGGAAATTTAATTTAGAATATATTTTTTGGGCATGCCTACTGAGTTTTTACACTGAAACCTATATTTTTTTTATATTTGGGTGTTTTTACTTGATTGGATTCGGTCTCTATCTTGTGATGTTGGTTTGAGGTCAGTGGTGACCAGTAGGGTCACATGGAGGTATGTATAGCATTATTTTTACACCAATCTTAGTTTTTATTTTCATTATTAAGTTTTTAATTTATTTTTATTCCATAAAATTATTCCCAAATGTTTAATTTTTATGTCTATCACTAGTTTCTATCATGGGGAGATCGGGAACACCTCTCTGGACATGTCGTGGACCGGCTTGGTTGACCGGTTTAGTGACAGACCAGGATGGTTCCCGAACAAATGGTATCATGGGAGGTTATTGTTATTTAGGATGTCTAGTGGATAGAGATTAGGGCTCTTGGGACATGGAAGGTAAGTGTGTGACGAGTGTCATGAACCCTTTCACGTTCTAAATCTCGAGTCGCTAGGGGAAGTACATGATTTTAGTCATTTTTGTTGGGTTGTTTTGGATTTAGGGATGAGTGTGGAAGTTAGTCTGTGTCTCGTAGTGTCCTCACATGGGTTTCTAACCCATGAAGAGTCCATGTTCCCATTTCAAGACCCTCCAAGTGTTATTATTTACATGGGGTATGGACAACCACCATATTTTCGGGTCATGAATAGGCATTAGTCTCTCATTTCGGTGGCTCATTGTTGATTTTTTTTTCTTTTTTGATTTTGATTGTTGTGGGTGCATGTAAAAAATTAAAATGATTCTGAAATAGTTATGATCAGTTTTTCTTGTAAATTATTTTAAACTAGAATAGAGGATTTTAGAATTTAAATTTTTTGGGGGTGAGAATGTGGATTGGAAGTGGCACATGGTATTATTTATGGATGTTGACGTGTGTGTGGGTATTTGTGGAATGTGTGTTTGGGAATGTGATGATGGTATTAGATAAACACACATGTGACAATTTATAAGATACCATAGGTGAGATTTAAAATTTAACGTGGGATGGTTGTTTTGAAATGGGAAATGAAATTTTGGGAATTAAATTTTGTTTAAAAAGAGGGTTTCATTATTTCTAAAGTCATTTAAAAATGTGGTTATTTTTAAAATTTATATGAAATGGGATTTCTGAAAAGATTTTTTTAGTTGTGCTCGAGTTTATTTGGCTTCCAAGATGGTTGTTTTGATCTTGGGGTGTTTCTTTTGATTGTGTTCTAGGATTTATGCCGGTTTTAGGTTTTTTTTCGTGTTGTACAGGATGTGCCACCTAAAAAGTCGCAGATGGTTTCCAATAAATCATGTCCATTTCCATGTTCTTTTTGTGTGTTGCCTATTTATAGAGGTAATCGAATTCTGTTAGAGGAAGTTGTGTGGTTCGTGGAGATAGAGTGTGTCTTTAGGTTTTTGGGAACTCCTATGGGTGTTAAGGTTCATACAATATCAGGTTTATTTAAGGGTCCAGTTCCATACTAGTAAAGATATTATGTCTCATCACCGTTATAGTTGGGTGTATAGTTAGTTTTGGTTGGCTCTTGCAAATGTTCCCCATCTAGAAATGAGTGCATGATGGAGGAACTTGTCTCCATGAAGATGTCATCATCACTGTCAGCTCCAAGTTTTTGAAACCATTCTCTTACATGTCCCAGATATGTCCATTTTGGGAATTCTAAGTCATCATGTTGCATCCCTTTGAAAACATATCACCATTTTGGTCATTTGAATCAATAGGGTGAAGGTTTTGGGGACTGTAAGATACAAATGTCTGACTGTGGGGAAAGAGATGCTTTAGCTATTGGGGGCTCGGGCTATAGGTCTCGGGGTGAAGCTTGCGCACAGTCAGGAGTTTCTAAGGGCATGTGTATCCTGATAAGATGGTATGTCTGAGTATGATATACTCTATTATACCAAACATAGGATCGAATATATAAGTATGAGATTATCAGATACAAGAGGGGGGGGGGTGAATTTTACCTTTTAAAATTTCCCTAAGGAAATTTTTCATAACCAAAATTATTAACACCTCAATGTTCTAAAGACTTTCTTGATTCCGGAAATGTGATTCGGGAAATGAAACTTAAAAAAGTTTAAAACTGCGTAGATTCTACCTTAATGTGTATAGAATCTATCTAAATCAGAGTACAATTAAGGAAGTATAAGAAAGTTATACTTTCCTTAACAATACAAAATGTACAGTGGAAAACAAAGTAGTAACACTAAAACGAACAAACAATAACTCTTTTAAACCAAAGAGAGGGGTATCCAACAACCCTGGATAAGAGGTCCCTTGATTTATACTTTCAATAAAGTATGTCTTACCCACACCAGGGTAAGCCCTCGATACGAATATCAGAGTCTGTCTTGCTATCCCCGCAAGCCCTCCACTATCAGGTAGTTGGCACCTCTTTCTTCTTATCCCTGGAATCCCTCGATTGCATACAACAACAATCAGAGTCACATGAAGCAAGTCTACACGAAACAATGTTTGAACAAGCTGTTCAAACTCTCTGCACAAAGCTTGAGAGTTTATAAGAGCCTCTCTCTCTCTATAAATCACTTCAACAGCATTTAAGCACAGATGTCAGAGTTGTGTCAAAGTGTGTTCTGGATATTTTCAAATGAGTTCCTATTTATAAGCGAAGCCCCAATGGTTGGCTCCCTCCTCCAACATTCATATTTCTCCTTGAATTTTGGAGGGATATGTTCATGTGTCACTCAACCAATAGTTAGTTGACAACTGAAGGCATGACATCATTTTATATTAGAACAAGTGTGAGCATAAGTAAAACTGAAGTTTATAATGAAGGTAAATAAATTTTTGTAATGTAAGTAAAGTATGAAAGTTCTTAGTCTAAATAATACATATAATTATGAGTTTATAATAAATAGATATTAGGATTCTATTTTGTAAGAATTCAGAACCTGAATATTATATAATTCAGGAGTCTGAATTTCAAGGAAATTCAGAGTCTAGATTCACAGGAATTCATAACCTGAACATAAAGTGTTCAGAGTTGAACTCATAGAAGTTCGGAGTCAAACTAGTATAAGTTTGGAGTCAAACTAGTAAAAGTTCAAAGTCGAACTCATAGAAGTTTGGAGTCGAACTATTAAAAATTATTGGTCGAACTCATAGATGTTTGGAGTCGAACTAGTAAAAGTTCGTAGTCGAACTCATAGAAGTTCAGAGTCGAACTAGAAAAGTTTGGAGTCAAACTCATAGAAGATTGGAGTTGAACTAGTAGAAGTTCAGAGTAAAACTATTAAAAGTTCGGAGTCGAACTCATAGAAGTTTGAAGTCGAACTAATAAAAGTTCATATTCGAACTCATAGACGTTCGGAGTCAAACTAGTAAAAGTTCAGAGTCGAACTCATAGAAGTTTGGAGTCTGAATTCGGTGTCTTAAATGGAATGCATCATATCTAAGTATTATACGATTTCGAGGTTTTTAGTTAAAATCTTAATTCTATACTTAGAAAAGAAATGTGATTGAAAAATGAATATAATGTAAGGATAAATTTCATTGGGGAAGGAAATTTTCCTTAAGAAAATGAAATAAGAAGTAAAAAGGGATTTTCCTTAAGATAAGTTGTTTTTGATTTTCAAAACATGAAAGAATGGAAAAGTTATAAGGAAAACCTTATTGACTCAACAATCTCCCCCTTTTTTGAAAGCAGAAACATCCTTACGAAAAAGAATAAAAGGTCTTAGAAAAATTAAAACTCATCTCAATTTTCATATGGACAAAGATGAATATGACTAACTCCCCCTTAGGATTTGGAACTATAAGGATCATATTATAGATTTTTAGGAATGGGATTGGTCTTTAGTACATAAATTTTTTTACTAAAAAACTCCTCCTTAGATTAACTCCCCCTTACTGAGGGATACCTCTTTTACTTATGAATATTTTTCCTTCTCTCCATTATATTTTTACTTCTTCCTTTTTGAGTTCTTTTCCCTTCTCCCCCTTTGTGATTTGCAAAAATAGTTTGAGGGAATGGAAAAGAAATATGGTACTAGATATATTAGTAAAGACAACCAATCAAAAAAAGCAACCACAATTCTATTATAATTGGAATAATTTTTACATGGAACATAAAATGCAACCAAAGAATGGATTGACTTTATTTTGTTTCCTTTTCATCGGGAAATAACTTCTTCATAATTGTATTCAGATTTTTGGGCTCTTTATGATCCTTCTTGGCTTGCTTTTCTAAGACTATGATTCTATCTTACTGAGCCTCCAGGGCTTCTTCCTGATCCTTCATCAACTCCTCTTACTTCACCATCTTCTCTTCCATCTCGGTCCTGAGATCTATTTCTGATTTCAAACCTTAAGCAATATAATTAAACTTTCCATTTAGATCTTTGGCATCGTGAATCCATTTATTTTTCACTAGGTTCAGATTATTCTGAAAACTGTCTGAAATATTTTTGATTTTGACATCCTCAGTACAAAAAGCCTTCTTTACATCTAGTTGGAACTGATCAAGCTCTTCCATATATTCAAAAAAATTCTTAGACCGAGGCGTTATTTTGCTGCACGAATTTCTGTGGACCTTGTAGTTGATAAGAAAATTTTTATGCTCTTCTTCAATATTCACACATTTATCCATTACCATGGATAAGGATTCTGACTTCTTATTCAATCTATGATGAAGCATCTGGCATCTAGAGTCTATTGTAGTAAAGATCGGAATGGTGTCTACCAATTTCTTCAGGGACTCAACCACAAAATCATGTCCCAATGCAGATGACTCTGAATCAGACAACTTTCTAAGAGATTGTTCTTATTCTATTTCCACCAGCTTCCTTTTAGAAGAGCCTCTAACATGCTTCTTCCTTATGATGTACTTCGTTGGGGTATCAATAAGCACTTTATTACCCTTACTAGTCCTCGGAATGGCCTCTTATTCTGGAGATTCATGCTTACAGTTAGATAATTGCACAATATTATCTTCATCAACCTTCTCTTTCTCATCCCCAGCCTCAAAATCTTCTAGATGGATAAAGTCATGATTATTAATTTCTTCTTCAGATGGCTTGTTCACCTCTTCTTCACCTTTCACATCATCTGCAAGTGTAGCCAATTTTGAGGATCCGGTTGAGAAGTACATAGTGAAAACTTCTCGGATGGGGTTCCCTTATCTTGATATTCTTTGACTTGCCTAATTAAATCATCAGAACGTCCACTCATCTCAGCTTGTTGAACTTCCTCCACAACATGATAAACTTTATTAATTACTTCTTTCTCCACATCCCTTTCTTCATCAACCTTCTGTTGAGATTTTTTCGTAGTCATGAAGTTCTTCCCCGGAGTTTTGCGTAAACATTCAACCAAGAAAGACATCAGAATGGCTATATTCCCAGAGGCTATTTCTGTGGATTTCAAAAGGTATTGAACAATCTCTGCCTCTGACAAAATCTTTTTCATCATCTTCTCTTTAGCTTGCTTCTATAACACATCAAAATCTTTTTAATTTAAAGCCTTAGCCTCTGCAGGGTCCAAGCCAAACTGTGACTCCCCTTCTTTCCGATTTTCTTTGATCTCTCTCCAATTTTCTACAACCTTATCCAGATAGGCTTTTAGATTTTTGGGTTTAGAAGGTGCAGATTCGACTTCCTTATACTTAGGAGTTTTACCTTCATCTTCCACTTCTTTCAATGTCCTTTTCTTGCCGGACTTCTTGGATGGTTCAACTTTCTCTACAGTTTTCGGAATAGCTTTTGTGTCCTCCTCTGGAAGATCATAGAACTCACCAGTTTTTTTTGAAAAAACAGCTCTCATCCTCTTTAAGGTGTCATCACTAATCAGCATCACCTTGCAATTCCTAGGCTTTGAGCTACATGGAATTTTGAAAGATTCTAGGCACCAAACTATCATCTTTTAAAGAAATGCCAGATATATAATGATCCGAGCTCTAAGATTGTCATTCTTGATATTTTCAATCATGATAAAGATGTGCTTCATGAAGTTCACCTTCCATAGATTTACCAAAAAATCTAGAATGTACATATCACTCTTCTTAAGGGTATCCTTATCACCCCTTCTTGAAACAATGAGACCTTGTACCCATAATTGTAGAATCCAGTTGTTGGTAGATAGATGAGAAATCTTTTCTATTTTGTCATCTTTGAGCCCAAGAAATTCCATAGCCTTCATCTTACTGAAACTTCCCTGAACATCCGGCAACTTGTGTGAACAAAATTCAGCTTCACCTTCGTATGATAAGCCCACCAAACTTGTAGCCTTGGTGTAAGAGAGTTTGTAATTTTTTCCATAGTATTTGAATAAAAACCTCTCACCTTCAGCTTCTTTAAAGAAGCATACTGACTCAAAGAATTATATAAGATGATCCGTATAAACTACATCTTGACCTGTTGTTTTTGAAATAGCTATACTTTCCCATCCATTGATCTTTATGTTCTTGGAAATGATATAATCGTAATTATTGAAAAAATTCGGATGCACCAACCTTTCCATGTTGATTAGCCACTCTGAAATTCACTTAGAAGACATTTCTTGGGCTTCTGCAGACATTCAGAATGGAGGAGTACTAAAAGATTCAGAACGGTCTTAAGAATGAAGGGCAGAATTTCAACACGCGAGAGCATGAAATCGATGTGGGACAACCATCAGGGGTCCCCTTTATAAAGGTGATGGCGGTGACCTTTCAACTTCCAAAACCAATCTAACAGTTCAAAAACTCTCTGATCTGATCTGATGGTTTAAAACATACCCACAAGTAAATCTTGAATCCAATCTTTTGAGGTTTTAAAAAACATTCTGATTTAAGAAGAAATGATTCCGAAAAATTTTAAAAACAAAGGAAACTACCAGCAAGTAAAAGTGACTAAGTAAACATAAGTAAGAAAATCATACCATTCAGATTGGCTATGAAGATTATTCATAATAGGTGATATTCTTCTTAAAAAAACAATTGACTAAGAAAAACTCATTACGAAAAAGTTTTATTGCAAAATCTTTGAGTACCAAAACTCAATTATAAAAATTATGAGTACCATAATTCCCGTTATGAAAATTCTCATTACAAAAATTTCCATTAGGAGAATTTCCATTACAAAAATTTCAAGTACGAAGATTTCCATTACGAAAATTTTCATTATGAAGATTTCCCTTCCAAAAATTTTCATTACGAAAAATTTGAAAAAATTAATAACAGATGTACTCCCCCAATGAAAAAGAGTTTATTACTGTAATGAGATTGGTTCAAAAAGTAGTTAATTAAAGAATATTACGTTACAGATATCATTATTAACTTCTGTTTAATGTATTCAAATCTATCAGACGGTAAAGATTTTGTGAAAATGTCAGCAAGTTGATCTTGTGTTCTGATAAACTGAAGAATGATATCTCCTTTAAGAGTGTGATCCCTAAGGAAGTGATGCCTAATATCTATGTGCTTTGCACGAGATTGATGTACAAGTTTTTTTCTAGGGTCAATGGCACTTGTGTTATCAAACAAAATATGAGTCTTAGTAAAACTCAAGCCATAGTCTGTGAGTGTGTGTTGCATCCACAATACTTGAGCACAACAACTTCCAACTGCTACATATTCAGATTCAGCAGTAAATATTTCTACTGAGTGTTTCTTCTTTCAGGACCAAGAAACTAATGAATCTCCTAAGAAATGTCAAGATCTGGAAGTACTTTTTCTATCCATTCTACATCCACCAAAGTCAGCATATGAAATAATTTTTAAGATAAAATCATTTCCAGAAGTATAAAATAGTCCAAGATCCATGGTTCCCTTTAAGTAGCGAAAAATTCTCTTCACTGCCATTAAATGGGATTCCTTAGGACAGGATTGATATCGAGCACATAAGCATACTGAAAACATCAAGTCAGGATAACTAGCTGTCAAGTATAGTAAGCTTCCTATCATATCTCTAAAAGATGTTTGATCTACTGGTTTTCCAGCTTCATCAAGATAAAATTTGTTTGAGGTACTAATGGGAGTACTAATCTTTTAGTTTTGTCATATACATGATTTTTAAGAATATCATTAATATACTTATGTTGAGATATATAAGTTCCTTCTGGTTTTTTAGAAATTTGAAAAGCATTGAAAATTTTTAACTCACCCATCATACTCATTTCAATCTTAGATTTATTTAGATCCACAAAGGAATCAGTTAAAGATTGTTGAGTTGTACAAAATATAATGTCATCAACATTAATTTAAACAATCAAAACATTTTTCCTATCTTACTTTATAAAAAGGGTTGGATCTGCATTTCCCTTAACATAGTTATTTTGAAGCAAAAATCTTGTAGGTTTATCATACCAAGCTCCAGGGGCTTCTTTAAGGCTATACAAAGCTTTGGTAATTCTAAAAACATGATTAGGATGTTTTGTATCTTAAAATACAGGAGGTTGTTCAAAAAACAACTTCCTCTTAAACATAACCATTAAAGAAATAACATTTCACATCCATTTGAAAAAGCTTGAAATTGAAAAATGAAGTAAAGGCAAGTAAAATACAAATAGATCCAACTCTAGCTACAAGAGCATAGGTTTCTTCATATTCTATTACTTCTTGTTGATTATAGCCTTTAGAAACCAATCAATCTTTATTCCTAACGATGACTCCATCTTCATCACACTTATTTCTGAAGACCCATTTTACTCTAATTATAGAAGTTTCTTTAGGTATTTCAACCAAAGTCCAGACTTTATTCCTTTAGAATTCATTTAGTTCATCTTGCATGGCTTTAATCTAATTATCATCGCCTAAAGCATCATCAGTGATTTTTGGTTCTAATTGGGAAAGGAATGCTAGATGTTCTATTTAATTTCTTAACTATCTTCTAGTCCTTACAGGTTGATTCACATCACCAATGATACTATCACTGGGATGATTCTTTAGAAACGATTGATTTGGGTTTCGTAAAACTTTTTCATCAACATAGGTTAGGAAATCATTTAGGGTAAATGTTTCAGAAGTATCTTCATGAACATTTTCCTTATCAGAAGGATTTTCTATCAAAGGTTAATAATAATTTTTTGAAAACACATCTGAAGATGTTGTTTGGGGTTATTTAAAAACAAAAGGATCAGTTTCATCAAATTTGACATGTACTGTCTCTTCAACAGTATAAGTGTTTTTGTTAAAAACACTATAATCCTTAGAATTTGTGGAGTAGCCTAAGAAAATCCCTTCATCATATTTTGGTGCAAATTTTTGTAAGTTATCTTTAGTATTCAGAATGAATACCTTGCATCCAAAAACCATAAAGTAGGAAAGTCTAGGTTTTCTACCATTCCATAACTCATAAGGAGTTTTATTTAGAAAAGTTCTAATAAAAACTAGATTTATCGTATAACAAGAAGTACTTACAGCTTCAGCCCAAAAATATTTGGCTAAAGAATACTCACTCAACTTGGTTCTAGTTATTTCTTGAAGAATTCTATTTCTTCTTTCAACAACACCATTCTATTGAGGTCTTCTGGGTGATGAGAAGTTGTGAGTAGCACCTTTTCTACTACAAAAAGTTTCAAAATAAGAATTTTGAAATTCTCTTCCATGGTCACTATGAATAGTTTTCAATGGAAGGTTTTTCTCATTTTCGACTTCGGCTCTAAAACTTTTGAAATAAGAAAAATATTCAGACTTCTTTGCTATAAAATAGGCCCATGTAAATCTAGTGTAGTCATAAACTAAGAAAAATACATAATAACTGCTTCCAATGCATCCAGTTTGTGTTGGACCAAAACTATCCATATGCACCAACTGTAGTGTATCAGTTGTTGAGACTTCACCGATTGATTTAAAACTTGTTTTATGTTCCTTACCATATTGACAAGGGTTACACACTTTTGATGAATCAAATCTAAGCTCTAGTAGATCATTAACTAAACCTTTCTTAGAGAGTTTTCATAAGTTCCTAAGGTTACAGTGTCCTAATCTTCTATGCCACAACCATGAATGATCTCCATTGCACTAAGTCAAGGTAAGTCTTGGCTCCTATGGTCTTCTAAGTTTAGTGTGTAAACATTCTCTTGCCTATTGGAAGAAAGAATAAATTCTTCCTTGGAATTGTGTACTAGGCATTTATAATTCCTAAAATTCACAGGGTAACCATCATCACATAACTGACTTATGCTAATGAGGTTGTGCTTAAGACATTTTATAAATAAATAATTTGAAATCAAAGACTTTCCAAGAAGAACAATGTTACCTATACTAATAATTTCTCCCTGAGCATTATCTCTGAAAGTTACTTTTCCTCCTTTCGTCTTGATAATCTTTTCAAAATTGTTTTTGTTACCAGTCATATACCGAGAACATACACTATCCATGTACCATGTATTGTTGTTGGTACTTTACCTATTTTCCTAAAAATAAGAAAAAAGTTAGGTTTTCAGAATCCAGACTTGCCTGGATCCAGAAATCTCAGAAAGTAAAATTTTGGGAACCCACATCTTCTTAGAAAAATAATCCTTATGAAATCCTAAAAATTGGGTTTTGTTTAGAGAACAATTATTTTCCCAGTAACCACCACATTGACATTTAGTGTAGAATGGGGCACTTTGAGGAACAAAGTAATTGTTACTAAAAATTGGTTTAGAACTTGTGTAACCAAAACCAGAAGAATTCCTTCGAGGTCGGATTGGTGAATACATTTTATCAAAATTTTCCTTACCTAGGGTAAAGTTTGAAAATCACTTCCTCAATGAGAATATTTCGGATTTGAGTTTAATAACTAAGTTCTCGTCTTCAAAAACATTTGAACTAGAGCTAGGCTCAAAAACATCATTCTTTGAAATTATGTTTTCTAAATCTTTTGAAAGTTTATTCTTCTCAAAACATACTTCCTCAAGATTTTTTGAAATACTTTCAAAATAAGCATTTTTATTATCAAGATATTTAGAAAGATCTTATATTTCATTAGTATGAATAATATTCCTAGAATTTTCCTTACCAAGTTTCTTCATGATTTTTGAATTATAATTGTCAAGAAGTTTGGAAAACCTAGAAACTTCTTCATAGGTAGGTAAATTATTATATTCATCAAAAGAGGATTCTTCATCCGAAGAGTCATAATATTTAATATTATTAGCATTTAAAGAAACATTAGACATTGATTCAGCATTGTGTACCTTATCCATCAAGAAATGATTATCAATAGGTATCCTGTCTATAAGACTAAGATTATTCTATCGAGAAGATTCATAATATGATGATTCATCTAAGGAGTCTCCACCACTAGCACTCTATGTGTCATTGGATTTCATCACATTATTAGCTTTGGAATTGTAATACTTTTTTCTGTTTTTTTCAGAATGCCTTTCCTTTCTTTCTTTCTTCTTGAGCAAAGGACAATCCAGTCTTATGTGTCCAGCTCTCTTACATTCATATCATGTAACATCAGAATCTCTCTTGTCTTTCCTTTACTTATTCTTGTATTTAGATTGAAAGTCCCTCTGTCTGACTATCTTTTTCATCCTTTGAGCAAGATTTTCTAATTCATTTTTTGTGGATTCACTTCCACTAGATTCGTAATGGATAAAAACTTTCTTAGATCTATATCTAGTAACTCTCTCAAGAGTTTTAGCTTTCATTTTATTTGAAGATGTAGTAAAAGCAACACTACGATTCCCATTCTTCTTCTTTATGTTTTCCGCATCTCTCTTCATTCTAGACTCATTTTGAAGAAGAGTTCCAAATATTTCATCAAGATTAATTTGAGTAACATTTCTATTTTCATCGATAGCAGTTCCCTTTGATTCCCACTCATTATTCATAATATCTATGATCTTGTCAACAAGGACTTCATCATCTAGACCTTTCTCTCCCATTGATTTTAATCTATTAAAAATAGTCATGAATCTCTATTTCACCTTTCAAATTGGTTCTCTATAAAGAAAATTAAAGCCATGATACTCAGCTCTGAGCATGGCTCACCTAATCTCAATCAATTTAGATGTGCCAAAATGTTTAACTTCAAATTTCTCCCATATACAGTTAGCTGTTTCACAAGAAGAAATTTTCCTATATATGTTCTTAGTCATTGAACAAAGAAATGTATTGCGTACCTTATAGTTGAGTTGGTATTCATGCTTTTCTTGATTATTTAAGGTATTAACTTCCTTGTTAGGAATTTTATATCCTCTGGTATGCATGAAAAAGTTATCTACTCAAGTATTAATAATGAATGTATTCATTCGATCTCTCTAATACTCATAATAATTACCATAAACATTGGTGGTCTAGTAGGATTTTGGTTGTAGATAGAGTCAACATTTAAGCCTGCCATCCTTGAGATAAACTTTGGAACACAAACTTGTTAGAAGTATAAGTCTGTAACCAAAAGAAAATATTCTAAACAAGAAAAATTGTACCTCTAAGAAAAAAGTGAATCCGAACTATGATTATGAAAAGTAGATTTGGAGAAGTATGAATCTTCAAATATGAATCTGAATGTTCAATTCTGAGAAATATAAGGGATAAGATAAAACTTCTGAATCTAATTGTGAGATTAATTCAGATTGAACCAATTCTATGATACCAATTTATAGGATGATATGTCTGAGTATGGTATACTATATTATACCAAACGTAGGATCGAATATATAAGTATGATATTCTCAGATACAAGAGTGGGGGTGAATTGTACGTTTTAAAAATTCCCTAAGGAAATTTTTCATAACCAAAATTCTCAACACCTCTAAGTTCTAAATACTTTCTTGATTCCGGAAAAGTGATTCTGGAAATAAAACATAAAAAAAGGATACAACTACTAATATTCTACTTTAAAGCATATAGAATCTAACTAAATCAGAGTACAAGTAAGGAAATATAAGAAATTTATACTTTCCTTAACAATAAAAAATGCAAAGCATAAAACAAATTAGTAACACTATAAGTAATAAATAATAACTCTTTTAACCCAAAGAGAAGTGTATCCAACAAACCTGGATAAGATATCCCTTGATTTATACTTTCAAGAAATTCGTTCTTACCCACACCAGGGTAAGACCTCGATACAAATATCGGATTTTGTCTTGTTATCCCCACAAGCCCTCACCTATCAGGTAGTCGACACCTCTGTATTCTATCCTCAGAATCCCTCGATTGTATACAGCAACAATCGAAGTCACACGAAGAAAGTCTACATGAATCAAATTTTGAATAAGCTGTTCAAACTTTCTGTATAAGGCTTGTGAGTTTATAAAGACTCTCTCTCTAGAAATCACTTCAAAATCATGTAAGCACAGATGTCAAAGTTGTGTCAATGTGTGTTCTGCTTATTTTAGAATGAGATCATATTTATAGGAGAAGATCCAACAGTTGGATCCATCCTCTAATGGTCGTATTTCTCCGTGAATTTCAGAGGGACCTATACACGTGTCACTCAACTAATAGTTAGTTGATAACTGAAGGCACGACATTGTTTTATATCAGAACAAGTGTATGAATAAGTAAAACTAATGTTCATAATGAAAGTAAATAAAAGTTCGGAATTTAAGAAAACTATGAAAGTTTATAATCTAACTAAAAAAATAGAATTCAGAGTTTAGAATAAAGAGATATTCGGATTCTGTTTTTTAGGAATTTGGAACCTGAATTCTATAGAATTCCAGAGTTTGAATTTCAAGGAAATTCAGAGTATGGATTCATAGGAATTCATAACCTAAACTTAAAGAGTTCGGAGTTGATCTCATAGAAGTTTAAAGTTGAACTAGTAGAAGTTCGGAGTCAAACTAGTAAAATTTTGGAGTCTAACTCATAGAAGATTAGAGTCGAACTAGTAAATGTTTGGAGTCAAACTCATAGAAGTTCAGAGTCGAACTAGTAAAAGTTCGGAGTCAAACTCATAGAAGTTTAGAGTAAAACTAGTAAAATTTTGGAGTCGAACTCATATAAGTTCAGAGTCGAACTAGTAAAAGTTCGGAGTCAAACTCATAGAAGTTCTAAGTCGAACTAAAAGAATTTCGGAGTCGAACTAGTAAATGTTTGGAGTCAAACTCATAGAAGTTCGGATTCGAACTAGTAAAAGTTCGGAGTCGAACTCATAGAAGTTCGGAGTCGAACTAGTAAAAGTTTGGAGTCAAACTCATAGATGTTCAGAGTCGGAATTCAAAGTCATAAATAGAATGCTTCATATCTATGTTTTATACGATTTTGAGGTTTTTAGTTAGAATCTGAATTTTATACTTAGAAAAGAAATGTGATTGAACAATTAAAATAATGTAAGGATAAATTTCCTTGGGAAAGGGAATTTTTCATAAGAAAATGAAACAAGGAGTAAAAAGGTATTTGCCTTAAGATAAGGTGTTTGTGATTTTCAAAACATAAAGGAATGGAAAATTCGTAAGGAAAACCTTATTGACTCAATATATCCTTAGTCAGATTTTCATTTTTAGGGAATTGGGATGAAAATATCAAAATTTTCCTTTTTCTACTATTTTCTCCATTGTAAGTTCATCCTTTTTATAGTGCTGTGATGAGTTGTTCTACTGCAATCCAAGAGGCTCTATCTGCTCCAAATGTGGCTTTTAAGTCATTTGTATTCCTTGAAGGGTGTAGGACCCATTATGGAATATAATCGTTCTGGTTTTGGGTTTAGTTTCAGCTATGTTTGTTAGAAATATTTCTTGGTTATGGAGTTGATGGGTGGTTCTTCTTGTCCCTTTCTTAATTTGTGTTCCTTCCCATGTGTTTTCGCTAATTTTGAGAGGCCAGCTGAAGTGAATAGTTCTCAATTCTGGAAGTGTTGTTGTTAAACCTTGTGTGGATTGTTTCAGTTAATGTAGATTATTTATTCATTATAATGTCCTAGAATTACAGGTTACCCTGTAATAGTTTTAATCCTAGTGGTTAAATCATTCCATTAGTGTTGAAGAAGTTGTTTTAGTTCGGGCTAGGAATTTCCTAGTCCCCAGTTGTGGTGAGGTTTTTATTTGGTTGGTGTGGGGGTCTTGAGCTAATTTCGTATCATTTTATTTTTAGGTCGTTCAGTAGAATGCTTTACATTTATGTTTTTGGGGTGTTTTTTGGTCTATGTTGAGAAATTTAATGAGTTCGGTTGAGAGTTACCTTGTTCTTGGTTGAGGTGGTTTTATTATCGGGTTTTGGAACTCTTGTTCTAGTTGAGTCCTTATAGTGGGGAGAACCCCTTTGTGTTCTCAACTCATTCTTATTTGGTGGGTTATTATTGATCGATCGGGTGTGACTTGTGGAATGAATAGTCACCCTGAGGTTTTTTTGTCTCCTTTCGGTTTTGATGGGTTATGGACTCGAATTTTGGTTGATTTTGTCTTACTAACATTCTAGGGGACGAAAGTGTGTGGTGTTGAGAATTTTCACACCCCACCCTCGAATACCTCTTATTTTATTATTAAATGGTTTTGAATTCTTCACAGTTGATCTCTAGGTGGTGTCATGGGTAAGATATTCAAATTTTACCACTTCCGAGAGAGTTTTTGGCATGAGTAGGCTTGGTGAATGATCCGGCAGACCGTGTATCCAAACCACGCATTCGTCTTAGTGACTGAAAATAATAAAAAATATTATAAAATAAAAATAAAATTTTTGGAGTGAATAATGATAATAATAATATTATTATTATTATTTTCATTATTATTATTAATATTTTTATTATTAAGAAAATTGATTATAATTATTTTTAGAATTTTCATTATTATATTTTTGGTTTTATTATTATTATTATTATGTTATTATTATTGACATTATTATTATAATATTTATTATACTTTTATTATGTTATTTATTAAGTAAGATTTTTTTTACAAAATAATTTATTTAACCCTTCCCGCTACCAGCGGGTCACGCCTCGCTCCCCTATTTCTTCCCTATTCACGAGACCACCTCCCTCACCGCCTCCCTTTACTCTCCCTCTCTGGTGACACATCTGGTGGCACCTTATCCCTATCCGGCCAACCTGTTGGTGAAAGATCCCTCCCTCCGTCCTTCATCTCTATTACCTCACCCTCCTTGTACCGAACCTCATCCTCATGCCACCCCATCCCCTTCATAGGCTGACCCCCTCCCTTCTCACTCTCTCTGATCAACTTGACAACGACCTATAGCACCTTCGGTCAGCACGCCCCCTTCTCCCTCCAGCGGCAATTGCGGTGTGATCTAGTAAGGTTCATCTACCTCCTCTCACAATTTCTAGAGCTATCTTGTGGGGTTTCTTGTTGGATTAACCCTAGATGTTAGGGTTAATTTGTATCTCGGTTTTTCTTTGTATTTAGGGGGTGTGGTTGGTTCATGAGGCCTTATTCTTCCATCCATTAATGTTTCAATGCATTTACATGTCAGCGTGGTAAGTGATTTCATGTTTTTTTATAATATAAATAAAATCCAAGATGCTAGAACTCTTTGATAAATTTGTACACATGATATGAAGCTCTATAATACACATAATTAGTTTGTTGTGGTATATTAATGTTGGATGAATTTATTAAAAATAAGTTTTGAAGTGGTTTTTTATTTATACCTATGTGTTTTTACAACAATTAATGTGGATCATTTTTATTATAAATTGTTGAAAATGTTTTTCACCCCTATAGTGCCTTTATTTAACAATTTTTAGTGTTTTGTGTTCAAAAAAATTGTTAAAAATAGTTTTTAGGGTAATTATTCAATTTTTCCCATGTTTTGGTATCTTTAAAGTGTTTGTTTAAGACCTAATTTTGACTCAATAAATTTTAATATATGGTTCCCAACATGATTGTTCATATGTATATGTTTTAATTGTGTTTTATTTTGATTGTTTTTTAAAGTATTTTATGAGTTGTTTTGGAAATGTGAAGTGTGTTTTCAAGGTCACTTGTGGTGAAAATGTATAAAAAAATCAGGTTTTAAAATGAAATAAATTATATTGGGCATGTTACCCTTGTTGTGAACTTCTAAATTTGATATTAGTATTTATGAAATAATTTGAAACATGTTGTTATAAAATGAGTCTTATGGGTGGACTTGAAACGTACTTGGAAATTCTTAGTGACAAGGAGAATTCAATTTGTTTCGAAAAATAGTTTTTGAATTGCTTTTGGTAAATGCGGTCGGGGTGTGAAAAACATAAAGTTCTATTTGACACTGATTACTTTAAAAATAGTGTTTTCCTTTAACATTGTCTTCGTTAAAAGGTTCGTTGGTTTTTGAATTATATTTGGGTTCTTTTTTTACTTAAATTTATTTTACGGTATTATGATGTTTTTCAATTCATGTTTTTTTAATTAAGGCGTGTTGGTCACTACGTTGTGGTTTTGGGTCGCCGGGTCTTAGGTGACTCACCTACATATACATAGTTAAGTATATATATATATATATATATATATATATATATATATATATATTTAGGTTCCCCTGTAATGTGTATGTTCATCCATAGAAGTGAACATACATGTATGATGCTTTTGTGTTCCTATGTATATATATGAAATGCATACGTTTGTGGGTGGAGATGGTTATATGATATAAGCATATATGTAAGGATACCATTTCACACGTTCATGGCCATGAGGGTGTGTTTATAGGGTCTAGGTGTCCTTATATGTATGTGAAGATGCATATGCTCATAGGGGGAGAAGCAGCTTTTAGTTAGAAAGTTCCAGGGGAAAAATGTTTGGTTTGGTTCCACACTAAGGTAGGATCTCTAGGAATTAACCTTTAAATTTAAGAATAATTTATTTCTTGTATTTCACATCTAGTTTTTATATTAATTATAGATATAGAGTTGTTATAAAAATTATTTTTCTTAAATTGGATTGGTTTTTATTTAGCGATGTATTTAAATAGATTACTTCATTGAATTTTTTACATCAAGTGCTTAATAAAATTCCACTTTGGCATTTATAAATGTGTTTTAGATTAAAAATTTTGGTTTGGGTTTCATAAATGAGTTTCCAATTGTGTTTCCAGTTTTCAAAGTGGTGTGTGTGTGGTTCTTTAAGAAATGGTTTAGCATGTAATGATTGTGCGAGGCCCGATGGGAATTTTTGTAAAACTGGTTATTTTTGGAAACTCTCCTTGGATTGTCCACTTGCCTTGATTTTGTTGTATGTTATGGGGGGTCCACCGCATTGGACTCCTTTGAGATCAAATATTTGAAAGGCGAGATACTTGTTCCTTGGGGTGACTCAGGGGGTCGCTTCATTGTGAGTATTGGTTATGTGTGTTAATTGTATGTGATGAATGTGCTTGTGACTGGATGCTTGTTTAACATTGTTGGATAATATCCTTTTTATTGTGAACATGGGATGCTGTCATTGTGAGAAATTTTTCGATGAACAATTTTTGCACTGATTTAGATTATGCCAGTGGCCTATAGAAGGGGGATATTTTGTTTTCATTGCTACGGGGTTGGGCCCCTCGGTCAGGCCAAGTAGGGAAAAGATCGGGTGTTTGGGTGTTATGACACTGATGGGTATGGCATGCCTTCGGGATGAGTAACATGTATAGTATGTTCTATATTATTCACAATCTCTTTGGTTTTCCCATGTATTTTGGCTTTTAGTTATCTGTGGAAGATGACTATGGTGCCTTATTTGGATAGTTATTTGTGTCCTCTATTTTCCATTTCCATTGTTGTGTGGTTATTGTCCATGATTCCTTGTATAGTGTATTCTCTTTGAGAAGTTATGGGTTGGTTTGAAAATGTTTACGGAAAATATCTTAAAAATGTTTTTCAATTTCTTTTTTTCTTTCTAATGTAAAAACAAACTTTTTTTCTCTCTAAAATTTTGATGTCTCTTTCTTAAAGAAGAACCCATTTTTAAATGAAAAAATTAAATCACCGTGATTTATTTTAATGAAGAAAATGTGTTGAAACATAGTTTTAAACATTTTATTTCAAGCATGAAATCGATGGAACTTATATTTATAGTAAATTCATATGGGAAAAGATTGTTTGGTAATGCCTACTGAGTTTTAACACTCAAACATATAGTTTTATCTTTATTTTTATCTTAAGGTGTTGCACCTTACATATATTATGTCTCCAGAGTGCGATGTTGGATTAAGGTCGGTGGTGACCCATAAGGTCACATTGAGATATGTACAGCTTTATTTTCTCACCACTGCTTGTTTTCATTTCCATTGTTCAATTTTTTTATTTCTTTATCTTTCATTCATGGACCAAATTTTTTCCATTTGATTAATTTTGATTCTCATAACTAGTTTCAATCCCCGGGGGATCGAGAAGGCCCCTTATGACATGCTATGGACCATCTTGGGCGACCAATTTAGTGTCGACCTACACTGGTTCATCAAAAAATAGTTTCAGGGGAGGTTATTGTTATTTGGGTTGTCTGGTAGATGACGATTAGGCATGTCAGGACTTGGAAAGTATGTGTGGGAAAGGTTTCATGAACCCTTTCTCGTTGTGAATATTGAGTCACGAGGGGAAGTCTGGAAATTTAATCATTTGTGTTGGGTTGTTTTGGATTGAGGGATGATGGTAGAGGTGATTCGGAATCCCATTGTGTCCTTTCATGGGGTGGTGGTCCATGTGGAGTCAAAGTGCCTGGTTCAAGTCCCTCTTAGTGTTATGTTATACATAGGGCATGGACCACCACCATGTCATTGAGTCATGCATAAATGTTAGTCTCTCATTCTTGTGGATCTTCACTGATTGTTTTCTATTTTGATTTCGGTTGATGTGGGTGCAAGTTAATAATAGATATGATGTTAAAATGGGAATGAGAATGATTTAATATAAATGGTTTTAAACTGGAATAGTGGAATTTAAAATTTAAGGTGTTTTAGGGTGAGAATGTGGATTGGAATTGGTATATGGTATTCCCTATGGATGTTGACATGTGTGTGGGTATCTGTGGGATGTGAGTTTGGGCACGTGAGGATGGGATTGGATGAATGCACATGTAATGGTTCATAGGATACCATAGGTGAGATTTAAAAGTTAAAGGGGGAATGGTGGTTTTGAAAAGGGAAATGAAATTTTGGAAATTGAATTTGGTCTACAAATTGGGGTTCAGTATTTCTAAAGTCATTTGAAAATGTGTTCATTTTGAAAATTTATATGAAATATGATTTTTAAAAAGATGTGTTTGGTTGTTCTTGAGTTCTTTTGTCTTCCGATTCGGTTGTTTTGAGCTTGGGGTGTTACTTTTGATTATGTTCTGGGCCTGAAACCGATTTTAGGTTGTGTTTTTTCTGTTTTTTAGGATGTGCTACCTGGAAATTCCCTCACGATTCCCAATGATTCATGCATATTTACTGGTTTATTTTTTGTGTTTCTAATTTATTGAGGTAATAGAAGTCCTTAAGAGGTAGTTGTGTGGTTTGTGGAGATATATCATGTCTTTTCATTATTGGGAACTCCTAAGTGTGTTAATGTTTGTATAGTATCATGTTTATTTGAGGGTCCATTTATGGACTAGTAAAGATAGGATGTCTCATCATCATTAAATTTTGGGTTGTAGTTGGTGGTGGTTGGCTCTTATGATGGTTCCCCATCTGGAAAGGAGTGTATGCCAGAGGAAC
Source organism: Viscum album (assembly GCA_963277665.1). Classification (NCBI taxonomy): domain Eukaryota; kingdom Viridiplantae; phylum Streptophyta; class Magnoliopsida; order Santalales; family Viscaceae; genus Viscum; species Viscum album. The sequence continues at coordinate 377,086,226 of OY728142.1, forward strand.
CCGTCTCCATGAATCTATCTTCATCGTTGTCAGCTCCCTATTTGTGGAACCATTCTCTTGTGTTCTACAGGTATGGCCAGTTTGGGTATTCTAATCTTTCATGTTGCACCCCATTGAAAAGGTACCACCATTCTGATCATTTGAATCATCATGAGGAAGGAGTTGGGGACTTGATGATGAAAATTCCTAACTGTGGGGTAGGAGATGCTTCACCAATCAGGGCCCCAGCCATAGGTCTCGGGGTGAAGCTCGCATATAGTTAGGAGTTTCCATGGGCATGTGTAGCCTTGCACTGGTTTTTGTTTTAGGAAATTGGGATGGAAATATCCAAAGTTTTCTTTGTTCTAAAATTGTCTCCATTGTAAGTCCATCCTTGTATTGGTGGTGTGATGAGTCGTTCTACCGTAATCCAAGTGGATTTATCTGCTCCAAATGTGGCTTTCAAATAGTTTTTATTGCATGAAGGGCGTATAGACCATGAAATAATAGACTCATTCTGGTTTTGGGTTTAGTTTCAGAAGTTTTCATTAGGAATATATTTGGGTTGTGGAGTATATGGGTGGTGCTTCTGGGCCCTTTCTTAATTTGGGTGCCTTTTCATGAGTTTTCCTTTAATGTTGAGAGGTCATCTAGAGTGAATATTTATCAACTCTAGTACTGTTTTTGTTCTCCCTTTTATAAAGGGTTTCTATTGTTGTATATTATCTCATCAATCTAGTATCCTAGAATTTCGGGGTTCCCTGTGATAGTTTTAATCCTAGTGGAATCGTTATGTTAATGTTGAGGAAGTAGGTTGAGTACGGGAAAGGAATTTCCAAGTCCCCTATTGCACTGATGTTTTTATTAGGTTAGGGTGGGGGTGTTGAGTTAATTTCATTGCCTTTGATTTTTGGGATGTTTTTTAATAAGCATTCTATTTATGTTTTTGGGGTGTTTTTCAGTCCATGTGGAGAAATTGAGTAAATTTTGTTGGGAGTTCCCTAGTTCTCAGTTGAAGTTGTGGTGTATTTGGGTTTTGAAACTACCATGATAGTTGAGTCCTTGTGGGGGGGGGGGGGGGGCGGAGAACCCCCTCATTCCCTCACCTCATTATTCTATTGTGGATTCTTCTTGATCGATCAGGTGTGACTTGTGAAATGAATAGTCACCCAGATGTTTTTAGTCTCTTTTTAGTTTTTATGGGGAATATACTCAAATTTTGGTTAACTTTTTTCTTGGTAAATTAACTATTCCCCTTTCTAGTGGGACCCCCTCCCCCTTTCTTCCCAATTTTTGTGGCCACCTCTATTTCCGCCTCCGTTCACTCTCCATATTAGGTGATAATTCGGATGGTGCCTCCTCCCTCTCTGGCATCCTTTTGGCGTGAGCTCCCTCCTTACGTTCAACATCTTTCCGACGGAACCCTCCATGCGCTAGACCTCGACCTCGCACCGCCCACTCCCTTTCACAGGACGACCCCTATCTTCTCACTCTCTCTCTCAGACCTGACGGTGTCCTACAACACCTTTTTCTGGCACTTCCCCTTCTTCCTTTGGCAGGCATTATAGTTCCCTTCAGTAATGTGCATCTCCCTTCTCTCTCAATTTATAGATATTGCAACTGTGGTTTCTTTTTAGTCAAACCCTATATATTTTGGTTAATGTGTATCTCGGTTTTCCTTTAGATTTCGGGATGTGGTTGGTTTGTGGGGCCTTATTCTTCCTTCATTGATGTTTCATTGTGTTTTCATGTTAGATAGGTTGGTTATTCTATGTTTTTTACTTTTTGAAGAAAACACTTGATTCTTGAATTCTTTGATAAATTTATAGACATGATATGCAGATCTATAATACACTTAATTAGTTTGTTTTGGAATATTCATGTTGTTTTAATTTATTGAAAATAGGTTTTGTAGTTGTTTTCTATTTATACCAATGTGTTTTTACACCAATTGATGTTGAGATTTTTTTAAAAAATTTGGAATATGTTTTGCATCATCATGGTGCCTTTATTTAAACAATTGTAATGTTTTGGTGTTTGTAAAAATGGATAAAACTAATTTTAGGGTAATTATTCAATTTTTTCCATATAATGGTATCTTTAAACTGGTTGTTTAATTCCCAATTTTGACTCAAAAAATTTATATATATGGTTCATACATTGATAGTTCATATGGGTATGTTTTGATTGTGTTTTATTTGAGTTCTTTTTGAAATTATTTTATGAGTTTTTTTTTGGGAAATGTGAATTTTATATTCAAGTCACTTGTGGTGAAAATGTATCAAAAATGGGGTTTTCAAATGAAATGAATTATATTGGGCATTTTAACCTTGTGGTGAACTTTGAAATATGATTTGAGAATTGAGGAAATAATGTGAAACATGTTTTGAAACAAATGTGGCATATGGGGAAATTTTAAATGTTCTTGGAAATGCTTAGTGATAAGGATATTTCACTTTTTTTTGAAAAAATATTTTTTTAATTTCTTTTGGTAAATGTGTTAATGGTGTGAAAAATGTAAAGTCCAATTTGGAACTACTTTCTTTAAGAATAGTTTTTTCCTTTGACATTGACTTTTTTAGAAGTTTTGTTTTTTTTAAATGTATCAGGGTTCTTTTGTTTAACATAAATATATTTTAGTGTATTATGATATTTATGTATTCCTGTTTTTTTAATTAAGGTGTGTTTGTCATTGCATTGTGGTTTCGAGTCTCCAGGTCTTTGGTGACTTGCATGCATATGAATAGGTAAGTATATGTCTGTGTGTGTGTGTCGGTTCCCCCGTTATGTGTATATTCATATATGGTTGTAAATATACATGTATGGGGTGAGGTGTGCCTAGGTATATATATGGACATGCATATGTAGGTGGGTGGAGATGGGTATATGCACCAAGTCATATATGTGAGGATCCTCTTACACATGTTCATGGCCATACATGTGTGTGACTTGGGGATAAGTGTTCTTATATGTATGTGAATATGCATATTCTCAGTGGGGTAGCAATAAATTTTAGTTAGAATGTGTCAAGGGATGAATGTTCAGTTTGGTTCTACTCTTAGGTAGTATCTTTATGCATTAAACTTTAAATTTAATAATCATTTATTTATTTCATTTCACATATAGTTTTTGTATCAATTTTTGATATAGAATTTCCAAAAAAAATGTCTGACTTAAATTGGATTGGTTTTTCTCTGGTTATGTATTGAAATAAATTACTTCATTACATTTTTCACATCAATTTCTTGATGAAATTCCCCTTTAGCCTTTGTAATTGTGTTTTATATTTAAAATAGTGGTCTGGGAATCTTTAATGGGTTTCCAAGTGTGTTTTTTGTTTTCAAAGTAGTGTGTGTGTGGTTCTTTATGAAATGGTTTAGCATGTAATGGTTGTTCAAGGCCTGGTTGGCCTTTTTGTAAAACTAGTTATCTTGAAAACTCTCCTTGGATGGTTTACTTTTCTTAATTTTTTGTATGTTGTGAGAGTTTGGTTGTGTTGGACTCCTTTGAGATCAAATCGTTTAAAGGTGAGAGACTTGATCCATGGGGTGACTCAAGGGGAGACATCAATGTGTGTATTAGTTGTGTATTTTTATTATGTGAGATGAATGTGCTTGTGACTACATACCTGTTTAACATTGTTGGATCACCTCCTTTTTAGTCTAAACATGGGAACCTTGCATAGCGAGCGAATTTTTAGTGAATGATTGTTGCAATGGTTTAGATTATGCTAGTGGAACATTCAAGGGGGTTATTTTGTTGTTATTGCTATGTGATTGGGGCCCTCGATCAAGCCATGAAGGGCAACGATCATCCATTTGGTCTTTATGATGGCATCGGGTAGGGAATTCCTTATTAATAAGTCACATGTATAGTATGTTCAATATTATTCACAAGATCGTAGGTTCTCCCTTTTATTTTGACATTTAGTTGTATACAGCAGATGATTGGGGTGCCCTCTTGGGCTTGCTATTTATGTGCTCTATTTTCCATTTCCCTTGTTGTGTTGTTGTTGTTCCTCTTTCCCTGTCTGGTGTAACCTCTTTGATAAAGTGATGTGTTGGTTTAAATTTTTTTATGGAAAATAACATAAAAATATTTTTCAATTTTTTTCTTTTTAGGTGGAAATAAACATTAATTCTGTTTAAAATGTTAATTTATCTTTCCTAAATAAGTACCTGGTTTTAAATGTAAAGAAAGAGAAATGGACCATGATTTATTTTAAGAAAAAAAATGTTTGAAAGCCTATTTTTATACATTTTATTTCAAAAATTAAATTTATGGATCTTCTATTTAATGGAAATTAATATGAGATTAGATTTTTCGGGCATGCCTATCAAGTTTTACCACTCATTCTTATAGTTTTATCTTGGTTTTTAGCTTCGGGTGTTGTGACTTTCTTGGATTTGGCCACCATAGTGAAAAATTGGTTTGAGTTCTATAGTGACCCATAGGGTAACATGGAGGTATGTACAGTTTAATTTTCTCACTACTGCTAGTTTTTGCTTTAATTTTTTAGTTTTTGTTTATTTATTTGTCTTAAATTTATGGGAAAAATTGTTCCCAATTGTTTAATTTTGATTCCTGGAACTAGTTTCTATCTAGTGGGGATCAAGAACACCACATGGGATATGCCAGGGACCGGCTCAGGTGACCAATTTAGTGTCGACTTGGATTGGTTCATGACATGCTCCCAAACCCTTTTAGAGATGAATCTCTAAAAATAATGAATCATTCTCTAATAGTGTGTAGAGTTATCATGGGTGAAGTAACCAATCTCTTCTTAAACTCTTGTAAAGCTTCTTCTCACTCCTTTATCTGAATGAACTTTTCCCCTTTTCTAGTTAACTTGTTTTGTGGATGAGAAAGTCAATATTTTCTTCACAAACCTCCTTTAATATCCTAATAAACCAATAAAATTATGAATCTTAATTTCTATTATAGGATGAGTCCACTCCTCCATAGACATTGTGTTTATAGGTTCAAATGAGATTCTTTCATTGGTTGCAATGTTCCCCAAGAAAAAAACTTTTTTAAACAAAAATTAACATTTGCTTAACTTTACAAATTGCCAATAATTCCTTAGAGTTTAAAATATAAACTTTTTATGATCATAATTAACCTTTAATCATTTATAATATATCATTATATCATCAATAAAAACCACCAAAAGGTTATCAAGGTTGTCCTTAAAAACTCTTTTCATCAAATCCAAAAAAATATCAAGAACATTAGTCAAGACAAAGAGATTAACAAAAAAACTCATATGGATCATATCTTGATCTGAAGGAAGTGTTTGGAATATATTATATCTTCACCCTCAATTGATGATAAACAGCTCAAAGATCAATCTTGAAGAGGAATTTATCCCCATGATGTTGGTCAAATAAATCATCAATTCTTGGAAGAGGGTACTTGTACTTCATTGTTATCCTATTACGTTCTCTATAATCAACGCAAAACTGAATTTATTAATTCATACTCTTCACAAAGAGATAAGGATTTCCCCATTTAGACACACCTGGCTAGATAAACCCCATCTCTAAATGATATTGTAGTTGTTTATTTAATTCCTCAATATCCACATTAACCATTCTATATGGGGTCTTCGAAATTGTATTTGAACCAAGCATGCACTCAATGGATAAATCTACCTCTCATTTTGGTGGAGGACCAGGTAACTTCTAAGTAAATATGGAAATGAATTTTTGAATGATGGGGAAATTATCTATCCATACACTTTCATTTCCTTCTTCATCTTCATCAATAACCTCAATAAAGAATTTTACGGGTGTTGGTTCTCGACAAAACTCAGGTCGAGATATCTCTCCTTTGAAAAAAACTGTAGCTTATCCATTCAAGACTGATGATATTTAATTTCTTTTGAAGTTGATATAAGTATTATACTTTGATATACAGTTCATCCCTAGTTTAATGTCAAATTCCCACATGGGAATGAATACTATATTTTCTATGAGATTGTAATTTCCAAAGTGAATACTACAGTTTATATACACTTTTGATGCTTGGATACACCCTCTAGGAGTCTTGAATTATAGTTATAATTCTATAAGTTTATGGATTGATTCTATATTTTTTTAAAACATGGATGAAATAATGGAATTCATAGAACCAGAATCAAACAAATTACTTTCTAGATTTGAGAGAAGAATAAGAGTTCCTACCACCACATCATTGGGAGCTTCAAATTCATCCATCGTGATAGAAAAATCACGACCTTGATCCCTTGGCCTATTCTGAGGTTGATGGTGATTCCCCCTCCACTTCCCTTATAATTTTATAGTGATTGTGAAAGAATCCACACAATCCACACTTGAAGCATTGGACTTTATGTAGGTCATTCACCATCATCCCGTTTTCATTAATATTGATAAGTTGAGGTTTCACCTCACTATGATCGTTTCAAGAAATATGTTCATATATTCAACACTTGTAACATTTAACTATCCCAAAAAAGTAGTTCCCTGAATACTTCATCCAATGTTTGTTTTGTGTAGAAAGTTTTACTTGGTTTTCTCATATTCCTTGATCAAATATCCTCCCAAAGGTTGGTTCCAAAGATCTCATATTTTCATTCAATCTATGGGAGCACTGCATCTCACCAAACTCCAGTTCAACTTTCATAGCACTACTTCGATATCCTCATATTTTTCACAGTCTCGGTTGAAAAAATTCATCCATAGATGAGGTCTTAGTACACTTAATAATATATCAACCTTCCAATAAGGATCCATGACAAAGAAAGAGGTGTAACATGAAAGTCTTGTAAAGTTGATCTCATTGCTTCCCACAGATTTATTTTCCTTCTGGTTCATCTCTAGGAATTCCTTCACCATTCTCATATTCATTGAATGCGGAAAATATTTTTTGAAAAAGGTTCATCTGAACTCTTCCCACTACACATATTTAATCCCCCCTCTTTGATTCATGTTTTTAACTAGTGTCCACATCTGATAACCTTCTCCATACAAGTGGTATATATCCATGATGACTTTCTCTTTTTCTAAACAATGGTGTACATGTTAGATATTTTCTACTAATATTATCCACTACTCAGCGATCAATGTGTCAGCAGATCCACTGAAAGTTGGTGGTCATTGATGCATAAAGGACTCAACGTAAATTTTTCCTATTCTAGGTGAATATGGTCTCTCTCCTTGATTCATGTTATTGTTCATAACTTGAGTCCACTTATTCCTCATTCTCATGAATTGTACTATTCCAGATTCCATTAGAAGGCCTTCAACGCCTAGTCCATTGTGCTCACCATTTACGTTGTTTCTCCTATTTCTCACTATTTTATAAAAGAACAAAACATTATTGAGAAATGTCTTTCATTTAATAATATTATAATTATAAGGTAATTTCATGTCATATAAAATCATTCTTAAAAATAGTACTCAATAAAAATAAATAAATTTTCTATAAATACTTCAAAATGGTTCTTAAAAAGCTTGTGATTAAAAAAATATATCCCCCAGGAGTGTCAAACTAGGAGATCATAAAGGCCCATTTTCGTACAATAGTTATTGTTTGTTTTAGGATAAAAGTGTTTTTTTAGGTTTTAACCCTAGATTCATATGTTTTAGATCCACGTCTACTTATTTGTATCTATATAGGTATTTATTTCTTCATAAACCACTTACTTAATATTTCACCAAAATACCAATAATTTTATCAATTTTTAAACTTAACACCAATATTATTCCAAAAATTTTATAAGACTAATTTCTATAAATAACTAAAATTTACTTTGATACAAACAATGACATCCCTCCATTTTATTACATAACTTTTAAATTACATTCTATAAATAGAGGATCTTTCAAAGTTTAGTTTCTTGGAAATAACAAACATAATAAATAAAAACATTCTTCTAATCAACTTGAAGGGATTAAAAATATGTTATTCCTCTATTACATAACTATATATCATAACTTGGGGACATACATCAATGTAAATGGTGATCATAAGGCCCAGTAAGTGAAATAAATGGAGACAATTTATTTGTGATCATGAGAATAATCGATAACAACATGAAAAATATCATAAAGAAATGAAAAAGGAGAAAGAGACATATAATAGTTAAAAGAACATGAATCATAATAAGTAAATGTGTCTATAGGATTTAATTGAGTCATTCATAAGAATATCACCAAGGTTTGTCACTGAGGTGTCCTAAAATTCACCATGGTTATTCACTAAGGTATCGTAAAATTTATCATCTCCAGAGATTAAATAAATTACCCAATGCATTGAAGTTATATCTGTTAGAACCTTTAATGTTTATTAATTAATGTAAGACATATATATCATAATAAACATTTCATAAATAAACTATTTATATTAAAATAAATGGGATTCATATAAACATAATTTTGTTCTAGATAGGGCTTAAAAACAAGATCATTTTTTCATTTGAAACCCACTTAAAAAGAAGGTGGATTTCATGTATGTTAATACTGGAATTAAATAGATATTTTTAAATCTATTTATATACCCTAAGATAAGAAAGAGATGTGGGTATTCGAAAAATAAAATAAAATAAATTCTTGTGAAAAAAATAAATTTTGGGAAGTAAAATCGGCATCATCACAAGTATAAAATGTGGCTTAAGAAAACATTAAAAAGAGAGGGTAAAAGTGTATTACGCTCAAAAAAGACTTATAATATAGTAAATAGATATAATTAATTTGATATAATAACATAGTTTTAATACTTTAAATACATACCACACAAAGAGGTAACATGAATAGAAAAGAGAAGTTGAGATTTCCATTACCTTGAAGTGTGACTCCTAAAACCCAAAGATATGGACCTTGGGGGATTTACGACACCTTGGGAGGACTCCTTGGGAGGTGAAACTATTTTATCTTTTTAGATGATTAATTGAGAATTAATTTAAATGATTAAATGGGTGGGTATTTATATCCAAATAGAGAAAGTTTTTTATTTATTTCCTTGGACACCTCAGTAGTGGTATTTGAAAAACCATGGGATTTCCATTCATATTTTCCCATGTTATTGGTCACGTGGGACACCTATTACATTATTTTAATCCAAAATATTCTAATATTATTTTATAATACTCATTACATCATTATTACATAGTTGTGATGTCATTAAACATAGCAAAAAACTCAAACTATATTTTTACTATTCATGAAAAACTAAAGAATTTTATACAATTCACATAAATTCACCACAACCTAATATCAATGTGATAATTTGAAAAATGAAATTTTTTTATAATAATAATTATCTAAATATAAGGAATTTCAATTTTTACAATAAAAAATCTTATTTATTAAAAATAACAACTGATTGAAAATGCATAGTAAAATTTTCGACACTCAAAAAAAATTGTTTTATCATTTGAAATTAAATAAGAGTATTTTGATAAGTCTATTACATTATAATAAACATTAATAAAACCTTATTTTAATATAATAATATATATCTATCTAAAAATTATAATTTTTAGTTAAAAAAAAATTTATATTCCATCTCAATTTTTGAGAAAAACTACTCTTAAAATAGAAATTATGGAATGACAATATTACTTAAACAAAGGGATAACACATTAAGTGACTAAAGACTTGAAACATAACCCCTTATAACACCCACATGTGGCCTAAGGGTAAGGTGTGTGATGGAGATAGACTCTTCAAGTGGTTCAGAAAACATCACCTATGTCGAAATCACCACCAACTTGAACTTCTCTGGTATGCGATTTATTTCAAACTTAACATGTTGAAGCTCATATGGGGCTTGGTAAAGATTGACTCCCAGTGAACCAAACTCTTTTCCATGATTCTAAAAATAGTCTTCATAAGGAATTATAATGACCCATACTTTACATACATTTTTATTACTCCATAATTCAAGCACACTTATTACAACATATAACAAAACCATGAAAGGACTATATAGGTATAGTGTCTTTTGAAACTGGTAAACATAAACAACTGGTTTATAAAATCAACTACATTTTCTCTCATATATTTCATCATATCGAGAGTCCCTTTTTGGCATTTCCTACTTAATATCCTTCTTCATGACCTGGGGAAAATAAATCATACAAAAGGGTGATCTCAAATGCTCAGTAAGGGTAAACAAAAGAAATATCATTCACATCATATTCATAAGAACATAACATTTTTGAAATCTTAAACTGAAAAAGAGATCATAATTTCATAACATGGGATAAATCATAGTAGTGAAATGTAATCCTAATAATCATAACACAGAACTTTGTGTCATACACACATAATCATAGAAAATCATTTCTTAGTAGTCAAGACTCATTGCCAAGACTATCTTAGCGGAAAAAGTCCATTTCTGAACCAAGTTCACTCCTCATTTCAGTCTTGTATCAGTGAACCGGATTAACCTGCCATTCCATCCATGTCTATCTCATGAGATATAAATATTTACCCAATTCATTGGAGTGAGATATAGGTCCCACCCATCTCATAATGATATCATTCTTATGTGTGCCATAAGATCATAAATCATACATCATATCATGAACCATGTAATACAAATGAGATTCATAAACATCATGACATCATATCATAACCCATAAAAGGACATCATAAAAATAATTCCATCATAACAAAATCACATCAATGTAAAAATAGGGATAGAAACAGAACCCTATATTGTCTTATATGGAAAATAATTTTGATAAAATGCTTAAACTCCATTCTTGAGGAAAATATCTTTTCTACTTCAAAATCATTTTTCATTTCATAACATGTCATACAATTTGAAACTAAAATAAGTTGATTAAAAATAAACTTGAAAAACTGTAAAGGAAGTTTCATGGAAATAATGTTCTAAAAATCCATTCATGTCGTATAAGTTAAAGAAAAACATTCTTCTTGTACTTTTGCTGGAAAAGTCAAAAAAGTACCTCGTACTAAAAACGTCAAAAGATTCCTTTCATATATTTTACTAAAAACTTTAAATTGGGTAAAATAGGATTTAAAAAATTGTATTAGGATAGAAATAATATTAAATACTTAGTAAACATGGATGTGGATGATAAATACATCTCAAAAAATACCAAAGTATAAACAACCTCGGATAAAAATGAGATTGTGAGATTTTCCCTTACCTTAGGTCTGATATACTTTGTATGTATCTGAACCTCCTGTCTAATGATTTAAATAATTTCATTGACTCATTATATAATCATATTCACTTCTATCATATCATACATGGTCATATTTTTATCTTCTTTTTAGTAATATTTGATTGCTACTTGTTATTTGGGTGTTCATTGCTTTATGTTCTTATGCATGTCTTGTCGAATAAATTCTTATTCTTCTATTAAGGTTATAGATACCTAATTTCCAAAATGGTATTAGTGTAATATATATATCATATTTTCTCATTAAAATCATTTATATAATCATTATTCAATGAAGATCATGTAGAACGAGTCGCATCACATCGTGGAGACGGTAGACCGTACGTACGCACGAGCGATGATTCCGTTCCCATGATCGTGGAATTGTATTGAAGGGTATGTATAATATTTCAGAATCAATATCACTTTACAATAAATCATAAATTGTTATTATTTACACCATTATACCCATCCAATTAAGGTGGTGGTGGAAAAAAGATTATACCACAGCGTGGAGATGGTATTCCGTACGTACGCATGCACGGTGATTTGATTTTCCGTAGGATGGATAGAATGTGAAATAGGGTTGTTTCATATTTATAATAACATATAAGTATATGTGTAATAATTATGTTATTACATCATAATGAAACAACTAAATAAGAGTAAGTAGAAGAAGAAATAAATTTGAACGAATCGGTAACGGATATTACGTCTTCTTCGACACGCCTCTTTGAAACCTAGTCTTAGGGCACTAAAATTGGTCTTTCAAGAACACCAGAACCTCTAGTATATAGATAAGGAAGTTGATAAGGGAAATTGGTAGGTTTTTTCCGAGCTTTAAGGCTCAAAATGGTGTGAGTAGGAGAGAGAGGAGGTGCCCTTTTATAAGGGAGGAGAGGGGCACCTTTGGAATTATGAGAAATATTAATTTAAAATAAATTCCAACCCCACTTAAAAATCTATAAAATGATTAAAATATGAATATAATATGATATAGGGCTGTAATATCATCATCCAATAAAATTTAGACAAGTTGGTAATTTATTTTAAACATTATCAATATGATTTATCCTTATATAATCTATTTTATTTTATTTGTGGTAATAAAATTCTAAATTTTAAATCATTATAAATAGTTACTTATATGTTGTGAATTATACATAATTGTATACATTATTACATTTTCGACCATATAAATTTTAATTTATAATTTTTAAATATTTTGTGATTTTTAAAAAAATTTATATTATGTAATTTTTATAAAATAACAAGTGTAAATTTTGCACTATTCATTTATTTGAATTTAAATAAAATATATACAGAATATATGTTCGAAATAAAGGATTTAATAGATTTATAAAATGTCATTTTTATCTAAAAAATTAGTGTATCACAGTAAATAGTTCATATAAAATTTATTTCAAAACATTTAAAATCATTTATTTGATATTTCAATCAATAAAATAATTTCAACATCACTATTGTGTCATAATTAATGATAATTATTTATTCTTTAAAAATAATAAATAAATTTATATGATGTATATAATTTTATTAGATTGTTAGGGACTATTTATATCTGAAGTTGTATGATGTTTATTACTAAATTAAAATGATTACACTTATAAGATTTAAGAGAGTGACATGTTGTCACTTTCTTTGGTTTTAATAATAATTATATTATTTCATGCTCAAAAGTCCATGAAATTAATCTAGTCTAAACCTTAGGTTATATGGGTCTACTTTTATTCATCTAATATGATTTTTTCAAGTTTTATGGTAATTTTATAATCTTATTTTTAACCTTAATTACCCGATTAACCTTTAACTATAGTAAATAAATATTACCGTAGTTACAATTCATAATAAAAAAAATAAAAGTAACTTATTAACATAATTTGGACCCACTGAATCCAAATATGGCATCCATTTTTTAAAATTCAAAACACAGAAGTTTCAATAATTAATTTAAAATTAATCCCATTGTTAAGAAAACGGGTTTTAAAAGTTAAAACATTGCCAAAGATTGAAATGTTTTTACCTTTGAATTCAATATAAAATTAATGGTAATGACACAAATTATATTAAATGGTAAAAATATATTATATTTATACTTTAAAACTAATCAATATTATAATTTGAACATATAAATTATGGCGACGTAAAAAGTTTTTTTTAATTAAAATATAGTGTGTGTTTACTATTCATTAAAATATGAAAGTTATCAGAATAATATGAACAGTTTATCCAAAGTAAATTTTTATATCCTGATTCCAAAGAAGAATTTTATTTTGTCAAATTGAATTTATAAACATGTCAAAAACTATATTTAAAGTTGGTGCGCCATCAAAAGGTGGAAAAACTGCAGTTTTTTAAAAATACTTATTTTACACGGAAAAATTATTTTGTTCTCATACCATGTTCTAGAAAATATGTAAGATGAATAATAATGTTATAAAATTAAAATTTTAGTTAATACTATTCATAACATCTAGTTTATATAATATATTGTTGTTTAGTGAAACTCAATATTGCGTACAACACACGCTATCGAGGAAGGTTGTTTTTGCGTATAGCATTTGTGAAGCTATCGTTGTGTGTAGTGAAATATTTCATTGATGTTTCATATAACATAAGACATAAAAAAAATATGCTTATCATAAAATATTAGGGTCTTACATTTTACCCCCCTTAAAATTAATTTCTCCCTCGAAATTCATCACTTCGTAACAAACAGATGATGATACTTCTCTCTCATAATATCCTCAAGCTCCCATGTAGCTTCTTCTAATTGGTGGTTCCTCCATAAAACATTCACCAAGAGAGTGGTCTTGTTCCATAGAACTTTTTTTCTACGATCTTTCTCCAGCAGTACAACTTCTGAGCTTAGTACATGTGAAGGATCAGGTTTGTAATTTCTCAGGAGAGATATATGGAACACATCGTGAACTTGAGAGAGATTCAGTGGAAGTGCCAATCGGTAAGCTACATTCCCAACACAATCCAGTATTTCGAAAGGACCGATATACCTAGGGCTCATCTTTCCATTATTTCCAAATATCATTACTCTCTTCCAAGGTGATATTCGTAAGAACACTTTATCACCCACTAAAAACTCTAGGTTCTTTCTTCAGTTGTTGGCATCACTTTTTTTCGACTTTGAGCTTCTCTTATGTGTTATTGAATAGATCTAACATTGTCTTCCATCTCATCAACAAGATCTTGTCCTAATAGCTTTCATTCCCCAAATTCATCCCAACAAGTTGGAGTCCTGCATTTCCTTCCTTAGAGAGATTCATAATGAGCCATCTAAATGCTGGAGTGAAAGATATTACTATAAGATAATTCCACCAATGGTAGGTGTTGATCCCAACCACCTTTGAAATCCATAGAGCAAGCTCTTAACATATCTTCTAGAGTGTCAATTGTTCACTCAGACTGACTGTCTGTCTGAGGATTATAAGCAGTGATGAAACTCAACTCTGTATCTAAAGTATGCTGAAGACTTTTCCAGAACATCGAGGTAAACCTCGGATCCCGATCAGATATAATGGAAAGTGGTACTCCATGAAATCTTACCAATTCCTTCACATATATCCTAGAAAGATGATCCATAGAGAAATATTCTCTAATAGGAATGAAGTGTGCCGACTTCATAAGACGATCAACTATGACCCAAATAGCATTATTGCCTTCGGATATTTTAGGAAGTCCAGTGACAAATTCCATAGTGATGTTTCCCATTTCCATTCTGGTATGGGTAATGGTTGTAACATCCCTTTGGACTTCTGTATCTCAGATTTAACTCACTGACAAACCAAGCATTGAGAGACATATTCAGTAACATCTCTTTTCATGCCATCCCACTAGAAGTACTCTTTCAGGTCCCTATACAGTTTCGTGCTTCTAGGATGAATAGAGAATGAATAACTATGATCCTCATCCAGTAGCTCCTTCTTTAATTCTGGGATGGGAGGAACAAAAACCCGATTCCTGAACCTTATTATCCCATCACAATCAAGGTTGAATTCAGGAACATTTCTCAACTTTTTTTGTAACTCTACATCTTCTTTTTGTTCCTCTTTAATCTTCACATGTATAGATGGTTGAACATTCATTTGAGAAATATAAGATTTTTCCCCTTCCATTATAATTCCAAGATCCATCCTTTGTGAATCCATAAATATTGGATCTTTTATGATCCTCATCATGGATATGCTAGCATGGTATTGTCAACATAATGCATCTGCCACCTTGTTTGCTTTCCTAGGGTGATAATGAATTGAGCAGTCATAATCTTTAATCATCTCCAACCATATTATTTGGCGCATATTCAGCTCCTTTTG
Organism: Viscum album; assembly: GCA_963277665.1. Taxonomy (NCBI): domain Eukaryota; kingdom Viridiplantae; phylum Streptophyta; class Magnoliopsida; order Santalales; family Viscaceae; genus Viscum; species Viscum album. The sequence goes on from OY728142.1 coordinate 377,101,712, forward strand.
TGTGAAAATATACTTTAAACTTTTATGATTTGTATAAATATCACACCTTTATCCATAAAGATAATGCCTCCAAATCTTTAATGAAAATATTATCGCAGCTAACTCCAAATCATGATTTGGGTAATTTTGATCATGGATTTTCAACTGTCGTGAGGCATAAGCTATTACCAAATTGTTTTGCATGAGAACGCACCCCAGTACCTTCTTGGATGCATCACTATAGATCACAAACATTAATCCACTACAAGGTATTGTGAGCATAGGTGAACTGGATAACCTTATTTTTAACTCCTTGAAATTCTATTCACACTCCTCCGTCCAAATGAACTTAACTCCTTTTTGAGTCAACCTGGTGAATGGATTAGATAATTGTGAAAAATCTTTCACAAAACATTGATAATATCCATCCAAACCAAGAAAACTTCATATCTCAGTTACTGTTGTTGGTCTCGACCATCTTTCGATAACCTCTGTTTTTTTTGGATCCATAGATATCCCCTCTTTTGAGATTATATGTCCCAAAAATGAAACTTTTTGAAGCCAAAATTCACACTTGGTAAATTTTGCATAAAGCTTCTCCTTTATCAGGGTCTTCAATACAATTATCAAGTGATCTTCATGTTCTTCCTTTCTCTCTGAATATACAAGAATATCATCTATAATGACGACCACAAACTGATCAAGATAGTCTCTAAAGAATCTATTCATTAGATCCATGAAGATAACAGGGGCATTAGTACGACCAAATGGCCTCACTATAATTTCATAGTGTCCATAACTTGTATGGAAAGCCGTATTTGGTATATCCTCCCTTTTTACCCTTAATTGATGATACCCTGAACGAACATCAATCTTGTAAAAGTATTGATGTCCACGTAGTTGGTCAAATAAGTCATCAATGCGTGGGAGAATATATTTTTTCTTGATAGTGATCTTGTTAAGTTCTCAATAATCAATACAGAGTCTCATTGATCCATCTTTCTTCTTAACAAACAGAACAGGTTCTTCCCAAGGTGACACACTAGGGTGTATAAATCCCTTATCAAGATTCTCTTGGAGTTTCTTCTTCAATTCCTGCAAATCAATTGGGGTCATTCTATAAGGTGTCTTTGAATTAGGTAAAGCACCCATTACGAGTTCTATTGAAAACTCAACTTCACAATTTGGTGGAAGGCCAGACAATTATTCCAGAAAGACATGATCAAACTCCCATACAATGGGCATATTTTTAATCTTAGGTTTCTCACCAACCATTTGAGATAAATAACCTTCATTTATTGTAATCAAGACCCATAAGATGGAAGAAATATCCATTGGAAGGTTATGTTAATACATACATCGATAGACGATAATAGATTGATCTGGAATATGAGATGTGACTTCCCTTATTTTGAAATCAATATGAGCTCCATATAAGGGAAGCCAATCCATTCAAGAATCACATCAAATTCCACTATAGGAAGGATCACATGATTTTCAGGAAGCACTTTCCCACAAACTTCAATCGGAGAAGAATTATAAACTTTTGATGAGACTGTTGTGCCATTAGGGGTTGTCACAGCTAACTCAACAGCTAATTGTTGAGGTAGTAGAGTGAATCACATAGAAAATTATTCAGAAATAAAAGAGTGGGTGAATCCATAATCAAATAAAACATTTTCTACTTTATATTGGATGGTAAGTGTACCTTTCACCACTTCGTTATCATACTCCACATCACTGATAGTAATTGAATGTGACTTTCATTTGTCTTTGGGCTTAAGAGTTTGTTGACATCAATCATCATCAACAACCCTTGGATTAGGGAATTGATTAGCATAATGACTCATTTCCTTGCACTTGAAACATTGAAGTGTAGGAGGTGAATTCTGTGTAGCCTTTTCATTGTTCGCATCACTATACTTCTTCTTCCCATTATTGTGGCATTCAAATGCCCGATGACCGTATTTTCCACATTTGAAACATTTACTTGTCCCTTTAAGACAACTCCCTCCATGTTTCTTTCAACGATTTGAGCATAAGGGAAAACTCATATTTTTTTCAATGTGCTCTTTAGATTTCCCTTTGAATTCCATTTTCCTCTTCTTATCAAACCCATATGACTGATGGGTTACTCCAATCTCCATCTCAACCTTGAGAGCACATCGAACGATTTCCTTAGTTCTATTGAAGTCCCTTAAGGATAATGCCCTTCAAAGACTTGGTTATAAGACACTAAAGAATCGATCGATCTTACACTCAGGTTGGATAATAATCCCAGAAGCGTACCTTGCAAGTCCTGTAAAATTTTCTTCGTAGGTACCAACAGATTCATCATCATTTTTCTTCAGTTCAATAAACTCCTTCTCCATCTTTGTTTGAAGAATACGAGGGATGTACTCATTGAAAAATATGTTCTTGAACTCGCCCCATTCCATGGATTCAATTTCATCCCATTGCCTAATATTCTTAATAAGATTCCACCATTGATCAGCTTCACCTTCCAAATGATATACTGCTAAGATGACTTTATCATGTTCAGAACATTGTAGAACTGAAAATATCTTTTCAGTGGTACTGATCCATTGTTCAGCCACTAATGGATCAGTAGACCTACTGAATGAGGGTGGACACTGCCTCATGAAGGATTCAACAGAATGTTTCTCCTTCCTTTTCTCGTTTGGAAGTCCTACATGATTCATATCATGGGAAAGTTGTGTGAGCATGGCTACAAGATTTTTCATTCCAACTCCCGTAACGTTTGGTGGATCAGGGGGAAAATCATTTCATTTCCCATCACATTCATCATTAACACGGTTCCTTCGGGTTCCAGCCATTGACTAAAACCAATAAGCATAGTGTTAAAAACACTAATCATAATAGGAAAATCACATAATAAAGGATAAGATTTTACACTTATGGTCTTATCATATGTTGTTCATGGCCATTTCTAAAACACCAATATTGTGTTTTATTCTTAGACATATCCTTAGGGTTCTTATTAAGGCTTTCACATCCTAGTTTCTAAAGTTGACTATTCCTTTCCTCTAATACCAATTATAACGACCCATACTTTACATACATTGTTCTTACATTAGAATTAAATCACACTTATTACAACATATAAAAAAACCATGAAAGAACCGTATAGGTATAGTGTCTTTAGAAACTGGGAAACATAAACAACTGGTTCATAAAATTAGCTACATTGTCTCCCGTTTATTTCATCATATCTAGAGTCCCTTTTTGGAATATCCTACTTAATATCCTTCTTCTTGACTTGGGGAAAAGAAAACATACAAAAGGGTGAGCTCAAATGCCCAGTAAGGGTAAAAAAAAGAAATATCAATCACATAATATTTATAAGAACATAACATTTTGGAAATCTTAACCTGCAAAAGAGAAAATAATTTCGTAACATGGGATAAATCATAGTAGTGAAATGTAATCCCAATAATGATAACATGGAACTTTGTGGAATACACACATAATCATATAGAATCATTTCATAGTAGTCAAGACTCATTTCCAAGACTACCTTAGAGGACAAAGTCCATTTCTAAACCGAGTTCACTCCTTATTTCAGTCCTGTATCACTAAACCGGATTAACCTGCTGTTCCATCCATGTCTTTCTCATGAGATATAAATATTTACCCAATGAATTGGAGGAAAATATAGGTCCCACCCATCTCATAATGATACCATTCTTATGTGTTCCACAAGATCATAAATCATACATCATAGCATAACCCGTGTAATAAAAATGGGATTCTTAAACATCATGCCATCATAACATAATCCATAAAAGGACATCATAAAAATAATTCCATCATAACATAATCAAATCAATGTAAAACTAGGGATATAAATAGAACCCTATATTATCTTAGGTGGAAAATAATTTTGATAAAATTCTTGAACTCCATTCTTGAGGAAAATATACTTTCTACTTCAAAAACATTTTTCATTTCTGAACATGTCATACAATTTTAAAGCAAAACAAGTTAATTAAAAATAATATTGAAAACTTGTAAACTATGCTTCATGGAAATAATGTTTTAAAAATCTATTCATGTCGTATAAGTTAAATAAAATCATTCTTCTCGTACTTTGGCCGGAAAAGTCAAAAAAGTACCTCATACTAAAAATGACAAATTATTCCTTTCATATCTTTTACTAAAAACATACCAATAGGTAAAATTGGATTTAAAAAATTGTTTGAGGATAGAAATTATATTACATATTTAGGAAACATGGATGTGGATGATAAATACACCCCAGTAACTACCGAATCATAAACAATCTCGGATAAAAATGAGATTGTGAGATTTTCCCTTACCTTAGATCTGATATGCTTCGTACATATCCGAACCTACTGTATAATGATTTAAATAATTTCATTGAATTATTATAGAATCTTATCTAATATTATGATATCATATATGGTCATATTTTTATCTTCTTATTAGTAATATTTGATTGCTACTTGTTATTCGGGTGTTCATTGCTTTATGTTCTTATGCATGTCTTGTTGAATAAATTCTTATTAATATTTTTAGGTTATAGATAGCTCATTTACAGAATGGTATTAGTGTAATATATATCATATTTACTCATTCAATTCATTTATATAATCATTATTCAATGAAGATCATGTATAATGAGTCACATCACATCGTGGAGACGGTAGGTCGTACGTACGCACTAGCGATGATATCGTTCCCATGATCATGGAATTGTATTTAAGTGTATGCATATTATTTCATAATCAATATCACATTAGAATAATCATATATAGTTATTCTTTACACCATTATACCCATCCAAGTAGGGTGGTGGTGGAAAAAATATTACACCACGGCGTGGAGACGGTATTCCGTACGTACGCACACGCGGTGATTTCATTTTTCGTAGGATGGATAGATGGTGAAATAGGGTTGTTTAATATTTATAATAAAATATCATTATATGAGTGATACTGATGTTATTACTTCATAATTAAACAACTAAATAAGAGGAAGTAGAAAAATAAATAAATTTGAAAGAATCTGTAATGGATATTACCTCTTCTTCGACACGCCTCTTTAAAACCTCCCCTTAGGGCACTAAAATTGGTCTTTGAAGAAGACCAGAACCTCTATTATGTTGCTAAGGAATTTCAGAAGGTAAATGGGAAGGGTTTTTCCGAGTTTGAATGCTGAAAATGGTGTTAGGAGGAGAGGGAGGAGGTTCCCTTTTATATGGGAGGAGAGGGGCACCTTTGGAATTAGAAGAAATATTAATTTATAATAAATTCTAACCCCACATAAAAACCACCAAAATAATTCAAATACTAAGATTAGATGATATTGGGTTTTAATATCATCAAAAAATAAAATTTATACAAGTTTGGAATTTATTTTAAACATTATCAACATGATTTATCCTTATATAATCTATTTAATTTTATTTGTGGTAATAAAATTTGAAATTTTAAATCATTATAAATAATTACTTATATGATGTGAATTGTAAATAATTGTATAATTTAATACATTTTCTACCACATAAATTCTAATTTATAATTTTTAAATTTTTTTTCTGATTTTTAAACAATTTTATAATATGTAATTTCTAAAAAATAACAATATTGTCAATTTTGACACTATTCATTTATCTGAATTTAGATAAAATATATACAGAAGATATGTTCGAACTAAAATATTTAATAGCTTTTTAACAGGTCATTTTTATCTATAAAATTAGTGGATCACATTAAATAGTTTATATAATATTTATTTTAATACTTTTAAAATCATTAATTTTATATTTCAATCAATAAAATACTTTCAACATCAATATTGTTTCATAATTAAAGATAATTATTTATTCTCTAAAAATTATAAATAAATTCATATGATGTAGATAATTTTACTATATTTTTAGGGACTATTTATATCTGATGTTTTATGATGTTTATCACTAAATTAAAATTTTTACACTTATAAGATTTAAGAGAGTGACATATTGTCACTTTCTTTTGTTTTAATAAAAATTATATTATTCCATGTTAAAAAGTCCATGAAATGAATCTAGTACAACCCTTATGTGATATTATTCGACTAGTATTCAACCAATAGGAATTTGGAAAGTGTTAGTGTAATTTTGTAATCTTATTTTTACCCATAATTACCCGATTTACCTTTAACTGTAGTAAATTAAAATTACTGTAGTTACTATTCATAATATAAAAAAATAAAATTAACCTATTAACATAATTCAGACCCACTTAATCCAAATATGGAATCCATTTTTTAAAATTCAAAAAACAAAAGTTTCAGTAATTAATTTAAAATTAATCCCATTGTTAAGAAAACGAATTTTAGAAGATAAAACATTGCCAAAGATTGAAATGTTTTTACCTTTGAATTCATTATAAAATTAATGGTAATGACATAATTATATTAAATAATAAAAATATATTCTATTTATAATTTAAAACCATTCAATATTATAATTTAACCATATAAATTATCGCGATGTAAATAGTTGTTTTCAATTAAAATATAGCGTGTTTTTATTATTCATTAAAATATGAAAGTTATCAGAATAATATGAAAAATTTATCCAAAGTAAATTTTTATATCCTAATTCCAAAGAAGAATTTTATTTTTCCAAATTTAACTTATAAATATGTCAAAAACTAGATTTAAAGTTGGTGTGCCATCAAAAGGGGGCAAAACTGCATTTTTTTGAAAAATACTTTTTATACACTAAAAATTTATTTTGTTCTCATACCATGTTCTAGAAAATATATAAGATGAATAATAATGTTATAAAATTAAAAATTTATTTAATAATATTCATAATGGCTAGTTTATATAATATATTGTTGTTTAGTGAAACTTGATATTGCGTATAACACACGCTATCAGGAAAGGTTGTTTTTGCGTATAATGCTTGTCAAGATAGCGTTGTGTGTAATGAAAGATTTCTTTGATGTTGTGTATAAAATAAGAGATAAAGAAATATTTCTTATAAAATATCAGGGTGTTACAGGCATGAATCTACTATATGATTCCATCGACTCTACTTTCTATATTAATTAACCATTATTGATGTGGCTCTATTTTTACATAGTTCTTTCACATATTTTATTTAATTTTTAACAATTTAATTATTAATTTTAACACTTTTTAATAAATAATGTCCATGTTTTATTTTTATCACTAAATCTATTAGTTAATTATTTTTTATAATGACATATTCATTTTTAGTCTTTTTAATAGCTAATCAAGTCCTTCTATTTATTCTGATTATTTTAACTTACTTTCTAGTTTAATAATCTTAATCTGGTAAACATTTTAATAATATTAAATTTTTATTATGTAATCAATTGTCATTTTTATTTTCATTAATCTAATTTAGTTTTTAATTTAAATCTTTACACTTTAAATTATATTTATAAAAATAAATTAACATTATTTATTAACTAGTCGAAATATTTTGTTTATTAGATAAGTAAAAATTTAAGTTAATGTTTAAAAAAATAATGTAGTCATAATTTTAAGTATTCATTTTTGTCATTTAATTTATTAAATTAGTTTAAAATATTTATTTAATTTTAATTATTTTAACTTCATGTTCGTGGTTAATTCTTTGTATATGTTTTGCATTTATTTAGATATTTTGTTAATTAATCTTAATATTTATATTCTTAGTTAATAATTAAGTCACTTTAATGTTTAGTTTTTTTAATAATTTAGTTAGTTTTTAATTATGTTAAATAATTAGTCTTTAATAGTTTAGTTAATTTTTCTTTTGTTTTCATTAATTAATGTATTATTCATTTTATTATCTGTTTAATATTAATTTTTATTATTTGTAGTTCAATTTATTCTATCGGTGGGTTGACTCATTGAAAATATCCTAAAAACCGGTGCCATAGATGGTTTAATATTATGGAAATGATGTTGTGACATACCGATGCTACGACTCACTAATGTTGCGACACACTGATGTCGCGACGCACCTATCCCCTTGAGTCACCAATCCTTTTTCTCTCGACTCACTAATCAGTTTCTTATTTTCATCGGTTTCACACTCATATCGATGTCTTATTTTATTTTAACTATCAATATGAACCGTGGCGATCCACACTTCCAATAAGGTTCGTGTTTCACCGCATACTCGAACCGAACTCACCTAGACGACACCATCATCGTGAGTAGAATACACCACCACCACCGAACCTATTTTGAGGGAGCCCGCATCAACAGTTTTTTGTAGAGGATCTCACCTGCCTGTCACCATTGAAGCTTTCTGAAGCCCCCTGTTGTGCCACTGCTATGTGTCGCCATGTGACAAGGATCGAACATAGAGGCTACCAGAACATTGGAGAGCTGTTGTGGCCTCCCTTCTAAGAGCCCTGGTGCACAGTGTCGAAGACCCTACTTCCCTAAGGGTTGCACTGAAATTGGGGGGAGAAGAGTTTATAAAAAAATATAAATAGATTAAAATAAATCCAATTTAAAAACATAAATTCAAGAATTAATAAACTAAAAATATCAAACCTTAATAATTATAAATAAATGATAAACATTAGATATATAATAAAATATAATTATTAAATTAAATAACATAAATAAAATTTTATTAAACTAAAATTAATTAATAGTAAATTATAAAATTAAATTATAAAATATTATTAATAAAGCTCATTAATTTTAATTTAATGTTACTTATTTAAATTTTAATATTTATTTAATAAAAAAATTTGTTAATAAAATAAATACTAACAATAATATATAAATTAAATCATAATAAAGTTTTATAATTATCTTAAATTAGTAAATAATTTAGTTTTTAAATAATAATAAACTTTATAATTAACATTAATAACATAAATTTATAAAAAATAATAACATAATAAATAATAACATTATTAAATATTTTAATAATTTAATAAACTAATGATTTTAATTATAAATAACTATTTATTCACTATTCTGTTTGTTTTATATTGTGAAAGTTTAAGAAAGTGACTTTATCCTGTCTAGATGCATTTAACTAACTCATAGTAAGTTAGTTACATGAGTTAAATTAGTGCGACGTGTGGTTCGTGGAAAAACACACGTGTGCGGTGGGACAATAATAGATAAGTTTAAGTCAATTAAGAGTAGTAGTGACGAGCATTAGAAGATATTGGTACTTAAAATAGAGCAAGTAGCATATTTGCGGGAAGACTCTCATTCTAACTCTCACTCACATTTCACGATCACACCATTTGAGAGAAAAGAATCTTGAGAGCAACACTGAAGTCGAGCTGGAGGTCATGTGGGGTGAGAATAGAGCATCAGTGAGGGAGTTTTTTTATCCTCTTGTACTTAATTTCACAGTACTCTGTAATCAATTGTTTTCACTATTTAAATAAATATGTTCATAGGCTAATTATTTCTTAGATCAGGAATTCAAATTCAACTAGTTTTACTCTCATCTTTCTTCATTTGCTTTACATTTTTCAGAATTATAATAAATAGGTGAGATTTATTTTTGATTCTATATTTAATTGTTTCACTCTTCAATTGTTTTCAAAATTCATAAATCCAATATCCACTGGCGAGGTAGATTTTGAATTCATTTATCACATTTTTTAATGTCATTAACTTTAGAAATTTTACGGTGATTTTATTTCCAAATGTAAATTTTTTTACTTCCTTTAGTAGCTTGATTGATTTGGGAGTGGTGAAACCAATGAGTCAATCTACTACTTGTTGAATCTCATGGAGAGGGGGATTTTTCAGGATTTCTTTGTGTAGTGATTCAATATGAAGTACCAAAGATGTCAATCCTTTTAATTAGTAGTTCAGAATTCCTGAGTGAATACTTAATCTATACTCCCTTTCCATTACTGCTTTATATTACTTTGTTGTATTTCTCTAGTCTATTAGTACTTAGTGTAAATTTTAGTTTCTTTATAAAAAACATTTTTCGTCATCCTTTTACCACTTCATCATTAAAAAAATTAAAAAATTAAAAAGTAAAAAGATGTTAACTCCCTCCACTACTAACAATAGTTGAGTTTATTTTTTTTAAAACCTCAGAAAACTTGCCTTCCTTCTCTATGGATCAATCCTGCACCACTGTGCTTGAGTCGATTTATAAATTTAATTTTGACTACCATGACGACCTTCAGCATCATCAAAATTTTGTGTCATTTCTAGGGAATGATTTCGCTGAGTAATCTAAGTGTCTTTAAAAAAATTAAAAAAATAAATATAAAAAAATACATAAAAAGTAAATAAATAAATAATATTTAAAAAATCTATGAATTGGAACTTATTTCTTTTATTGAACATTAAAATTACGCATCAACTGTGAAATGTTTTGTGTTTAAACTCACCAGTTTTAAGTTTAAAAAAATGGAAGTTCATGAAAATGGGAATCAACCAGGGGCCATTGTATTTGTTATGGTTTTTTTGGGCACACTACTTGGCAGTGTGCCAATAACAAACCACAATAGGATTTTTAAATTGAATAAAATGAATACTTTGAATCAAATCCTAATTTCCAAGATAAACTTGAATTAATTGAAACCAAATTTTATGCAAGGGAGGATTCTTGGAATTCTTGGTTTAATCAAACCCATGAAATTTAAATTAGACATTCTCAAGATAAAGATGAAAGAATGAAAATATTAGAAGTAAAGTTATTGGAATTACAACAAAGGGTTAAAGAACAAGAATAATTTGAAGAAAATGAAAAGGAAAATGTTTATAAAATATTTGAAAATCAAATTGAATAAAAAAGTAAATATGAACTTGGGAAAAAAACTTTTTACTTTGAAAAATATGATTATGTTAAACTAAATCCAGAAATAACTAACTCACTGAACAAGTGAAAAACATTGAATATCCCAAAAATAATTTTTAAAATATTGAGTTGGACAAATATGTAGATGAATTGAAATATTTTGAAATAGAATGCCTAATTATTTTCATAATTCATATCTTGGAGAAAAATAATGGTTTTATATGTTTTGATAATTTAGTCACTCAGGTTGAAGATATATTTGAGAATGAAAATTTGAGTGTAAAAAACTCTTTACCCAACTTTTCTGATGTTGTGAACAATGAGTCTGAATATAATATTTGGAATAATTCAGAGAGAACCCTAAGCTAGAAATCCCAGAATCTCAAATCATTGAACCTAAACTGATAACCACCCTTCCATTTTTTGAACCTGTAAACCCAATAATTTCTAAAATGTTGTTGGATGATGAGGATAAGGTAATGATATTAGAAGAAAGACTAAGTTATGAGTATTCAGTTCCCTATTCTCATATTAATCACTTTTCTGAAACTTTTTGTACAAAAATAAAAGGCAGTATTGTCATCTATAAGGAAAACTATTTGAATTTGAAAAATATGGAATTTCAACTTATTGATGTAGAGTTGGACATTTATCCTCTTGATTTGATCTGTTTGGGACACACTACAAACATGGTTTTTTAAAATTAACTCTTTTATTATAAACATGAAAGAGAGGTTGAGCACAAACTTGAAATAAGTAGGATTTATTTGATAGAAGCAATATATGTTCAGTGTGAGTTAACTGATGAGGATCTTTTGGAAGAGATTTACAACATTGTTAGACCTGAATCTCTTTGTGATAATAAAAATTCTATTCCCTGTTTATCACTTTCATCCTTAATTTATAATGGTGATGAGCCTTCTCATGATACTGATAATAGTCTGGAGGTAGAATCACACTTGAGTTCCATTATACATGATTCTGTTCATCACACTATTTAATCCCTTCATGAACCTATTAATCATAATTCACCAATTAGCAGCCTTGAACTTGAAACTGTTAATGTTGATGTTGAGAAAAATAGATTTGAGGACTTTTTCAAACCTTTAGGTCACCTAATACACTGATTTCCCTTCCTAAAATTGTTAAATGTGTCAAATCTGAAACAGTTTTGGAAGAGGACAACACTATACCCACAGATGTTAAAGGGTACTACTTAGGGGTTATTTCAGGCTTTGAGAGTTTAGTTTTTGTTGTGTTAAGTTTGGTGCTCACAATTTTCATTATTCTATTAAAATCAATTGGGACAAAAACATTTGGGGGTTTCAATTAAGGAAACCACATCCACCTAGTGACTATAGTTAGTTTCTAGGTGATTCTAGCTAAGGACTATAAAACTAGCATTGCATGGGATGCAACCCATGGTTTTATTTGTTTTTAATAAAAAACACAAAAAGTACTAAAATAAAGTCTAACTAATGACTTTAAATTTAGTGCAGCATTGGAGTCAACCCATAGTTTTTCTTTTTTGTTTACTTTTCTTTTTGTATTGTTTTTTCTTTGAATAAAGTTATTTTTTGTTGCCTTATTTATGATCTATCTCTGATGTATTTTTGCTCCTGTTTTACATGCTCTGTGTTTTTATGGTGTCGCTGCTATGTAATAAAGGATTTCAATTCCCTTATTGAATTTTTAATAAAACTTTATGTTAGGTAAGTACCTTAATGTAAATTTTTGTTTCATTTTTTTCTCCTTAATTATTTAAAAAAAATTGTTGCATGTCTAATCATACTAAAATTTTTCTGCTGCATGTCGCTTTGTTTTAAAAAAGTATACATGTTCCTTTTACTAAAATTTGAATTTCATTGATATAGTAATATCACTCAATGCTTGAACTAAGTGTGTGTAGGGGGGGGGTACATGAAGGCTAATAAATTTTTTATTGAAACTCTTTTAGGTTGGGGTTTTCTAGCATTCATTCTTCTTATCTTTTGAACATATTATTGAACTCAATCTATTAAAATGCTTGCACCCAGTACACTGTTTACTTACACCTCTCATGTTACTTTTTACCTATATTGAAAATTATTCATTTTACTTAACTGTTAATGTGTGTACATTCTAGTGAACATGTTGTTAAATTAATCTTTATGGAAAACAATATTTTTGAACTTCAAAGATACCCTTTATACTTGTCATCTATATACTAAATTTAAAATTTGTTTTGAACTTTAATTTTTTAATTTTTCTTCTCCACTTTGGAAGTCCACTTTGGGGAAAGGATGGGTTTTATGTGTGCGGGGGGGGGGGGGGGTAAATTATTGACTATGTTGAACTATTCTTAATTGAAATCCCATCAACTCCCACTATATCTTAAATCTTTTTGTAAAAAATATTTGTAATTTTTTTTCAAAATTCCTGCACAATTTTAGGTTGTACATTGATCTCAAAAGGGTCTTTCCTATGTACAGTCTATCTTTGGTAGTTAAGATTTTGTTTGAGTATGAAATTAATGATAATGGATGATTTTTGAGTGAACTTTACTTAGTTATTGAATGCATATATTGGTTTAGGGACTTCCTTTGAAAGTTATTTGGGTTACATGTTTGTGGAGTTATGATCATAGCTACTAAAACTAGAAGTTTGACTCCATCTTAGGGGATTTATTTTTATTCTTTTCTTTTAAATATTATATTGTTCACCTTAATGATCCAATATAAATGATTTCTGATATAAATCTTTTGAAACCGGAGTAGTTTGGGCATCTTGGATCCCATAGTGAAACTCTAAGACCCTAGATGCTGGGTGAATTTCTATTTACATTAAGCCCAATGTAAACCTTGAATAAGTGCATTGCACAGTTCTTAGAACTTGATACATGTCTTGGGAAAAATAAAATAGTGTTTAGGGTTAAAAAGTGTTCATTAAGGAGAGGTTAACGATGAAATCTGGATAAATAAGGGATCAATTTGATTATAAGAGAGTCATTTAGGTTGAATCATTAAGGTTATTCAAAAAATAATTATTTTTGGGTACCTAGGATTGAGTTATTGTAAAAAGTTCTTTCTATTAAGTTCCTGATTCCACTGACTTTTAACTTTGAGACACTCTTGGACTTAGAACCTGATCTTGGTTTGAAATGAGTAACTATGAAAATTCACAAATAAGGTAAGACACTTTCTTTAATATATGATTCATTACTTTCATGATTAATTTTATGGAAGGACTCATTTTCAGTTATCTTTTCAAAAGAATATTGACACTTTAGTCCTCTGTTTTGAGAATTCTAGACATGTTAAATTTTGAGTAAAGTAAGAAACACATTACCATTTTCAAAGATAACAAATCTTGAGATTGTTTGAGGACAAGCAATGCTTAAGAGTGGGGAAGTTTGATGTGGATCTATGTTTATATAGTTTTTCCACAACTTTTAGTTAATTTTTAAAAATTTAATTATTTATTTTATCACTTTTTAATAAAAAATGGAATTTTTGTATTTTTATCACTAAATATATTAATTAATCATTTGTTATAATAAAATATGTGTTTTCAGTCTTTTTAATAATTAATTTATTCATTATAATTATTGTAATTATTTAACATTCATTCTAGTTTAATAATATTTATTTGTATAAAATTTTAATAATTATAAATGTTTATTATTTAATCAATGGTCATTTTTATTTTCATTAATGTAATTTAGTTTTTAATTTAAAACTTTACACTTTAAATTAAATTTATTAAAATAAATTAACATTATTTATTAAATAGACTAACTATTCTGTTTATTATATAAGAAAAAAATTATTTTAATGTTTAATAAAATAATGTGTCCTTAATTTTAAGTTTTCTTTTTTGTCATTTACGTAATTAACTTAGTTTTTTAAAATATTTAGTTAATTTTAATTATTTTCACTTCATGTTCATGATTAATTCTTTGTATATGTTTTTCATTTATTTAGATATTTAATTAATTAAACTTAATATTTATATTCTTAGTGAATAATTAAGTCACTTTCATTTTTAGTTTTTTTAATACTTTAATTAGTTTTTAATTAAGTTAATTAATTAGTCTTTAATCGGTTTGTTAATTTTTATTTTTTTTAATTAATTAATGTTTTATTCATTTTATTATCTATTTAATATTAATATTTATTGTTTTTAGTTCAATTTGTTCCTTTGGTGAGTCGACTCACTGATAATCTCCTAACAATCGGTGACACCGATGTTTTAAGATTCTGGCACCGATGCCATGACACACTGATGTCACGACGCACCAATCCCCTCGAGTCGCTGATCAATTTTCTCTTAACTCACCGATCAGTTTCTTATTTTCATTGGTTTCTTACTTATATCAGTGTTTTATTTTATTTTAACTATCGATCAGAACCATTGTGAGCCATGCTTCCAAGACGGGTCGTGTTTTATCACATACTCAAACCATTCTCACCCAGAGGACATCGTCGTCGCGAGTAGAACACCACACCACCACCGGACCTGTTTTGAGGGAGTATGAAAAAATGGTTTTTCATAGAGGATATCACTCGCATGTTGCCACTAAAGATTCCCAAATCCCCCTGTTGCACTTTCGTGTGACAAGGATCAAACATAGATGCCACCAAAACTGTGGAGAGTCACTACGGACTCCCTCCGAAGAACCTTTATGCACAGCACCGAAGACCCCCTTCCCCTAGGGTTGCACTGAAATGGGGGTGGGAGAAGAGTTTATAAAAAAATTAAATAGATTAAAATAAATCCAATTTAAAAAATTAAATTCATAATTTATTAAAATAAAAATATTAAACCTTAATAATTATAAACAAATGATTACTATTAGATATATAATAAAACAGACTTATAAAATTAGTTAAAATAAATAAAATTTTATTAAAATAAAATTAATTAATATTATCTTCTTTAATTAAATTAGAATAATTTATTAATAAATATCATTAATTATAATTTAATGTTACTTATTTAAATTTTAATAATTAATTAATAATAAAACTTATTAACAAAATAAATACTAAAAATAATTTATAAATTAAATCATAATAGAATTTTCTAATTAAATTAAATTAGTAAATAATTTAATTTTACTAAATAATAATAAACTTTATTATTAACATTAATAATATAAATTTATTGAAATTAATAACTTAAAAAATAATAACATTATTAAATATTTTAAGACTTTTAATAAAATAATGCCTTTAATTAAAAATAATTATTTATTCACTGTTTTGTTTGTTTTATATTGTGTAGGTTTAAGCTGTAGACTTTATCCTGTCTAGGTGCATTCAGTTAACTCATGAATAGTTTGTTTCATGGGTAAAATTAGTTTGATGTGTGGTTTATAAAAAAACACACGTGTGCGGTGCAATAATAAAAGTCAAGTTTAAGTTGGTAAAGTGTGGAGGTGATGATTAGTAGAAGACAGTGGTACTTAAAATAGAGCAAGAAGCAGATTTGTGGGATGACTCCCATTCTAAATCAAACTCCCATTTCACAGTCACACCATTTGAGGGTGAAGACTCTCAGGAGCAGTATTGGAGTCAAGATGAATGTTAAGGGGGCCGAGAACAGAGCGTCACTAAGGGAGTTATTTTTCCCTCTTGTACTTAATTTCATAGTAATCTATAATTGATTGTTTTCACTATTTAAATCAATATGTTCATATGATAATTATTTCTTAGACTTGGTATTCTAATTCAACTAATTTACTCTTAGATTTCATCATGTGATTTACATTTTTCAAAATCATAATCAATCAGATAGATTGATTTTTTATACTCTATTTAATTGTTTTACTCTTCAATTGTTTTAAAAATTCATAAATTTAATATCTACTAGTGGGGTAGATTGGGAATTAATTTATTGAGGTTTCAATGTCATTAAATTTGGAAAATTTATTGCAAGTTTATTTCCAAATGTTATCTATTTTACTTCCTTCAGTAGTTTGATTGAATCGGGAGTGCTGAACTCAAAGAGTCAATCTACTACTTGTTGAGTCTCTTGGCGGGGGGGATTTTTCAGCTTGTCATTGAGGAGTGATTAAATTTGAAGTACTGAAGAATTCAATCCTTTTAATCAGCAGTTCAGAATTCCCGAGTGACTACTTAATCTGCACTCCCTTTCCCTAACTGCTTTATATTACTTTTCTGTATTTCTTTATCCATTCAGTACTTAGTTTAAATTTTAGTTTCTTTGTAAAAAAATGTTTCATCATCCCGTTTCCACTTCATCCTTAAAAAAATAAAAAAAAGTAAAAAGATGTTCGCTCCCTGTACTGCTGAAAACAATGGAGTTTATTTTGTTTAAAATCTTATAAAACTCATCTTCCTTCTCTGTGGATTGATCATGCACCATTGTGCTAGTGTAGGTTTATAAATGTAATTTTGAGGTCCGTGACAACCTCTGGCCTCATCAATTATCATTTCTATTTATAACCCTGATTATAATGTTGAAATTATTATTAAGAGTATTATTTCTGATGATCACATTGACCAATGGTCATAATTGACTAATGGTCATGTAACAGTTGGAAAGAAAAGGTCAAATTTCAGTTATATTCAAATCATTATTAAAGGTATATAGTTTTGTTGAGTAGAAAATAATATAACACATATTTTTTTGAAGCAATTATCCTTCAAAAATATTGGGTTGTTACAATAAATCTTGGTGTTTCTTTCTTAGTTGATGTGGATACATGATTTTTTACACATTTCTCAACTTAAAAATTACAACATTGGCCCATATCATGTGTTAAGTTAGGAAGGGAATGAATTAGAACTTGATCTATCAGTAACTGGGTAGCGATTTTGGATTCTGGATTCCAAGGTTAAAGTACTTTAGGGAGAAATATATTCTATTAGTTTAGTTCATATGGTATCATGGTAATGGTGAAAATGAAATGTGGAAATGGATATATCTGGTATTGAAGTATTACCCTCATTTTTTCCTAATTAGATTATAGTTTTGACTTTGTAAGAGTGAAAAATATCATGGTGGGGAAAATTGTGATACCCATGGTGTTTTTTAGGTATTTTTTATTTTTTTTCTTCCTTTTCTTCCATATTTTTTTCATGTTTTTTTACTCTAAAATTTGATGTTTTTAAGACATATATGGTGGTTCACTATGGTAAGAAAAATTTCAAGGTTAGTAGAATATCTTCACCAACCTCCAACAAACGGTGTGGCTTAGAAAGTAGCACTTGAGTTCCCACATAGTTCGGTGCATGATTTGTAAAACCATTAAGGTAAAAATGCAGCCTTTTTTGGGTGAATTGAATGCTCTTACTAGTTATTAAAATTTTTTGATAGGTGATTTTGGTGGAAGGTCAGTTTATGGCATTCTAACCACATATATTTTTGTGTTTCATTAGTGTTTCTCTCTCCTTTTTATTCACTTTGGATTTGGTTTTAAATTTAAATGTTTCTTGTGATTTTAATATTCATATTTTGTAATTATTTTTATGGATGATGGTTATGATGGTTTACGTACATGTTTGATATTTTTTTATTTAGTTGTTGGTTGTTATTATTATGGTAAAATTATGCTAAAAGGAGTTCTTTTATGCCCAGACACAAGTTTTTAGCCCATGGGAATGGGTAACGCCCTTTAGAACATACTACAATCTGGGTCAGGTGTCAGTTTGAATTTTTTTCCTTGACTAGCTCATGAAATTTATAGATACTATATAGTGGGAGTTGGTTTGGGGGCATTTATATATTTAATGGATTTTTTACTATAAATATATTGTTATTTATTGAGTTATGCTCATGGTGATTTGAGAAAAGAATATTCCAATGAACTAGATATACTAAAAAAGACATGTATACTTTTAAAATGACATTAACACATGTTTCAAACCTTAAAATGATTTTGAGAATTAAATCGTTTAGTATTTATTGTATGGCCAAGATTACTTTATATGGTATGGTCAATTATGAGTAGACTATTTATTATAACATTCCCACTTGACTGATTATTCATAAATAATATTGAATAAGTTTTTTATATTTAAAGAATGTATGAACCAACCTTTGAATAATCCCACCCTAGTATATATATATAAAAATAATTATATTTATAGTGGAGTTTTCATGAAAAGTTATCTTGGTGAAAATGGGTGATAAAAAGTTTGGTCTTTGGGGATTATTTCATTTTACATTAAGGTATATGATTTTCCTAGGTTTTATTTCATTGTAGGGTGTTGTGGTTATTTTTCATTAGTTATAGTGGATTTTTAATTTTTTTATGTTTTATAATAATCATTTATTATACAATAGTTATGATAAAACATGATTATGGATTCCTTACCATTGATGGTTGGGTGGTTTTCATTTTATTCTATAGTCTCTAATTGGGTTCTTTATAGAGAAATTCCATCCATTTTTTAGATTAATACACATGATGATAGTCTTCATATTTTGGCCTATTAGAGGAGAGATTCAACTATCACACTTAATTTCATCACCAACCCATGTAGGGTCCAAACATAATCATGTAAATAAAATATTATGCATTTATCATTATATTTATAAGAAATAAAAATTCGTAGTTTTGGTTGAGTGAAACAAAAATTTATTTCATACCTATAATCTAATTACACATATGAGTAGTCTAATATTAAAATAATATGACACAATGAAATAATTTTAAACTAATTTATGTAAATCATAATAATATAAAAAATATATATATAAATACTAAATATATTTTTTATTGATAAAGTTAAAATTAAAAATCTTATAATGACAAATAAATCGTAAAAAATCAAAAATTCAAAAAAATAACATTTGAAACAATACAGTATCATTTTCATTTTTCATGGGACCTTTGAACCATCATTAAAAAAGGATTTAAGGAATAATTTATTAATATAATTTTAACAAAACCATGTATATGAAAAATGAAATGATATCTATTGACAATACATTTTAAATAGAGAGTTTATTGATGGTTATACCTTAAAGAATTCCATGGTTTAAAAAATAATAAAAAATCAAAGCGCATATCCCGAACCAGGAGTTTTAACTATTTTTCATGTCATGGTTTTTCTATAAAAATATAATTTTTCAAAAAACACTTTCTATTTTAGTCAATCCAGGAAATTAAAAACAAAATTTTTGTTTCCCTATTTTTTATAAGAAAAACCATGAAAATATTCCAAATAAAATAAATTTTTAAATTTTTTCTTCTAAAATGATGAGGAAATACACACCATGGTCATGTTTTTTTTATATAATCTAAACTAACTTACTTTTTCCATATTTTTCTCGTCACTTCTTCATCACTGGGAAAATATTTTTTAAAAATTTATATTTAATAACTAGATTGTAATAAATGTTTTTAAATTATATATATAATTATATAAAGAAATTTGATGTTGTTAAATATCATATTTAACAAAAAACATATATTGAACATTGTAAAATTATAAAATTAAAAAATATATTGAGTTTGGTTAATGAAAATGTTATGAAAAACAAAAAACACACAATGAAATATCTTAAAAATATATTGTGTGTTCATATTTTTGTTATTGTAGCTCCCCTTCATGGTAGGCCACTCAGATGATGAACCCATTCACCATAATTTTTCTTTCATGGATTGAAATTTCACCTTCTTGTGACACCATAGAAAATAGAACTTCCCAAATTCCAACTTCTCTAATAGATGAACACATTCTATGAATATCCAGAATTCCAAGATTCACCTTCAAATGATGAGAAGTCTAATATTACCCTCAAACTTTCTATTTAAAAATAACTAATTACACACCACATTATGTATATAAATCTTGAACTTTTATATCCCTTTGCTGAAAAATTCCAAAATAACATTATTAAAATCCCTTCTCAAGTTTTACCCCTTCCATATTTTCCATTTAATCTAAATTTATCTTTCCATTTATCTTATTGTATCAGCATGGTAAAAAATATTTTATCCCTTTTTTATTGAATAAAAGGCACACCATATTTTTGTATGATAGCCTATGACCCACACTCCCTAGTTTGGTGCTAAAAAAGTTACATTTTTTTATTAATTAAATTTTTTTTACCAAAATAAGTTATTCAAAAAATTATTAATAAATATATATATATGTAATTAAAACTTAAAATCAAAATAATGAGTCAATATATTCCAAATATATTTTTATTAATATAGATTTATAGAATTTGGAATTCAATTACTAAACATGATCTTACTAATTCTAAATGGGAATTATTAAAAATCATAAATACCTACTTCAAATTAGCTAAAGATAATCCCACATTAATAATAGCTGCTACTCGTCAATAAGCCCTACGAAAAACATTTTTTGAAAAAATGGGGTGAGAAAAATATTCCTTAATAAGTTATTTTAAAATAGACCCCTTTTAAAATAATTGAATACTCCATAAAAAATGATAAAAACAAACACTTTAAATTTAACTAAAAAATTATCATAAAATTCAAATTATTATTTAAAATAGAAATTGGTTTTTATAAAAACAATTATGAAATTTATTTGAGATTAATTAAGAAAATTAAAATCCACATTGAAAAAAATTCTTTTACATTTTTTAATAAAATTATAAAATATTTATTCTAGGTTTTGAAAAATTTTAAAAAAAATTTCCTTACTGATTAATCTAATTATTTTTAATAAAAATATTCACAACCTGAGAAAAATCAATGAGGGGACCTGGAACATTAAAGGATATATTGGGCCTACTTGTCACTTGGTGGAAAAAGTTATTTATGGTTGGGCTCTCTATTCATTACTCATTATTTTTTTAAAAATCGGTTCTATATTTGAATAAAAATTTTAATATCTTAGTTTAAAAAAATATTTTAATCACAAAAACAAAAAAAAACTCTTGGATTGTAGTTATAAACTATTAAAAGGATATTTTTATGAAAAATAATTTTTTTAGAGAAATATACATATGGGTTAGAAGAAACTAAAATTGATAGACATAAATATTTAAACTATGACCTGATGAGATATGATCTTTAAAATAAATATCTAATGTTAATGAAAAAAATTAATCATGGAAATAAAATAATTTAGACATAAACTTCATCCATTATGATGAAATAAATATTTTAAAAAATAAAATGTAAATTATAAAAACTCTCGGAATAAAATCTATGAAAACCAACCCTTGAAAAGAAATTTTATTTTAAAAAATACAATAAATAAATGGGTCTTTGTTTTCTAATAAACATTATAGATGATTTCCTAAAAACTTTCAAAAAATATTAATTTCTTAATAATTATATTTAAAAAAGTGGGTTATGGAAAACATAAAATAAAAAACTTTCCCTTTTACACAAAATAAAAATTGTAAAATTAATATCCTTAAAAATCAAGGGTGTTGTTTTTGAAATTTTAAAGTAGAATTTTAAATCCTAAAAAACATTTTTCCCTTTTTCTTGAAAGGGTGTAATTTTTCAAAAATAAATTAATTTTAAAGCATTTTTCTTCCCTTAAAAATAATTTATTCTAGGCCTCTCTAAAATAGAAATTTTGATTTTAAAATAATTTCCATTTTAGATAAATAGTTTAATAAAAATAGAAAATATTTTTAAGAAAATTATATTCAATTACAAAGGGGCATTAGAAAATTTTAAATGAGAATAAATTTATTTTAAGGCATTTTCACTAAAATATTTTTAAAATTTACCATAATAATTTTTAAAAAATTTATCTCTTAGATATTATTTATAACAGGAAACATACATAACTACTATTCTGATATACCTCCATAAAGGTAGATTTCAAAAATCAATATCTTTAATACTATAGTAGTAAATAGGTGATTCATGTGAAAGGTATTGGCATAAAAACTCTTACTATGGACAAATAACAATATTGTTTAACAAATTTTTTACAGTGACCTGATATAGGACCCACTTTTTATGAACCTACCATATCATTTCAAAAATTTAAATATATTTTAATAGACATGTTTTTTATTACCATCTATCAACACATATTTATATTTTTCCATACTCAATGAATATATGACTACCATGATATATATATATCCAATGGTCCTTCTTCACTGGATGGAAGAAAAGTATACTTTCTTCATATATTCACATATCCTATAATGTAGTGAATATTTCATTAGTACCATTATTCTTATGCATCCCCATTTTTAATCCAAACTATAAGGTTTCAGTTAGAATTTTGTCCAATGCAAACCAAAACCTTTTAAATGTTCCACAAATCACAATATATTTATAATCTTATGATCACCTGATGACCATGACCCAATTTTATTACTAGAGAAAAATATTTGTGTTGATGTTCATCCCCCACTAAATCAATCGTCTTCAGTATTTTCCCTTTAGGATTGCATGTGCAAAAATAGATAAGTCTTCAAGTAGCACAATCTAAAAAAGGAAAATCCAGCTCATTACGCCCACTAAGTAGACCAATACCAATTCTGAAACCACTTAATATGACACCAGTCATAGAAAATATTCTATATCCATGACGACATCCCAATTGATCAAAAAAAATGAGATATAGTTTTATATGATCTTTTTATTCTGTATACCCATGCACCAAACTGTATATAACACATGCCCTTCATGGAATTGGATCTCCTTCAAACATAAAGGTAGGGGCATAGGGACTCCCCATATATATAGGTTCTTGAGGTTGAAGAATATGGAGGCTTTCAATTATCTAAGGCATATGACGGTGAAGAGTAGGTTCATTGTGAGAAGAGTAAGGGGATGACGAAACTGATACATCATTTTCATTTTTTTACATTCTTTTAATATAACATATTTTCTATATATTTATATTCAAACCTAAATTATTCTATGTGTCCTTATATCTATTTTATCCTATAATAATTATAAAATTACTATTAAAATTTATAATTGTCATCAAATATATCAATTTAAATTTATTAAATTCTTTTAGCGATCATAAAACTTAATATCATGCACACATATCTTAATATTTAATTTTTTTATTAAATAAATACAATTAAAATACAATATTTTAAATATTATTTCACCATTAAACTTTAAAATTATCATGTGAATATATATATATATATATATATATATATATTTATATATAAAGTAATTCACATATAACTATCACATGTGTTTGTTAATAATTTTTATTTCACAATGTATTTTTTCCAATTTTTTTCTATAAACATAATAAAAATGAACACCAAAATATATTTTTAATATTATCTTATATATTTTTATGTATAATCACTAAATAATACCCTTAATATACATATATACATACATATATACCTTAGTTTACTAATAATAGTATTTTTTTATATTTATTTTAAATTGATAACATAATAAATATTATATTACGACACCAAATCATTTTCATTATAATTAAATATATCAAATTCAAATTAATTTCTTTTATTATAATCATAATTACATTATATAAATTTAATATTTATATATTCATATTTACATTTCTTATTGAAAGGTGTATTACTATAAAAAAATATTCACTTCTGATTAATGTACTATAATATTTATATTTCTTACTATTTTCAAAAAAAATTATTTTTTATCATTTATCCTTAAATAATAACTTGGAAATAATTTTATTAATAAACTACCTACATGTTTATAATTAATTTTATAACATCTAAATAACAATTGTTCAAAAATATATATTTTTAATAAAATCTTATTAAATAATAATTTTTAGTATAAACAATATACTATTTCATAGATTATATATATATATATTTGGAAAACTAATAGTAATAATTAATTATGTATTTTAAATATTAGAAAATTGATTAGTATTTCTAAAAAAATTAGCGAAATTTATTTTTTTTAATATAGTATTTATATTTTATATAATAAAAATACATATTAAAACCCTCGGTCATTACATTCTCTCCCTCTAAAATAAATTTTCCCTTTATAATTTATAATTATCCTTGTATATCATTAAGGGAAAACATTACTACATTTAAATTTTAGAAAACTTTGTTCATAATCCCTCTCTAATTTTCACCCGTCCTTTATCATAAAAAATGTTCAATTAATTTAAAATATAATTTTATAAAAATAAAAAATTAAACTATCCTTTTCTAAACATCATAATCTTAAAATTTATCTAAACCTTCACTCTAATACCAAGTTTGACAGCCCATGACCTTAACTCTAGGGTTGAGTACTAGAAAACCCATATTTTTTCCTTTTATTTTATTAGTGGAATTTATACTAAAATTAGTTTCTCAAATAAATAATTATATATAAAATTACAAATTAAAATAAAGATAATGAGTCTCTAAATTTCCAAGAAAATTTTATTTCTATACATTTATAGAATTAGGAAATTCATTTCAAAAAAATATCATAATAAATTTTAATGGGTATTGATACAACTATTAAATTAATACTATAGCTTTGATTGGGCTAATTTGGTTTTCCAAATGGATCCTACTCATAACTAAGCCTTATTAAAAATATTTTTTTCAAGACATGTAATGAGGAAAATATTATTCAATAATGATCATTTTAAAAAAATTTACCTTTAAAAATAATTGAAAATTTTGTGAAAACATTTTTCATCAAAACTAAATACAATAAATTTCATAAAAAATATTTTATCATAACATTCTCCTTTTACTTTAAACTGACAAAGAGTTTCTAGAAAAACATTTATGAAATATCATTGATAATAATTAAAAATGTTAAAAACATTTTTGAATTAAATCCTTGGAGTTTTTAAAAAAATCAGAAAATACATATTATCTCTTTTGAAAAAATTAATAATAATTCATTATAAATGAATCCTGTTATTTTTAGAAAAACTATTCACACTCTTAGAAAAAAAATTAAATTTGAGCATTTAAGGATATATAGGGTCTATGCGGCACTTGTCTAGAAATTTCCATTGAGTTTTTTTTTCATTGACCATTCCTGGTCATTTTTATAATTTACAATTTACCTATATTAATAAAAAAAATTAATAGGTGGATTTTAAAAAAATTAATTTATAAAAAACATATAAATAATTTATTTCTTGTTAGTTGAAACAAATTAAAAGGATGTTTTTCTAAAAAATAAACATTTTCAGAGAAAAAGCCAAAATTCTTCAGAAGAAACTAATATTCACAAACATAAGTGTTTAAAGTAAAACAAGAAGAGATATTATTTGAAATATTATTATGTAATGGTAGTGAAAATAAAATTATTCATGTCCATATGAAATTATATATATATATATATATATATATTAAATCCTTTATTATATTCCAACCATACCCATTGTCTTGAACTCTTTTAGAAGATTCTACTTACCTTAGGTGATATTAATTAGACACCAATGTCTGGAAATAAATGCTAAGGGTTTAAACACAAAGTTACAAGGGATAATGATTTACATTATAAATGCACATATAGAACCATAAATACGTAAAATATAAATAAATAATCTAAAAACATTCTTATAAATGATGCATTTGAAAACCCCAAACAATAAGAAATATAAAAAACAAATGGTACAAAATGATTCAATGGACGAAATTAGAGAAATAGTGTAAAAATAGAAAATAGAAAAATAAAACTACAAAGCAATAAAATAATATAGAACCAAGGTGGAACCACTAAAAACAAATAAAAACCCATTATAAACTCTATATTTTCAAACTATGATAATGGCATCAAGGAGAGAAATTATAAAAATAAGAAACCTACCCATTTTTAGTATCATAGAAAACACCGTCTGAATATATTATAAATTGCATTTGTAGTGGGTGATATATCAAGTAGGAAACCCAGACAGAATTTTCCCATATGCCACTAAGACTGGAAATATGTTATGTAACATGAATATAAAACATTGAGGTAGAACATAAAAAACTAATAAATTATTTTCCACTAAATATCAAAAAGAATATAAATAATTTTACATAATTGTTTATAATGAAAATCAACATGTTTCTCCAAAATAGTTTAACTAGAGCTGATTTTTCCTTAAAAAAGTATAATTTTTTAATTTAATTCAATTTGGAATACCATCCATGTTTAAAAAAAACACACACACCCTTGTTGAGTGACCTTATTATTATTATTAGTGATGACACATCCTCCACCAATTCACCACTTGGTATAAATACTCCATGTTCCTTTCTAGTCAGCATCGAGTACCATGTCTATTTCAATAATCCCTTAAATAAAAAAAATTATGAACATACACCAACCAATTTCATTCCCAGTCATAACCCAAAAACTAGTTATGCTACGAACATTTTTTAATCCCATATTTTCATTATGAAAAATATTTTATTCAATTTATAAAATAAATTATGGGAAACACCAAAAACTATGTATCAAAATATCACTAGTAATGGAATCATCAGTATTGTTTATTTTGGGTAAAAATATTGAAAATCATAAGATAATTATTTAAAATAAACCTAAGAGCCTCCCTGTTCAAAGAAAATTAGAATGAGGTACAATCCACCTTCCTACATTTTTTCATCACAATGGATATTAGGTGATTTTTTATATTGAAACAATTTCCTATATATCTCTATCATAATCCTATAGAGTCAAATACAAACTCATTTGATTTGATAGATGTAGGTTTGGAAACTCTGATCTACGCTTTCATCTAATAAAAACTAAGGAAATCCATGATAAGAAAGAATAATGAGGTCCTAACCATATATTTACAATATTGAACACTTGAAGAGTCATTGGAATGGGAATCCAGATACTGAAGATCACTAAAAAGAGCCTAAGAGAAACCTAGAAATTTAAATCCTAGGGTAGAGGAGGAATAATTAGGAATTTTGAGTGTATTTTAGGTTTAAAATGGATATTTTTATATAATTAAAATATCATTATATATTTAGGAAACCTAGTTTGAAAAATCATGTGCTATCCATGAAAGTAAGCTCCATATATAAATTTTCCACGCTTCATGGTTAGTCCAAACCATGAAAAAACTGTGTTCTAACCCAATTAATCCCAAAAAACTCACATGGTTTCCTAGATGCTTGATAACAATTTTTACTAACCATGCTCAGACCACGGACCTCTAAAATTTTTCCAAAACCTTCTAAAACCTTCTAGGAACATTCCAAGAAAAAACACAAACATTATTTACATAAAATAATCCATAAATTGGGAAATTCCTAAAATAAAGGGTGTCATATTCTCTCCACCATTGGGTCTTTTTTCCTCATAATGATGGAATGGGTTTGGCCACTACTCCTGAATGAACTTCTCACATTTTCATCTTTCCTCTTTAATATTACCATGTTTTCAT
Organism: Viscum album; assembly: GCA_963277665.1. Taxonomy (NCBI): domain Eukaryota; kingdom Viridiplantae; phylum Streptophyta; class Magnoliopsida; order Santalales; family Viscaceae; genus Viscum; species Viscum album. The sequence continues at coordinate 377,129,771 of OY728142.1, forward strand.
AGTATCCATACTAAAGGAATACTATTTCTAGGTAGGATATTCTCTTATGTATCTAGAATCAAAATTCATATATAGATAAAACATTTAATCAGCTCAAGAGTAACATAGTACCAACCGATCACATGATTGGGATCAGGGTAATAATTCTTTAATTTAAGTAAGTGGAATATGTTATGTAGAGCACGGATTATTAGAAGTAAGGCTAACTGATATGAAAATTTTAAAATTCATTTAAATATTTCAAATAGTTCAACATAACATGGAGCCAACATCCCACTATTTTCTAGGCATAAAATACCACATACAAGTGAAAATTTCAAGAATACATGGTAACTCATATTTAAAGATAGAGATCACAAATAATGGTATTCATAAGATTTGCTTCAGCTTTGAGCTATGGTCATTCATTTCTATATCATTTAGATCTTTTTCGTAGTCTCATGGAATAAATTTGGTCTAATAAGTTAAAATTTTCTTATTTCCAACCAACATTGTGTATGATGAAATGTAAAACCATATATTTCCTCAAACATGGCGATATATATCATCACATGGTTGTTATTATTAATGAAAAATTACACAAGAGTTATATGATATTCCCATGAGCTGCCAAATTCTATGACATAGGCTCTAAACATATCTTCAAATGTCTAAATTGTGTGTTCAGATTTCCTATCCATCTAACGATGATATTCCCTGATCAAGGTCAACTAAGTTCTAAAATATTTTTGTAACACTCATAAAAATTAAGAAGTTAATCATGGATATCTGTCAAATACAATTAGAATTCCATGTAACATGACTACTTCTATGATATATAGCTCTTCAAGTCCTTTACCATATTGGAATATCTAATTTGTATGAAGTGTGTTGACTTTGTGAGTCAATACACAATCACCCAAATTAAATCATGATTTCTATGTATCCTTGATAGACTAATTAAATATTCTATTGTGATCTTTTCCCATTTCCATATAATAATAAGAATATATTGAAGAATACTAGCCATTATTTGATCCTAGACCTTTCCCTACTAACATGTCTGACACTTTATAATATAATATGAAATATTTTGATTCATATATGACCCTCAAAAATGATATTTCATCTCTATGTATATTTTCTAAATACATAGATGAATATCCCATTTCAAATGGTTATACATAGAATGAAGTTGTTCTTTTAAAGACCAAGAGACTAAAATTTAGTTCTAAAAGCACCATAAAGAGCTTTCATCTCAATCTAGATATATGAAGATTCCCCACTATTTCTATTTTATCTACTAGTGATGCTATCATGATCATCTATTTGAGACTCTTTTAAAAAATACTTCAAGTAGAGATCAAGATTAATTTGGAATAAAATTTCATCCTCATTATATTTTCAATAGTCTAAATGCATGTCAATAATAATTATCATCGAGTAAAATTTTTCATGAGGTTTTGCAACCACTTCTCCATATGATTTCCAATTCAAATAATATTCAATGAAATTCCTTTTCTTGTTTGTTTATACCAAGTATAAATAATGAATATGGAGTTACTCCAACCATATTCATTTTCTAAATTTCATATCTCATTTCGAAATGATATATTGAAAACTCTTATTATCAATAAATACTATAAACTTTTCTTCAAAGGTTTTGTGATGTGAGATCTTTAATACATGGAGAAATGTTTCTAATTCCTAGTAAGTTTTCATATGATTCTTCTCATTCATTTGCAACTCCCTCAAACCATATTCCAAGACATGATATCTCTACATTAGAATAAAATACAAACTAGATCTAGTTGTATCACAATATAACAAAAATATCTAAGAAAGTTATTGAAATATCAAGATGATTTCTAAGGTGATATGAGATTTATTTCCTAGAAATAGTTTCTAATAATCATAATTTTATGTGAATGGAACACCCTTTCTCATATAACAAGTCATAGAAGAATATATATTAGAGAAATCTTGAACAAATAAATGATAATGGACTATTAACCAAAGAAATATTAATATCTTCAAGATGTTTTTAGTGGATACCAAGAGATATATGGTTCAATTTTCTTTGGGTCAACTAACATTCCATCCTTACAAATAAAATTCTCTAAGAAACATACTTCTTATATGAAAAGGTCACCCCTATAAACATAGAATATAATCAAAGACCACACAGTGTGCTCAATAATATTTACAGGTTCCAGTCATGTTAATTCTTTCTTCAAGAATAAATCAAAATATCATCAAAAAATACTAGAGAAAATTAATAAAGGTACCTATAGAAGATACATTTTATTATGGCCATAAATACTTTAAGTCTATTCATTGGACCAAGGTGACTGATAATATAGTACCCTCGGTTTCAGGTACATAACCCTTTCCTCATGTTTTTATGTAAAAGAGGTGTTTTTTAATGGTGTTTCAATTAATGGGTTTCCATAAAATAGGTATTTTACATAAAATATAGAGTTTCCATAAAATAGGGAGTTTCCATTAAATAAAGATTGTATATAATATAGCGAGTTTTCATAAAATAGAGAGCTTCCATAAAATAGAGAGTTTCCATAAAATTGGGAGTTTCCATAAAATAGAGAGTTTCCACAATGTTGGTTGTTTCAATAATGTTTGGCGTTTCCATAAAGTTTGATGTTTCCATTAATTTGGGTGTTTCCATAAAGATGGGTGTTTCCATAAATCGGGGTGTTTCCATAAAGTGGGTTGTTTCCATAGGGAGGATGTTTACATAAAAAATGTGTTTTCATAAAAAGGTAAAACATGATGTATGGTATAGTTTCAGAGGTTTTATAAGGATTTCTGGTACCAAAATTAAGGTCGCACGATCCATACACGATTGGCCCAAATCTTATGGTCAAACTGGGTGCCGAGGTCATATCTAGATCCTATTCTCTAGGAGATCACTTGTTTTTTATCTATATATTTTGTTTTGGCTTCAAAACGACCCTATTTCGATATTTCTCTCCCTAAAAGGCTTTAGAACCCTCCCCACGTGATTTGGAGACAACTTAGAGCCTTCCCTTGGTGATTTCAAGCCTAGTTCTTGGGTTAAGTGCTAATCTTCTTAGTTCTTTTCTATTTTTTTAAAACTCCTCCTTCTCTCCTTCTCGTTTACTTAGATGTACACCTCCAGTGGGTATATATAAGTTTTTTAACGTCATGTAAGGCTAAATATGGTGTTGTTCATGATAGTAGAAGATATCTCAGCTACATTATTATAATATTGATCAGATTCTTGGGGTATGTCATCATTCATTCAGGATTTGTCACATTTTCTTATATATGCATAGATCTACTTCTCTGATCTCCATTATTTCTCATATATGCACCTATAGTGGGTAGATCTACATTTTTGAATTCCAAATAATTCCATGTTGAGTCTTGATCTTTCTAGGATAAGAGAACTAAGGCTGTTCTTGGAGAATCGACTTGATTTTCTTGTGAGTTCTTTGTTCCTTGGTGTTTTCGTCAAACCATTTGAGGTAGGAGGCTTCTCTCTTTCCCAATACTTCTATAATTTATTGTCTTAATTTAAAATTGGTTTATTTTAATGGTATTTTATGTTAAAATTAGGGAATAAATCTTCTTTAGTGATGATTTATGGTTTTAGTGAAATCGTGAAATCCTAGTGAATTGTTGTGCAAAGTGATTTAGCCTCTTGAATTTAAAATAGTTATTTTAAATTATTGATTTGATGAAATTTTTAAATGGGTTGATGAAATTTTGGTTTTCAATAAGAAGGGTTTTTTATTGGAATTGTTTTGTATTGAAATGACTTTGATGGAAATTTGTTTTCAATAAAAGGGGTGTTTTATTGAAATGGTTTAGTATTGAAATGACTTTAATGGAATTGGTTTTCAATAAAAAGGGTGTTTTTATTGAACAAGGTGTTTTGGAATGATCCTTGGTCATATTGGTGTGTGGGTTAATATTTAATTTTTGGGGCTTGGTTGAAATATGACCTTGTGCTCAGTGCAAACGGTTAAATGGAACATGGGATATAAAGTTCATATTGCATTTCTAGGTCTTGGTTGAAAAATGAACTTAATCTTAGTTCCTAAGGATAAATGTCACATGAGAAACAATTACCATGTGTTGACTCGGTAGATAGATGAGAAATCGCTCATGAGTATGGAAATGTCATAACGTAGCATGCATGGTTGGTTACATGGGTTTGTGGAAGGGTTGGGTCTTCCAAAAATGGATATTGTGAAATGGTATTAAATATTTTTTAGTTATTTTTCAGGAAAAATATCTTTCTGGGAAAATTGGTTTCAATTTCACATGTATGATTCCGGTAATGAATGGTTTTGGAAACTTGTTTAAATTTATCTATAAACTATTTTGAGAAATTGTTTTATATAATTGTTGATAACTCTTCTATCCTAGTGGCATGAGTAGAAAAGTTTTTGTGGAAAACCTACTATGTTTTATACTCACATCTACTTTGTCACTTTGGTGATTTTGTAGATTCTATCATCTAGGACAAGGTAAAAGGTAATGTTTGACACGTGTTTAGCACTACCTTGTGATGTTTGGGATGTTCATTAATTGTGGATCTTGGATCTCGTAGATCACGAAGTCTTGTAGTCTCTTGATGGTATTTATTTGTTTATTCGATGTTTAATTTGATAATTGTTTGGTCTTTTATAGTTGCACACTATGATGTGGTTTTGAGATATATGAAGTTTTTTAGTTGTCTTTCTTTTGTTTATGCATCATTTAGTAAAATTTTTGGTTATTGGATTGTTGGTTTATTTATTCAATGGTAAATAGTCCCCCACTTGTATTTGAAACCCTTTGGTATTTATTTCTAACCATTGGCGTCTTGGGGATGTCTTTTAAGGAAAAGTAATGACTCGGTGTGCTCTCAAGCTAATGAGATTGGGTGGGTCATTACAAATGGTATCGGTTTGTTCGGCCCTTCCTTTGTGGTATAAATGGTATTAGCTTGTATGGTCCTTGCCTAAAAAGTAGTCATCAATATTCTTGTTCTTGGATTTGAAATCCCTTCTTGTGTATTCCTTTGGTGAGAATCTTAGAAAGGAGTAGGATTGTCAAAATGTGAAACTTATAGCATAAAAGGACGTAGCTAACCCTTTTTACTGATGTTCAAGTTACTAGGGAGGTGGGTAAATAAGTGTTTGGAGACACTTCTAGGATTTTAAAAGCTCATTTTCATGAGTTTATCCGATGAGACAAGCATGACATGCATTGTAGAGGAATGACATCCAATAAAGATTTTATATTTTATTAGTAGTAATGATTTATGATTTGGTTAAAAAGTGATTTTTTTTGGAAAATGTAGAATATTTTTTTTTAAAATTAATGGTTTTGAAAATTAAATATTTGGATTATTTTGAAAATGGTTTGATTTTAAAAATTAAGAATAAATTTTATTTTAAAAAAATTTTGAACATGGAAAAGGATTTTTGTGGAAAAAAAGGTAGTGATAGTTGAGGGGATAGAATTTAAAATGCTAAGCCATCATTTTCTAGATAGTGAGAATTATACTGATTTTTTTTGTTTAGAAAATGGCACCTAATAAGCATCATAGGAACTAGTTAAAAGCGGCTGTTGAGAATTTGGTTGCACCCGAGCCATAGGTGAACCAATATTTGGTCCAAAGAATCACTCAAGCTTTTCAAACCATTGAGTTGGTAGTGCAACTGGATACTCCATTTACGATATCTGTCACTATTGAAAATCCATGTAGAGGAAGTACGATTGTCTTTTCTAGAGAAGTTTAGAACTCTACAACTAAGATGAAGAGGAAGTGGGGCATCTATTCACTATTTTTAAAACGTGTAATGATTCTTTATATGATAAAACTTCAAACTCTACTTGGTGAAAGATAATATTGAGCCATCATATGTAGTGCTTGTTCTATAATTATTGATAGAGTGGAGATGAAATGGGAATTCTCGATGTTGGAGATGGATATCTATGATGTAATCCTAGGTATGGATTGAATGACAATGTTCAAGGCTCAAATTGACTGTTATAAGAGAACAATTATCTTCATGACTGAGGATGTCATCGAGCATCTCTTCAGAGGATATAGGATTGTAAAGAAAGGTGAAACGTTTTTGTTGGCACCAGTGGTGGGAACACTATCTTATTAGTTGGAAGCATTTACTTTGGAATCAATGGAAGAGATAGAGGGAAATATTTTTATAGTAGTTGTGGATCAATTTACATATGTCTTTCCCAAGAAATTATCAAGGTTACCACTTATAAGGGAAGTGAAGTTTACTATTGATCTCTTTCCGAGGAAAAGTCTTATTTCCCTTTCATGTTATATAATTGAACAAATAGGGTTATGAGAATTTAATGTTTATTTAGAGTAGCTGGAAAGCAAGAGTTTCATTTGACCAAGTACATCTCCATGGGAAGCACTTGTTTTTTCTTGTAAAGAAGGCAGATAGAACTCCTTGGTTATGTGTTGATTATTGTAAGCTTAACCAAGTTATGATAAAGAACATATATGAAATTCCATGCATTGATGATCCTTTCGATCAATTAAGGTGAGATCAGTGGTTCTCTAAGATTTAATTGTGATTATAATATCCCCAATTGCGATTTTGGAAAGTGGATATTCCAAAGATATATTTCAGAAGTAGATAAGGACTCTAGGAATATGTATTCATGCCTTTTGGTCTAATGAATGAACCTGCGGTCTTCAAGGAATTGATGAATCATATATTTCAATAATATATGGGTTCATTTTTTGTGGTGTTTGTGGATTACATTTTGGCCTCTTCAAAGAAAAGGTTTGACCATGAGGATCACCTAAAAATAGTGTTAAAAATCACGAGGGATCACCGTTTGTATGCAAAATTATCAAGTGTGATTTTTGGATACAGGAAGTATGTTTTCTTGTCCATGTAATTTTTGAGAAAGGAATTTCTATTGATATTGAAAATATAAAAGCCATGATCTCTTGGAAACCACTAAAGAATGTTTTCAAGATACGAAGTTTTCATCGTCTAGCTGGTTACTACTGAAGCTTTGTGCGTGATTTCTCACGACATGCTTTTCCAGTGATAACTATGACATAGAAGAATGATCCATTCCAATAGACAGAGGAATGCCAGAAGTCTTTCTGGGAACTAAATGTTTGTCTTAAATCAGCACATATCTTGATCCTTCCAGAATCAAGGCAAGGGTATGTGGTGTATTGTGATGCTTTGGGATCAGGGTTGGGTTGTGTTCTAATAAAAAGATATCATATGGTTGCTTATGGTTCAAGGAAGTTGAGGGTGAATGAGAATAATTAACCAACACATGATTTGGAGTTAGCTATAGACATCTATTCTTTGAAAACATGGAAAAATTATCTCTTTGGTGAGAAATTTACTGTGTTTACTAATCACAAAATCCTGAAACACATTTTCTCACTACGAGATTTGAATCTGAGGAAAAGGAGATGGATGGAGCATCTCCAAATATTTGACTTTGACTTGATGTACAAACTAGAGAAAGGAAATGCGGTGGTTGATGCATTGAGTAGAATTTCTTTATAGGATCAATTGGCAAAAAAAGATTCAGATGAATGGCAGTTGATGACAGCCTTTGCCAACATGCATGTGGAATGTGAAAACGGAGGTGATGTTGTAGTTTTATTTTTAGCTACGCTTGTTCCAGATTTAGTAAAAATGATCAAAGGGTCACAAACATCTGATGTAGAATGTATGGTTGTGAGTTTAAAACTAAATGGCGGGGAGACCATTAAGGGATGGAAACATGATGGGGGTTCAGTTTTGTGTTTCAGAGATCGGATGGTTGACCATGTGGATTTTCAAGAATAACTCATTCATGATTACCACCATTTGACATGGGATATAAAACTTGGTACACAAAAGATTTATAAGGCATTGAAGGTTTATTTTTGGTGGAGCAGCGGGAAAAGGAAGGTGGTCGAGTTTATCTCGCGGTGCTTAACTTTTCTGTAGGATAAATCAGAGCATCAGAGACCAGATGGTATGTTACAATATTTTCTTATCCTAGTGTGGAAATGGCATCAAATAGCGATGTATTTTGTGATTGGTTTTCCAAGAATAGTCCGGAAACCCGATGTCATTTGTGTGATAGTGGATCATTTAATGAAGTCATCCCATTTCATCCCTATTTGTGAAACTCATACAGTGGAGGATACTTTAAAAATCTATATCCGAGAATTGGTAAAGAGGATTGTAGTCTTAGTGTCAATAGTCATAGATAGAGAACCAAGGTTCACATCTCATTTTTGGATATCCTTAAAAAAAATCCCTTAGGACTCAGTTGACAATGAGTATGGCATATCATCCTTAGACATACGGCCTGTTTGAGATGACGATATAGACATTGGAAGACAAGTTTTGGGCTTGTGTAATGGATTTAGGTGGATCATTGGAAGATCATATACCCATAGTGGATTTTTCATACAATAACATCTTTCAAGCCTCAATATATTTTGTTCTATTTGAATCATTGTATGGTCTCCCTTGTCGTTCTCTACTTTGTTGGGTGGAAACATGCAAGACTTCACTAGTCGGGCTGAGAATTGTCCAAGAAACAATAGAAAAGATCCATTTGATCAGAAAGAGGATGGAGATGGCTCAGAGTCATCATAAAACTTATGCAGATTAGCGTCAATGATCATTATCCTTTAAAGTAAGTGATCATGTGTTCTTGAGTATTTCTCCAAGTCTTGGATATTGTAGTTTTGGGAAGCAGGGCTAGTTATCCCTTCAATACATAGGTCTTTTTGTTATACTGGGATGGGTTAGTGAGGTCTCATAACATTTGGCATTGCCACCATGGTTTAGCTCAGTGCATAATTTGTTTCACATATCCTTGTTGAAGAAATATCAGCCTAATCCTGACAATGTGATCAGATGGGATCACATAGAACTTGAACCAGATGCTTCATTGGTACATATCCCAGTGCGGATTGTGGATAGATTATATAAAGTCTTATGTAGGAAAATCATCGTCCTAGTGCAGGTTTTATAGAAACATGGTAAGATTCAAGAAGAGGCATGGAATGTGGGACGGAAATGAAAGAGTATTGGGAAAAAACTCTTTTTGTCTAGTGAGGGTTTTCTACTTTCTGAGGACGGAAAGAACAATGGTGGGGAGAATGTAGTACCCCCATTTTCGGGTACATAACCCTTTCCTCATGTTTTTTATGTAAAATAAGAATTTTTTAAAAGGTGTGGAATTGAATGGGTTTCCATAAAATAGGGAGTTTCCATAAAATAATGAGTTTCTATAAGATAGAGTGTTTCTATAAAATAGGAAGCTTCCATAAAATAGAGAGTTTCCATAAAATAGTGAGTTTCTAAAAGATAGAGAGTTTCTATAAAATAGGGAGTTTCCATAAAATAGGGAGTTTCCATAAAATAGAGATTTTCCATGATTTTGGTTTTTTCCATAAATTTGGGTGTTTCCAAAGATTTGGGTGGTTACATATATTTGGGTGTTTCCATAAAGTTGGGAGTTTCCATAAAGTTGGTTGTTCCATAAAGTGGGGTGTTTCTATAAATTGGGGTGTTTCCATAGAGAATGATGTTTCCATAAAAAATGTGTTTCCATAAAAAGGGTAAAGTTGAAGGATGGGAGAGTTTGGGGGTTTTATAAGGACTTTTGGTACCAAAAGGAAGCTCACATGATCCATACACAGTTAGCCAAAACTGTGTGGTCAAACTATGTGCAAAGGTCAAATCCAGATCCTATTCTATAGAAGCTTACTTGTTTTTCCTCTATATATTTTTCTCTAGATTCAAAACGTACCTATTTCATGATTTCTCTCCCTATAAGTCTAGATAACCATCCCCACATGACTTGGAGGAAACCTAAAGCCCTCCCTTGGTGATTTCAAGCATTATTCTTGGCGGTAAGTGCCGATCTTCTTGGTTCTTTTATGTTTTCTTAAAAAACCTCCTTCTATCCTTCTCGTTTTATTATATATATACCTTATATGGGTAGATAATAGCATTTTAATATCAATTAAGGCTAAATATGGTATTTTTCATGACAGAGGAAGAGATCTAAGCTACTTTCTTGGAATCTTGATCCGATTCTTGAGGTATGTCACCATTCTTTCCTAATTTGTCATGTCTTCTTAGATCTTATTAGATCTAATTCCTTGATCTCCATTCATTCTCAGATATTCACCTATAGTGGGAAGATATACATTTTTTGGTACCAAATAATTCAATTTTTAGTCTTGATCTTGCTAGGATAAGAGAACAAAGGTTGTTTGTGGAGAACCGACCAGATTTACTTGTGTATTCTCCGTTCGTTGGGGTTTTCGTCAAAAACTTTGAGGTAGGAGGCTTATCGTTTGACTCTTATTTCTAGAATTTATCATCTTAGTTTCAAATTGGTTTATTTGAATGGTATTAATTGTGAAAATTATGGAATAATCTTCTTCAGTGATGATTTATGGTTTTAGTGAAATTGTTAAATCATGGTGAATTATTGTGCAACATGATTTAGCCTATTGAATTTAAAATGATGATTTTAAATTATTGATTTTTGGTAATTGTTAAATGGTTTGATAAAATAATTTTTTTCGATAAAAAGGGTGTTTTATTGAAATTTTTTGTTATTGAAATGACATTGATGAAAATTGGTTTTCAATAAAAGGTGTGTTTTATTGAAATGGTTTGGTATTGAAATGACTTTGATGGAATTTGTTTTCAATAAAAAGGGACTTTTTATTGAATATGTGCATTGGCATGATCCTTGGGAATATTTTTGGGTGATTTCATATTTCATTTTTGGGGCTTGGTTGAAATAAAACCTTATGCTCAGTGCCAAAGGTTAAATGGAACATGAGATATAAAGTTCATATTGCATTTCTGGGGATTGGTTGAAATATGACCTAGTGCTCAGTGCCAAAGGTTAAATGGGGCATGGGAAACAATTACCTTGTGATGACTTGGTATATTGGTTAGAAACCACTCATTAGTATGGAACATTCATAATGTAGCATATATGGTTGGTTGCATGGGTTTCTGGAAGGGTTTGGTATGCCTAAAAGGGACATTGTGAAATGGTTTTAAAGCTTGTTTAGTTATTTTTCTGGAAGAAAAATATTGCTGGGAAAATTGGTTTCAATTGCACATTTATGATTTTGGAAATTAATGGTTTGGAAAACATGTTTATATTTAGTTATAAATGGTTTTTGAGAAAAATTTTTATATAAACTATTTTATATAATTGTTGCTACCTCTTAGTTCCTTGTGGTGTGAGTAAGGAAGTCATTTGGGAAAACCTACTGAGTTTTATACTCACCCCTAATTTGGATCATTGGTGCTTTGGTAATTGCTATCTTCTGGGATAGGGTAAAAGGTAACATTTCACACGATTTTAGCACTACCTCGCGATGTTTGGGTTTTTTTGGTGATTGTGGATCTTGGATCTTATAAAGCATGAAATCTTGTAATCTCTTGAGGGTATTTAGTTGTTTGTTTGTTGTGTACTTTGATACTTATTTTTTCTTCCACTATTCCACACTATGATGTGGTTTTGAGATATATGAAGTTGTTTAGATGTCTTTATTTTGTTCATGCATCATTTAGTGAAAGGTTTGGTTATTGGATTACTGGTTTATTTCTTCAAGGTTAAATTATTCCCTACTTGTATTTTAAACCCTTCGGCATTTATTTCAAACCTTTGGCGTCTTGGGGATGTCTCTTAAGTCCATGTAATGACTCGTTGTTCTCTCAAGCCAATTATATTGGGTGGGTCATTTCAGATAACATATATATATATATATATAATTTCCATATTAACATCAGAATGTTTTCATTGGAATATAATCTTTACTGACTCTGAGATGATGATACCATGATCATAGATAGATTTGGGGGAACAATTTAGCTCCCTTTAATTGATCAAACATATCATTTATTAGAGGAAGACTGTATTGATTTTGTATTATGAACCAATTAAATTTATGATAAAAAAATACGTAACCAAAGGGAACCATCCTCATTGTTTATGAACAAAATTATAGTATCATAAAGCGATGTACTAGGTATGATGATTTATTTACACTCTAATACTTTTAGTTAGGCCTTTAATTCTTAAAACTCTATTAGATCCATTTTTTATAAAAGTGAAATAGAGAATTCTCCCAAGGGTAGATCGGGGGAAAATTTCACTTCTTGAATGTGTGGATCCTCAAAGAAATTGTTCACAAATACATTTTAGTATCAATACACTATAGAAGGAAGACTCTTATTTCCAGTTTCATCTATTGTTCCTAGATTAATTGCTCCCAACTTACCATAAATGGTGTCTTATACTGAGAATAATGGCCCCTTTCTACTTGAATTTATATCTCAATACCCCTTGAATATAGGAAGAGTTTCATCATGGGATTTTAATGACACTTGTTGAGCCTAACAGCCATTATAGGATTTATATCCTACTTACCAGCCCATTCTATAGATTAAATCAAGATTAACCATCTCTGGGACTATAAACTCTTTGTGAAACTATACTAAATCAATTATGATGGAACATTCCAGACACTTTAATCCTCTACACTGCCACAATTTGAGGGGTTTTGTGATACTAATAGAGTTGTCCATCATTTAAACATGTAATATTAATTTTTTACCACCCAGAATTCAATAAAAAATGTGATTCACTCGAATCAAACAAGACAGCTATAAGTGTTTAGTTCAAAAAGATGGTACCTCACACTATGGAGGGACCCAGTTTCTCGATTTTGATAGCTTGACCCACTCTATATAGATATCAATCAACTACCACATGATGACTCCTTCCCAATTGAAGTATTGAATGAACAAATAAATTGTTACTTGAGGTATCCTGGTTCACCTAGTTTTTTTTATGAGAACTATTATTTTGGGATTATTACATCATAGCATATGAATCCTAAGTCTGATTCGATCCAGTTACACCTACTGAATTTAGAGTTTGTAAATATAATTCTTGAGATACTCTTTCTTCCCACAGTGTGGTAGTTAATTCATTCTTTTTATACATAATAAATCCCCAATATAAATAATTTGGTACATTGTCTATGATGAGGTTCATACAAGACTATTTTATCTTGTTACCCTAAGAGTAACCCCCCCCCACTTATATTTTTTCTCAATATTGAAAATCACACCATCACCGAGAAAGAAAAAGAAGTCCCCTCCACTCAAATTTATTACGAGTTATCTATATCCAAATATCACATTATTCAATATTTTATATAATCAATAATACAAAATATTACCAACATTGATCAAACAACAAAAAAATACCCACCTCAAAGATCCAATCTCTTAGGCTCTTGCTCACAACTACCTCTGGTGCAAACCAAACAAGGTGAGTGAATTTAGTATCATATTTAGTCATTGATATACATACTTTTTTCAATTGAAATAATTTAATTATATTTATTATTTAGAAGGTTTTTGGAAACAATTTATTATTAAAGTGTTCCAAAAATCTTTTCCAAGTGACTTACTGATCCATCTTAGATTGAATAGCTAATTCCCACTATACTAGCACCAAGACATCAAACATGTATATAATAAATTTTACCATCATTTCATCTAGAGTCCCCATGAATTAAAAACATGAAGCATCTCACCCTAACTCATTTGATTTATAAGGTGGATAAATCTTACTAGGCCTCTAGTGACATCCCCCAGACACCAAAGTCTGTCACTAAATGCCAAGGTCATCATAAAAAAACAGGGAATGATTTTCCCATTGAAAATAAAACAACCCAAACCACATAGATAAAACTATATATCCACTACACATTGTATGATTACATTTAGATTCAAATCAAAAGTAACCAAACCAATAGAATACCATATTAGAGTATAATTCATAACACAAAACTAATATCATAGTATAAAGTAGAAGATGAATATAACAAAACTCAAAGACACTGTAGACAAAAACTCTATAGATCCTAATATGCTCTAAACTCCAACTCCATAATCCATTCCCAAATTATCATGATTCATCACTAAAGAAATAAGATAATTTTTCTTTACCTATTTCCTAAAGTATATTATCTTTAAATGCACTGAAGTTCTCAAGCAGTGGGTGACTATAAAACTCAGTAGGTTTTCTCCAAATGACTTAACTACTCATGCCATTAGGATAGAACATGTTAAAACATTTCTATAAAACAATATAAATAATAAAATCAACAAAAATTTATATTAAATCCAAAACAATTTCTAATAAAAATAGTTTTCCCTGGAAGAAAACCTAACAAGTCTTTAATATAATTTCTTAAATCCATTTGGAATAAACAATTCCATTCCATGCATCCATACATCCTTACATGCATTCCCAGGTGAAATTTCCATACGCATGAGTGGTTTTTCATCCATCCACCAAGTTTTCACTATGTAGTTACTTTCTTTTTCCTCAATAGAGCATGTCCCTTATCCAAGGCCACGTCCCTTTTACCCCAATGGTACACTCCCTTTATTCCAGTTCATGATGAAAGTATGAACTCACCCCATCTTATGTATTCCAAAACCAATCCAAACCAATTATTCCAAACCATTTCAAGAAAAAAAATCCTTTTATTGAAAACATTTATATAAACCATTTTTATAAATAAAAACAAAAAAAACTCTTTTTAAAATCATTATTTTAAAAAAATGTAACCAATTTCTCTTTCCAAAACCAACCAAATTCCATAATTTCATAAATCAACAGTACAGTGGGTTTCCAAAAAACGTTCCAAATCAATTTCACAATTAAATTCAAGAAATTCATTAAATTTGGAAATGATCTGTTAATTTCTACAGAGATGAGTCAAGAATGAATCCACCTACCTTAAAATCGTAGATAAAAACTAATAATGGAAAAAATTCTTCAAAAAAACTAGATTGAAACTCCAAAATCCCGACTTATATATTCTTTCCTATAGTTAACCCCATTATATATCATCAATATTAGTATCAACCAACATTGATCTATCCCCAACAAAATAGATCCATGAATCCAAGAGAGGTAAGAAGATGAAACTATGGAAAACCACCAAGAACAAGCACTTAACAAGGAATTCAGGCCCCCAACACAGAAATAATATGTAATGAATTACTCCCAGATCAAGGGAAGGGTCTCCATAGTCTTTTGGAGGAGAATAAATTGTGTTAGGGTCAATTTATGGGGAAACATTAAGGGAAGATTTATAATTAGATCCAATAATTTTGGATCTAAATTTTAACACTACACGGTTTAAGTACATGGATAAGTAAACTATATGGAAGCCATGTACCATCCAGTACCTCCAAACACCCTTTACAAGGTTGTCTTGAACATTTATGATCAACCTATCTATTCCACTTAGCATGGTTTTTCATTGGGGGTTGCATGGTTGTTCCAAAATGTGTGCTAATCGTGCACCTACCGAGTTCCCATTACATCCCATTGCATGGTTTCTTAGAGGTGTTTCATAGTTTCAACCAACCATGCTCAAATCATGAACCTCATAAAAATGTCCAGAAACATTCTAAAACTCTTACAAACATTCCCATAATCAACCCAACTACTTTATATACATAAAATAAATAAATAAAGGTTTAATACCTAAAATTGGGGGTGCTACATTCTCTGCTACATTGGTTATTCCATCCACATAAAAGAGAATAATTACAATTTTCTATAATATTTTGATCCACTTCCGGACTATTTCATTCTCCTATTCCCATATTTCTTCCTAAATTTGACCATTACTCCATAAAATCATTTCCATACCGATGTTTTTCCCCTAAAAGGCTTTATCTTTCGAATCCACAATGCACACTAAGAAATAAACCAACATAGCATCTGTCTTTAGGTTAATGTGATCCCATCGAATCACACAGTCAATATTATTCTAATACTTTAAAACTAAGATACATGAAACACAATTTGTACTAAACTATACCATTTTGGTAAATTCAACCAATTTTACACATCCCTAACCCATTAAAAATTTAAAAAAAGGTCTATGTATCATGAAGATAACTTGTCCTGGTTTCCAAAACAAAGATGACCAATCCTTAGAGAGATTTTAAAGAACATATGATAACTCACCATGAATGACAATGCACGTCGATGATGATCCACATATGACTTCTAATTAATCTGATCCATATATATATCTTTCTAGATAAACTAAATCTTCTATGTTGTCTCTTAGAAAATGCTTGGTCCAACCAATGAATTTTGACCTATTTCATCCCAAAAATGTGGAGAATGATAAGGACATCCATAAAATGATTCAAAAGAATCCATATGTATTGAGGTTTGGTAACTATTTTTATATGAGAACTCCACTAATGGTTTTCCTCCTCCAATGATCCACCAAAATCCATTACACAATCCCAAATCATGTCTTCCAACATTTGAATCATCTTCCATATTTTTCATCCATATGAAGATGATACGTTGTACTCATATCCAAATGTGTCCCATGGTATTACTTTAAGTATTTCTAGAAATAATATATAAAAATTAGGTCTCAGTTTGATATAATTAAAACTGGTACATCATTCCTCTTTACCAATTCTCAGATATAGACTTTAGACAAGCCCTCCACCATATGTGATTCACATATATGGATGAAATGGAGTAAATTATTGAGCTATTCTACTATCATCCATATGGAATCATGTTTTTGAACCATCCTTGGGTGACCTATACCAAAATAAACGGTAATCTTCTCCCATTTCCAAATAGGAATAGGTAAAGACAACAACATACTGGCTGGTAATTGGTTCTCTATCTTAACCTGCTGACAGGTGAGGTATCTCATCAAAAACTCATCCAATTTCATTTTCTTGCCAACCGAATAAAGTTGTTCCTTCAATTCCTTATGCATATTTTTTATTCTTGGAAGGACAACCCATCTCGAATGGTGGTAATCATAAAGAATCTTTTCTTGACAATACAAAGGTATGACCATCTAATTATAAAACCATAAAACTAAAATCCTATCTAGTTCCCACCCCCTAGTGATTTCCCCACCATTGAGTTTCTTCCTCATCATAAAAAATTGTTAATTAGATGTTTGTGCCTTTTTAACATTCTCAACCAAATTAGGAAAGAAATAAACTAGAAATAGAACTGAAACATTACCTCTATCTTTACATTCCATGTTCATTTCGGTTATCACTGACCTCAGCTGCCATGGATCTAATGTTTCTTTCGCCAACTGAGTATATGAATTTCTAGTTAATGCAGCTGCCACCAAATTTCCTTTACATGATGTATACATCATGTCAAATTAAAACATTTTGAGATACTCCATCCATATTCTTTTTCATAGATTCAAATCTCTTTGGGAGGAAAATGTGTTTTAATCTCTTATGATCCATAAACACTATAAATTTCTCAACAAATAGGTAATGATGCCATGTTTTCAAAGAATGGAATAAAAAATGAATTAAAAATCATGTGTTGAGTAGTTCTTATCATGATACTTTAACTTACACGATCCATAAGAAACAACATGATCTCCTTATATGAGAACACATCCCAAACCAGATCCCAAATCATTACAATACACCACATACCCTTGTCTTAATTACAGAAATATCAAGATTAGTGCTAATATAAAGTGAACTTTATGCTCTGTAAAAGAATTCTAACATTTACCATTCCATTGGAATAGAATATTTTTCCTTTTCAGAGTTGTCATTGGGGATGTTATTCATGAAAATTCATGAACAAAGAATTAATAATATCCATCCAAATAAAGGAAACTACGTATCTTGAATACAATATTTTGAGATTTTCATGAGATTATAGACACTATCTTTTTAGGATATATAGAAACACATTTTTCAGATATAACATGGACAAGGAAACATACTTGTTGATTCCAAAAATAAAACTTTGATATTTTATCACACAAACAATGATCCCTTAAGATGCCCAATATTGTTGACAAGTATTGCTCATGCCCATCCCTTGTCTTTGAATACACCAGTATGCCATCCACAAGCACCACCAAAACATTATCTAGATACCTTTGAAATATCCAATTCACCAATAACATAATGACATCATGTTCATTTGTAAGAACAAAAGGAACAAACTCATACTCATAATGGAAATATCTACTCTTAATGGAATTCTTTAGAATATCCTCCTTCCGAACCTGCAATTTTTGATAACCTTATTACAAGTAAATTTTCAAGAACAACTGAGATCCCCTAAATTGATCAAATAGATCATCAATTCAAGGAATTTTATACTAATTATTTATCATAAATTGGTTAAGATTTTGATGATATACACAAATCCTTAGAGTTAGATCCACCTTTTGACAAACAAGATCGGCGCTGCCTGTGGAGACGTACTAGGATGAATGAACCCTTTTATTTCTAAATCTTCTAAATTTAATTTAAATTCTATTTATTAGGATAGTGACATTTAGTAAATCAAAAGGTGAATAGGAATAGTTCCTAGTAAAATATCAATGGTAAACTCCACTTCTCTTGTGGGTGTCAATCCTGATAAATTATTATGAAAAACATCCAAAAACTGATTAACTATTTCAAGAAATCCCCGATTCTCGATATCATCCATCGATAAAAAATTAAAAGCTACCAACTGGTGTGTGATAGTTCCAAACTATGGTTACAACAATCATGATACACCTTCCATGACATTATTGTCTCCTATAAAGAGGTACTCAATGCCATCATCAGTTATAAAACTAACCATTTAGGTATGAAAATTGATGTGAGATTCAAATATTTTCAAACAATCCATACCCAAGATTATATAATATAGATATGTTTCCAATATTGAGAAATACCATATTAATTTATTTTCAGTAATAGTTATAAAAAATTATTTGTACATAAAGTCACAACATTCTCTTTGAGAAAGAGGAGTTTGAATTTTCAAAGAAGAAGGCATAATATCAATAGGAAAACCTAGAAGATCAATTGAATGATAAGCTATAAACAAATGGGATGTACACATATAAAATAATTCTTGTGTAAGGATAGAAGTAAAAAAGATTCATACCTCTCACCATTGATGGTCCCAATTGATCATCCACGATCACTTTCTCAGCTCCATAGAACTGCTTACTTGTTGAAATTTGGTCTTTATTACCCCATTGAGATTGACATTGTTAAGGAGTCATGGTAACCCTAAAATAATTATGGATAGATTGGTTTTTCTGATGATAATTATTCTTCTAAACTCATCCCTTCAAAGCATAAAACTTCTGAAAAACATGATATGGGTCATGAAAAATCATCATTGGAGCACTGCGACAATAAAACTGAAGATGTACCACCTAGTTGAAATTGTGGCATGATCAAGGGGGTCTGTATAATCCCTATTCATGAAATCAAAATATTCAAATTGAAAACATCTAGTATTACTCTTGGTTTTAGGAGGGATATTTACCAATCCACGCCCTTCTGATTCTGAGTGATACCACTACCTAGGATATAGGTTTCTCTCTTATTCTTGTTCCTAATGTTTGATTTATCACCATTTCAAATAGGTGTCAACATGATTCATCCACCAATAGTTTCTAAGATTTTTATTTCTTCCATTATCCCTCTGTTGACAATATTTTTATAATCCATTATACTATGCATGACAACCTTTTAGAGAATCTTTGTCATCAACCCCAATTCAATAATGTGTGCCTCTAAGGATGAACATTCCACAACTTTGGGTAAAAACGGTCCTAAATTCCTAAATTTTTCTTCGTAATCTATCATTGATATATTCTCTTTATTCAAGATAAAAAATAATGTCATTATATAAATCCTAAAAAATTGAGGATATAATTTTTTATTGAACAATTCTTCAAAATACTCCCATGAAATTCCTTTCTCTAATTTATCCTAAACTACTGTATCCCACCACTAGCATGCAAGGTACTCCGAAATATATGTATCCAATTTGACATTCATCTCAATTGTTGTGACTAAAAAAGTGAAGTTTTGATTCATCCTACTCATCCACACCTCAACTTCTTTTGGTTCTGTAATCTCCCTAAAATATGGGAGGATTCTGCTTTTAGAACTAAATGAAATGATCCAATTCCCATGGTTCATCCCTTTTATTCCTACAATCCAAAACTTTAAAACCCTATTAAATATTCTAAACCAACAATTGGTTCACCTATTGCTTATGTGAGACCACATTCTCAAAAACTTCTTTCAGTTTATTACTACAGTGCCTATCGGGTTCCATTTTCTACAACCATAATAAAATGATTTTTAGTATCACTCTGTAGAAAATGAGGGATTAAAAATTTAAAATTTACCATATCACACATATAAAAACAAGAATTTCCACTTTGAAAACATTTTTTAAAATTCCACCATGCACTTTTAAAATAAAACTATTTTCAAGATACCACCACCATGCCTTTTCAAAATCTCACATTTGAAAACATTTTCACACTTTTCAAAGATCAACAATTTTTTGTCATATCATAAACCATTACTCAAAATAAAATTTCTAATTCTAGTGGGAATTAATTTCTATCAATGAATTTCATTATATTATCATTTTCTAAACCCATGAAAATTAGTTAATAACTCCTATGAATGTCTAAAAACAAATATGTACTGAAATCCCTGTTAAATTGAAGTTCAGTATAAATAGGTTACTAAAATCCCTTAATTATATAAATTTCAAGTCACAAAATCATAATCATTTATAGAAACCCCAATAAAAGACTACAGAAGATTAATTTCCAAAGCTAATACTGAACTATATCATTGTACCAAAATGAAAGATATTCTAAACATGAATGATACCATTTGGAAAATCTTTCCCGTCCCCGTTCTCTTCGGAAAGAAATGAAATGTTAATAGGCCTTAAGTTACATCACCAAGACACCAAATTCTGAAAATAAATTCCATGGGATTCATAAATAATTAAGGGAAAATTTTCCCTTTGAAAATAAAACAACCCAAACCACATAGCCCAAACCAGATAACCACTATATGATGTATGAGTACAATATAATAAAAATAAAAAGTAAAAAAATGAACAATAGACCATAACATAATAAAATTCTTAAATGAAAACCAATATCATAGTATAAAATGGAAGATAAAACTAACAAACTCAAAGACACCAAAAAATGTATACTCTATATCTCCCAACATGCGCCAATCTCCCACTCCACAATCCATGCCCAAAGTATCATGTTGTATCACACGATAAATGAGATACTTTTCTTTTACATGTGTTCTAGAATAAAATATCTACAAGATTACCAAATTTCACAACAATGGGGTGAGTATAAAACTCATTAGTTTTTACAAAAAATGATTTCTCTACTCATTCCACTAGGATAGAACATTTTAGCACATTAGTATAAAACAATTTATATAAAAAAATCAAAATAAATTTATATCAAAGCCAAAACCATTTCTAAGGAAAACATTTTTCCATGTAAACTCAACCAAGAAATGATTCAAACAATTTCTCAAATTCATTTGGTATAGCCAATTCCATTCCACACATCCACACATGAATGCCTAGGTGGCAGTTCCATACTCATGAGAAGTTTCTCATCTATCCATGAAGTTGTTACTAAGGTTCCAACCACCCTATTCCCAAAAGTCACATTCCCCTTATCTAGGGTCACAACTCTTGTACCATAATGGTACGTTACCCTTAGTTAGGATCATATAGAAAGCATGAATTCACACCAACCTATGTATGTGAAAACCAAGAAAACATAATTTTACCAAACCATTTTAATAAAATAATCCTATTATTTAAAAAATTACAATAAAAATTATTATAAATTAAACCTAAAAAACCCTTTTAAATTCATAACCTTAATTCCATGCAACCAATTTCACTTTCTACAACCAACCAAATTCCAAAATTTTACAAACCATCAATAAAGAGGGTTTCCACTAAACTTTTCACATCAATTTCACTACTCAATTAAAGAAACTAAATCTATTTGAAATAAATCCTTCAGGATATGTTAATACGAGTCATGTTTAAATTCACCCACCTCCAAAAAAGGATAAACTGACGTACAACACAAATTCTTCATCAATACAAGATTGAAACTCAAATAACCCATCTTAGATCTTGTTCCCAATCATTAACAATGTCATATCTCAATGTGATTATCATGAAAAAACATGGATCTATCCCCAAAATATTTGATCCATGAATCAAAGATATGGAAGAAGATGAAACTAAGGAAAACCCACAAACAAGGATTAATTTCTAAGGAATTCAAGCCTCCAATGCATAAATAATCACCAATAGATTTCTCTTGGAAAATGATAAATGGTCTCCAACGCCTTTGGGAGGAGAAAAAGTTATGTTAGGGTCAGTTTAGTGGAAAAAGAACAGGTATAGGTAAAATATTAATTATATCTACATTTTTATGATCTAAAATTTAATGTTATATAGTTTAGGCACATGGTTAGGAAAACCATGTCCAAACTATGTTCTATAAGCATCCTTCAAACACCCTTCGTCTTGATGGGTCATACAGTTATAAATACTATGTGACAACTTTCTTCATCCCCTCTATTCCACAATTCATGATTTTCACTTGGTATATTCATAATTTTTCCAAACTTTGAGCCTATGCAATTCCAACTTCTTCCCTTTTTATAATTTTCTAGAGGTATTTTACAGTTTCTTCTAACCATGATCAAACTGTGCACCTCCAAAAAGTCCCCAAAAACATTAGAAAACTCATCAAAACCTTTGCAAACTCGACCAAACTAATTTATATAAATATAATACATACAAATAGGTTAATATTAGAAATTTTTGGTGATAAAAACCCCTAGTCATCCTGCTCAATTATACCTTTGTGTTCTCTAGTCCAAAATCACAATTAAACATATGTGGGTTCTAATTTATAAATTCTACTGAGTGATTCATCTAATGAGGTTCCCTAGTCCTAGGTCTCATATCAATAGTCTGAAATTATTTCACAATACTCTATACCAAATCCTAGTTCACATGTGGTTTGGGTGAAACCTCATTCTTAGTTTTCCACTCTCAATAGATTCTTATTCTCCTTATTCATGAAATTTTAATTCTACAAACCATTTAAAATATTTACTATTAAGAACTTTTATTGTTCATATTTTCATTCTTGTGTTATATATATCATAAAAAACCACAATATCACATTTCCAAAAACAAGTAACAATGAGAATAAAGAAATCCTAGTGGGGTGTCTCTTTACTAATGCATGATACCTATAACTCACCAACTAAACCCATGATGATGTGCTTTTGAAACATATAGAAGTTCTCAAAAACATTATTTATACACATTCTACCCTGATAACATTATTTTAAACATAAATAGGTCATATATATCTTTTTATACTATACATTTCATGTCTTGAAAAGTCTTATCTCTTTACTACCATTTTAGCTTAAGGAAGAACCCATTTGATATCATTTATGATATCCCCTCCCAACCAATTGTCTTAGACTGTGTTAGAAGTGTTACTAACCTTATGTGACATTCACTACTGGAAATACATGATTTCCCAATGCTTCTTTACCAACGGTTTTCTTAAACTGTTGGTAAAGAAGGGCCAAGACTCCCTTTCCCAACAGTTTCAGGAAACCGTTGGGAAAGGGGTGTACAAGGCACCCTTTCCCAACAATTCTAGTAAACCGTTGGGAAATGGTTCCTTGGACACCCCTTTAGCAATGGTCTTTAAAACCCGTTGGTAAATTTTTACCCCAAATACAGTCGGGTCGCTGCTCTCCCCCATTCGCGATAGAACCCTAAATCATGCCGCTACTCTCCCCCATTCGGCTCCTCTCGTGACTTCCCCCATCCGAACCAGTGAAAATCCATTCGAATCATCTCAAATTAGGTATTTTATTCTTTAGACACATAAAATATATAAGTGCTACCTTGTTTTTATTAATATTTGTCTAGTATTTTAGTTTTATGTTTGTATTTTGATGTGTATATCATTATTTTGTGTTTTGATTTAATATATACTTTCTCTATTCCAATCCATTTAATTAATTAAATCTTTAACCCTCTATAGAAGAAGAAACATCTAAAATTCATTGCGGTTGGATTCTAGATTTTATAATTATGTTTTTATGCGTTTTATTCATCTTGTAATTAATTGTTACTTTGGAAATTTATTTATATGTGTTTATTAATTATTAGCGAATTTTCTATGAATGTTTTCCTTAAAATTACTTGAGGAAAGTGTTTTTTTAAAATGAGAATTTTTTTAATAAGGCTTGTGTAATGTAATTTGTAATAGTACACTTGTTATGTGACTATGTTTTCTATTTAGTAACACATGATATAACTGGTGTGTGAGAATGTGTTGTGAAAGAGATTCCATGTTTGGTTTAAGATTATATTTACGTTTTGAGCCTATTAATGATTTTTTTAAAGATATTTTGAGATATTTAACTTATGTGTATCGGTGAAAATACGGAGCTGTTGAGGTTGTTCATGATTAGGACATATAATTACTGCTAAACATGTGAATAAACCATGCATAGTAGTGAATTCTTGAAATTTTTGATGTTTTTAGTCCTTTTTTATCTGGAGTTTCATTTGATGGTGATTTTTCTTATTTATTCCTATGATGGGAATTTATTTTAGTTTCTAAATCAGCAGAGACTCTCCCACCATGCACATTGTATGCATCATCTACCCTTATTTAATCATTCTATTTACACAACCTATGCAACCTCTACCCTCATTTAATCAGTGAACTCAAGTCATTAATTCAAGCCTTCATTCTCACAAGCATGTAAGAAATTGAATGATGTAAACCCATCCTCACATGATTTCTTACCTTAGATAGTGTCCAACATATGGAATATGAGCTTTTGAATTCATCAGTTAATCAGGATCATATATTCCATTTCCCCTAAGATGACTATACTAATATAACTTTTAGGCCAATTAAATATGGATCTCATTGTACGTTGTATATTATGTGTCCTTCATGGCCAATACTCACTTTTATGAGGGTGGGGTTCTTTTCACTAGCCATGCTGGCATGTGTAGACATCCATAAAAATGTTAGATAAGTCACATGTTTAATTCAGTAATGTTGTTATCATTGACATACTTTATTATTAATCTCAAATTTAAAAATAAATGTTTTTGTCTATACTTAATGAAATTAAATCTTTTCACAAGCCATGAAACAACCTATTAGTGTATAACCCTAAAATTTGTTCATCCATGGGGTGTGCTTGACTTGGGGAAGTAACTGGGTAATGAAAAGTATGGCCATGGAGGTACCAATAATGAGTTATTGAACATGAGTGAATGATTTAGGATGCCTATAACACATAATGGGACCTAAGGCGTGTGCCTCTTATAGACCTAAGGAAAATTAATATAAATAAATTTTAATTTAATTTATGAGTAATTGTTCTTTACATTATTTTAATAGTTTACTACATCAACTAGAAACTTATTCCTTTATCATTTACTTAAATTTATTTTATATTAAAGTTCAATCCTATTGAATTGTTTATGAAAAAATGACTTATATAAATTCTTTTTACAGAATGGACAGAAGTTGGATGTATCAAACCGATCAGATCTCAAGTGATTTTCAAAACAATTTGGAGAGCTTTATAGATTTTTCATTTCACAATGCTTCAGATAGTGGTCGCATATACTGACCATGATCTAATTGTGTTGGTAGACATTGGTTGAGCCATGAAGAAGTCAGTTACCATATAACCAAAAATGGTTTTCAAGCAAACTATATTATGTGGTATCACAATGGGGAGAAAATGAAATCTCAAATTGGTGATGATCGAAATGAAAGGACTGGAATGGAGAATTTGTTAGATGACCGGTTTTCGTTTATTCATCATCATGAAAAAGAAAGGATCTAGACTCAAGAAGACTTCTATATATGGATAGATGATGCATCTAGTGAAAATGACGATATTGATAGGGTGAAAAAATAGAATGATGCTTCCACGACTCTAGTATACCAACAATGAGATAAAATGAAAAAGTTTGAATTTTTAATCCTATTGTTTCATGGGAAAACTATATACGGGATTTCTAATACAGAAATCAACTACATTCTCACCCTCTTGAAGTATTTACTTCCAGATGATGTAGATATTCCCTCAAACCACTATATGGCATGGAAGTTAGTTGAGGAACTTGGATTTTCAATAAACAAAATTCATGCTTGCCTGAAATATTGCATTTTATTATGGGAGGAAACCACTGAATGAAGGGATTGTATAAAATTTGGCACATCCCGCTGGATGTCAAAATCTGATGGAACACCATCCCACGTTTCACAGAAAGTAATGTGGCACTTTCCATTGATCCCTAGACTCCAGAATACTTTTATGTCTGATGACATATCAATAAAAATGAGATGGCGTGATACTGAGAGAAAGAAGACTAATGATGAGTTGGTTCATCCTGCAGATGGATTTGCATGGCAGAGATTTGATGCTCAACATCCAAATTTTGCATCTAATGTGAGTAATGTGAGGCTGGGTCTTTCATGTGACGTTTTTCATCTGTTTGGGCAGATTCTTACTTCACACAGCACATGGCTAGTTTTTATACACATTTATAATCTTCTCCCATGGTTGTGTATGAAAAAACTTTTCACTTTCATGAGTATACTCATATCTGGTCCGTCTGATCATGTCATTGATATTTATGTATACATGCAACCATTAATAAAAGAGTTGAAAATTCTTTGGGATGTGGGTGTGCGCACATACGATGCATGTTCAAAAGATATATTTCAGATGTGTGTTGTGGTTATATGGACGATCAATGATTTTTTGGCTTATGCAATGATGTCTGGATGGAACACGAAGGTAAAACTGCCATGCCTAGTTTGTATGAAGAATACACTATCCAGAATACTGAAGCATCGTTGTAGTTTTAGTTTTATAGGACATCGAAAATTCTTTCCAAATGATCATCCATATAGAATGAATCGTCGAAGATTTGATAATACCATAGAGACCGATGATCCACCTCAGTGTATTTCTGGAACAGATGTTCTTAATGAATTGAAAGATTTCAGTTTTTTCTTCGGGAAGGTTAAAATGAAATCTGGAAAGGGAAAGAATGTTTCCAATTAAACCTGTTACAATTGGAGGAATAGGAGTATCTTTTTTGATTTTCCTTATTGGTCAACCAATTTGTTACATCATTACTTAGACATAATTCCAATTTAAAATAATATATGTGAAATGTTGCTTTTGGTTCTTCTAAATGTCAAGGGGAAGACAAAATATGATTTACAATCTCCACGTGACTTGGTGGATTGGGGCATCAGACCAAAATTGCATCCTGTGCGTATCAGTGAAAATAAATGGAAACTTGCATGTGCTTCTTATATGATGACACCTACAGAAAAAAATTTTTTGGAAGTATTAGAGACTATTAGAGTTCTTGATGGCTATTCAAGAAACATGTCTAAATGGGTCAACAGAAGAGAGTTGAAGCTAAAATCTTTGAAGACTCATGATTATCACGTTCTACCGCATGAGCTTCTTCCAATAGCAATCCATCATATTTTGTCTAATAATATAAGGGTGATTGTTATTCAGTTGTTCCATTTATTTAGAGATCTTTGTGCTAAGATGTTTTCCAAGTCTTTCTTGCAAAAAAATTTGACAGATGTCCCATTAATTTTGTGTGAGTTGGAGAAAATATTTCCTCCATCATTTTTCTCATGCATGCTGCATCTGACTGTCCATATTCCCACTAAAATACTTCTTAGAGGACCTATTTATTTTATTTGGATGTATCCAACTAAAATAAATATGTACACATTAATGTCTTATGTCCGAAACAGGAATCATCCCGAAGGTTCTATCGTGAACGGTTACTTGGCTCAAGAATGTATGGATTTCTGCTCAATGTATTTGTCTGATCTTACTTCAAGAATGAACAGACCAATGAGAAATGAAGAAGAATAGTATGAGAAAATTGAACCCAGTTTTCCACCACTTCTTCAAATAGGAGGAATTCCTGGATCATATACATTGAAGACATTAAGCCATGAAGAGCGGGAGATAGCACATTGCACCGTTTTGTTTAACTGTGATTTGTTCAATGACTATATCGGTTAACTAAATTGAATATGTATATCTTACATATATATCTGTTAAAATATTCATATTTTTATATAAATCGAACATAAAACAATGATAAATAGGATGCATCGTTCTTTATCTTTGAGAAGGAGAGATACTTTCCAAATTGAAGAGTTTTCTGCTTGGTTAAAATTCAAGGTAAAAATATTACTGTTTAAAAAAATTATATCAATATTTAATTAAGTGTAATAGTCATTTATATTTCAGGTATTGAGTTTTTCTACTTACTCTGTCTCTGAGGAAATAATAGATTTGGCTTTTGGTCCTAACACCGTGGTTCGTGAATATAAATCAATTGTTATCCATGGGTACAAATTTATTGTCACTGAACGAGAAAAGAATATGAGAACACAACATGATGGTGTTATGGTTACTACCACAACAGATTGTTATTCCAATGCATCAGATAGTAGACCACGATTTCAAGATGTGGGTTATTATGGCGTCATTGAGAAAATAATAATATTGGATTATTACTCTCATGGATGAGTCACAATGATGAAATGCCATTGGTTTGATTCTATGACAAGACATGGCACATTTATTGATGATTATAGATTTCAAGTAATTAATATGACTCACACTCTTACTACCGAAGAACCATATGTGTTGGCATCAATGGCTAAACAAGTTTTTTATGTCAAAGACCAACTTCGACAAAAATTTGGTGTCATAGTTGAAGTAATTCCAAGACATATTTTTGATGATGGTGATGATGGAATTTAAACTGTCCCTAGTGCCATTGGAACCAATCCATTTATTTATTTTGATGACTCTAATAGCTCAATTGTTAGAGTTGATTGTGAACCTGAAGTTGTGGTTGAAAATATATATAATCATTCACCCATGTTCTCAATTCTTTTGGTTTACCTCGAATTAAGTTGTTAAGGTTGGTAATATTCAAATTGATTTAGTATTGATCACAAATATGTTTTAGCTGACTTGAACATTATGTGAATTTTCAATGATTATTGGTTTCAGTTTTATTTGAGTTGCATTTTCTAATTTGGAATTGAACTGTATTCAAACCTAGTCAAACAATATTTCTAACTTGGTGAACATTACAACATGTATGATTTATTAAATCCATTCAAGATCTTCTAAAACAATTTATAGAAAAATTACCAATGAATCCCCTTATTCCCTCATATATTTAGTTTTTTGGGTTACACATTAGTTTCATTTTTCTAATTAATTATATAATTATTTTCAAAAGCAGGAAATACAGCCAATTGAAGAGATGCGGAGGAAAAAATGATGGAGAACAATCGTCGAATGGTGGAGATGGGTGTTCCACCCTTAGTGCCTACAATGATTAATTTATTTCAAATATATATATTTAAAGAATATATAATGTCATGTGATTAATTTTCTTGTAAACATTTTTGTAGGATCCACCTATATATAGAAAGCTATTTAACGAGGAGCCTAGTACATGTCCTATTACTCAGGCCGAGGGTATGAGGAGGGTTCGTAACAGAGGTGGACGAGTAGCATCGCGTACCCGACTAGACCCTTCCCCTCCCACTGACATGTCATACTTCCCACATTCTGATCCCGGTGTGTCGTTAGGAAAACACGTGATATTTAGGCCACCCATGTTTTCACCACCTTTTGCATCTTCCGGCCCATCTTGTTCATATCCCATTATGATTCCCACTCCCCAGTAAGCATCTGATCATACAACTGTCCCATATTCTTTTCCTTATACTTCTGTCTCTCTGAGCTTCTATATTCCATCATCTTTGACTACTGCTCCACCACAGGGTGTTCCATCAGTTTATGTGGATCCAGTGTCACTCAGTGATCAGACTGACGCAAGTATATTTATAGAACCCTAACAAATTTTTATAGCATTATTTATTTTCATTATAACATGTTTTGATAAAATATTTATTTTTCTTTTATGATAGATACATCTACTAATAGGAGGTGGGGGTGTGGGCGTACACGGATGCGTGCGGTGTGGAACCGCCGCACACAAGTTATGGTGGATTACAATGAAGACAACCAAATGGATGAGAAAACAGGGCAGCAAAGTCGGAGTTTTTTGGTGACGATTGCCAAATACTCTGACATAATTCTCGTCAACCCATTATCATGGAGACATTTTCCAAATAAGGTCAAGGATAGATCTTGGGCATAGATATGGGTAAAAAAATCTATTGTATTTAATGCCATGAATTATTTTTGTATTTATATGAATTAATATTTTGATGTCAGCTTCGATTTAATTTTCCCGATGGTGAGGGTTCACGACCGGAATGAATAATGGATTCAAGATATATTTGGAGAGCCTACAAGCATGAGTTCTATATTGGATGGCATGCTAGAGTTGGCACTGTGTTAGAGGTGGTACCGGTCGTGGATGATTGTCCTATAGATAAGTATCTTCAGATGATTACTCATTGGACGACTACCCAGTTTAATGTATTAATTACATTTGAGGTATTTAAATAATAACATTCATGTTTTTAATTAATATTATCTCTTTAAATATTAAATTTTATTTACGAATCATCTAGAAAAAATAAAAAAACATTGATTCAAAAAAATACCTCCACACACTTGGACGTACTACGGTTCAAGATCATGAGAGGAAGCTGGTATGACAATTATTTATAAGTTTTCTTTACGACTAACACTTCCTTTTGTTTCCTCAATTATTTAATCGTTTGATAAAGTTTTCATATAACTTTATTTTTCATGTCATTATAGAGGAAAATACAAAGTATTGGAGGATGTGTGCCTCAAGAAAAACTGTTTTGCCCGAGTAGACAGAAAAAGGATGGAAGTGCCATCAACGAAGCGACTCAACATCAGATTGTAAGTTTTAATCTGTTGATTTTATATTTCAATATCTATTTTTTAACATAATAATATATTTATATTTGTAATAGGCTACTTTAGAGGACCTCGATGCCCAAGAACCGAACAATTTTGGGCCAACTGATCACATAAATCAGGTTTTGGGAGAGGAGCATCCTGGAAGAGTACACTACTAACCTAGGATAGCCCCAACTAGGTATTGGCCCTCCTCAGGTACGAGTTGTAGTGCCACCGAAATGCAGTAAGTTAGGGTACAAGTAGAATAGGCTGAAAAATGGTTCACAGAGATGGAAGAATAGTCTTCTAGGGAAAACAGTGCATTTATGAAATTTATTGAAATTTTATGTCCAACACCTATACCAGATTCTATCCCATCTTTTGATGAATATATGTCGTCGATACGTTCTATATATGGTGCACCAGGTGGCAGTTCTAGTGTTGGTTAATACGATGTACATCTTGAAGATGATTAGGGCGAGGAGTCTGGTGCGGAAGAGGAGGGAGAGGAGGAGGTCAAGGGGGATGGCGAGGGGGAGGAGGAGGGTGAGGGGGAGGAGGAGGGTGCTGAGGACGATGAGGAAGATGATGGGGATGAGGAAGAGGGTGATGATGATGGTGATGCTGGTGATGGTGATGTGGGGAAAATTGATCCGTTACATTTTTGACTAATATTACTGATATTTTATGTTTAATATATTCTAGTTGTTGGTTTTATCTAGACCCATAGTATAGTATTGGAGTTGAGTTATTTTTAAATATTTTCTGTTTTAATGGATTTTGTTTTCTTTTAGTGGTTGTGGTGTATCTTGAGAATGTTTAAATATTTTTGTGTGTTTGGGAACTCCCTAGATATCCCCCCTCCTTCCTGGACCTTGGACAATCGCCACCATCCTCCTTGGACCCTAGACAACCCCCACCATCATCCTTGGCCACCAGACAGCCCCCCAAACAACCCCGGACAACCCCCCGGACAGCCCCCGAATACCCCCCCCCCCCTCCTACATAGACCCCAAACAGCCCCCCGAATAGCCCTCTGGACATCCCCCCCCCCACCCTCCTCTTTGGACCCCAGACATCCCCCTGAACAGTCCCCGGACAGCCCCCCGCATAGCCCCCCCACCCTCATCCTTGGTCCCCAGACAGCCCCCCGGACACCCCCCAGACAACCCCTGGGACAGCCCCCCCGCCCTCCTTCCTGGACCCCAGACAGCCCCGTGGATAGCCCCGCCTCAATCAGAGGTGCGGTGTGGCTGGCACTACTCAAAGTGTCTCTCTTTTGTTTCAAAATGACATCATTTTAAGTGAAACCATCAACTGCCATGCAGAAAACTGGCCAAACGTATTTGGATTATTTTGATACTTTAGGACAACGATCCATGGGTCATTTGAGATGTGTACGAGTCAACCCCGTCTAAATCCAAGGCGTGGTGTGGCCGGTCCCACTCTAACTATGTTTCTTTTGTTTAAAATGGGTAGGATTATAAGTGAAAAGATCAACTGGCATACGGAAAACTGACCACACGCATTTGAATTCTGTTGATAATTTAACACAACGATCCATGGGTCATATGTGATGTGTATGAGCCCACCCGGGATCAATCCGAGTTGCGGTGTGGTCGGGATCACTCTAAGTGTCTCTCTTTTGTTTAAAATGGACTACATTTTAAGTATATATGGAAAACTGACCAAACGCATTCGGTATCCATTGAAACATTAGGAGAACAATCCATGGATCATATGTGACGTGTACAAGTTAACCTCGCCTCAATCTGACGCATGGTGTGGCCGACACCACTCAAAGTGTCTCTCTTTTGTTTAAAATGGACTTCATTTTAAGTGAAAACAACTAGCATACAGAAAACCAACCAAACAAATTCTGATTGCATTGATACTTTAACACAATGATCCATGGGTCATATGTGATGTGTATGAGTGAAACCCCCCTCAATCTGAGGCGCAGTTTGGCTGACACCATTTGTAATATCTCTCTTTTGTTTAAAATGGACATCATTTTAAGTGAAAATAACAACTGACATACGAAAAATTGATCAAACACATTCGAAATGTGTCGATGCTTTAGGACATCGATCCATGGGTCATATTTGACCTATATGAGTCAACCCCGCCTCAATCCAAGTCATGGTGTGGCCGGTATCACTCTAAGTGTCTCTCTTTTGTTAAAAATGGACAACATTTTAAGTACTTATAGAAAACTAAACAAACATATTCTGATTGTGTTTATACTTTAGAACAATGATCCATGGGTCATATGTGATGTGTACGAATCAACCCCGCCTCAATTCAAGGCACGGTGTGGCCTACACCACTCAAAGTGTCTCTCTTTTGTTGCAAAAGGACATCATTTTGAGTGAAAACATAAACTGGCATACGAAAAACCGACCAAACGCATTCAGATTGTGTTGATACTTTAGTAAAATGATCCATGGGTCATTTGAGAAGTGTATGAGTCAACCCCTTTTAAATACGAGATGTGGTGTGGCTAGTACCACTCTAACTGTGTCTCTTTTGTTTTAAATGGGCCGGATTATAAGTGAAAAGAACAACTAGCATATGGAAAACCGACCAAACGCAATTGGATTCTGCTGATAATTTATAAAAAAGATCCATGGGTCATATGTGACGTGTACGAGCTCACTCGGGCTCAATTTGAGTTAGAGTGTGGCCGAGATCACTCTAAATGTCTCTCTTTTGTTTAAAATGGACAACATTTTAAGTACATACAGAAAACCAAACAAACGCATTCATTTTATGTTGAAACTTAAGGAGAACGATCCATGGGTCATATGTGACTTGTACAAGTCAACATTACCTCAATAAAAGGTGCGGTGTGGCTGACACCACTCAAAGTGTCTCTCTTTTCTTTAAAATGGACTTCATTTTAAGTGAAAACACCAACTAGCATATGGAAAACTGACCAAATGGATTCTAATTACATTGATACATTAGTTCAATGATCCATGGGTCATATGTGATGTGTACGAGTCAACCCCGCCTCAATCTATGGCATGGTGTGGCTGACAAAATTCATAGTGTCTCTCTTTTGTTTAAAATGGACATCATTTTAAGTGAAAACAACAACTGACATACAAAAAACTGACCAAACACATTCGAAATGTGTTTATGCTTTAGGAAATTGATCCATGGGTCATATGTGATGTGTAAAAGTCAACCTCACCTCAATCCGAGGCACGATGTGGTTGGGATCACTCTAAGTGTCTATTTTTTGTTTAAAATGGACAACATTTTAAATACATATGGAAAACTAAACAAACGGATTCTGATTGTGTTGATACTTTAGAACAACGATCCATGGGTCATATGTGACGTGTACGAATAAAATATGCCTCAATCTGAGTTGCGGTGTGGCCGGTACCACTCAAAGTGTCTCTCTTTTGTTTAAAAAGGACATCATTTTAAGTGAAAACATCCACTGGCATACTGAAAATCGACCAAATGCATTCTAATTGTGTTGATACTTTTGGAAAATGATCCATGGGTCATTTGAGACATGTACGAGTCAACCCCGTCTAAATCCAAGGCACGATGTGGCTGGTACCACTCTAACTGTTTCTCTTTTGTTTAAAATGGACATGATTAGAAGTGAAAAGAACAACTGGTATACAAGAAAACCAACCAAATGAATTTGGATTCTGTTTATAATTTATCACAATGATCCATGGGTCATATGTGACGTGTACGAGCCAACCCGGGATCAATTCGAGTTGTGGTGTGGTCGAGATCACTCTAAGTGTCTCTCTTTTGTTTAAAATGGAAAAAAATTTAAGTATATATTGAAAACCAACCAAACACATTAGATTTCCATTAAAACATTAGGAGAACGATCCATGGGTCATATGTGGCATGTACGAGTCAACCTCGCCTCAATCTGAGGCGCAGTGTGGCCAACACCACTCAAAGTGTCTCTCTTTTTTTTAAAATGGACTTCATTTTAAGTGAAAACAACAACTATCATACGGATAACCGACCAAACGGATTTTTATTGCATTGATAGTTTAGCATAATGATACATGGGTCATATATGACATGTACAAGTCACCCTCGCATCAATCTGAGGCATGATGTGGCCGACAGCATTCATAGTGTCTCTCTTTTGTTTAAAATGGACATCATTTTAAGTAAAAACAACAAGTGACATACGAAAAACTGACCAAACGCAGTCAAAATGTATTGATACTTTAAAAAAATGATCCATGGGTCATATGTGACGTGTACGAGTCAACCCCGCCTCAATTTGAGTCATAGTGTGGCCAGGATCACTCTCAGTGTCTCTCTTTTGTTTAAAATGGACAACATTTTAAGTACATATGGAAAACTGACCAAACAGATTCTCATTATGTTGATACTTTAGCACAATGATCCATGGGTCATATGTGACATTTACAAATCAACCCCTCCTCAATCCGAGGCACGGTGTGACCGGAACCACTCAAAGTTTCTCTCTTTTGTTTCAAAAGGACATCATTTTAAGTGAAAACATCAACTGGAATACGGAAAATGGACCAAATGAATTCGGATGGTGTTGATACTTTAGGACAACAATCCATGGGCCATTTGATTCATGTACAAGTCAACCCCATCAGAATCTGAGGCATGGTGTTGCCGGTACCACTCTAATTGTGTCTCTTTTGTTTAAAATGGACAGGATTATAAGTGAAAAGAACAACTGGCATACAGAAAACTGAACAACCTCATTTGGATACTATTGATAATTTATCAAAACGATCTATGGGTCATATATGACTTTTACGAGCCAACCCAGGCTCAATCTTAGTTGTGGTGTGGCTGGGAGCACATTAAGTGTCTCTCTTTTGTTTAAAATGGAAAATATTTTAAGTATATATGGAAAACTGACCAAACACATTTGGTTTCCATTGAAACATTAGAAGAACAATCCATGGGTCATATGTTACATGTATGAGTCAACCTCGCCTCAATCCAAGGTGCGGTGTGGCTGACACCACTCAAATCTTCTCTCTTTTGATAAAAATGGACTTCATTTTAAGTGAAAACAACAAATAGAATACGGACAACAGACCAAATGGATTATGATTGCGTTGATACTTTAGCAAAACAATCCATGGGTCATATGTGATGTGTACAAGTCAACCCTTCCTCAATCTGAGGTGCGGTGTGGCCGACACCATTCATAGTGTCTCTCTTTTGTTTAAAATGGACATCATTTTAAGTGAAAACAACAACTGACATATGAAAAACTAACAAATACATTCTAAATGTGATGATGCTTTAGGACAATGATACATGGCTCATAAGTGACGTGTACGAGTCAACCTAGCCTCAATAAGAGGCACGGTGTGGCCGAGATCACTCTAAGTGTCTCTCTTTTGTTTAAAATGGACAACATTTTAAGTACATACGTAAAACAGAACAAATGGATTCTGATTGTGTTGATACTTTATCATTACGATACATGGGTCATATGTGATGTGTAAGAATCAAACCCGCCTCAATCTGAGGCACGGTGTGGCCGGCACCATCAAAGTGTCTCTCTTTTGTTTCAAAAGGACATCATTTTAAGTGAAAACATCAACTGGCATATGGGAAACCGACCAAAAAAATTCGGATTATGTTGATACTTTAGGAAAATTATCCATGGGTCATTTGAGACGTGTACAAGTCAACCCCATCTAAATGTGATGTGTGGTGTGGCCGGTACCACTCTAACTGTGTCTCTTTTGTTTAAAATGGACAGGATTTTAAGTGAAAAGAACAACTAGCATATGGAAAACCGACCAAATGCATTCATATTTTCATGATAATTTATCACAATGATCCATGGGTCATATGTGATTTATACGAGCCAACCTGGGCTCAATCCGAGTTGTGGTGAGGCCTAGATCTTTCTAAGTGTCTCTTTTTTTTTAAAATGGACAAAATTTTAAGTACATACTGAAAACTAACCAATGCATTCGGTTTCCATTGAAACTTTATTATAATGATCCATGGATCATATGTGACGTGTACGAGTCAACCTATTCTCAATCTGAGGCACGGTGCGGCTGACACCACTCAAAGTGTCTCTCTTTTGTTTGAAATGGACTTCATTTTAAGTGAAAACAACAACTAGCATATAGAAAACTAACCAAACGGATTCTTATTGTGTTGATACATTAGCACAATGATCCATGGGTCATATTTAACATGTAAGAGTCAACTTTTCCTTAATCCAAGGTGCGGTCTAGCCGACACCATTCCTAGTGTCTCTCTTTTGTTTAAAATGGACTTCATTTTAAGTGAAAACAACAACTGACATATGAAAAACAAACCAAATGCATTCAAAATGTGTTTATGCTTTAGTAAAACTATCAATGGGTAATATATGACGTGTACGAGTCAACCCCGCCTCAATTTGAGGCACGGTGTGGTCGAGATCACTCTAAGTTTCTCTCTTTTTTTTAAAATGGACAACATTTTAAGTACAGATGGAAAACTTACCAAACAGATTATGATTGTGTTGATACTTTATCACAATGATCCATGGGTCATATGTGACATGTATGAATCAACCCCACCTCAATTTGAGGAGCAGTGTGGTCGGAACCACTCAAAGTGTCACTCTTTTGTTTCAAAAGGACATCATTTTAAGTGAAAACATCAACTGGCATACAGAAAACCGACCAAACGCATTCTGATTGTGTTGATACATTAGTAAAATGATCCATGGGTCATTTGAGACGTGTATGAGTCAACCACGTCTAAATTCGTGGTGCGATGTGGTTGGTACCACTCTAACCGTGTCTTTTTTGTTTAAAATGGATAGGATTATAAGTGAAAAGAACAACTGGGATACAGAAAACTTACCAAACGCATTCAGATTCTATTTATAATTTATCACAATGATCCATGGGTCATATTTGACCTGTACGAGTGAACCCGGGCTCAATCCGAGTAGCGGTGTGGCTGGGATCACTCTAAGTGTCTCTCTTTTGTTTAAAATGGACAACATTTTAAGTACATACGGAAAACTGACCAACTACATTCGGTTTCCATTGAAACTTTAGGAGAACTATCCATGGGTCATATGTGACGTGTACGAGTCAACATCACCTCAATCTGAGGCATGTTGTGGTCAACACCACTCAAAGTGTCTCTCTTTAGTTTAAAATGGATTTCATTTTAAGTGAAAACAACAACTAGCATTCGGAAAACCGACCAAACAGATTCTGATTGTGTTGATACTATAACATAATGATCCATGGGTAATATGTGATGTTTATGAGTCAACCTTGCCTCAATACAAGGAGCGATGTGACCGACACCATTCATAGTGTCTCTCTTTTGTTTAAAATGGACATCATTTTAAGTAAAAAAAAACAACTTACATATGAAAAACTGAACAAACACATTCAAAATGTGTTGATGCTTTAGGATGACGATCCATGGGTTATATGTGACGTGTAAAAGTTAACCTTGCCTAAATATGAGGCACGATGTAGCTAGGATCACTCTAAGTGTCTCTCTTTTGTTTAAAATGGAAAACATTTTAAGTACATATGGAAAACTGACCAAATGGATTCTGATTGTGTTGATACTTTAGCACAATAATCCATGGGTCATATGTGACGTGTATGAATCAACCCCGCCACAATCTGAGGTGCGGTGTGGCTAGAACCACTCAAAGTGTCTCTCTTTTGTTTCAAAGGGACATCATTTTAAGTGAAAACATCAACTGGCATATAGAAAACCAACCAAATGCATTGTGATTGTCTTGATACTTTAGGATAATGATCCATGGGTAATTTGAGATGTGTATCAGTAAACCCCATCTAAATACGACACACGGTGTGGCTGTTACCACTCAAATTATGTCTCTTTTGTTTAATATGGATAGGATTATAAGTGAAAAGAACAAATGGTATATGAAAAACCAACCAAATGCATTTGGAATCTATTGAAACTTTAGGACAATGATCCATGGGTCATATGTGACGTGTAAAAGTCAACCAAGCTTCAATCCAAGTCACATTATGGCTGGAACCACCCAAAGTGTCTCTTTTATGTTTAAAATGGACAACATTTTAAGTATATATGGAAAACTGACCAAACGGATTTTGATTGTGTGGATATTTTAGCACAATGATCCATGGGTCATTTGTTACATGTACGAGTCAACCCCGCCTCAATCCAAGGTACGGTGTGGCCAGCACCATTCTAAGTGTCTCTCTTCTATTTAAAAAGAACTTAATTTTAAGTGAAAACAACAACTGACATACGGAAAATTGACCAAACGCTTTCGGAATATGTTGATACTTTAGGAAAATGATCCATGGGTCAATTTTGATGTGTACAAGGTAACCTCGCCTCAATATGAGGCATGGTGTGGCTGGTATCACTCCAGGTGTATGTATTTTGTTTAAAATGGGCATCATTTCTATTAAAAACATATCGTATACGAAAAAACAATCAAATTATGAATTGAATTCCGGATTCCACATATAATTGTCATCTAAATTTTAAATTGAATTATAAATGAATTATGTATGTTTATAATAATTTTATGAATTATGAATTAATTCTAGATGTGTATAGTTCTATGATGCATTATATGTTAAATGTGTATGCATTTCTTCTCAATAGGTATGTGTTAGTTGGTTAT
Organism: Viscum album; assembly: GCA_963277665.1. Taxonomy (NCBI): domain Eukaryota; kingdom Viridiplantae; phylum Streptophyta; class Magnoliopsida; order Santalales; family Viscaceae; genus Viscum; species Viscum album. Next base: position 377,169,377 of record OY728142.1, read on the forward strand.
TGCAGATACAATAATTGTATATGTATGTGTTAGTTTATTGTAGGTACAATAATTGGAAATGATTTGAAATGAGAGGGAATTGGAAAGGAGAGGGAATGGACTGGAAGCTGTGAAAATTTCAGGCTGCTGTGCAATTTCCACAGCATAGGCTATGCCAACGGTTTCAAATCATTGGCATAGAATTCTGAGTATTTTTTTACCAACGGTTCTCCATGAACTGTTGGTAAAAATCCTTTCCCAATGCTTTAGAAACCATTGGGAAAGAAGTCATATGGTTGGATTTCCCAACAGTTCAATCCAAACCGTTAGAAAAATCTATCCCAACGGTTTGGCACAACTGTTGGGATAAGTTCATTTTTTCTAACCTATCCCAACGGTTCAGTGTAAACCGTTCGGAAAAGCTTTCCCAACGGCTTACTTACCTACAGCTTGTAGAACCGTTGTTATAAGATATATCAATAGTTCTACAGGCTTTCCCAATGGTTCAGAACCATTGGGAAAGTCTGCATTTCCATTAGTGATTCCTTGGGCACTAAAGGCTGTAAATATGTTCCAAGGTTTTAAACACAATGTTACTAGGGGAAATATTTACCCTATATTTTCACACACAAAATAATTAAAAGATAAAATAGAAATAAATTAACCAATTAAATTCCAATAAAAGATTCATGTAGAAAAACCCAATAATAATAAATACAAAAAATCAAATAATAAACAATGAATCAAAGACAGACATCATAGTAATAGTGGAACACCATAAATTATAAAATTAATACACCAAATAAGTAAAAGTATTTGGAACCAAGATAGAACAAATCTAGATAAAGACATAAACCACTCAAATATTCTTCTCTAACAACAATGATAGAGACATCAAGGAGAATCACTAGTGAAGTAAGAAACCCTACCCTTTCCTATATCATGGAAAACAACATCTGCACATGCATCGGGGTCTTATGAAACTGGTTAGAAATCATTCTCAAACAGAAACCCCCAAGATAATTTTCCCAGATGGTAATAAAACTAGATATAGGTAAGCTCTTAGGAATATAAAACATGCACGGAGAATATCAAAAGAATATAAAGTAGTTTCCACATCATTAAAAATATCATATAAAGTGGTTTCAATGATTTTTTATAAATCATATGAATATGTTTCCTGAAATTAGTTTAACTAGAGCTGATTTTTCTTTTTAATATGTATAATCACTTAATTTAATTCCATTTTTAATAATGTATAGGTTTTCACAAACACACACCCATGAATACTGTGTGATATCTCTATGCTTTCAAGCTGTGATACGTCCGTCACCAAGCTATCGCTTGGTGTAAATTCACCATTTTCCTTTCCAATTGGAACTAATCACCACATCTATTTCAATAAGGCCTCATACAATGAAAATAATGAACACACCAACCAATTTCCTTCCTAATTAGCATCAATAACCCAGTTATGCCCAAAATATGGGTCAAAAAAATATTTCTTTTATTAAACCCAATTTTATCAATTTATCAAAAATATTGGGGGAAACACCCATAATATAGTCTCAATATAAAATATATAAGGGAATAATAATTAGATTTCTATCGTGGTAAACCCATTGAAAATAAGAAGATAATTATTTAAAATAAACCTAATATCCTTCATGTTAATATAAAAGTGGAAAGAGGGAAAAACACCTACATCAGGTTTGTTTGGCATGATAAATATTAGAATATTCTTTATATTTGACCTCTAAATTCTATTGAAAAAACAAAACCTAATAAAAATGGTGAAAACACATTTATCTCATATATCTGAGTTTGAAAATTTTTTATCAATGTTTCTATCCAAGAAAACCTGAGGATTCCCAGATGAGAAGAAGGAAATAGGTCCTAACATTTGATTTCCATTATCTAATGATTGAAGAATCATTATATTTAGAGTCTGAATATCAAATATAACAGAAAAATTCCTAAGGGAACCCTAAAAATTAAGTGTCTAGGTCGATAGAGTAAAATAAAACTTTTTATGTGAGTTTAGGGTTAAAATATTGATTTTTGTCTGTTTAAAATCTCATCTCATGGTTAGGCTGCATCATTTTACAAACCATGCTCTAACCTTGTCAATCATATCTATATAAAATTTTTCAAATTTTTATGTTTAGCCATCAATTTTTCCTAAACTATGTGCCAATCGTGAACATACCCAATGGTTCGTAAACTACTCACATTGTTTCTTGGAGACTTTAGAATGATTTCTACTTACCATGAAAAAAATAACACACCTCAAAAAATTCTTCCAAGACATTCTAAAATCATTCAGATACAAATAACCCAAACAATATATACATTAAATAATCCATAAAAATAGGGAAGTACCCCATACTCGGGGGGTGTTATATCTATAATGATGAAATAAAATGTTTTAATAATAAAAATTTATTCTAAAACACCTTAAAAATCTACGAAAACCTGCCCTTGAAAACATATTTTATATTAATAAATATAACAAATTAAGGTATTTTTATTTTCTATATTCTATAATAGAATATTTTCTTATAAATATTAATGAATATAAATTATAAAACATTTCATATTAAAAAAATGGTTTTTGAAATCGAAAAAAATATATTATACATAAAAAAATTATTTTATAAATTTACACTATAAAAATAAGGAGAGTTTTTTTGAAAATTTTCATGTATAAATTTAAATATTAAAAAAATTCCCACTAATAATGGGGATTGAATTTTTTTTTTAAAAAAATTTCTCAAAACATTTTTCTTCCCTTTCAAATAATTTCTTCTAAGCCTTTTCAAAATAGAAATTATTATTTTAAAATAATTTACCATATAGGTAAATAGTTTATAAATAATAGAAACTATTTTTCAAACATTTTTCTTCCCTTATTAATAGGGATAATAAAATTAAAAAAGAAAAAAAAATTTGTTTTAAGACATTTTCCCTAAGAGGGTTTTGAAAATTTATGAATATATTTTTGAAAATATTTTTTTCTTTAATTTTTCTTCTAATCGAAAAATTATAAAATTTTCAATGCAAATATCCCTCACTAAAAGTATATTTAAAAAACTCACTCTCTATACACACTAAGGTAATATATTATTGTTTTTTTCGAATGATCTTAGCCTAAAAAATCTTTATATTTCAAACCTACAATATTATTTAACAAATTAATTATGGTTACCTTAATACAAAACCTACTTTGTTTTCATCTTAAATAGAATTATAAATCTTTAATAATATATTAGTGTATATTTTTTATTTTTTATTACCAAATACCCACACATATTCATATTTTTTCCGAATACACTATATTTGTGGATACCACGACACTGATATGAATATATATATACACACACACTACTAGAGACCCTTGAATGGTGAAAGGAAAAAAATGAAATTTTCTCCAGCTATTCATGTGTCTTGCAATCTAGTGAAGACCCAACCAGTGAAATTATTCTCATGTGTCTCCCTTTTTTCCCAACTACAAGGTGTTAGTTAGAAACTATCCAGCAAAACCCATGATCTTTTTAAGGCCCCAAAAATCATTATATATATATATGATTAACTGATGACCATTAAACTTGTATAAATAAAAGTAGTTCCAGGATCCTGACAAAGACCGCACCTTGAAAAAAGATTAAAAAACTAAAAAAGTGGTAGCTAAAGGGGGTTTAAAAAGGAGAGAATAGATAATACCATGTGCATCCAGGTCAACAATATGTGATCCAAATTCTGGGATGAAAAAGGATCATCGTGATGATACCTCCATAACCACCCTCTTGGATAGAGCATCAGCAACCTGGTTTGCCTCTCCATAAGCATGACTGGCATTCAGTTGAAGACGCTCAAGGAGACGCAGGCATGCAATCCACAATAGAAAGTCTTCCAAGGAACATCCTTGGATCTTGACTAAAGAATGTGCACCACTGTACTTGAGTCATATTCCACCCATATGTGCCTCCAACCATGGTGGACATCATAGTTGATAGCTTTAATCATAGCCCATAATTCAGCATCAAGAACAGAACCTATTTTGATATAATTATAGAAGCATCCCTTAACGAAGCCCCGATGGTTAAGGAACACCGCACCACACCCATAAGGTTCTGTTGTACCAGATTCCACATCATCACTTTCAATCATGATGAGATAGGAGGGACCCATCTAATTTATTTCAAAATCAACGGTTTCTCGACCCTGATTTTATGCCCTCAAAATCTGATCAAAGGATGCCGCAAAAGTAGTGAGAATATGTGCTAATACATACTCACTTTGACTAGCTATAGTGACTGAGTTCATGAAATCATCAATGTTGTTCATTGATAAAGGAGTCCTAAAGGCATCTTGAAAATAGTCCCAAAATCTGCAAGAGAAGTTACAGGCAAAGAAAAGATGATGAATTGTTTCTTCATCATGGGTACACAAATAGCAGCAAGAGTCCAAATGTATTCTTGTTCATTGTAGGAGTTGTTGTACATGTATCCTGCCTTTCCAAATTCTCCATAGAATCAGGTAATTGGAAGGGATATTGAAAGGTTTTTTAAAATTATGCAACCACAATAGAGAAGTCTCATTGCTGTCACATAAGTGTCTATTATACTCCTTTGAAATGAACCTTTCATAGGTGTTGGGTGTCTAGATCAAGGTGTCAACATCCATGAAGTAATAGCACTTCATATCCAGCCTAATATGATATGGAAGACAATTCCACAGATCCTTGTCTTGGTGCATGTCAGCAATTGAGATATCCTTTAGCTGCGGCGATATATCCATGAATTCTATGATGGGCATGTCCATCCACTTCATTGTTCAGAAATTAAGGTTGGATGAGCTGGAAACCATCCAAGAGGAGTAGTGCATGATTCCAATATAAGCATGTTTAATGGCAGACCATATAGTGGAGGACTCATATGGTGAGTACACATTATTCAGCTTTGATATGAATCTCTGTGCAATAAAATCTAGGTAATCGTCATTAGAAGTCAACATGTTCCAAGTGGATTTACTTATGAGAGAATCTTTGATGCCTTTTAAGTCCTTAACACCCATTCCCCCCCATTTTAGTGGGTTTGATGCAATATTTTCAGGAAATAGTGGTCTGTTTCTTTTCATGCATGCACCCAGTCCATATGAAGTTCCTAATTAAACTTTTAAGTTCTTTGATTATGGAACGAGGCCACCGATAAACTGAGAAATCATAGACAAACATTGAAGTGATAACCGAGTTCACAAGACAAATTCTTCCTACTTGAGAGATCGATTTCCCTTTCTAAGTAGATAGATGATTAATAATTTGGGAGTATATGGATTCAAGATAGCATCTTTTCACCATTCCCCAAAAAAGATGTACTCATAGGTATATAAAAGGAAGGGCACTTCTTCTAGCTCCTAGATTCTTGGAAATTCTCTTCTGCTTGGATACAATCATTCCATTCCCAAACACAATAGTTAACAACTTGAGTTTCAATTTTTTTAAAAAAATATGAAAATCATTCTCATTATTCCCCTCTTGAAAACCTATATTGGTTCTTAAACAACTCAATATAGCACCAAACATAGATAATTATACATTATCTAATATAAACATTCAATTGATCAACCACCTAAGATATATCTTTACATGCTATCTATTTACTTCTAAACCACACACGAAGAGTCACTTAGAACATACACTTTTTGGTAGTGGATCCCTTCGAACCCCATATGTAGTGGCATGGGGACTCCCCTTGAATACATGCAATTGATGTTGATGTATATGGTGAGTTTCAATTTTAAAAGGATCACAATGGGGAGGATCATGTTCATAATTAGTAGAGGAATAGGACAACGACATTTATCTATAATTTTCTGTTTTTTTATGTTCTATTATTTTAATATTTTTTCTATATATTTATATTTAAAAATAAATTATTATATTTATAATTATTGTAATACCCCAACCCCAGTTTCCCATAGCTGGTTCATTAGTACATAACATTGGCACGATCACAAAAAAGATCAAGTCTCGAAAGACTAATTAGTTTAGTAGCCTTGGAATAACTAGATACATTCATAAAGTTCACATTACATTATAAAGTGAAAACTACTACAACAACATATTGTCTTCATATCCCCACATATTATCCACGCAGGACATTCATAAATTACTTCTTCACATCCTGGGAATAATAAAACATTGAAAGGGGTGAGCTCAGATGCTCAGTAAAGATAACAATATAGCGGAAACATTCAAAAATAAGCATAAACATTTAAGGCAATGTATAGATACAACAAAAGCACTTTAAACTTTAACTTCAGCATAATATGGCAACGAAAAAAGTAAATAAGGCCACTTAATTATTCATATGGATATTCTACTAGTCGAATAACCACATGCAATATCAATTACCACTGTCATAATGATGGAATACATAATTCCAGCCTATCATAACCATGTAGCCAAGGCCTTGTGACAAGACTACAAATAAGATTTTGTCAAGGACTCGTTAAAAGACATTTGTTTGTCTCATGAGACCTACCGATGAATCGAGTATCTATATAGGGCTCCACCCGTCACTTATTAAGTCCAATGCATTCCTCATATAAACATGTTTCAACATAACATAAACATTCGTATTAAAACTAGCATACGAAATGTCAATACTTTCACCAAAAACCATGAATGGAATAAAAATAACACATCCACAGTCAAACATATCACAAAACCCTCAATACAATATGGAAGTTTTTTATCATAATAAATCAACTTCAAATAAGCTTAAAATCCATCAAAGGATGTTGACATAGATGAAATCAAAACTATTTGAGAGAAATATCTATTTTCTTGAAATCATTTAATAGTCAAATAATTATAAAATAAAGAATTTACTTTGAAAATATCCTTATAATATTGTAAGGGAAGATTCTAAGATTTTATATTGGTGGAAAATAGCCACACCTGCTGAATAAGATAAAAAAAAGACATTCTTACCATAATTTTGTCGAAAAGGTTAAAAAGGACCTGGTTTGGAAAATGACGGAAAGATTCCTTTATAAACATCTTATAAAAAGTAAAATAAGGGTATAAATGACATTAACCCATATTCTGTAAAATAGAGAAAATGTTTTGAAATACATTTTTAAGAATCATGGGTGTGGATGATAAAGAGGTCCCAGTAGATAATTACGTATAAACAACCTTGGATAATGAAGAGATTGTGAAATAACCCTTACCTTGTAATTTTCTTTGGTTGAGGGTAGGTTAAACTCCTGTATAATGGTGAAATAATTGTTATTAAATTATACAAGAATCATATACATTAATATGATATCATATATGATCCTTTAACATTGATTGGTTATTAATATCTTAGTATCATCGTTGTTTCGGGTGTTAACTTAATCGGTTTCTTTTATATGTTTGGTTACATAAGCCGTGTTTGTTATGGATAGGTTGTATATTATTCATATCCAGAATTATATCAAGTCCTTAAACATTATTTCTAATCAGTAAATGAGAATTAGTCTTGAATGGATATGATGGAGAATTAATATCATCGCGTTCATGGAGACGGTAGTCTGTACGTACGCACGAGCGACAATATCTTTATTTTGATATTAAAATAAAATCTAATTAGATGGTATATCATATATACAGAATAATTATCATGTCATATTTATTATTTACATGAATTAAACATCATTATTATACCCATCCAAATAATAATATATTGAATAACAATTACACCACGACGTGGAGATGGTAAGCCGTACGTACGCACGTTTTGTGACATGTCATTTAAAGAATGGATAGAATAATGAATATGGTTGTACCATATTTATAATAATATCACAGTATATAGGAGATACTGGAGTTATTATTTTATAATGGTAATAACAAAGAAAGAATAATTTGAAGAAAAAATGAACTTGAAAAAGGGTGGTGAAAACATTACCTCTTCTTCTGGTTCTTCCTTTTGATTTGATCAAAAGGGCTCTTTAGGTTGCTTTATGATCAAACTAAGGCCTCTAGGTTAAAGTCAGGAAATTTTAGAGAGTATATGGGTTGGTTTAGGCCAATCCTAAAGGCTTTGAAAGTGTGTAGAATTGGTTATAAGTGGTGTCCTTTTATAAGGGGGAGGAGGGGCACCTTAGGAAAATCTAGAAATATTATTTTATAATAAATTTATATTCGGTTTCTAATAGATCCAAATTGGATTATTTAACGTTTAAGGTGGGGATAGGTCTAAAACCACTCAAACAATAGAATTTATACATTTTTGGGTCATTATATTAACCTTATATTTTAGTTTTAACTCTTAATTAATTAGTTTGACATTTACCATGTCACGTTGTATTTTTATATTATATAGTTAATAAATATGATATATACATCCAATCAACCCCAAAGTGGTCCATTAATGATAAAACTATCATGATATAAGTCTCTTGTCTGAACCAATGATTTTTAGGAATTGAATATCAATTAATAAAATAATATTTGTTTTAAAAACTCTTTAAGTCAATTTTGACACTATTGGGTATTTTGTTTTTGATAAATTCAAAACAGCATTATTAATTCGAACCAAAATCATATAACTAGTCATAATAGTTTATATTAACCTATAAAATTAGTTTAATTCATAAAAATATTGAAATTACATTTATTTTGATATTTATAATATCAATTATTTGATTCTTTCATTAATAAGGAAAATACTTCATCATTATTGTGTCATAAATAATATTAATTATTAAATGTCAAAAAATTATAAATAAAATAAAATTATGTAGGAAATATTTGTATATTTCTAATGAATATTTATAGTCGAAAATCCAACATATATAACCCTATGTAAAAATTGTTTCACTAAAAGATATATGCTTATGTCATTTTTTTATTTATTTTAACTTAATTAATATAATGTGTCATTATCACTTACAAGTGGCTCCATGGGGTCCCAAAATCGACCCAAAGATTCCTATAGTCTAAAATGTATCAAAAAATAGGGTTATGAAATGTTTTAAGGAAATTTAGTATTATTATAATATTATTTTTTTACCCTTATTTACCGGATTTACCCTCTAACCATGGTAAATAAAATATTTACCGAAGTAATTATTCAAAATATCTAAAAATAAAAGATACCTATTTAAACAATTTGGAACTCATGATTCTAAATATGGAATCCATTTTTCTAAATTCAAAACACAGTAGAGGAAAAAATTAATTTAAAATTAATTCCCGTTGTCGAAACAGAAAGCGTGTTTTTAACAAATAATAACTATCAAAAGATTGACATTTTTGTATGTCCAGTTTAAATATGAAATTATGTCCAATGACCAAAATTGTATTAAATTTTAAAATTATAATCTAATTATACTTTAAAATCAATCAAATTCATAATTTATCACTACTAATTATTTCAATTAAAAAAGTTGTTTTTAATTAAAATTTAGTAATTTTCACTATTCATCAAAATATGAAAGTTATCAGAAAAGTACCAAAATTTCACCCTAAGATAATTTATATATTACAAATCAAAAAATGAAGTCTATTTCACAAAATTAAAAACATAAAAGTTTCATTTATTAAATTAATTTCCACTGTCAAAACCAAAAGGCGTATTTTTAAGAAATAATAATTATCAAAAGTTTGACACTTGTTTATGTAAATTTCAAAGTGAAATTACTTACAATAATCATAATTGTATTAAATGGTAAAAATTTAATCTATTTATACTTCCAAACCATTAAAATTTATAATTTAACAATATAAATTATTTTGATTAAAAAAATTGTTTTCAGTTAAAATATAGTATTTTTCAATATTCACCCAAATTTGAAAGTTATCAGAAAAACACAAAAACTTTATTGAAACTAAATTATTATGTCCCGATTCTAAAGAAGAAGTTTTTTTGTCAAATTGAATATATAAAAGTTTCAAATATTGGATTTTAAAAGGCTTCTCCATTAAAAGGCGGTAAAATTTCATTTTTTGAAAGATATTCTTTTATCTGAAAAAATGAATTTGTTCTTAAATTATGTCTTATAAACTCATAATATGGATTCTAAAATTATAAGGATAATATAAAATTTAAAATTCAGTTAATACTATTCATAACCTCTTTTGAATGTCTAGTTTGGCGATTCGTGGTGCATTTGAACTCATTGTTGCGTACAACACACGCTATTATATTATTCAAAGGGAAGTGTATCTTGGAATATTGGGGTGTTACATTCTCCCCTCCTTCAATAAATTGCATCCTCACAATTAGAAATTATTTTTTGAAAATAAAAGGTTGAAAATTGAAAATATATTTGTGGGAAAACCCACATCGGAAATTGGGTTAATAAAATTTAGTCTTAATGAGAGGAAAGGGAAATTAGAGGGTCACCACCAAATCATGATCTCGATTAGGAGAACATTGGTGGAAATTAGAGACATATAATTAGGGGAAAAACGTAAATATTTATAGGTAGTGATTGAGGTCATCAATCAAAATCCAGTGTAAAATTGAGGGCCTTAAATTCATTAATATATTATGATTTAAAATACCATCAGTTCAACAAAACATATGGTATTAAGATAACACATTTCTTTATTTTAAGATCCCTTCACTAAATTATAAGAATTAATTTCTTCATTAAATAATAGAAGAAGAAAAATATATACTTGAGAAGTAGAGTCCCATCCTCTAACTAATTTTTAGCACAAACTCATCTTTCACTATAAAAGATAATAGAACATAAAAATAATATTCTATTTATCCTATTCGTATAGGGTTCAAATATAAAATAAATAAATAAAGTTATAATTCATCTACCAGATTTTTTTAAAGACTACATTATTCAATCCATAACATCACGTGGGCCAGTGGTAGGTGATACACCCTTATCTCCCTTCGGTTGCGGGTTCAAGTCTCGCTACCTTGCCAGACGCGACGGGTTGCCTCCCAACCTCTGGTTTGTCCTTTTATAAAAATCCAAAAATAATCTCAAACTATAATTATCCAAAATACTTCTGTCTAAACTCATAGTACAAAATTTATAAGGAAGGTAAACACAATAAAGATCCTTTTTACCCCGTAATAGCATGCGAATACCTTCATCATGTATTCTTTTAAAACACCGAAACATTCTAAATTTCCATAAAAACTTATTGATTACATTCATGCTCCCTCATTCCTTATAGAATACTGGAGATACTTCATCCATAAAAAAATGTTGTAAACTCCAACAATGATGGAATATACAAATCTTTAATAAGTTTCAAGGCAGTCAAGAATATCCAATATAATTTACCAAATCAACCATATCTTATTCCAAAATCAGTACCTCAATATTAAGACCATATTAAGGTTTATCTTTCCTTCAACCAAGTAGTTTCCAAAAAGTTTAACTAGATGTAGAGTCACTTTTCTTAGTACCATAAAATCTTAAATCCTCAATGAAATATTATTTTAGTACAATCCTTATTTATTTCCAGTACAACATTGATACAACAGTTCAATGAAATGTTTCAAAAATAACAACATAAGAACACTAGTCATTCCTCTTCATCTATGGTAGTATCATAACTTGATTATTATCCAATAGCATCATTTGCGGTATAGTCTGATGTCTGGGACATTGGTTCATATAGTGTCCAAACTCCTTGAAGATAAATCATTGTACATTTGAAATCTTTTTCTTACCCTTGCAGTCACGTACTTGGTGTCCTTTTTCTCCACACTTATAACATACTCCCATTCACTTCAAGAATTTTCCAAGGTGATTCTTTCCATAGTTATCACATATGGGAAAATCCTTCTTTACCTTCTTCCTTTTATCTGTCCTTCTCTCTACCATCCTCATCTTCTCTATCTTCCCTTCAAAGACATAGGACTCCGAGAATTATTTACGTATCTTATCAACACATGATACTATATCTTCATATGATTATAATACATGGGTGAATATTTCCATTCTAAATTCTAGATTAAGACCATGAATGACATGATCCTTCTTACTCTTTGGATTATGCGTATTGTTGGATTTCTCATTCCTTCTATGGGAACCATTTCTAAACAATGTCATAAACTATATCAGTTGATGAATCAAAATACATAATTCCATACATGTAAAACACTTAACATAAATTGAACTATTTATGGATATAATACATAATCATAAAAATGTTTTATTTGAGGAAGTATATACTCATAAACCCATCATAATGGTTTGTAAATAAATTGAGAATTATCCTAAGAATATCCCCCGGGAGTGTCGTAACCAAGAGTGCAGCAAGGCTCGTTGTCGTGGACCAGTTCCCATTCAAGTCTAGCTCAATGCAGGGTTTTCGGGTTTTACCCCTAGGTACATCTGTGCCAGAGCCGCCTCTACCTTCTTGTATCCAAACAGGGATGTATTGCTCGGAAAACTCACAAAATCTCCACAATACCAAAATTTTAGGAAGTTATTCTATACTATTCCTCAAAGTCTATCTTAGGTCTATGTGCTATAATCAAATTTTATCTAAATCTAGCTTCCAAGGTTTTTACTAAACTTCCATTGAAACCAACTGTAACACCCTGACCCCAGTTTCCCAGAGTCGGTGCATTAGTACATAACATTGGCATGATCACAAGAAATATCAAGTCTTGAAAGGCCGATTAGTTTAGTATCCTTGTACTAAATAGATACATTCATAAAGTTTATATTACATTATAAAGTGAAAACTACTAAAACAAAATATTATCTTCATATCCTCGCATATTATCATTGCATGTCATTCATAAATTACTTCTTCACATCCTAGTAAAAATAAAACATTGAAAGGGGTGAGCTTAGATGCTCATTAAGGATAAAAATATAGCAGAAACATTCATAAATAAGAATAAACATTTAAGGAAATGTATAGCTAAAACAAAAGACTCTTAAACTTGAACTTCAACATAATATGGAAAAGATAAAATGAAATAATGCCATTTACTTATTCACATGGATATTCTACTAGTTGAATAATCACATGCAATATCAATAACCACTTTCATATTTATGGAATTCATAATTCCAGACTATCATAACCACGTAGACAAGGCCTTGTTCCATGACTACAAATAAGATTTTGTCAAAGCCTTATGCCAAGACACTAGTTTGTCTCATGAGACCTACCGATGCAGATGACAACTCCAGTGAGTCCACGTGGGATAGAGCCCACCATTTTTGTTTATTCTGCTGACAGATGAGGAGGTTCTCTAGTGGGGGTAGGTAGGATCCTTTCAAACATATGGCCAGTATAGGAGTTTCATGATGGTGGGTGTGTGCAGTGATCCTTTGGAGGTGATGAAGTGTGGTTGACAGATGTCGGTGTGTGGTGGTTCTCCTACCTGACGGTGGGGGTGACCACGGCTGATAGTTACTGGCATGAGGATCCCCCTATAGATAGAAGGGGGAGATGGAGCTAAGTAATTGGTTCTATTATGGAAGGCTCCTTTGGGGGTTGGTGATCTGGTGTAAGAAGTGGCTGACATCAACATACTTCAGCATGAGGATGAGTCCCCTCTTAACAGTGGGGGGGTGTGGAAAGAGAGGTAACATATAGCTTCCCCACTATATATATAATATAAATAAATAGAATTCTTTGTCTAGTATATCCCTTGGGAAGGTCTATGGACTGGGTTATGACCCTGGCACTAGTTGTGTGTGTTTGACCTGTAATTTTACACCCAATCACCCAACATATAAATACTTCTAATTAATATAATTTTTTATAATTGTTATAATCTTATATTTATTTCATATATATATATATTTCTCATTGAATTTTATATTACAATTAAAAAATTATATTTGTTTCAAATTAATATATTATAATATTTTTATTTTTTTCTATTATCAAAATTTATATTTATTATAATTTATCATCAAATACCTATTAAGAATTAATTTTATTGATATTATACCCATAAGTTTCTACTTAATTACATATCATCTAAATATATTTCAATATCTCCCAAATTTTAATTAACAATATAGTCTAATTAAATAAGTATTTTTTACTATAATCCATATATTATTTCTCAGATGACAGATACAAATACATATATATATATATATATATTTGTATTTATATATATATATTATATTAAAAGTAACAATTAGTGATAGAATTTAAATATTAAAAAATGTATTATAGTTTCATTGTAATATATAGAGTAGCTTTTTAAAATATATTATTCTTACAAAAATTATTTAATGAAAAATATATATTAAAACCCCAGGTCATTACATTATGATTTTGATATCTTCATTGATGAAAATCCCCATAGTTGACTCCTAGGAAACTCTACAATAGTACTTTAGTTATTAAGAGATAATTATATTATTATGGGTCTCATATGAATTTAATATGGCTAACCCAGATAGATGGATATCACCACAGATGTTAAATGAATCAAGTATACACAACATAGTTGTGTCAGTATTACTGGTGATTTATATTTTTTTGGTCAGTTTTGAACACCAAGAGATCCGTTAAAAAAAAATTTGTGGAAATGATAATAATATCTGCAGTTCCCTTGTATGATTTAATTTATCAATTAATATAGATTTGGGATTAAATTGATGAATATTATTCCCTAAAATATTGGACAATGACTTTGGAAGACATCTCATATTTGAAAGAATATAAGTTTTATTTCGTTTATTTTTATTATCTCTCTCTATTGTGATATTTTCATCATTCAAATGGGATGTTCTTGGTATTTTTTATTCAATAATATGTAATATTAATATTTAAATTTCATTTTTTTCTAGTAAAAATGTTTATGTGTGATTTTTTTATATCATAAGAAAGTTATATAGTCATTGTTTCTAAGATCAATGGTTTTTGAGGATTTGTGAATATTATATTCCATAAAAAAAGAATGTCTAGTTAATGTATGTAGTTATATTGAGATTTTTATATCATTCTCATGACTAGATTTAGTTTTATCTCTAATGAGCATCGATAATTTCTATTTCAATGTTAACATTTATAATTATTTTAATTCAAAATACTTTTTGTTAGGTTTTCAATGAAAATAAAATTTATGATTTCATCATAATGTGAATTTCATAGTTATTATATAATAATTTTATATCCTTTAAATTTATTTCATCTATATCGATGAAGCATGGTTAGTATTTGAAAGTGGCCTTTATTATGGGAAACTTAATATATGAATGGTTGAGAATAAGTATTTTAAATGTATAAATTTCAAACAATTATTTAAAGATAGATTTTTGAAATTTTTAAGATAAAAATGATATTAATGGTGTATAGAAATTGACAAGTGGAAACACCATATATCAGTGGAGTTTCAAAGGATATTGTAAAGGGATTAAAAAATAACATGGTTCTAAAATTTGAATTTATGAATATGTGTTAGTGTTAATTTGTTATCTTAGTAACTATGTTTTAAAAAATTTCATTTCCAATATTTGGAAAATGCATCTTATATTTAACATATATAAAGAAAAAAATTCATGAAACAACATGGAAAGAGAAGATGTGTGTGCCTTATATATCACTATGTTAGTGTAAATAATTAGTATACATTTTGAATTCTATTTATAATCAATATTTTATTGTTTTACATTGATTATTTATTTAAGGTTTTTATTTTTCTATATTTTATGAATTTATTATTTTTAATAGATCACAATTTCTAGTTTCATGGATGATGAATTATTACATCATAGTATATGAATAAGGATGAGACTTTGGAGATGTTGAATACAATGGTAATGTGTGAATTAATCATAATTTAATATTTATTGAAAAAGAATCATCAGGTATACGTACTAGTATTTATTTGTGTCATTGATTTTTGTTCTTATATTGGATAATAAAAATTATGAGAATAAGTGTCTGATAATGCTTTTTATATAAATTTATTTTTTCTAACTATATATTAATTATTCATATTTTTATAAATTATGATCATTATTTTATATAAAATATTTATAATATCTAAATAATATAAATTAATTACTATTTAATAACTATATAAGATATTAAATTTATAGTATGTCTTGATTTGACCCATTTAGTATGATGCCTAGACTCACACTCTCATATATGGTGATGATAACACATAATTTACATATTATCTTAGATGACTACTATATATTCCTAGACATAATATACCATAATTATATCACATAAAGAAAATACTACACTACATACATTCCTAATACCTTTTTTGTTCATAGATTTTGAGAGTTGGAAAAATGATAAACTAATAAATCCCATTTCTTTCGAAATTAATTGATATTTTTTACCATATAAGAAAAACCTTAGTCTATAATAATTCTTCAACATCTCCCAAAAATAATCTACAAAAACTGTTTTTTATACATTTTCTATATAATACATGTTTTGAAAACCTAGTAAAATGGAAATATAATAAGGGGTGAGATCAAACACCTAGCAAGGGTAATCAAAAGAAATAAAAATATAATATCATATGTGAATGGAAATAATATCATTGCAATATACACCCAAAAATAATTCCATAATAGAATGAAATTGAAAACATAATGCATCCATGGATAATAATGGAAATAAAAAAGATCACATGTATAACAATAACGGATTCCTTAGGGATGAAATTAATAATATCGTACAACTGATTCCATGCCCTAAGAAAAGATATCAGGATCTTAGACATTATGATTTTATTTTCAAGGCCCTACTATTATGAAATATTTTTTTCTATGGAGGAATACACCAAAGCACCCATGATAATTTATCTTATTAGTCTTATTGAACATTTAGAGGTTATCTATATTAGTTGCGAATCAAGTCCAATGAATTATTCAAATTAATTAATAAATTAGTTATAAAATACATAACTATCATTCATTAGTTATAAATAAACATCCACAATGAAATGAAGAGTATATGAATTTTCAATATGTCTTTGATTACTAAATGAAATAGCTTTTTATGTAATCATCTCTATAATTAACACTATATAAAATAAGGGTTATACTGTCACTTTAATAATTTACCCAATTAAAAAATTGAATTTGTTTTTATATGAGAACACATAAAAATAATTTAATATAAATAAAGGGTTATGTGTTTAAGTAAGCAATTTTATCAATCAATCCATGTATGGAATCTAAGTGGACACCCTTCAATCAAAGGAATAAAAAAATATGATGTTTACAAAAGAATGTTATTAGAAGAATAACAATGGTTATACAATAAAGATGAGTAGAAAATACAAAATAAATGATGGATAATGTATCTTATAGATATTTAATGTTACTAATTGGTTAAAACATAGGTAAATAATCAACCAGTAGATAAAGACTACTTTTAGAAGTATGGTAGAATATTGCTTTGAAAATCATGATGAAAATGACCCATTTCCATGAAACCCCTTTTAAAATAAAATTAATATAACAATGGTAACAAAATTTACTTTGTAAAACCCTAAAACATGGTAAATAAAATTAAACCTTATAGGAAATAATTCTTATTTATAGTGTTTTAGAAATATGTTACTGTTATTATTTTTATAAAAATATTCTAAGTGACCAAATCAATAGTTTCTTGTCAAAATTCACTCTATAAAAAGGTTGGAAAGAAAATTTTTGAGATATATTAAAACATTAATTTTTTATAAAATATATAATAATGGAGTCTTGAAAAATATATAATGATTTAATGGAGAAAATTTTGAGTGTAAGATAATAAATATATCCATGACAACAAAAATATTTTAATATTTTGAAACACCATTATTAGAAACCATCATCATAAATAGGGAAATAAAATTTCCATTTAAAAAATGGTGGTAAGAAGTAATAGAATCACATAAAAAAATATATACTTGAGTTCTCAAAAATATAGAGAAGCATTGGTGTGGAGGAAAATATATACCATGAAGAAAATATTCATTGGTATTAATGATGGTTATTCTTAGCGACATTATAATTTTAATTTGGAAAACATATTATTAAAGAGTTTGTTATTAATGTTGAGAAATAATTTTCCCATAAAATAAATAAAAAAATAATTTAAAATTATGGAATGTTAGGAATGAATAAATCTTGAAAAATATATTCAAATAATAATTACTATGATCCAATGTATCATAAATTGAGTCAATGTAACCTTTATGACATTTAGAAATTTTCGAATTAAAATCCCTTAATTGATATGATTTGAAATGAAACATTGAATAAAATGAATAGTAGGATTATAATGATAAAAAATATTAAAGGTGTATTAAATACAATATGAAAAATAAATCAAAATGAATAATAAGAAATATTTATTAAGAAATTAAATTTGAGGCAATAAACCCTTAACTTTTTCCTGATTCATTTTTTACATATGTCTGAATAAGTAAATAATAAAATTTAGTTAATTAGATTCTTTATTAAAAACCTTATTCCTATATATATATATATTTTAATATATAAATTATTTTATCTTATTTTATTTATTTACAATGTAATTTTTTCTTATGTTTTTGTGAAATTTGAATCACCATCGTCTTATTTTAGTGATTTTTAGAATCAATGATTATAATTTAATATTAATTTAAATAATTAACATAACAATTTCATAAATAAAAACCAAACATGATATTATTATTGACTTATAGTAAAATTATTATTTATTTTCCCAAAGGCATCCATGATATTTTTTTATAACATTTTTTAAGAAGGTGGTTAAACCAACCCAAAACATGAACATGCTATATCTTAATGGATGAGAATGGTTAAAGAAGTGTCTAATAACATTATAACATTAGGATGATAATATTTTTTTTCTATTTTTTAATTTTTTTAATCATATTATAATTTTTTTATAAGAAATTTATATAAATATTGAAAATGGAAATTTGTTACTTCATGGACGCGGTAGTTCGCACAATGCATAGTTAACCTCATTTTGTTTTTCTTAGTGGATATAAAGGAATAAATAATAGTTATTGAAATAATATAATATAACATCAGTATAATAATGATACTGAGGTCATTATATTACCAGAATCAAGTTTGGTTTGTAAGATAAATAATAATAAAAATATTAAGGAGTATGTTATATTGAATTTGGTACCTGGAACTTTCTCTTGAAAGTCACATTGGAAATGATGCGAATAATATTTATTATAGTGACCAGGAGATTATGAAAACGATATAGGATTATAGTGGGATAATAATGGAATATTATTAGAAATAAATTCTATGTAATTAGTCAGGTATGAAGGGTTTGAAGTGTCCCCTTTTATAAGTGAATAAATGGGGGATTTTGTGAACGCCCATTATTTTTCAATAATGTAATGAAACTATTCAAGGTGAAATGGCTCAAAAAGATAGAAATAAATATTTTTTGTGATATAAGTTATATAAATCCTTGAAATATATTTCAAATCACGTTTTAAACATGTTTAAGTTCATTTATTTTTTTGGTTTTTACTTTTATCTTTTTTGTTTTTACCCGGGCAACTAGTTTTTGTCTAAGTAATTTATGTTTTATTAAAAATATAATGTAAACCATCTTAGAAAATTTTCATGTTCTGAAATTTAATTTTATCTAATTTAATTTATAAATAATATAAATTTAATTTTCAAATTAATAATACATATTATATATAACTCTTTTTATAGAAAATAGTGTTTTAACAATTATGTGTGCTTAATCTTATTTAAAATTGGTTAAAAATTAAATAGATGTTAATGTAATTATATATGTCTTTTAACATCATATTATAGTTACTATTTAAAATAGATTAATTTAATTTATTATATAAAAATTACATAATATTAATTAAGTTGTATTTAGAAAATAACATCTTTAACATTACCTTATTCATTAAATATATTCTTTGTAATCATAATTTTTTTAAAAAATTATATTTAACGTATTAAATAATAGTATCATGTTTATATATAGTAAAAAATACATTTTTAAAGATTTAATTTCTAAAAATTATTTCATATAAAATTATTTTTAGGGAAAATTGTTACTCATGTTTCGAAAATGCTGCACAAGAGTTTAATGAATTCAGAACATTGTTTTTAAAAAATGTTTATTAATTTATAAATATATATATTTATTTATAAAAGTTATCAATAACATTTAAGTAGTTATTATGTTACTATAATTTCATAAATGTGATGTCTTTCAGAAATATTAGTTATTTTACTATTCAACTAAAAAAATCCCAAAAATTCATCATAAGACAATATTAAAATGATGAATAAATAAATATAGTATTTTCTACAAATGTAAATTATAAAAAATGGCAATTTCACTTTTAATGGAAGGCATATAAATATAATGAAAACTGTTTTCATAAGAAAATAACTTTTTCTAAAAACCATAACTAGTCCTTCATATTTCTTAATAATTAATAAAACAATATCTATTAATATATTATTAATATAAATAATATATTTTATCCATAAAATATTTATTTTATTAAAATAAAAAACATAAAAATAAAAAAAAATAAAAAAGGTGAAATTTTAAATCATAAATCGATCGTGTTAGTTACTTAGTTACACTAATTTAATTATATTTATTATTTATTATTAATGACATAAGGGAATTTATTTGAATTTATATATTTATTTAATAATTAAATTGACAATATTTTACTCACCAATTCTATGAATACATTTTAATGGTTATATATTGTTTATCGATTCATTTTGGTTCAGTGTTTAATGTGAAGCATGCTATAAAAAAGGTTTGATTTTTAAAATGAAAAAAAAAATTAGATATTGGAGTGTTTCATTCTCACCTGTAAATAAATTAAATCCTCATTTTTATAATGCATTCTCTCTAAAGAAAATATTTGATTTTATCTACCAGATAAACAAGATCCAAGGTTTAATTTCTAATGAGATACCAAACATGCTATTTTGGTACTAAGAAACTCATGATTCGGTATCAAGACCTATGTGATAAAATTATTTTCTATAGTAAGTTAATAATCAACATTTATAAATGATCATGGGTTGATTTTGGGAATATAATGACATTTAAAAATACAAAAAATTGAGAAAAATATTTAACAAATAAAGATAATCAATTCCTAAAATCATATCATGTTAAGAGGAAAAACTAGATCCATAAGAAATAAATTCCCACAAACCTTGATGAAGATTTATTTATAATCACACCACTGGGTGTTTTATTTATAACTTGATATCAAATAGTTGCTGAAAACTTACATGTCATAAGAAATTAAAACATATAATGTGAATAATCACTATAGGTTTCAATATAAATTATATCATAGGATTTTCATTGTTCCTATGGTCTAGGTGGTTCTTGGTGACTATTTTCCCCATTGTCCATTGGTTTAGTACATTGATTTTTATAGTGCCCAATTTCCTTGAAATTAATGAAATAATTTTTTATCCATTCTATTTCCCTTAAACTTAGGAGTTTAATGGTATTAATTTTAATACTTATAGTGAATTATCAATCCCTTCAAGAAATCCTTGAGGTGTTTCTCCCCACATTCACGACACATAAGAAATTGAATATTATTTTTTAATCATATTTTTCACCCAATCTTCCATGAGATTCCACATTTATCTTCATTGATGTATTTGGGGATTCATGTGTATTCACATTGATAATCACAATTCATTATATCTGGTTTTTTATAATAACAGGGTTAACTCTGGATCATATCTTATTAGGTGGATTATTGGGAAAATTACCACATTATTCCTGGAATCTATTATGAACATGGTTCTTTTAAGCTTCAACCATTACTAAAAACCAAAGTATATAATCACGAGTGATTAATAGTTAAAAACATAAGATATTTTTTCAAGATAATTACATGAAAAATTCTACCTCAAAATTTATTACTCTTTAAAATTCTAACATTGTCTTTTAGTTCAATCAAAATCACTCTCAGTTTAATCTAGGTTTCTTTAGGGTTTTTTATCTCCCACTTCTTATCCTAATTCAGTAACATAACAAATCATTAATAATGTATTTTAAATATAAAGTGATTAACCAGAGAATATCCCCAAATAATATAAAATATGAGTTTAGTAAATCCTCCTTGTCGTTCACTAGTTGACGGTTGAGTTAATACCAAATTCTCCCATTCTAGTGTTATTACTCCTAGGTACATATTTTCTAGATCCTATAACCATATTTAAGGGATGTAATTTCTATGATAATCATACAATCTATACTTTAATAAAACATCCAGATATTTTCCTATAATTATAATTCTTTATTATACATATCCCTTGGGTTTTCACCAAAAATCTCTTATCCCAATACCTAAAATATTAATTATTACATAAACAAACATTATGGGTTATCTATACATTTGAAATTATGATAATAATTAACTTATCACAACTTAATTACACAGATATTCATAATCTATGACATCCTAATCTACAAACATATCTAAACACTACTCTGATACCAACTATGAGGCCCAGACCCACACTCCAAAATATGGTGTTGATAACACAAACCATATATAATTGATTCAATACCAACTATAGATTATAGATCACAATTATCTTATAATTACATGACATAAATAAAATATTTTATTACATACATTCCCAATGATTTTTTTAGTTTATATCTTTAGATAATTTGGTAAAATTATAAACGAATAAATACCATGACTATCAACTAGTGAAAATTATTATCCACTTTATATTAAACAACTTGATCCATAATAACTATTCAAATTCTACTAAAAATTATCAGTACAATATATTATATTAGATATATCATGTGTAAATCATTTATTTAAAAAATAGGAAAATGGAAGCATATGAAAGGGTGAGCTAAAATTATTAGTACGGGTAAACATAAGTAATAAAAAGTGAATATCATAAGTGGAAATAATATGGCCATAAAAAATATGATAGGAATAAATAACAAAAAATAATTCCATAATATAATAAAACATAAAGCATAATATATACATGGATAACAATAAAAATGAAAATATAACATGGGTAACAGTAACTAGTTCCTTATAAATAAAGTATCTAATGTCAAATATCTAATTTCAAGGCCTAAGAAAATACCTCATGATATTATACATCATGATCTTATCTTCAAGGCCTAATGTCTAGGAAATATTTTTTTAGGGGCTAGCATACAACAAATACCCATTCTAGTTTTTCTTATAAGATCTAATCACATATTAAGGGTCCATTTATACTAGCCACCAACCATATCAAATTAATTCCTATGAGTTCACAATATGAAGGAATGAATAAGATATAAAATACATAACCAATATTCTTTAATAATAAAAATTCATCTATATCAGAATAACGATTATACTGATTTTAATTATTTCTTCAATCAATAACTGGAATAACATTCTATGAAAGAATCCCTCCAACTAACACTGCATATAGTATAGGGCATACAATTATGTTAGTAATTTACCCAATAAATAAATAGAATATATTTATAGGTACATATCTATAAAACTAAGACTATATAGATCATGGGGTATATGGTTTATCCAATAATTTCCCAAAGAAACTAATAAATGAC
This sequence comes from Viscum album, assembly GCA_963277665.1. Lineage (NCBI taxonomy): Eukaryota > Viridiplantae > Streptophyta > Magnoliopsida > Santalales > Viscaceae > Viscum > Viscum album. The sequence continues at coordinate 377,192,925 of OY728142.1, forward strand.
ATCTAATTAAACACCCATCAATCAAATAAATAAAAAATAGGATATTCCCAGGGGAAATGAATTAGAAGATGAATTATGGTTATACAGTAAATATTATAATTCAAGACAAAAGAAGTGGTGCATAATTTCTCTTAAAAAGATTAAATGATTCTAATTTTTGAAAACATAGGTAAATAATCAACCCATATATGAGGAATACTTTTAGATGTATTGTAGAATTTTTCATTTTGAAGAGTGATAAAAATGACCATTTCTAGAAAAATAAATTTTAAATGTAATTAATAGAATAATTGTAAAATAATTTACCATGTAAAATAGAAAAATATGAGAATGGTCATTCAAAATAATATGAAATATGTTCTTGTGAAAAAAAATTAAATATAAGTTTCTTTTATTTTTTATAAAGAAAGTAGGAGCGAAAAGTTCATTGGTTTCCTTTGAAAACTAATTTTTAGTAACGTTTGGAAAGAAAACTTTTGAGATTTATTAAAACATTAATTTTTTAAGAAATCTAAAATAATAGAGTCTTGGAAGGCATAAAGGTTATATATAGAAAACATGGAGTGGAACTATAACCTCCTGGCCTAGATTAATTGGTAACAGTAACTGAACTGGTAGTCACATGGCCTCAAGTGAACCTCCCCACATGATAGGGATTTTTAATAGCAACAAGAGGAGATTGTTGTATAGTGGGGAAAGTATACCCTAAAAATAAAAGTATTACAATGGTGTAATAAATGAATAAATAGAGGAAGAATAATATTAACTGGAAATAGAATGTAAATGTTGTTTGGGTGGTTTTCAAGTGGCTAACTCACACCAAATGTCTTCATGAAACCCAATATCAAATCTTGTTGGATGAATATTTCTAGGATATTGTATCAGTTATTTTGAATGTACTATAGTGGTACTATAGAAGTCAGAACTATTTTTATGTTTGGTCTTTCGGGCCCCCATTTTGGGCCTATGGGCCACAGGGCCTTCAGGCCACCCAAGGCCTTCAGTTCATATGGACTTTGGGTGACAAATACCATAGAGAATCCTAGATACCACATAGATAATTCCCCATAAAAGGATTCATAGAAAAGTAATAGCCACCAGAGTAGAGCTAAATTGATTGGAAGAATGAGAGGGGATGGGAATCGCCATCAGGACCAGGCATCGTGTAACCTTGCACGAGGCAATGCTAGCTAATCAGCAATGTGAGGTGGGGGCTAGGGAACTTCAATGATGTTGATGTTGGGGAGGGGAAGTTCTAGTGGGTTGGGACTTTGGGTCATGTATTGAGCATTATTCATTGGGGCTTTTGGGTTATATACTATGCCTTTCTTCACTAAGCATGCAGGTCATGTAATGGTTCCCCCTCATCCCCATTAAAAAGGGGGATTATCAAAAAAAAGGCCTTCAGGCCATTCAGCTATAATATAATGTAAATAATTCTGATGTAATAAACAATCAACAATAATAATATCATATACCATAAACAAAATGATGCAATTTTATATCACTATACAAAAAAGGGTCACAAAAACATGGTAGTTGGAATACATTCATACATGTATGTCAAAAAGAACCAGAAGACCAAAATAATATCTCTTTATAGTATCGAAATCCTTATATTTTTCCTTTTCTCCCCCACTCCCATGCTAAAATCATAGCAATAATCAATGACTGAGATTTTCTTCATGTCCCTACCCGCATCCATTAAGTCTATCTCGGTACCAAACAACAACCCGAACATGGTGTATGATATAATCAGTAGGCCGCTAACAATGGTATATACAAAATCTAGTCATTTTATATAATATGATCAGTGTGGAGGTATAATAATGTTAATGTAGGAAATTAAACTATAATGGGTCGCCTCTTATTCCTGAAGGACACTAGGCTGACACTACCTACTTCAGACCATGCTGAGAAATCCATTGAATAGATTCGATCATGAACATAAATGAATATGTGATTATGAAAGTATGTATATATATCTTCTATATATTTAATGCTATTTATATCCTCAAATTTATATATTTAGTTCTATCCCGGACCTGAGATGTAACTCATGCATCATTGTCTGGTCACTATAGTGTTATAATGTAACAGGGGACACCATGCCCGAGTATCACAAGTATAAGGGACACATTACCCATGTATCATAGGTATAATGGATTCCATTCCTATGTATCATAGGTACAAGGAATCCCATGCCTTATTATCACAAGTATAAGGTATTTTATGACCGAGTATCATAGGTTTAAGGGACGTCATTCTCAAGTATCATAGGTATAAGGGATGACATGCCTGAGTATCCGAGGAGTAAGTTATGCCATGCTCGAGTATCACAAGTATAAGGGACTTCATTATTGAGTATCATAAGTATAAGGGATTCAATTCCTGAGTATCAAAAGTATAAGGTATTCCATTCCTAATTATCACAAGTATAATGGATGTCATGCCCAAGTATTATGTGTATAAGCGGTGTGATGCCTGAGTATCACAAGTATAAGGGACACCACTCCCAAGTATCATATATATAATGGATTTAATTCCCATGTATCCTTGTTATAAGGGATTAAATGCTTAGTAACATACATATATGACATTCCATCCCTGGTATCATATAATAGAAGATAAATATACTTTATCATTTATTAACTTTCCATTAAAACATGGGTGTAACCATTGTTTATATAGTATAAAGTGACATGTTCATACCACCCACTTTCATTTTAATTCATTATAGTCATGAAATTTAGGAGTTAGAAAAAAACCATATAAAATATGGTTTGGCCACATAAGTATTTATAATTCCAAGGGGCGGTTCCAAAGGAATACTCTAAGGTGCGGAAAAAGTCTACGGGGACTTATCCCAACACAAGGATATAAAATTTCATTTCAATCTAGTCCTTAAATTTAAATAAGAGATAGGGGTATTTTTAAGGAAAAAATGGAAAATACAGTGTGCCAAATCAAGACATGAAGTATAGAACTACATGACATGAGGGATATTTACTATATCACATGACTTATTGTGGTAGAGGAGTACTCATCTAGTATTGGCTTCCAATTAGACCTAGAATGTAAGAAATATGTAAAACCAGAAAAAAGCTTTAAAAATAGGTAATATGATATCATAAAAAATATCATAGAATATGGTGATATAAACAAATAAAATAATATAGAAGATTAAATCTCTTCCTGATTCCCTTTCAATGTGACAAATGATGGCACAATCAGAGGTTAGACAGATAAACGGAATCAAATCCTAGCTTTAGGCCAAATGGGAGCTTCACCAAGAGGAACTCCAATGTGAGATAAAAAAATAAGGGGTTAGGTGAAAAAGGTTATATCACTTTAAAATAGACCTACAATATTTCTACAATGTGTAAATGTTTTATACACCGTTTAAAGCTCAGGTTTTTCCCTTGTGAGAAAAACCAATACACATCGTGAATTAGTCCTAGACAAACCAATTCTCACTATGTATTCTAAATACAAATCATGTATTTTAAATAAACTCAATGTATTGAGCCTCTTGTTCAAATCCAACCCTCTACTACCTTTCCACTAACTCAAAATAACCCACCATAAGGAAAAATTTTAGGGTATAATCCAAAAATAGTACTCAATATGTGTTTAAAAAAATTAAGAGAGAAAACCTAATATGAGAAACCAAATTCTTATAGTCTTACCACTTAAAGAAAATCATCATTGATTTTCTATTACAATGGTGGTAAATATTAATCTAAAACAACTCCAGACACTGAGAATGTACGTCGGTCTATCACTCCCAAGTCTCATCATCTACATGATCATTTTTACATAGCACATGTACCATAAGAATATTCCTACCTTGGAGAACATTCATGATTCTCTCCACAATATGAATAGGATTCTCCTCAAAGGATTCATCTACATATAAGTCAGTATTAGTGGGATTAAAGATATTATATGGATCTAGATAGTACTGATGAAACTGTTAAACATTGAAGTATTCATGTAAAACCTTAAACATATGAGGTAACTACAACAGATAGGATACCATACTAACTCTCTACACAACCTGAAATGGTCTAACAAACTAAGGAAAAATATTCCCATTAAATCTAAACATCAATGCCCTAGTCTAGTTGAAACATGTAAGAATACATGATCCCCAACCTTGAACTCTAGTGGTCGACAGTATCGATCAATATATGAATTATATCAAGAATGAGCTATATCCATTTGCTTCATGATCAACTAAACATACTCTAAAGTCTCTTAAATAATATGAGTTCTAGGTAAGGCTTCCTCACCCACCTTAAACCAGTCCAAAGGATAACAGAATGGCCTACCAAATATCCTCAAAGGAAGACTTTTTTATTTCCACCTAAAAGCTATTATTGTAGTAAAACTCAATAATGGGTATATGTTTCTCCAAATATAATCCAAAAATAATGAAACATGCTAAAATAATTTCCTCTTATAACTATATCATCTATTCATACTGATCTTCGATTTGAGAGTGAAATGATGTTCTCAAAATCACCTGATTACCTAAATATTTTTGTAACCCCTATTACAACATCAATGTGAAATGAGAATCCCTATTATAAATGATAGTATTGGGGATCCTGTGTAAATATATAACATCATATACATAAAATATCCTAATCTCATCCATTGAGAAATTCTCTCTAATAGGTAATAAATAAGTGACCTTCATGAACTTATCAACGACCACCCATACTTCATCGCTACCTGTAGGGGATCTCGGTAAGTCTCTCATAAAATCCATCATGAAATTATCCCATTTAGACTTTATAATGGGAAAAAGATGTAATATATATATATATATATTACATTAGTGTATTTCCTTCACCTACTGACCATTGGAACACTGAGTAAGAAAACAAGATAACTACCTTCTCATACTAGGCAACCAGTATTGGCGACATAGATCATGATAAATATTTATAGTCCCATGGTGTACCACCCAATTAGAAGCATGATGTATCTACATAAAATCCTCTCAAATATATATAGGAACTCAAATGCATCCATGGATTCATATGTTCTCATCCCCATCCACAACCCAACTAGGGGGGGGGTCATATCATAAAATACTTTCCTTAGGACTAATCCCATAAGATATTATAATTAAATCATATTCACTATCTCTATAGGTGAAGAGTTCATTTATAATGATGAAATTATAGATGATACATAATATTCCAGAACCTCCATGTGAATCTCATAAAATAGGTCCATAAGCTACCAGTCATTACTGGCCTCTCAAATTTCCTAGGTTTGAGTCCTTCAGTTGATAGCATCTACTAACTCAATTCTTTTCCTAGGATTATAGGAAATATTAAAATCAAAATATTATAGGTATTCAACCCACTTTATCTATATATGGTTCAAGTCACACTATGTAAAAATACACCTAAGTTCTTTGTGGTCTGTCAACACTAAGAAACAATCTCCAAGAAAATAATGTCTCCATGAATGTAAGTTATGAACTATGGATTCCACCTTGAGATCATGTGTCAGGTAATTCCTCTCAATTTGACTCATTTGATCATACTTATACACCATGACCTGGTCATCCTACATCATAAATAATCCTAGTCCAATAAATGATATGTCATAATAGACTGTATAGATTCTACCCAACTTTGGATGAATAAGGATTGAAGCTAAATTCAAAATCTCGTTTAGTTCCTCAAAGGATGTCTCGCAGGGTTCTGACTATATAAACTCATCACCATTTTTAGTCAAACCTGTGTGTGGTGCTACTAGGTGTGAAAACTTCTTTTTAAAGTGACTATAATATCTTTACAGCTACAAGAAACTTTGTATTTCAAAAACATTTTGGGGATGCATCAAGGTAACTAAGACTCTTACCCTTTATATGTTAATAGACTATCCATACTATAAAATAATATGACCCAAGAAGTGCACTGTATCAATACAAAATTTAATTTTTTTGAGCTTATCATACATCTGGTTCTCTCTTAGTGTATTCAAGATGATATCAATATTTTTATCATGGTCATGTTGAGTATGAGAACACACTAAGATATAATCCAAAAAGACTACGACAAAGGAATTCAAATATTGGTGGAAAATCATATTCATCATATGCATGAAAACTGTCGACACATTAGTGAGATCGAATGGAATGACTATATAGTCATAAAAACCATACCTACAATGAAACATTGTATAAGGTATGTCTGAAGATCTAACTCGTACTTGATAATAGCCCGACCTCAATTCAATCATCAAGTAAACCCCCCACATTAAATCTAGTCAATGAGGTAATATATGCGTGGTAAAGGATGCTAGTTCTTAAACATATGTTTTTTAACTTCTGATAATCCATAAAAATCCTAAGTGTTTTATCCACATTTTTGGAAAAAATTACCAGTGATCTCCAAGGAGACGTACTAGGACATATAAAACCCTTAGACTCTAAGTCCTATATATGTATCTTAATCTCCTAAAACAAGTGGTGGATATATTATATGGAGGAATCGACACTGGTTTACCTCCTAGAACCAGCTCAATAGAGAACATAACCTCTCGATCAATAGGTAAAACAAAAAATACATTAGGGAAGAAATCCATAAAATGATCTAATACATGATTAAAATCATCCGGACGCATTCATTGATCCTCCATATATAGGCTAGGAATATAGGTTTTTACGCAACCCATCTCATGATTCTCTAGTCCATATCTACTTTACTAAACATCCCATTCACCATTATGAAGGTAACTACCACCCTATGGGGATGTAAATGATATCGTACGGTGATAGAATTCCACGTAAGAATGATAGATAACTAACCATTATATCATGATAATGGCATAAAATCACATCATCTCAAGGACTAAAAGGTCCTATAAGAAAATATAACTTCCTACCTCAGGGGGTAATTCATTACACTAGCATACACTCTCTGATTGAATCCCCAATGGAGCATCATGTGTCATCACACCACACAAATACCCAATATCAATCCCAAAGATTTATAAAATATCCATAGAGATGAATGAGTGTAAATAACCCATACCTAATCATGATGACACAATATTGGGGGCTACTAGAATAGTTCCCAAACTATAGATGGTCTGGAAACCTACTCCATATGTATAGGGTTCACTACAAAAATATATCTTGATCCACAGACCTGTATTGTAACCTGCATACCCAAAACAAGTACATTATACTTCCATCATGTATCTAGAGCCTATATACTTTATCCATGCCCACCTCTTAATCCTATAAAACTAGTGTTATAGTAGCTTCTATCCTGATGTAGAGTTATTGATCTGGCTATTGTAGGCCTAGTATACTCTAAGTGTCTAAGAAAAGAAACAATCTTATAATACTATCTGAAAACTATACCAATAAATACCCTAATAATGATCTTCCTAGGTTATATCGTTCCACCATCACTTCAAAAAATCTTTAAGAATATACATAGAGATATTTTCACTCCTCTCAGGACGTGTCTCATGGTGATCGAAGATAGTCATCTTGGCCTTCAGCAAGACTCTGCATCCTAAGGACATCCATACAGTAAAAAATGGGAGGAAAATTCTACTAAAACCTTCACATTAGATCTTATATACAAGGGTAAAGATATGGATCTCACTGAATATTTATCATAATTTGAAGAAAAATATCATGAAACTAGGCATCCACACCCATATCAGGTATAATAGTATGTTCCACTAGAGGCACTACTAGAGGTATCACTGGTGGTCCAGGGACCACCACCTCTAAATAATAGTCATTACAACCCTCTATGAACATGAAAAGAGGATGTTGTCCTAGAAAATATCTACAGATGTCAAGCACATACCTCATATAGGATTTGATAATGACATAAGACATGGGTATAAGAACATAACAAGTACAAAGCCTCTCTATATAAATGTCACACCCCTCTACCTGCACCTAATTTTAGATATGGGTGGTGTACAGATATAAGAACATAAAAGAAACTACCCACTACCCACTACTGATTTATATTCAAGTTAAACTTCTCTATTTTAAGTTAGGAGTCCCAAAATAAAGACTTCCAATTGTAATTTATAGAGGAAACACCCTTTATGTTGTAATTGATATCCCCATTTAACAGTGACCATTTAATTCTAGAATTTAAAATCATTTAATTTTTTACTTATTTATATATAAATTGTTTTAATTGTTGAATTAAACAGGTCACCGTTTCCCATTAATAATGTCTCATACACTTTATAAATTTAAATATAGTGTCTATTCAATCACAACCATGAACAATTTCATCACCAAATTCATACACGTCCTTGTATCATTCCTATAATCCCAATATAATAATTCAATAAAAAGAAATCTCTTATACTCATTTTTAATGAACCAAAACAAATCACTTGGTAAAAATAACTGAACTAGTAGTCACATTGCCTAAATCATGCCAACATTTATGCTAGAGGCTTCTAAATAGTAGTGATGGTCCATGATGGTACAGTGAGAATTTTATACCCTCATAATCAAAGGTTCACAGTATTGTCATAAATGAATAAATATTATAATCATAATATCAACAAAAAAATAGAGTAAATCATCTGGATGTAATAAAATATAAATATAAATAATATCATGTGTCAAATAAATAATGATGTAATCTCATGTCTCCATAAAAATAGGATATAACGAAACATGGAAGCAACCAAACATACATACTGGTTTATGAAATGTTCCAAAAGAACAAAATACTCTCTATAGATAGAATCATGATCCATTTCACAATCCTATGCTCCCCCACTCCCATGATACATAAAATCAAGCATCGTTGATTGGGTACTTTCCCCTATCCCTACCTACGTCCAAAAATTATGTCCAAGTACCAAACGGCGGCCTGGACAGGGTGTGAGATATAATCAATATAACACCACCAATTGTGTCTAGAAATATCAATTTAGTGAATATAATATGAGTAGTTTGGAGGTATAATAATTGTAAATAAGTAAAGAAAACTAAAAATGGTCATATTTGGTTTCTAAAGAACACTTGGCTAACACTACCTACTTTAACCCATGCTGGAAAAAACTCCGAATAGATGTCGTCATGAACATATACACTTAAGTTTTTATGAGATAATATATATGTACATTATATTTAATGATTTTTATAGCCATATATTTACATATCTAGTGCTATCTAGGACTCGTGATGTAACTCAAGTATCCTTATCTAGTCACTGGAGTTTCATAATGTTGTAGGGTATGTCATGCTCGAGTATCAAATGTATAAGGGATACCTTTCCAAAGTATCATAGGTATAATGGAAAATATTCTCAAGTATCATAGTTATAAGGGATTCCATTACCATTTATTATAAGTATAAGGGATTTTATTCCAAAGTATCACATGTCGAAGGGATTACATGCCCGAGTAACCCATGTATAAGGGAAGTTATGCTAGAGCATCACAAGTATAAGGGATGTCACGTCTGTTTGTAATAGGTATCAGGGATTCCATTCCCAAGTATCACAAATATAAGGGATCTCATTCTTGATTACCACAATTATAAGGGATTCGAGTCTTGATTATCACTGGTATAAGGGACACCATGCCTGATTATCTTATGTATAAGGGATGCCATTCTTAATTATCATATGTATAAGGGATTTAATTCTCGAGTTTCATGGGTATAAGGGACTCCATACTTAGTAACACAAGTATATGGGACTCCATGACTGGTATCACACAATATATGTCAAAAATACTTTATCATTTATTAATTTTACATTAAAACAAGGTCATAACCATTGATTATATAACATCATGTGATGTAGCTGTAACGCCCACATTAAATTTAATTCATTATAGTCATAAAATTCATGAGTCAGGAAAAAAACGTACATAATATGGTTTAGTCAAATAAGAAGTTATAAACTAAGGGGTGGTTCCATAGGCACACCTCAATGGGTTGAAGTAATTGATTGAGACCTATCCCAACATAAGGAGATACAAGGTCAATTGTATCAATGGAATAAAATTAAACGAGGGTTAAGTGTATTGTAAATTAATCCCATGTAATATTTTGAATGAGGCATCACAATGCATAGTATAAACATAAAATAATTGAAGGATAATTACTAGACCACCTACCTTATGGGGGAAGAGGAGTACTCATCTTGTATCAACTTCTGATTCAGCCTATAATGGATGTAATAGACAAACCAAACAACTTCCACAAAAATAGGTCATATGATCTTGCACCAGAATAGTAGAGAATATGATGAGATAAACATAGGAAAGAAGACAGTGGATCAGATCTCTTACAAATTCACATTCAACGTGTTGAATAGTGGCTTGATCGGAGGTCAGACAAATGAACATAATCAAAGATTATATATAGTCCAAAGGGGTGCTTCAATAGGATGATATCTTTTGTGAGGGAGAAGAAATATGGTGTGAGGTAAAAAAGGTTCTTACCCTTTAAAATAGTCCCATGATAATTATATATAATGTAAATTATTTACACACCATAAAAATCTCAGGTTTTCCTTGGATGGTAAAAACCAATTAACATCATGAATTGGGTCTAGAGAAACCAACTCACATTGTGTATGCTAAACACATGTCATGCATTTTAAATACATGCCATTTATTTGGCCTACCTATAGGATCCAACCCTATGTTATCTTTCCTCCAACTAGAAACAACCCGCCCTAAGGCACAATAACCTGGTTTAATGAAAAATTAGAACTTAATAAAGGTTTAACTAAAAATTAAAGGAACTATACCTAATTTGAAAAACGAGGTTCTTATTGGAACCTAATAAATAAATATATTATATGTAAAACCTTTTAGTATTTTGAATCACTGTTACTAAAAATCCACAACATAATTATGAAAATAAAATTTTTATTTGACAAATAGTGATGAGAGTTAAAAGGATAACATGAAATAATCTACGTTTCAGTTCTCAAAAAGAGATGGAATCATTTGTAGGAAGGAAAATATGGACAAGGAAGAAGATATTAATTTATAAGAATGGGATTTATTCATACAATTGTAATACTTTTATTTCAAAGAAATATTATAAAAGAGGTGGTTATTGATGATGATAAATAATTTACCCTTAAAACCTGATGAAATAACTATTAAAATATGGTACTGGTTGAATCAAATATATCTTGAAATGTATATTCATATAAGAAATTCTATGACCTAATATTTCAGAAATTGATTCAATAAAACACTTATGATATCAGAAAATTTAGAATGAAAACCCATTTAAAGGTTATGATTTCAAATAAAAAATTAATTACCATAAATAATGATAGGATCTTGATACAATATACTAAAGAGGTTGTATAGGAACAATTACATATAAAAAATTTTGTATAATAAGGATTGTTTCTCAGGAAGTTTATTTTGAGACAAGGAAATATTAAATTGTTCCGGATTCATTCTGTGCATGTTCCTAGCATCTTGAATAATAAAATTAAGTTTATTATATACATTCTTAGGAACCTTATTCTTATATATATATATTATTTAATATTAACAACTTTTATCATATTCTATTTATTTTTTAAATTGTTTTTGTTTATGTTTGAGTGAAAGATGAATCATGGTCAGCTTATTTGGGTGATTTTAGTTACCAGAGATGATATTTTAATAATAATTAATATAATTAATATAAACATTAAATAAAAAACTAATTTATTATTAAATTTTTAAAAAATAATATTTAAGTTCTTATAGTTATCCATGGTAGTGTTTTATAGAATTGGTCAAGTAGGTGGTCAAACCAATCCCAAACATGAACATGCTATATCTCTATGAGTGAGTATGGTCAAGGTACTATATAATATCATTATCATAGAATATCAATAATATAATGTATATTTTTATTTGGAATCATATTTCAAGTGGTCTGTTTACATAATTAAAATTATTTTGTAAGATGAGAAAACATTACATCGTGGAGGAAGTTTTCCTCAAAATATACGATTATCGTCATTTTGATTTTCTAAGTGGATCGAAATGAATAAATAAGGGCTTTACATTTATATAATAATAGTTCAGTATAATAATGATATTTAGGTCATTATATTATAATGGTTATGGTAGGTTTGGAATAAAAAGAATAATAAGAAATGGTTTGGTGTAAGTAATACTCACTTTGGATCCTTAAACATTCTCTTGAAAGTTTCCTTGAAAATAAGGGTATTAAACTAAATTATGGTGACCAAGGAATTATTAAATTAAGATAGATTTATAAGAGAAAAACTATATAGTTTATGGTATAAATTTTAAGGATTGGGTGTCACATTTAGGAGTTGAATTCTTCTTTTATAATTTAAGAAAAATTTACTTTTGTAAACACCCATTATTTTTCAATAATGGAATGACACTATTCAATGGTTGGCAGTTCCAAAAGTGGAATTTGGAATGAGATAATGTGGTGTAAGAAATTACCAATCACTTGAACATATGTTTTTGAAACAATTTCAAGTAATTTATTCTTAGGTTTTTACTTTTTTACTTCTTTTGTTCTTTCCTAGGAAACTAATTTTTAATAAAGGTATTTATGTATAATTAAATATATAAAATAACCCCTATTACTATTTTTTTGTATTATGAATATAATTATATTTAATATTTAATATAATTAAATTATTAATTAATATAAAATCAAATTTTAAATTATAAAATTTTATATATTAATAAATATTTTTTTATAAAAAAATGAATTTTAAACATTATGTATTTTTAATCTTATTTAGAATTGGATGCCAATTAAATGAGTGTCAATATAATTATATATTTTTTAAACATAATATTAGTGTAATTATTTGGAAAATATTAATTTAATTTTTTATATTAAAATTAAACAATATTAAAATAATAATTTTTTGATAATAACAATTTTGACATTGTAATGGTCATTAACTTTAATCTTACTAATCATAATTTTATCCCAAAAAATGAAAGTTAATTTATTAAATAATACGATATAATGATTTAATGTATTAAATCCATTTTTTAGATTTATTTTTTATAAGTGATGAAAAATAATTTTTAATATAAGAAAATAAAAATATCGTTTTGTGTAAAATATACCATAAGATTCCAAAACGTTCCTCACGGGTAAAACGAATTCAAAAAAAAATAAATGATTTTTTTAATATATATATATAAATGGTTTCAAAAACAATGAATTCATTCTTGTGTTAATATAATGTAATAAAAGTGACATTTTTTAACAAAATTAGTATTTTCACTATTCAGCTAAAAACAACTATTTATGAAAAAAATCAAAAAAAATAATATTAATATAATATTAAATTGATGATTCTAAAAAAGAAAATTATTTAATAAAATTATAAATTATAAATTTACATAATTTATATTTTAATGAAATAACATACTAATATAATGAAAAATATTTTCATCGAAAAATAACTTTTTTAAAACAATAATTATTCATTAATATATCCTTAAAATTAATAATAAAATTTTTGATATTATATTATTCATATAAAAGTTATATTTTATCCATAATATATTTGGTTTCTTAAAATAAAACACCTAAAAAATTAGAATGGTTATATTTTAAAGAAGAAATTAGTCTTATTAGAAAATCAGTTGCACTAATTGAATTTTATCAATGAATTAACATTAATAACAAAATATATTTTATTTCTAAATATATTTCACAATTTTGTTACCTCAATTTTTACCCATCAATCATACAGCTAAATTTTAATAGTTGTATATTGTTTTTTGTTCTTTCAAGTTTTGTGTTGTGTGTGAAGAAAGTTATCAAACCCATTAAATTTTTAAATGAAAAATATAATTTAAGATATTTGAGTGTTACAATTCATATGACATATGTTGGGGTGTACAAAAGGAAAAATAATAATTTCAAAGAATAATATTTTTTTAGGATGAATTTAAATAAAAATGGTTTTTTTGGGTACCTTATTTTGGTGCATGGATTTGATACCAGTCACATGAAATAAGGACCATTGTGCAATTATTAATGAAATTGAGGTTTAATTCATGAGTATTTGTATTATTCAGAACATAAAATAGTTGAATATTGGTAATTTATATTTGCAATTAAATATATCCAAATAACTATTATACATATATTTTAAACTACAATGGAGGTTTTAAATCCTATAATTCATGTTTATTAATATAATTAAGAGTTATATTATTTTACATGTATAATTTTTTGTGTATTTTATACCACCTCCTTGAGGGGTTGGGGCCTTAAGCTCTAAATTTGTATTTATATCATTATACACAATATTTTTAAAAATAAATAATGTTTTAGCCTCTATTATCTCATGTTATCCATATCTTATACTTTCCTCCTACTTCAGATATTTTAATATATTTAGGCACCAGTGTTGTTGGTAAGCATTAAAAAATATTCCCTTAAATTATTTATATTACATGAAGAAATTAAATACCACTAATGAATTATTATCGCAAAATTTAGTTATAAATCTCCATTAAGGGATATTTTTGAACTATTACATCTCTTCTGGTGGATTATGGATTTATAAAATGGTTATTATTTTAATACCATAGCAATAAGGGTTTAGCTCTTAAATATTCCTAAATATTTCTAAAACTTATCACTTCATAAATTAAAAATGGATTATCTGGGTTGGTTTATTATGGTTGAATGAAGGGGGAACTATAATAATCATCCATGTTTCACCATAATCTGAATAAAAATTGATACCTCAAAAAAATTGGACCATCATATTCATCATAATGTATGTACAAGATTAAAGGTGTTTTTTGATCTACCGTACCACTCAATGAGATTTAGAGTCGATTACCTCTAGGTAATCCCCATCAATAAAGCATGGTTATATATATAAATTATTCTGATTTCCACTTTTATTGAGAGATTAAAGTATAAAATTTTCTTGATACTGAAGGCTTTCCCCTTTAGTATTTTAAATAGTCTTAGATTGTTCAAAAAAATCACTTTACTAGGAATCTAAGGTTATTCATTTTCTTCCATTATAGGATATGGGTGTTGATGACCCTTATTATCAAGTGGTGGTCAAAAATTAGTTCAATATTCAACATTTATTATATTATAGTGAGAATCGTCATTATCTTCTTTTTTAGGATAGACTAAAGAAATATAAATGATATCATAATGTAGTTAAATCTATTAGGAAATTAATTTAATGGAATGAAAAGATTAATTTTTAAAAGTTATTTCAATGGGATCCTATGCCTTTTTTAAAACAAAAAATATAATTCAAATATGGATTATTTGTAATTCATATCAAATTAAAAAGTGGTCCCATAATTATTCTATGGAATTATAGTGTTCATGATAACTAAATTTATTTTTGATTATGGATCAGGTAAATGTTCAAAAATTTATAATTAGTTTTTTAAACAGAGGTCTCATCCTATCAGAATTCATTTATTGTGATTCTTGAGTTAGATCATAAATCTGGGGATTTATAAGAAATATATATTTATTAATCAATATACCATAAACAAAATTATTATAATTCTTTACTATTGATAGAGAATTTTGCACTATAAATTATTGAAATCAAGAAACAATTATTAAGATATTTTTTATTTGAGTTTATAAATTTAATTATGTTAACATGAAATATATTATATTATTATATAAATGGATATAATTATGTATGTCATTTTTCATTCACTTTACTTGCTATGATATGTTAGTAACTAATCAATATTTCTTATTTGATACTATAAGATAAGATAAATGAGAGATGGTGATCATTTTTTTCCTATAAAAATAAAATATATTTCTATATTTTATTCATACTAACCACCAGTGTAGTCATAGTGACACAGAAAACAAGTTTGTGAATTAAAAAGATGCATTTTTTACCTTCCTTGGGATTAGATTAATATTTCTTTCATGTGGTAAAAACAAAAAAATATAAAACAAAACAAAATAAAATTATCAAATATTTATTTATTGTCTATCATTGATATGACTAAAATTATTTACTAATTTTTTTGCTTTTTTCTTGACCTCTTGAAACATATATTTATAATAATATTAAAATTCATAACAATAGTTCTTTATAAAATATCATAATACATATTTATGTATTTTTACATCACATAGCTCAACTATTTAGTAGTAGTATTTTTTATATTTGGGTGCAATTGATATTCTCTAGGTTCATCATCTTGTTTTTAGTGGTCTTATTGTATGGTCTATTTTTTTTATGATCTTTTGGTGTTCATTCCTTATCAATGATATTATGTTGAGAGGGGGGTGAATTAGGTTATTACTGATTTAAATCACAACCCATTGAAAATAATATTATTTTTAAATTCTATAAAAAAATATTTATTTTCCTTAAATTCACTATAAGGGTGATGAAATAAATAAATGGGTTTTACATGGTTCATCTTAACCAGTCTAGACCAAGGATCATGAAAAGGTGTTGTGTATATGACCCTAAAATACTAGATCACACTGATTCAATTTATTATATGCAATAGAGTGGCCACTTTAAAACTCTGAACTAACTATTAAAATAATTTAGAAATTATCATTGTCTTGCATCAAAAAGTGGAACTTACTGCTCCTTCCATGAAACTCTCCTTTATGATATAAGAATTAGAAAACAAACCTCAGTCAGTGTAACGTTTTTTCACAAACTAACAACATTCCAATGAGATAATGATCCTGGAATATTCTTCCTATTTTTTACTATCTATTTTCTAGTAACAATAGAAAAATCCTCCTCATTTCTTCTATATGGGTCTCTATAGATTCATCTAGAAAGTCAATATCTCTCCAGACATGATCAACTATAGTGTGAAGTTATAAGTAAATCAAACACTTTGATTTTAACTAAGGTTTATGACTAATAAATTATTTCTCTCCCCTATTAGGATCATTCCATGTGTCATACGTACTTAAATGTTGTTATTGAGGACTATTTCATTTAAATAAAATTCCTCAAACCATAAGCACAAATGTTTTAAAAAAATACCTTATTTATTAAGACCTATCAATTATATTTTGGTTCCTTATCTTATGGTGTGGCCTTTATTATAACATTAATATAGCACAACATCACACACATTAGCACATATGATTAATTAAATTAAGCATTTTAGCATGGTCAAATTATCTATGGAATGAATTTTTGTTAACCAGATCTACAATTATAATGAAAATATATCCTCCCTAACCTACCCATGATCCTGACATGATCTACTTAAACTTATTGAATCACTAAACATGCTACGATGTGTCCATTTCTACTTCATTGAGATCTCTCTTATAATTGAAATAAATAAAATCATATGTGATTCCTAATTGAATCCCTCCATGTCACAAAGAGTTTCAATTCTGTGGACATTTCCACTTCAAATGATAGTAGTGAATATTTTATTCTATGTTGTAGGTCTCCCAAAAAATCTAGGGATATTCAAAAGTATTTGGTTATCCCCACGTAGATTCTCATGGAAAATCTTGACATGCTATAGTGTATAAATCTATAGACATGAAGAATCACCAAAACCTATTCTATAAAAAACAATATTCCATATAAGAATGAGATCATGTGGTGTATAAATATTATTTTCAATAGTACTTTAGTGAAAAATTGTCTCCATAGTTTATACACCATTTAAACACTAGGTAAATTTATTTTTGAGTTATGATTTCCCACAAAAGGTTTTTCTATATAACAGTGAAGTAGAAAAACAAATGAGACAACTATTAGATTATTAAAAATTCTCTATGGTGTATAACCATTATACAACCTTCAATTAGGGGGTTTCCTATTCCCCTATGCATTAGAATATTTCTCTCAAATAGACTTATCCTCAAGTTAAACTTAACCTTTAGGATGTAATGAATCCATAACAATACTCCAAGAATCACATATTATCTAAAATATTATTCAACTTTGATACTCAGATTCAGTTTTCAATAAAATCAATAAATACCGAACACCAAATGTATTTGTTCCAACAATCACCCCTTTAGATTTGCTGAAAATTTAAAAATCCCACATCTCCACCCAACATAGTTCATCGAAGATTCATCAATAACAAGATATAAGCTCATGTGATACTAAATCAATGTGTAAAACACAATTTTAATGAGAAAATAATATTGATAATAAACATCTCATTGAACCTTGTGATTCCAAATTGTTCTCCCAAATATTCAATCAAAATAATCTATCACTGAGTAGTGCTCTCCATTTGTCAGTATATAAAATACACCAAATATCTCTTTCTCTATAACTTTATTAGATTTCTCCCAAAAAACATGAGAAATTTCTACCCATTTTTTAATGTACCCAAATATTAAATACTATTAGGTTCACAAAAAAGTGTTAAATTACAAGAAATTAAATGAGGAGAGAAATCATAACTTTCTTAAAAATAAATTTTTATCGGGGAGTGGGGTTTTTATTTCATGAAAAATATAGAGAAAAGGTTTTGGTTCGAATCTTATATCAAACTAATGTCATTCAAAATAATCCTTGGGTAGTTCCTTGGTTTTGATGTCTTCCACATGATTTTTAATAGGAACATACTCCTATTTCACAACTTGTTACGTAACATCCTCCTTTATAAAAAGGTATTTCATCATGATGTTATTTTTCTTTGAATTTTGAATGGTAATTTTTCTAATATTTATAGCACATTAGTTTTTAGACATAATTAAAATAATAGATACCACATTAATTCCAATTTATTCAAGTTATTATCGCACCCATATCAATTGAGTATAATCTTGTAACACTAGAATATACTCCACCTCTATAGTGTTAAATGATATGTGATATTATTTATTACATTTCCAAGAAATGAATTATTTGTCAAGAAAAAACACACCTCATGAAATAGACATTCAATTACCAACAAAACATACCCAATCAACATATATATAACCTATCATTTGAAACTATTAATTTCTATAATAATACAACCCAATGTCCTATATTTGGTTAATGTATCCATGTATTCTTGTCAAATACTTAATGTGACTTTATTTTTTAAAACATTGATAGTGGATGGATTTTAAAGAGTTAAACCAAAAATTTATTTATGTGGTTATTAAGTAAAGAAAACTAAAAATAATCTACCCATAGAGAGACATATCTACTTCATCAATTTCACTATCTTTGGGAAATTTCATTCAGGTTTATATAAAAGTATCCATTCATTAATAATCACAAATCTAAAACCTCTTTAGAAAATCCATAGAATATTTTATCTGAGAGAAAAATTTATCACCCTTTCTCTGAATCATCTAATGAATAAGAAAAATATATAAATCTCCAATTAAAGTCATCTCAAATTTTTCCCTCACAAGTTCGAAAAAAATCTTGAATTTGGGTTCATCAAAAGACTCCAAAGATGATGATATCAACATAAATAAGCACCACAATCCATTATAAATTCTCATTATTAATATATAGGTTGTGATCAATACCTCCGATATAATATCCAATCTAATTTAGATACTATTATAGCCATGAGAACCATGCTATTGGTTCATTCTTCAACCCATTTAACAATTTTCATTAATAGATACACTTTTTACATGTCATTACGTATGAGATATCCATACATTTACTCAATATATACTTCCCCATCAGGTAATCCATTAAAGAAAACTAATTTGACACCCATTTTGATACACATTAAACCTTTTCGAATAGTCACAGCTAAAAATTGTTGTATGGTTCTATGATGATCCTCTAGTGAAAATGTTTTGTGAAGATTAATTCTATCTATTTGGGATTGTCCTTTTTACACCATTTTCTCCTTATTCATTTTCATTATTCCATAATAATTGAATTTTATTTTTAAAATCCATATTTTAAATCATGTTATAATTTTATAGCCACAATAAAACTTCCCATGTGTTTTTCTCAATGTGATCATGGTCTTCATGAATTTTCTTTATTGAACATTCCACTATGGAAACTTATTCAATAGATTTCAGTTCCAATTGGGATATTAAGGATGTTTTTTTTTGTATTCACCCTTGTTAGTTTAGTTTGAGATTCATAGTCACAAAAAATATTATTATCAATGAACTCATCTTTACCCTATAGTCTATTTTTACATGTTTTCCATACTGTTTTTACCTATCATCAAATATATCCTTTGTGTTCATTACAACCCTTTTAACAAAAGGTTACCCAAGATAAAAATGACATAAATAATATATTAATATCATAATAAAAATAATATATCTCACAAATAGTTTCACAAACCAAGGACATGAAGTTTTAGTCTCTTAAAGATTTTCTACATAAACAACATATTTTACAACACTTGCAAATATTTGTTCATAATCATGTTACTAAAGAAATTTCCTAGACACATCACATGATATAATCATCTTCATACCCGTTAAAATTAAAACATATGAATTGTATGATATGATGTGCTTAGTAAGTGAAAAAGATATCATAACATAATGTAGAATATGATATAGACATCAAAATCCAAACAAATGATCAAAAGATCTTAGATAATAACAATAAACCTTGTTAAGAAAACATAAGATAATAAAGAGATCATTAAGAAATCATAATAGATATTACGAGGATAAAAAAATCTCATTAATCATATAATATTTGACAATAACATAAAATTTACAAATACATTAAAAAGAAGGTGTAATCCTGAAAACATGGAATTTCATTGAAATGAAATACATCTTAAAAAAATTTATAACTTTAAAAACAACATGTAAATGTTGATTAAACATAATCATAAGAAAACCTTTGTGAGAAAACCCATTATGCCAATTCCTGTGTGAAAAAAATCATTATATACATGCCAAAAAATGTTAGAAAACCCATTATCCCCATGCTAATGTAGACAAACTCATTATGTCCACAAATGAAAATCTATGCGAAAATATTATGATCATAAATATTTGAATAAAATATTTGTCACGAACTAGACCAGGTACCCTTGTAACCCGATAACTGAGTAGACCTTAACATAGCCCTAAGGGAGTTCCCAATCCCCAAAGGTTGGTGACTAGCACCTGGACTCTTATGACATGAAAATGGGAATGACTTTCTACAAAACACTGAGAAAGTAATAAAAGAAAGTCAATATGCATACAAAAGAATTTACACTAAGAGTTATGTACCAAAAGTCATCAAGGAATTAAACCCCAAAGCACTAAAACCCAAATACAAAAACAATGAAAAACAACCCAAGTCCCTAACGACACAACTCACCACATCCATGGTTCAACAGCTGGACCCACATCTAAGAGATCATTTCCCCTTTCCCAAACCTTGAAGGAGATAATATACAAATAGCCGAAGATAGAAGTAAGGTGTGACCTAAAAATACTTGTAGGGTCTCACCAAGTATTCCATATCAGATACAACAAATATATTAACTGAAGGAATTATTTCAATTTTAAAACAAATAATTTTGGAATTTTAGATCATATTTAAATGAATCATGCTACCTAATTCAAATGATGAAAAAATACATCAAGAAACGGCTTCACAAGTGATGTAATATTTATAAAACAATTTATTAAATAAATAAATTATATAAAATATTTTATATAAATCTTTAAGGCCTATAAATTAGCTTTAACAACATTTTCATACATTTATATCTCAAATATAATCAAGCAAGTAACATGGTCATCTTCTAAATAAGTTCGAAAGATCCAGGGTATAAGAATCCACACTCTCTAAGTGATCACAACAATATGTGTATACATGCTTCCCTATGACACTAGACAAAGTCAAATCATTACCATTACATCAAGGATGTGACCTGGGGTATTTATGTTTTAGAATGTTGTATAAGCATAGAGTGTGTCTAACTAACTCAAAAACTACCTAAGGATTGAATGTGATCTTATATAATCAATGATGGGAAATTTATTTTAAGACTTCTTAAAATACAATTAAATCCCATTTATCCAATTTCATATTCTATTTTTCATTTAAAAACCAAAATGGGTTATTAATAAAAAATGCCTCTTTAATTAGATAAAACCAGTAGGTTTCTATGAAAACATTTTAAGCCATTCTCACAAGTTTTAAATAAATTAAAAACCAATTCAATCAATTTTAAAATTCATGTCCATAGATAAATTAAATAAATTAATTCAAATATCTTCCCAAATTTTACAATTTGAATTAAACAATTTAAATTAACCTATCTCCACAAACACTCCTTGATTCAATAGAATTGGGGGTTTGCTCAATTTTAATGCCAAAACCATTTAAAATCTCCTAATTCACTGGAATTGAGTTTTATAAAATCAATTACAATAAATTTTGATAAATTGAATTTAAATAATCAATTGAAATAAATAAAGCAATTCAAGGTTAATAAATTTTCCCAAATGGGACAAAACAACCTACCTTTTCCCGAAACTCAACACTCACAATGACACCTATCAATGATAAAGAAGGTGTAGAAGACCTCAAAACACAACCTAGATACTAGATTCAATATCAAGGATCATATATCCATCAATTTTAGGATTATCTATCGAAATCCCAAAGGATTAGAAAGAGAGAGAGATGAAGAACGAGGGATAAACCTTACCCAGGAATCACACTGCCAATGCAACGATGATCAAACACCAAACAAAGGGACCCATAAGGGTTATAGGGATCTATATTCGCCTAGGTAAGGATTTGGGTTGAGGTAAATAAAAATTTCAAGGAAGAAAAAAATATATCATCCATGTTTTCCATTTAAAAAACTACAGTTAGGGTATTTCATGACCTATAATCTCATTACACACCGTGAAATAGTTATGTTTCATAACCGTTGGAAAAACACATCACTTTAAATTAAAAATAATTCATTAAATAATTCAAAACTTATGATAGCTAATCACAACATATAAAAATTCAATGATTGAATCTTCTCACAAAATTAACCTTCACATGGTATGCATATGGTGACCATTACACGTCATTTAACCTAGTTACACAACATGTAACCCTTTCGAAGCCTATAGAAAAGGTCAGTTAAAGCTGAGAGTCCAAAAAATATATGAATTCACCATTATAGTTATCCTCTCAATTCATTATCAACCCAATCTAGTCAAAAATAAGAAAAAAAACCATAACAAGGTTAGAGACATACCTATCATATCGATAATGTAATGTTACAATCTCCCCACCACAAAAAAATGTATCCCCAGAAAACCATTGAAGTAGCTTTCTAGACAAAATAAAAGGCCACTAATCTCTAATAAGTTCATTGCATTACCATGTCTCCTGATTATCCAAACCATGTTACCATAGCACATGAACCAAAGGAATCATCCTCCCATGAAGCACCTTAGCCTTGCAATCAACTATCAAGACTGGCAGCTCATTCAAAGATAATCACATTTAAGCTCAAGAACAATCCATCTCAAAACTTCAGATAGATCAAATAAATAATTTCCTAGATATGATACATGGAATATGTTATGTATTGACATTAGTTCTATTGGAAGTGATAAATGATATGAAACTTTCCAAACTTGGTCAACAACCTCAAAAGGTCCCACAAAAATAAAAGTAAGCTTCCCTTGGATCCCAAGTCGTCGATGATCTAATCGGGGTGAAACATTCAAGAACACCTTGTCACCAATTGAAAATTCCAAATTTATATGGTGATGATAAACATAATACTTTTATCATCACTTGGCCTTTGAAATTCTATGATGAATCAAAAAAATCTTTGTTGTCGTTTCATGTACCAACAAGGTCCAACCAAGGAACTATCACCAATATCCAACCAACATAGCATAGATTTACAAGGATGACCATACAAGGACTCAAAGTGATCCATTATGAACACAGACTAGTAACTATTATTATAATAAAACTCAACCATCCCCAAGTGATCATCCCAATACCACTACATTAAATAACTCAAGTGTGAAGAAAATCTTCAAGAATCTATATATCTCTCTCTGTCTGGCTATTTGACTATGGATATTAGACCATGCTCAAACAGACCTGAGATCTCATTTCCATATGAAGGCCTCTCCAAAAGAGATAACTAAACCAAAGATCCTTGTTAAATATTTTTGTTGATGGAACTCCATGAAAATGAACAATCTCTTTCACGTACATATTTCCCAACTCCTCAACTTTTATTGTATCATGAGTGGGTATTATGTGAGAAAACATGGTTAGTCAGTCAATCACAACCCATATCGCATTATTCATTGTATGTATACGTGGAATCCTAAACAAAAATCCCATAGAGTTTTCATCTCACTTCCAAGTAAGTAATGGTAGTGGATAATGTAAACTTGATGGTTTCTAGTTCCCAACTATAACCTGTTTGCATGTATAAAAGTGGGAAACAAACTCAACAATGCCTCATATCATACCTAGCCACCAAAAATTCCACCACATGTCATAGAACTTATTATTGGTTCGTGGGTTCATGTACCATTGGTAATTATGACAGTCCCCCATCACATCCTTCCTTTCCACTAATGGAAAAACAAAGATATTTTTATAACATAGAACACCAACTTTAGATAATGACCACTGGGAAACTATCTCCCCATCATAAAGAGAGTATATAATGCTAAAGAAGTAACCAACAAGATATTTATCCTGAACAGTCATCTCTACATGAGAATATGTCAACTAGATTCTTGTTAAAGAAACCTTAGCCTCTTATTCCAAGACATTTATATGCAATAGTGAAACGAGATCCATCAAATTATACTCTTCCAAAGAATCATTCACTGCATGGATTGAAATTTTCCTGCTCCATGCATCCATGATGAAATTCCCTTTAATTGAGGTATAGGTGACGTCAATGTTGAATGATTGTAGGAACTCAACCCAAAGCCTCTGGAGAGGTTTCAAATATTTCTGAGAGAAGATAGAACTCAATATTTTTTTGTCTGAATACACAATAAACCTTTCTCCAAAAAGGTAGTGCTACCAACTCTTATGCATGTTCATCAAAGATGCAAGTTCAACATCATGGGTAGGATAATTCTTCTTTTGTGTCCCACGATGATCAAATCCATAAGCAACTACATTATTTCTATACATAATTATTCAACACAAGCCAGAACCCAATGCATCATTAAACACCACATAGATCTACCCAGAGTCAAGAAGATTCAACCTAGGTGTAGTAATCTAAAGACTATTTAGCTCAAAAAAATAATCCTATCATTTATCATTCCAATTAAACATTACCCCCTTTTGAGTTAGAGTAGTCAATGGAGAATCTAATTTTGAGAAGTTCTATATGAACCGAAGATAATATCCAGTTAAGCCCAAAAAACTCGAAATCTCAAAGATGTTTCATGATTTCTACTAAGTCACAATAGGCCTTACCATCTCAAGATTAACCAATATACACTGTTCAAACACCACATGTCGCAAAAATTTCACTTCTTGAATCCATATATCACACTTTGAAAGCTTGGAATAATGTGGGTTATTTGTCATCAAACCCAAAACTATTCTCAAATGCTTCATATGATCCTCCTCAGTCATCGAGTAAATGAAGATTTCATCCAAAATGACTTCCACAAAGGTATCCAAGTACTCATGGAAAATCAAGTTCATCAAGTCCATGAAATATACTTGAGAATTTGTCAGACCAAAGGGAATAATAACATACTTAATATGGTAGTAACTATACTAAAAGGTAGTTTTCAAAATGATAAATTATTTAATTCTAAAATGATGGTAACCATATCAAATTTCAATATTTAAAAAACACTTATCCCCTATAAAAAAACAAAATTTCACATTAATCTATAAAAATATATAATTTTTATTTTCCATAACACGATTGATCTTTTAGTAATTAAAACTTAAGAAGAGATAACTATCTTCTTTCCTTGCAAAGTGAAATGATGCCTCTCATGGTGTCACACTTGGTCATATAAATCCTTTCCTAGAAGATATTTCAACTGGTACTTCAAATCTTTCATTTCATCTAGATCCATGTAGTAAGAGGGAATAGAAACTGGTTGATTACTAGGCATTAATTAAATAGAAAAATTGACCTCCCTAACTGGTTGAAAACCAGAGAAATCAGAAGGGAACACATTGGGAAACTATATGAAAACTAAGGGGATATCACTGATCAAATATTCCCACTCAATATCAAAATAAAAATTGATATTACTTTCCCCAAATCTAGGTAATAAGGTTTTTCCCTAATCGACCTTGGGTCCCATTATACATGAAATACAAGATATGCACCACTGAGTGTTGTAAGGTAGACTCGTCGTATATAAAAATCAATTTGGGATTTGTTGGCAATGATTTAATACATTCTGAAAATGAAATCAAGAGGTTTATTATCATGGATTAAAAAACTCTAAGCCATCTCAACATCTGATAGAGAGAAGACAAGAGTTGTTCTATGGATACCCTACTCTCACTTCATGCCAAGGGGTGTAGTAATATCCATTTAACAAGAAAAAATATCTATATGGAGATTTAGATAATTAACAATATGAGTTGAAATAAATGAATGAGATGCAACAGTATCAAATATAATAGTCACTAATGATATATTAATAGTGATGGAACCTCTCATAGTCGATAGAACCATATCCAGTTCCTCTGGAGACTCTTTTACTATGTGAAGTAGCTTTGTTCCAGATGCCTATGGTTGGAACCCTTTTGTATGTAAATCATCTTATTGCCCCATAGTTTTTAGAGGATATGATGATCATGTTCCACTATGTGGAGTATAAAATAAATGTAAGAATATTTATAAGTTTCCTAAATGTTCACATGAACTATAATTGGTGGTCGCCTCAGTGAAAACCTCCTTAGAATGTCCCGAATTGACACAATGGAAGTAAGTTAAAGGAATTCCTCTTGGAATTTTAGTAGATCTGGAATGACCCTACCATCGACGAGCACTATGAGAATCAACATTCTTCCTCCTTCCATTGAAGGAACTAATGTTTCCACTGGGAGAAAGAGGAACTCCCGTCAACCCTGACCTTCCAGTCGGGTCTATCCCAATCACAATCACCCTATCCAGAACATCATCATAAGTGTGCAGCTTCAACAAGAAAAAATGATAATTGATATTTGATCAATGTCCCAATCCGAACTGTCAAGACTTTATCCCCTAATTAGATAAAATCTTAGGCACAAACTACTCCAGCTCAGCAATGCGATTTGAATACTCAGTCACAGTTCTATTGTCCATCTCAAGCTTGGAAAACTCCATAGCCTTTCCAACACCAATGACTTTGGATAGAACCGGTTAGTGAAAAGAACTGTGGATTATTTCCATGAAAAGGCCTCATGATTATTTTTGGCCACCATCATGTCCCACAATCTCTTATTTGATCCTCCCAGAACAAAGTAGTCACACTTTTCCTTGATCTCATCTGGTGCTTCGAAGAACTCAAATAGAAATTCTATCCTTCCTAACAATTCCTCATCATGTTGAGGATCTGTGGATCCTTTGTAAACTATTGGATTCCGGAAAAGTAACTCTTGAAAATTATTTCAAAGAAAAACACCCCTAATGTTCCATATATAGATCCTGAATAGGTACTGGAGGTGGTGCCTATTTGAGAGCTTAGAAAGTGCGCACAATCACCCCAACTAGATTCAGGTCAACTGATGGATTTACTCACTACAATTCAAAAAATGCTACCCTATGAATCAGATTCACACGTCTTCGTAGAGTCATGATACCACACAACATTAGAAGACAATAAAGAAGACTTCCAATTAACACTCAAATTAAGAAACAATGAAAATTAATCCCAAAATATATATAATAAATAGGATTTTGATTCTATATAATCCAAATAAAAATAAAGAAAATACAAGAACAAATACACAAGATGTCTTTCTTTAACCACCCCTAGAGACTTATGGTTCATTGCATTGAGATCTATTCAGGAACTCAATCACAAGTACATTCTATGTCTTCACAGGATTTCAATTATTCATACTACCCTGAAGACAAAATCTCAACAACCCCCCTTTTATACCACTTTGCCATGAACCAGCCTAGGTACTATTGTAACCCGATAACTGAGTCGGCCATGAAATAGCCCTATGGGTTTTTTAATCCCCATGGGTTGGTTCCTATCACCTGGAATCATACAACATTCAAGTGGGAATAAAATTTCCATAAACCATAGGGGAAGAAAGACAATAAAGTAAATATGAATACAAAATAAACTGCACTAGGAGTAATGTACTAGAATTTAATGGGTAATTAAATCTTAAAGTACAAACCAAGTACCAAAAAAGGGGAAAACCGAAGTCCCTAAGGATATAACTCACCACATCTAAGGCTCAATAGCTGGACCCACCTCCAAGAGATCCTTTCCCCTTTCCCAAATCTTGAAGAAGATAATCTACAAACACTTGAAGGCACAAGTAGACTGTGTGCTAAAAATTATAGTTGGGTCTCACTAAGGATTCCATATCAGTTTCCAACAATATATTAAACAAATAAATGATTTCAATTTTAAAATAAATAATTTTGGTTTTTTAAATCATAATTAAACAAATAATTCTATACAATTCAAATGATGGAAAAATACTTTATGCAATGGCTTCTTTGGTGATGGAATATTTCTAAAACAATTTATTAAATAAAAATTTATAAAAAATAGTTTATATAAATCTAGAAGGAATGTAAAGTATTTTTAACAACAATATCATACATTTATATCTAAAATATAATCGAGTGAGTAATATAGACATCTTCAAAATAGGAATGAAAGTTATAGAATATAATACTTCATACTCTCTAAGTGATCACAAAAATATGTGTATACAGGAATCCCTATTAAACATTCCATAAGTGACTCATCACCATCTCATCGAGGATGCGACCTACTGAATTTATGATTTAGAATGTTGTATAAGCATAGAGTGTGTCCAAATAACTCACAAACTAGAAAAGTATTGCATGTTCTATTACAAAATAAATGATGGAAAATTTATTTTAAGCATTCTTAAAATAAAATTAAATCTCATTCATCCCATTTCAAATTCAAATTTTCCATTTATAACCCAAAATGGGTTTTTAATAATAAACATTTATATTTAACAAGATAATATCGTTGGGTTTCTATCAAAACATTTAAGCCATTTTGTCAAGTTTTAAATCAATTAAAAACCAATTACATGAATTTCACAAGTAATCCCCACAATTAAATTTAAAATTTTAATTGAAATAGATTCCATTAAATTTAAATTTTAAATTAAACAATTTGAATCAACAAATTTCCAAAAACTCTCCCTAATTCAATGGAATTGGGGGTTTTCCCAATTTTCATGCCCAAAACATTTCAAATCTAAAAATTCAATAGAATTAGTTTTTATGAAATCAATTGAAAGAAATTTATAGAAATTGAATTTATATATGAAATTGAAATAATTCAATCAATTCATGGTTAATCAATTTGTCCAAACAAGATAGAACAACCTACCTTTTTTTCTAAAACTCAATACTCTCAATGTAACCCATCAATGAGAGTAAAAGTTTATAAGACCTTGAAACACAATCTATAGACAAGATCTAACATCATGGATTATAGATCCATAAATTTTAGGATTATCTATTGAAATAAAAATGGAGGATAAATATAGAGAGATGAAGAATGATGGATAAATATTACCCCAATAATCACACCGCCAATGCAATAATGATCAAACATCAAATGAAGGGACCTAGAAGGTTTGGATGGCTCCAAGTTCATTTGGGGAAGGATTTGGGTTTGGGTAAATGAAAATGGAGAGGATAAAAAGGTGATATCATCCATTTTTCCCATTTAAAAAAACTGTAGTCGAGGTATTACACAACATGTAATCCCACTACACATCATGAAAAAGTTAAGTGTCATAAACACCAAAAAAACATTGAATTAAATAAAAAACCTTTCATTAAATAAAAAATTACCTATAGAGGATAGTCACGATGTGTAACCTTTCACAATGTGAATCTTTTCATGACATGAAACTTCTCGTGATATGCATCTGTCAACTATTACACATTGTGTACCCTAGTTACACGGCTTGTAACCCTCTGTCAGCCTACAAAAATGGTAGATTAAAGTTGAGAGTCCAAAAAATAACTGACTTCACCATTATAGGTATCCTCTCAATTCGTTATAAAGCCTAACTAGTCGATGAAAAAAACCCATGACTCGGTTATAGACATACCTGTCATATATATAATGGGATGTTACACTCATTATTTTCATTCCTAATTATCTCATGAGATATAAACTTAAATCAATGCATTAAAAGGTGATATAGAACCCCACAGATCATAATCCATGAATATGTGTGACACATAAAATAAATCATAAATGTATGATAATGATTCCATTAGAAAATAATGATAGTATCAAAAATAAAAATTGAAATCATTTATTTTTCATAAATAACCCATGTAAATAAAATGGGTTTCATAAAACATCCAAATTGTATAAAATGACATCATGAATTAAATATTTTGGTTCTTAAAACATGATCACTCAAAATATTCAATTAATAAAAGAATATATATGGTGCAACAGGAAACATAAATTCATTTGAGATAGATCATTTGAAGATAATGAAAACCAAATCAAAAAACAGTACTATTGAAAACATTTTGTATTCATCATTGTAAAAGTAATAGTTACGAGTCCCTTTTCAAGAAGACATTTTTTTAAGAAAACTAAGTGAAAAGAAAACCTTTCATGGAAATTTATTTTTATCCAAAACACTTTTTCACTAGAACATAATATATAACATCATTTAAATTGAAAATGTAGTGTATATAGTGGAATGAAATTCAAGAAGAAATTGTATAACTCAAAGGATGAAATTTGAGTAACCAGGTCCCATACATTTTCCCTTGATTTCCAAAAAAGTTATTAAAACACCTATATAATAAAGATAAACATATTAATTACCTATTTTAAGACTTCATTCATCTATATATCCAATTAAAATCTTCATTAATAAAAATTCACTTCATATATTAGATTTTTGTAATCTCTTTTTACATCAGGTTAAAATAATTAGGATTATTTGATCCAGGTTCCATAATGTAGTGTCAATTATGCTTCTTCACCCAAATATCATTATTTAAAAACTACAGAAGGTATTATAATTGATGATTTCTAAAGACTTACATTGTTTTAATTCCTTTATATGTTAGTTTTAGTCATGTTTCTTGAATACATAAACAATGATAAACTAGTTTTGGGTAATTTATTGATCTTGATGGATTACATTATAACAATCATCAATTGTTATATTATCAAAAATGAACCATATTAACGATATATATTAATTTTATATATATTATATATTCATAAAAAATAAACTAAAACCATAAATGTTTTCATGTGTAGGAAAAAAACATATTTCCTCCTGAAGGTGGTAGTCCACACAACACAGGATTCACATTTTTAGTTTTCATTTTTAAAAAATGGGAGGAAGGATAATTATTTTGCCATCATTATAATAACATAAAAGTATGATAATTTTATTTATTATATAATTTTAATAAGTTGAAATGTAATTTTATAAAGAAAAAAGTGCATAAATTAATATAAAATAGAAATATAGTTCAGAAATTAATACCTCATTTCTTAGATTATCACCATTGAAAAAGTGAATAAACCTATGAGGGATGGTCCTATAAGAAGGCCAATACCAACTTAAGGTGTTTAGGTGTTTCTAAGAGATGGTTTTCTAGAGTCTATGATGAAACTATGGGGTTGTGCATTTAGGGTGTGTGAGGAGAGAATATCGCCTTTTATAAGTGAAAAGGTATGACATTTTTGTAAATACAAAAAAAAATCAATAATTAGAAGTCATTATAAATGAAAATGATGCCAAAATTAAGAAATTATAGTGTGTAGAAGAAATAAGTTTGAGTATCACCTAAAATACTTAATTAAAAATGTTTGTTAACATGTTATTCACTTTACCTATTAGGATACTCATTTTTATCATTTTAGTTTTCACCACGATGAAAACTTTATAACTTGGTAATTTATCATTTATTCCTAAAAATAAAATTATCCTTATTATACGATTTGGAACTAATTATTCCTAATTTTAAATATTTTCCTTTTCAATTTCTAACATTGAAAAAATTACTTTCAATATACTAATGTATTAAAAATAAATATCTTTGAAAAGTATAAATTAAGTTCAAAAATGTCAAAAATTGGTTTATAAATTAAAAATAACATTTTAAAATTATAAATATTCTTATAAAATAAATATTTGGTATTATAAAAAGGTTTCATGAATTTATAATTGATACTTATATAGTAATAAGTTATAAAAACCTATTATTTTTTAAATAATATTTTTCCCTATTCACCTAAAACTATTTTTAGAAAAGGTCTTAAAATTTATATTAAGATAATATTTCCCTAAAAAATAAAAAATAATTTAATTTTCTCAAACCCACATCCTAAAATTTATAAATTTAATTTATACTTAAAAAATATAAAATATAGTGAATAACTATTTTATAGGAAAATATTTTTTTTATATTAACAATTATTTTTCCAATAATTTTCTTATTTATATAGTATTTATATATCATGTTATTACTCAGTCAAAATAAACATATTTCCTTCAAATAAAATTCAAATTTCTGAAAAATATAATTTTAAGTATAAAGTGAATTTATAAAAAATTAATTTTTAAAATTATAAAAATTTCTTTTAAAACTATACATATAAATATTTTATTAAATTTTGATATAATCATAAATTATACCTACATATCCCTATATGATATCCATGTGATAAATAAACATTAGACAAGTGTTCTTTTATGTTTAAAATGGTGGTTTATCTAGTATGGATCTTCTGGAAATATTCATGATCTTGAACTTCTACTATATATGGTTTTTCTCAAATAGTAATTGCTCAAGTTCATTATGGGCTTTGTCACGGGAAAGTTCTAGAAAATATACCTCCCTTATAATCTTAGAAAAATTGGATTCATGAAAAATACTTCTACTTTTGTATGTCATTTATTTGAACTTTTTTTATTGATTTTGTGATATGGTTACTTTAATTTATAATAGTTAATGAAATAGTTTTGTTTTTAATGATTATATTTAATATTAAAAATATGTTAAGATTTTTCATTTTATTTCTTTATAATGTGTGAATTATTCAATTAAATATATTATTTATTTAAATAGAATATGTAGTAAAATATCACGTCATTATAGGACTCCCCTTGATCTAGAAAGGTATTCATCACTTTCCTCCCTGAAAAATTAATTTCTTTCATGTGAATTCTTCACATTTGTGGTTGAAATCATCTCTATTATATTCAAAATCTTCTCACTGCATTACCAATCAACATCACAACACAAAAAATTTATCTTCCACCACTAAATTCAGGACACCACATAATAATACACAATCCACATTTCACATTTCATCCTCTTTCTCAAAATAATAAATTTTAAAGATTTCACATTACTAACCATCTTTATTTAAATAGCTTATTAATTTCATATATTCAGCTCATTTAATTTATATATCACTTTAACTATTTAATTCATACTTCCTATCTTTAATTTATTCATTTTACATTTCTATCCCATTAACCAAACCATCACATTCTATCTCAAATCATTATCAATTAATCCTAATAATACCCAAGAGACCAACACAACACAACACCACACACAAAATTATCCATTGTACTCATCAAGAAAACCATCCTCGCATCACCACCATTCATAGACACATCCAATTTCATCATACCACAACCACATTACAACAACTTTTCTATCAAAATTTCTCCATAGCATGGCCACACAACTCATCACATAATTTCCCCAGTCACAACTACACATTACCACCCCACATCATGATCAAACCACAACACAAAATCTCTAAATAGTACAACCACACATTTCAACATCATTCACAACACAACATGTATAATTTTTTTATATTAGAAATGGGATTTTCATCAATTCTACTTATTATTTTAGGGTCACTCTCACACAACCATGAATCTATTGAGGTAATTATTTCATTAACAAGAAATAAGTGATTGTCCAATTGAATTTAAATTGATGTCTACAAAAATTACAAGAAAGTTTCCAAAGAACATGTCAAATCAGAAAAAGAAAATCCCCCAATGGCCCCATTTTTTTTCAGGACATTTAGCGTGTATCATGATAATATCAAAATAATACCAAAATCTATAAAAGCTTGTGAACAATTCCCCATTCGTTTAAATTTAAATTATCCATTTTATTATCTTTTTTAAGTTGGTAAAAACCATCTTCCCATAGATAAACACGATTAAAACTCATTCTCTATAATACACATAATGAGAAACAAAGGATCCCCTATCGAAGATGGGGATTTTTGATCCACTATGCAAGGATGGATTGACGAAAGGACCACCACTAAGAACTATAATGAAGAATATCACTTTGATCGCCCTAAACACAATAAGAACATCATTCATTTACCCAAAAAAACATAACAAATGGTTTCCCAAATACCAACCCTTCCTATATAAATAAATAGGAAGAAACTAAGAGAAAACAAAGATTGGATATTACCTAAGACACAATGGGTCAATCTCTAAGGTTTGGGGTTAAAATCCACAAATATGTGGTAAAAAATCACCCTTCAGATTCATTTGAGTCACCCAAGAAAATATATAAACAATGGAAAAGTTATCAGGTCTTGGGGACTTTTAGAATTTGTAGTTGGTATGAATTTTATAAGGCCATAACCTAGAACTGGGCACCACATCATAGAATTCCTGAAAATAGAAGGTACTACAGTGATGAAGGGGAGACCTAAACATATCCCTAATGTTCAAACCATGTTATAGTTTTTCAGATAATACAAAACTATATATCTAAAAAATAGGATAATACATAGTGCATCATGGTCCCCAATGCTCGAGGCACTCAACACTCAAAAATGGGCTACATTATAGCCCTATTCCCTAGCATTGTGGTTCCAAATTTAATATAATCACTAATAGCTGACCCCACCCCCATAAATTCACATAATATCCATAAAACATTCTCCATTGACACTGATTTAGTTTACTTATCTACATACCATATAAAACCTCCACACCACAATCATTCCACAATTGGAAGTAGCATTGATTTCATTCTTGAGTCATTACACCGAATCCTTCACCTCAATGGTCATAGAACACAAAACCCATATTCCATAACACCCATCTCTTTTTCAATAGAGATCAACTCTATCCATCTCCTCCCTTTATCCTCCAAGATCCTTTAGAATCCCCCAGACATATTTTCCAATGAATTTATCACAAAGTAACAGGTTATAAGGTCTATAATGTTTAATCATATACATTTCAAACTATTCTCTCCCTATAGAAATAAAACCAACCCAAAAAGATAAATTAAAGGAGGTCCACAAAAACATCACTCAAGATACATCTCAAGGATCACTTCACAAGCAAAACACTTCCACCAACCAAACACACCAAAAATAACTGAAAGCATTCATCAAACCCTTTTCTCACAACCTTTCCACCAAACTACATTACCATCTACCCCACCATGTATAACAACACACTATTTTATACTAGCTTCAAACATCCACCTTACACATAAAAATACACACAAATAACTCATCCCTCAAAAATCCCCAGTCAATGATCACCATAACCTTTGCACAATAAATCCCAACCCACACAATTTAATTAATTTCATATTTCATGTCACGATATAATTCAGTCTATAATGCAATCACTCGCCCACATAGATTTAATCATGTCAAAGTATGATTTTTATCAATTATAAATTAGGTTTTCTCTTTCTTATATGTCAGTTGTTTAATCAAAGATCACCTCAATAAGAGTAAGAACATCTAATAATATGTCAAGATCAAAACATAATACCATAGATGAAAAAAAAACAAGAAAAAACTCAAAACACCTTTGGGTACAAGGAAAACATATCATGCTCCCATGTACCCTCATCCAGACCACCATGCCTCCACAATACACAAACCAAATGGAATGATTCATCCACATGACACCTTCTTCTAATTATCCTAGATCTTTATTGGTTTCTCCACAAACATTGAATCATCCTTGATATCTAACTCTTCCCAGTAAATGGCATGGGAGTCATCATGAAGATATTGATGAAGATATGTTATGTAAAAGATGTTTTGTATCTTGTATAGTTATAGAGGTAGTTACAACGGATAGGTTACCTCACCAACACACCACAACACCTCGAGAGGCCTAACAAAATAGGGAGAGAGCTTACTACCCCTGTCAAACCTCCATTGCCTATGTCATAGAGAGAGTTAAAAACACTAGGTCTCCATTCTAGGATTCTAAGGGACTCCTATTAAAAAATATATAAGACTTTTCTTGGTACTGTCTTACTTTCATCCTCTCACAAACAACCTAAACCTTATTTGGCATTATATTCACCATATCATGTTTGAGAATTGATCACTCTCCATCTTCATCCATGAACAATCGAGAATGAAATGGACTCCCATAAAAATACTAAAACATGTCCGTATTTATTTATGAGTGATTTTTATTATAAGAAAACTCAACAAAAGTAATGTAATTTTTTTAGATCCTTTGAAGTCCATGATACACACTCAGAAATTATCCCCCAACATCTTGGTATTTCTCTCTTTCTTCCCATTTGTCTGAGGGTGGAAAGTTGTGATGTGTCATAACTATGTATCAAAATAATGTTACAATACCCTCCAGACTCATGAGGAAAAATGAGAATCTAGGTATGAGAAAATGGATCTTGGAACTCTATGAAGTTTCATAACATCATCTACAAACCTACTTTCCAAAATGTTCATGGATCCCAACTCCTTGATTTCTAGGACGTTATCTTATTTATACAGCTAATACACAATTACACATATAGAAACACAACCTCTTTAATATGGGGGTAATCCTATGAAAAAATTATTTTATATGTTATCTCATTTCCACTAAATAACATTCAAGGGTTTCAAAAAACCACCTAGAACATGATGCTCATCCTTCACTGAATGGAAAACCAGTCACCAAGACACAAACTCTGTCACCAACAATTTCATTTTTTGCCACAAAATCAACATCCTCAGGACATAATACATTTTGGATACTCTTGAGTGTACCACCAAGGGTGACCTATGAATCTCATGAAGGATTCATTTGTGCATAAATGTCAGAACAAACAACCTCCCCTAAAACAACATTTACTTTTGACCATCCTCTAAGAATTCGTCTCGATCATCATCATAGACAACACTACCACGCACCACCTATGACTCTTAGTGTACCCATTGATACTCCTCCACCTGATATGTTCAATAATACTACTCCATCATCTAAAGTAATCAACCCCCACCACCAACCACCCTTACATCAAAAAACAGGTTTTTAATCTCCTCCATCACCATCCAAGCATCTTTGGACACCTGAAAAACATCTTTCCATGACTTCCAACTCAAGGTGTTGACAATAAAATTACCCTTTCCTAAGGTTTAGGTGATCTCAACAATATATTCATAAAAAAATCTATCCACATCTAATACCATAGATTCTAATCATTCTGATTAAATATATACCTCAAAATTTTATGATATGTGAAGACCACAATGTGATACATAATGATGTAATGGCCTCCAAAAATTCATCACAAAAACATACACTAGATATAGATCATGGATGACATAGTTAGGCTCATGGGGAAATAAATTCTTAGACCCATAAGTGATTACTGATCTTTGATGCATCAATAATCATCCCAAGTCTTGGTGGGAAGCATCAAAAAATACCTCAAACATTACCCCTTCCTCTAGAAACTTGAGAACCATATCACTTATCAATTTTTCATTAAGGTTTTAAAACACTACTTAAAACTAATTTTTATATAGAAATTTATATTCCTTCCTAGTCACGGTTTTCAATGGGGTTCCAATCTATGATAAGTTAGATATGATCCCCTGGTCATAGGCCACAAGACCATGTAAGATACAAACCTCTACCAAATTCATGGGTGATACCCAAGAAACAACAGCCTCATCCATTGATGGGTCTACATCAAAACACTAGTTAGACACCACATTACTAAGGAAATTCACTTATTATATCCATAACATACACTTGTACAACATTCTATAGAAATGGTGGCATAAAAGAACATGCAAGATAGATATGAGAAGATGGGCATGATCCTCCACTAACATCAAATATATTAGTATGAATTTGGTGAACATGATTATGAATTGGTCTAGTAATTCATGAAATATGGAGTTCATGAGCCCTATGAACATAGCTAGTGTGATCATGACACCGAAAAACATGACAAAAACCATGAAGTGCCCAAGCCTATGTCTAATGGATGTCTTTGAGATATTTTCCTACTTTACCATCATCTGGTGATACCTAGACCCAAAATTGATCTTAGAAATTAACTCACCCCCCTCAAATGGTAGAAGATATCTTCAATACTCATAATAGGGTAACAATTCAGGATCATAATGGGATTAAACCTCTTCTGTTCTATATACAACCTCAAACTACCATCCTCATTCTTAGATAATAACACTTGAGCATCCTATGGTGACACACTGGGATAGAGGAAACCATTCCACATCAGATCAACTATCTAAATCCTCAACACTGTCAACTTGGAATGTGGGATCCCATAAAGATCCATCATAATTATAGATTCGCTAGGCTTAAATTCTATCCCAAACTCAACATCAGATCGAGGGGGTAGTGTCAAAACTCATCTACAAAAACATATAGACACTCTCCAAAATAATTGGGAGCCTCCACCATCCAAGAATCAAATAATTCCATAGAAAACCCAACCATCAATGATATAAGGGTCTCCACACATGTACTTCCCACCTTAAAACCCTTCTTTCCCACAAAAACACACACTGGCCATCCACATCCAAGAACATGACTCTACTCCAAAAGAAGTCAATAAATGTATACAAAGAATAAAACCATTCAATGATGAGAATGATATTATACACGTGCATCTACATCATTAGAACATACTAATGGTATTAATGTGGCCTCGTCATTACTCCACACCCCTAAAACATATCAAGAAATCATGTATAGCCTTTGACTAGAATACTCAACAACTAGGGGCATGGAATGGTACTCTACATCTAGTCCCAAATCACAGTCTAGAGAGGGTGCAATAAAGGACTGTTAAACTCATGAATCAAATGAATCAAAAAAAATTATATGATAAACTAATATTAACTCAAAAGACCACAGGGCTTTCTAACACTGATTCCAACACTGCATGAAACTGACCATTCATAGATCATATGCCTATTTACTGATGGACACCTCCATAGACGCACTCAGGTTGGGGCCCTTGAACGTGGGGGAAATCTTGAGGTCCACCCCTACCTACACCATCCCCTCTTGGTGAAGAATAATTTTATTTACCATACTAATGAAATGGTCACAATGAAATCTTCTATTGAGGCTGATTTTGAAACCATCCACCTCCACCATACCGAGCTTGAAGAACCATTGGGCATTGATTCTGATGATGACCATGAACCTCACAAACAATGTATGTTTCCAAATATACCCCAGTAAAATCCTCTAAAAAACTATCCCAAAAAGGATATAAATAAAACTATGGAGGATGACTCCCCACTGGTCAAAACCTAAAAATCCCCAGCTCTTAATAACTACTATAAATGAATTTACTCCTCAAGGAACCCAGTTGGATCACCTTTCATTGTGAAAATCCTGATGTCATCATTTGTTTGATCACATCCACCTTTCATGATGAAACTCCCCATGATTGAATCTGCTCGATCACCTCTACCTTTTTATGAACCTATAGATATATTGGAAAAAAACAGTATTGATTTTGTACTAGATAGTGTTGATAATTTTTAATTATTTATTATGATTTTATGTTTTTAATATTACAAACTCTCTTATTTTTTCTGATGAAAAATATTTTTTTATTACCTTTTTTAATTTTAAAATATATTGAGTATTAGTGGTTGGGATTATGTAAATCCAATTTCACATGAAATATAATACGTATATATTCATTTTATTAATTTTAATCAACTAAAAAAGCCTATTTTTTCTTTATAATGTTCATATTCTGATCTTAAATTATTTCATTCTTTTGATTTCACGAACAACTTTTAATTTAAAATTCTTCATATTTTTCTTTCATTATTTAATTATAACATGATATATATAGATAATAATTTCATTAAATTCTTTTTATTGGATAAAAAAGACATTTAAATTTCATTATAATAAAGGGATGTCTAAATTTATTTGTTTATGTAGTGAAAAAAATACCTGAAGTCCATCCAAAAGTTTGTAAATTTAGGATCTTTCATAATTCAAAATCATTTTTATTTTCTTGATATCTCTTTAGATTAATATAATAATTTTCCATTATTTTCTAAGTTAGAATTATAGTGTTTGTTTATAAATTTATTTAAACAAAATTAAAGTCTAAAAATTATCTTTATGCACCTAAAAATAGGCCAAATATCTGCATTAGTATAATCATTTATTCTGCAATTTCTAGATCATGTTTTCTAGGTATTTTGATGATTTCTATTAATATATAATTTGAATTGATGCATTCTTTGATTATATAGGAAGATATAAAAATTTTCTATAATAATTTCTTATGTAAAATTCACTCATTAAATCACCTAGAGAGCCTAAAATTTCACCTTATATTTAGTTAAGATTTTTTCAGGTTTCAAAACATCTTTGTTGGATCCTACCATTAGTGGGGTCACCACCTTACTGAATGTTCATTTCAGCCTATTGTGAGGCATCCTCCAGCTTGTTGTATGTAAAATTAGATACCTCATGTTAACCAGAATCCAAACCAAGAATTTTTTACATCATTATCTTTTGAAAAGGATGATTTATCATCCCTTCAAACATAAAAAATGATACCATTTCGACTCTCACATGCATCGTAGTTCCTCTATCTTGTGATTTCAGCCAACTCATCAACATCTTTCTTTATGAAGGTTATTTTTTTGTAAAAAATTTTAATGGTGACTCCCATTTATGTTACCACAATTACAATGTCATTGTAACTATATTTTTTTTTCCCGGTAAGTATAATGATTGTTCATGTCAAGTACGGTGATTGTATTAACTTTTATAGTGTCCATATATTTTGTCTTCTTACTGAATGTGATATTTTTACATGATAGCATGTTACAATTTTTTCCACATAGTTATTATAGTGACCTTTAGACAACCAACCACATGTTATGATGGTACGGTAACAATATTTATCACATGAACACTAATCATTCACTATTATTTATTTCATTTTTTAAATTTTTTCATAAAATTGAATTTTTCATCACACATTGTTTCTCTTTATTTATTATATATTTTTTAAATTTATGCTTATTGTAAGTGTTTTATTTATTTTATTAATTTATAAAATTAATATATATTATATATAATTCATTTAATGTTTCATTATAACATTTTAATCAATTTAAAAATGTTATTAAATTCATTCATTATTCTTTCGCAACTCATGCAACAAGTATTTATAATATTTAATATTTTTAATTTTCAATTACTAATTTGAATTATTAATTTATAAATTTTTATTTAATTAATTCGTAATTTATTCGAAATTATTTTGTGGGATTTAAATAAATATAATCAATTTTTAAATTACAAACTACATTAAATTAAAATGTATTTAATATTTTATTTCAAAGAGTATTATGATTTTTATGAGTTTTCATTGACTTATTATTATTATTTAATGGGACAATTAAAATTGGATTTAATCAATATTTAATTTTTTAATTCAAATGAATTTTATTATGATTATTCTCACTGATAATATTCTCTCTCTTAGATAGTTATCACTTTTTAATTAGAAGTATTTTACCTAGTTGGATATTGGATTGTTAATCTTTACAGATTCTATTTAATGGCCTCAGAATTCATTTAAGGAATACACAATGATATCGATACAAACAATGAGTACAAACACCTTTTGATAACGAAATTTCAGTACAAAACATTGAAATCCAGTGCGATCATTCTTTTTGATTATTGTACATTCTCTCAAGACCTGAACAAAAACTTCTAAGACTACTACTATGTTGATGAGACATCCATATCTCTCAAGAAAAAGTACATGTTCTTTATTTGTTTTATCTTCTCATTAAACTAGTTTATTATATCTGTAATACTTATCATATCTCACAAACACTCTCATTTTTTCTATTTATTCTTTTATATAAAAATCATTGTTCTTCTTCTCTTTCCACTAGTTTTGACTCGTCGATTCTAATTTCAAGACTATCTGGGTTATGAATCTCATAGTATAAATTCATTATTTTATTTTGGTTTGTGACTCCCCATCCAAAATTCAGTGTTTCGTGGTTATCCATCCACTACAAAAGGATCTTTTAATTGGGTTATGATTCCCCCTCAAAAATTATTTTATTGGATACATATCTCTCACCGAATAGAGAGCTATAAGACTAGACTTATTGAACTTTGGAATGAACCAATATAAAAATATGTATGTTCTCCCTTTTATTTTCAATGCTAATTAACATCATTAATTAATTTAAATAATCAATTTATTTGATTGAACCATTTAATCTGGTCTATTCACCCCCTCTAGACTATTTTCCCATGCCTATTTGGACCTAAAAATTGGTATCAAAGGTTAACCTTCTTAAGGATAGTTTATCTCAAATATTCTGTTTCCTAATACCAAACAATTGGTATTAGAGGTTAGCCTTTTTAATGATACATTATATCTATTATTATTTTTATCAGTACCAAACAATTCGTATCAAATATTTTTTATTTTGGAATCTATAAAAACCTTTTATAGAATCTGTTTATATTTAATTGTGATAACTTAATCTTAGAACTCATAGTCTAAGTAAAATATCTTTAAGATGGATGGAGTGGATGTACATGATACATGTATTTATAAGAAGAAACCAAACTTTTATGAAAATTAATATGGATATTTTTTATCTAGAATAGAGGCATAACTCATAAAATTAAGCATATAACACTGTTTCAACAAGAAAAAACCATACACAATACCAAAAGCTGACCAAGATACATTTAGCAAAAATGATTCTATTAAATATGTTTTAAATTAATTTTTTTTAAAATATTATATTGTTCTATTAACATAAGTGTTTTTAGTCATGTATATACTTGTTATACATCTCATGATATTTAGAAGATTCTAAAAGTCACTCACTTTGGATCAAAACAATTAATTTGAACTAATCTTGGAATACTTTGAGAAAAGTACCAAGACGTTAAGATGGGTGAAGATGAAATTGTGAATCAAATTTTCCACCAATTCACAGGAATTTTCAATTAAATTAATTCTCTTAGATAATATTTAGAAAATAAAATACTAATTGAATGAGTACTATGTGATCTACTAAATAATCGGAATGAAAATAAGGTTTCCACTGATCAAAGAAAGAAATTAAAAGAGTACACTCTTGTAGAATAAATTGGATCACTACTCTAGTATGAAAT
Source organism: Viscum album (assembly GCA_963277665.1). Lineage (NCBI taxonomy): Eukaryota > Viridiplantae > Streptophyta > Magnoliopsida > Santalales > Viscaceae > Viscum > Viscum album. The sequence goes on from OY728142.1 coordinate 377,236,523, forward strand.
GGAACTGAAGAACATATCCAAATAGGACACCAAAATGTAGTATCTTTTAAATATATGAATATTTTTTATAATTAATCTTCTAATTCTGATCTATAGGATATTAAAAAAAGATATAGCTCAAATTTTTATTAGAGTTTACAAATGAATGAAAATTAAAAGATACAATAAATGATTTAGAAAAAACCCACAAAAAATAATTGGTGATAATAAAAAAATTTTAAGTTATACAACTTCATATATTACTTTTGTCAGTGCTGAAATAAATTGAACTTCAAGAAAGAATTCCCAAAACTATACGATAAGGGAAAAAATAAAAATTAATACAAAAAAGTAATTAAAACAAGTAGAGTTATATAGAATAATATGATTCTATTAAACAAGCTATAAATGAGAGATAATCTTATAACTTATTATTAATGGATTATATTGATATGTTTGGTGAGTTTTTATTTTATGCTCAATGATTTATTCTGACTATGATTCTAAAAATATAAATTATTTTTATTAAATAATATAATTTAAATATTGAGAAAAGATATTTTAAAAGATTTTGATTGGAAAATAACAAAAAAAATGTTTTTGAAATTAAAGTGATTTTATAAGATAATTAAATTATAAGAAATGTAGCCTCTAATTATCATTTGACAGTTTATGATAATTTGAGATTTTATCAATACTTGAACGAGAATTTGAAAAAAGGAAGTTGGTTGTCTTAAAAAAAATTTGTCTGATTTTATCCTAGGAAGTAAAAAATATAATAAAATGTTATCTTTTAATAAATTAAATAAAAATAAATATGGTATTGGATATGATTGGGGATTACCTCAAATGTATATTAAACATTTTTTTTAAAAGTGAAAATGGTTTTACTACTACTGTTACTTGTTTTATGTGGGGAAAGAAAGTAACTGTGAAAATGATAGTTATCTTAGATTCAAACACACTTTGACATTTAAAAAGTATCATATTTATAAATATTTATTATCTAGAGTACCATAAAATAAAATTTTAAATTCTTTTTGGGTACCTAAAAATTGTATTACTAATACGATTAGACCGAAAGTAACTTGGGTACCAAAATGTTCGATTAAATTATTTCTTTGGGAAAATGCCTTGGATGTCTTGAGAATGATGTATGGTACATCGATATTCGATTATCTAGGAATATGACCAGATACCCATCAAATTTTACCACTTAAAACACATGTTATGGAGGCACAATTACATTTGAAGATAATTCCAAAGGAAAAGTAAAAGGTTTTGCTAAAGTTGGTATTTATAATTATAATATTAGATATAAAGTTTCATATAATTAAGGATTAAAACATTATTTAATTATCATATATCAGTTATGTGTTGATTAAATGGAAGTTAAATTTAAATATGATAAGTGTTTTGTTTTTATAGATGATTCTTTATTATCCTAGGCCAATCACAAGCAAAATATTTATGTTATTGATTTTTTTGAACTAAATATTCAACATGTTAAGTGTTTGAATGCTCTGAAGATTGATATAAATATTTGGCACTGAATATTAGGTTGTGTTAATTTCATAATGATACATAATCTCTCTACACGTGAAAAAGTGATAAAGTTACCTACTTTGAAGGAAGAACACCTTTATGTTTATGATGCTTATATGAAAGGGAAACAACATAAAGTATCATTCATAAAAATCAATAAGATAAGTATTAATAGACCTTAAGAATTAGAAAATATTTATATATTTTGGTCATATTCAAATTTCGAGCCTTGTATGAAAGAAATATACCTTAGTTATTGTGAAAATTTATAGTCCATTTACATGGGCTCAAATTCTTTCTCATAAAATGATATTTTTCCAAGATTAATTTATTTTGTGTAGTTTAGTTCAAAATAAAATTTTTTTATTATTTTTCATATGTTTAGTGGTAATGGATTTGAATTTGATACTATGGAGTTTGATTTTTAAAAAAAAAATCTGGTTATTTTTTAAATTTTTCTACACCTAAAACCCCATAAAAATGGTATTTTAGAACAGAAAAATAGAAATATTATTAAAATGGCCCAAAGTATGTTAAGTGAATAAAATATACCTAGATATTTTTACGTTGAATTATTTTTTTATACTTTTTCTATTTCAAATATACTTTTTGTTATAACTTTTTTAAATAAAACTCTTTATGAGTTGTTTAAAAATAAAATGCCTAAAGTTGGTTATTTTAGAGTTTTGGATATAACATTTTTATTTCAAATTCCAACGATAATTTAGATAAAATTGATGCAAAAAGTGAGGAATGTATTTTATTGTTATTATAATAATAATAAATCTTATAGATTTTATAATAATCTTACTAGGGTTGTTGAAGAATATTTTCCCTATATCGTTTAAGAAAATAATATGAAATTGATTTTTTGTTATAATGATTTTGTTGATGATTTTAGATATTTTAATTTTGGTGAAAAAAATTATCAATATAATAGTGAATCAATTTAGGGGAGAATAATCATTATATAACCAATTATAAATCATGTAGGTTTCATATATATCATCTGTTTGGAAATATAATTATTAATATTTATTCAGGTAATAACCTAATTTTTTAAAAAAAAATTATGCTAATTAGATTTTTTTTAATATTTTATTTCTAATAATATAGATGATGGTTTAGATTATTATAATTATATTATTTCTATGCATGAAAATATTAATAAAGTTTCTATAAATAATGTTTGGTCATTAGTTTAACCCCCTAAGTACAAGCATGTTATAGAAAATAAATGTTTTTATAGAAATAAGATGAATGAACCTACAGAAGTTGTTAAAAATTAAATCTCTAATTTTTTCTTAAGGATATTTTCAAGAAAAAGGTATAAGTGTTTTTGAATATTTTTCACTTATTTCAATAATTTAATTAGTTATAATTTTATTATCATTTTCCACTTTTAGAGGATTTAATTTTTTTCAGTGGATATGAAAATTGTATTTTTAAATGGTTTTATTTATAAATATGTTTATATTTCTCAACCTCCTAGTTTTTAAAATAAAGAAATTAAAATTCATTTGTCTAAGTTATAAAAATTTTTATGTGGTTTTAAGAAAGCACCTCATTCTAGTATGATATACATATAATATTTTTACTGAAAAATGATTTTTCAAAAGGTAAAGTAAATCCAAATTTTTCTATTAAATAATTTCAAATGAAATTTTCATTATATCAATTTATGTTGATGATTTTGTTTTTTGGAATTCAAATTATTTTCATTGAAAAGAGATTTATAATTTGATGGAAAGTTAAATTTAGATGAGTCTTATGGGAGAATTAAAATTATTTCTAGGACATCAATTTTTGTAAAGAAATGATGGAATATTTTTAATAAATACAAATATTCTAAAGATTTAGTTAATTTTTTCAATATTAATTATTGTAAATCATATAAATCCCCTATTATTATTAATTTTAAATTAAATTCTAGTGTTTAATGAAAATAAGTTGTCTCTAAATTATTTATAGGGATTATTGGAAATTTTTTGTATTTAATCGGATCATGACCCGATAAAATGTTTAGCGTTTATTCATGTGAATGACTTAAATATGATCATATGGAGTCTCGCTTAAAGGATGTTAAACATATTATTAGATATGTTAAAGAGACTATTAATTGTGGATTATTTTATTCTAGAAAAAAAAATTTCAATCTGTAAGTTATTCAAACTCTGATTTTGGAGGATGTTGACTTGATAGAAAGACCACCTCATATATGTGTTATTTTCTTGGTAAGAATTTTGTGTTTTGGAGTTTAAGAAACCAAAACATAGTTGATTATTTAACTACTAAAAGTTGGTATATCTATGATGCAACTTGTTTTTCTTAACCATCCTGGATTGAAAAAACGTTTTCTAACCATGGTTTTGCTTTTGAAAAAACTTCTATTTATTCTGAAAATTATTATGATATTTCTATTTCAAATAACCCTTTAATTAAATCTAGAACTAATAATATAGACATGTGTTTTTATTTTATTCAATATTATGTAAATAATGGAAATATTATTCTTGAATATATTCAAACTTAAAATCTTTTGGTTGATATTTTTATCAAACTGTTTGATTCATCAATGTTTGAGAAACTAAAATTTGAACTTTTTTAGTTTGAAATTTAGTTTGAAAATTTTGTATTTTATATTTTTTCCATACCCTAATATTATCTTATTAATGGGTGGTCTTTTTTTTGTAAAAAATCATGTTTTTATATTTCTTAAATCTTGTAATTTTGAACATTTTTAAAAAGGGGGATAATTTTATAAAATTATATTTCATTTTTTAAATTTTCAAAAAGGGGTTTTTTTTTGAGAGTTTGTTATTATTTATTATTATTTTATGTTTAATATTATAAACCCTTTTATTTTGACATGTAAAAAATATTTTATATTACCTCTATACATTTTTATTGTGTCTTCAGTTAAATTGATTGGATTTATGTAAATCTAATTTCATATGAAATATAATAACTATATCTTCATATTATTCAACTACAGTGAATCCTAATTATATATGTTTCATGATTTAATTTTGAACTGAACTTACTACATGATTCTGATTTCAAAAATAATATTAAGTTTATACTTCATTATAGTTTTCCTTAATTATTTAATAATAACATGAGATATATAAATCTAATTCTTATGAAACTCATTCCATTGGAAATACAAAAAATTGTATAAAATTTCTTTATAAAAAATGGAAGTCTAATTGTTTTATGTGGTACAAAAAATTCCAAATTTTTATCCAACAGTTTTAAAATTATAGATTTTCTAAAATTAAGAATCATTTTTATTTATTTGGATTCTATTGTGATTAGCATCGGAATTGCAGGCCATTTATTGGGATAAAAATATAAGAAGATTTCATAAATTTTATTCAACTAACTGAAAGTCTAAAATTTATTTTTAGACACCTAAAAAGTAGTCCAAAATATGAAATCGTATAATCATTTTTTTCTTCTATTTTCATATTTTTTTATCATTATATTTTGATGATATCTCTTAATATATAATTCAGATTGATGATTAACTTGATTCATTTTAAATCTATATAAATTATTAAAAATCAATTATTCTATGATTATCAATTATTTAGTCATTTAATGCGCCTAAAAATTCACTTAAAACATAGTTTCCTGTTTTTTAGGTTTTAAAACCTTCTTTGTTTGAACCTATAATGAGTTGGGTTTCCGCCTTACCGCATATTCATTTCAACCTACCATGAGCCTTCTACATCCTTGCCACATGTGAACATAACTACCAAAAGTGTATCTGAATCGAAACTATAAAGTTTTTACTTCATTAGCTTTCCACAAGGATGAGTTCTAATCCCTTAAAACTACAAAAATGGGGCCAGTTCGACTCTCACTTGCAGTGAAGATCGTATATCACATAATTTCATCCAACTCATATGTATCTTTCCTCATAGAGCTAATTTTATTGTATAAAAATGTTAAAGGTGACTCTCATTTAAGTTACCTCAATTATAGTTCCAATGTAATTGCATCTTGTTTTCACAGTAAGTATTGTGACATTGCATAGTAAGTATTATGACCATGCATAGTCACTATGCACTACTACTGAATAATCTTTTAAGAGAGATAGAAAAATAATTGATTAATGCTAAAAATACATTTTTGATCTAGGATCCATTAAAAGGGGACCTATTTTATCAAAGTTAGAAAAACACTGATAAAGTTCATACTATTATAGTGTGTTGTTAAAATTATATCACACATAGAAACAAATACATGTAAATACAAGATATAACAAATTCATAATTTTATTGAAATCAATATTACATCAAAAATAAAATAAAATAGACATATTATAGACAGTTCAAACATTTTTTTGTATAATTAAATTTGAAAGTAAAATTTGTCACAAAAATTAAAAAAAATGGTTTCATTAGCGTTGAAACATATATAATTACATTAGAAAGTAGAATCTATCACAAACATTCAAAACTATCAATGGTTTCATTATCTTTGGCACCTGACCCCCTCTCAAAAATTCCTAACCATAGTATTAGATCCAAAAAAAACAACCCCAACTTGACCAAAAGAATCCACCTATATAAGAAAACAATTCTCATGTCAGTAATACTATAAATAAATAAATTAAACAAAAATATGAAATAATACTTCAATACACTATCATTTTTAAACAAAAACCACACAATTATATTAATACCAATAAAACCATGAATAAAATTATGTTGAGGATATTTCAAATAAATCAATGATTATTTATGGATCATTTCCCTAAATTACTTGAACAATATGAATATCTTTTCGCAGTTTTGAGTACGTAACTTGTTTTTTTAGTAAAATTTCATTTTAAAATAAAAACATTTACTTTGAGTCATACCAACCACATCATGTTTCGTTTGATGTGAGATCAATTCATATATGTCATAAATGACTTATAAATTATTTTCATAAATTATCTTGACAATTCGAGCACGTTTTCTTAGCTTTTAGTGAGTGACACATGTTTTGAATTGAAATGTAAATTTTAAACTAATAACGAAAATCAGGATTCGTCTTAGTAACAATTTATATTATATTTATGTGTGGATGATTCTTGCATTTCGTAAATGACTCATTGGTCATTATAATAAAGAATCAAAATATTTCTAATTTGTTTTCTTTTAGTTTTGTGTGCCACTCTATTTTTTACTAAAATATAAATTTTAAATAAAAAGACACACTTGGAGTCATAACGGTCATTCCATGCATTGAATTGAGTTTCAGATAATTATTATATTTTATAAATGACATATGTATCATTTTCTTAAAGAATCAAAATAATATAAAGGAAATTTCTCAGTTTTGATAACGTCACTTGTTTTTTTACTAAAATGTCATTTTAAACTAAAAACTTGCACTTTGAGTCATACAAGTCAAATTATATATCAGTTTGAGGTGAGAAAAATTCCAACACATCAAAAATTAATTTTTATTCATTGTTCTAAATCATTTAGACAATATAATCATATTTTCTTAGTTTTCAATGAGTGAATATTTTTTTGAACAAAAAATTTCAACTTTAAACTAGAAACAGATGCTTTGAGGCTTACTGGGAAAATCGTGTGTATGATTTAAGTTTTCGTAATTATTACATGTCACTAGTGACCTAAGGATAATTTTTTCTAAATTATAAAAATAATCCAATTGTGTTTTATTAGTTTCAAGTATATCACTTTTCTTTTTTACTAAAATGTTTATTTAGAAAAAAGACACTTTGAGTCATATCAGTCACACCATGAATTATATCGAGATGTATCAAATTTCTACACATCCAAAATGACTTATGAATACTTTTTATAAATTATCAAAACAATCCAAATGTTTTTGATCATTTTTTAGTACGTCACTTGAGGTTTTCACTAAAATCTCATTTTAAACATAAAACACGCACTTTAAGTCATACAAGTCACACCATGCTTGGTATTGATGTGAAAATTATTCATAGAAAACAAAAATATATTATGGGTCATTTTTTTAAATTATAGAAATAATTCTAATGTGTTTTATTATTTTTGATTAAGTCATTTGTATTATTAAAATAAATTTTGAAACTAAAAACACAGGCTTTGAGTCATACCAACAAAATAGTATGTCGGGTAAATGTGGTATTGATTTATACACATAAAAAATGAATTATTAATAATTTTACTTATTTGTCCATACAATATGACTGAATTTTCATAGTTTCTAGGGACTAACAAACATTTTAAACTAAAAGATTAAAATAAAACTAATAATAGACACTTTGAGTCATACTAGGAACAATGTGTATTAGATTGTGGTGAGGATGATTTCTATATGTCATGAATTAATTATGTATTATTTTCTTAAAGTATCAAAATAATATGATATTTTTGCTCATTTTTTAATATGTCACTTTTCGTTTTTACTAAAATGTCAATTTAAGTTAAAAATATACACTTTGAATCATATCAGTCACATCATTCATCAGATTGAGGTATAACTAATTCCTATACATAAAAATGAATTATATATGATTTTAATAAAGTTTCATAATAATTTTAATTTGTTTTCCTAGTTTTGAGTACCTCACTTGTATTTTTACTAAAATTTTATTTTAAACTAAAAACTTGCATTTTGAGTCCTCATGAACACTTCATTTATCAGTTTGATGTGATATTAATTCATACTCATCCAAAATCATTTTAAATAGTTTTAATAAATTTTCATGGTAATATGATATGTTTTATTGGTTTTCAAGGAGTGAACCATGTTTTGACCTAAAATGTCAATTTTAAACTGATATTGGGAACATAAAGTCATACTAGGCACACTATGTATCAGAATGAGTGAGGATGATTCCTTTATGTTAAACATCACATGTGAATTTTTTTTTTTATATTGGAATGTGTTTTATCATTTTTTATTATGTCACATGTGTTTTTATTTACAAAAATGACAAATATAAATAAAAAGAATCACTTTAAGTCATATCGATCAGACCATACATCAGATTGTGGCACAAATGTTTCCTAAACATTAAAAATGACTTATGGATTTTTTTTATAATGTATCAAAATATTCTAAATGTGTTTTATCATTTTTTAGTATCTTAATTGTGGTTTCTAATAATATTCCATTTTAAATTGAAAATACACACTTTTAGTAATACCGGTCACACCGTGCATCTGATTTAGGTGTTGAAAACTCCTAAAAAATACAAATGACTTATTATTTTTTCCCTAAAAGATCCAAATAATATGAATCCATTTCCTTGGTTTTTTGTATGTAACTTTTTTACTAAAATTTCATTTTAAATAGAAAATATTGACTTTGATTTATACTAGTCACATAATGTGTTAGTTTGACATGAGACTGATTCATACACATCAAAAATGACTTATGTATTAGTTTACTAAATTATCAATACATTTTCGGAGTGTTTTATGGATTTTGAGTTTTTAACTTATCCTTTTTACAAAAATTTTAATTTAAAATTAAAATATTCACTTTGAGTAATATTAGTCACATAATTTTTTGGTTTTAAAAAATATTGATTCCTACTCATAAAAAATGAATTTTGAATCCTTTTCATAAAGAATAAAGATAATATTAGTGTGTTTTCCCTTTATTATTGAGTAGCACATATTATTAACTAAATTTTAAATTTCAAACTAATAGTGGAAACTTTGAGTTTTACTAAGAACACCATGTATCAAATTGAGATATGACTGATTCATACACATCAAAAATTAATTTTTGGTATTTTTATAAAGTATCTAAAAATTCAAATATTTTTGCTCAGTTTTGAGTATATGACGTGTGTTTTGAACTAAAATATCAATTTTAAACTAAAAACGTGTACTTTGATTCATATTGGACACATAGTGTATGAAAATATAGTATGTTTGATTTTTATATGTCAAAATAACTTATGGATTATTTTCTTAAAGTATAAAGTACAAATGAAAATGAAGTTAAATGAAAAAATTGGATAAATTTAAGAGAAAATCAACTAAATAAGTAGTGGTAAGGCACTTCTTTATGATTTTGGTATAAATTTGGATACTAGTTTAATTACTATTAATTTCTAAAAATATATATTTCCTATTTTAAATTATACAAGGATTATTTATAGTCTTATTAGTAGTATAAAAATATAAATAAAGTGTCAATAAATATTTTAAATGAAATTTTATTTATCTTGAAAAATATCTCTTCGAGGATGTTAGTTTATTAATGGTATATGATATCTTCCATAAATTTGAAAACATAAGAAACACAATATTTTCAATTAGTTTTTCTCAAACAATTTATAACTATTGAGAAATATATATAATTTATATATATGATAGTGAAATAATATTATATATACTTTATACTTATCCACTTGTAGAAATCGATAGAAATATTGTGATCATGGATATTCCACATGCCATGATTTTTAAAATATTTAAACTCCACCCTATCATAACTTAATTTTCATTAAAATATAATTCAAATTAAATATCATGAGTTTTAGTTGTAAAATGTTTCATGTAGTGTATTAAAAATTAAATAACTTCATCACATGTGGTCGATTTTTTGGGTATCCATGCATTGAATCCGGAAAATAAATCTTTAAAGCATCAAAATTAACTATAATGAGTAACCAATGATACATAAAAAAGGATTAAGTAATGTAATTAATGAAAATATATTTTATATTATTAAATTTTGGAGTTTTACTCCAGCATCATGAGTATTAAGAATATTATGTCATTAATAAGATTGCTTTCAATCATTGTGGCCAATTTTTCTACTATTCCTTTATATTTCTTTTTCTTCGATGATAATTATTTTGTAGATGTAATTTCAGGACAAATCTGTCCCAATTTTTATTCATAGGTTTTTCCCTTTAAATATTATATCTATATATGCATTCAATAATTATGAATATTATTTAGCCATAATTAATAGAGTAGACTAGTTATTGGAAATAAATCATGAAAACACACCTCATGTATAAATTTACAACCAATAAAACTTTTAATTCATGTAAACGTATTTCATTTTTTTATTAAGACCAATATAGTCTACAATTTCATCTCCATAAATCTATTCTTCAAAATAAATTGTGGTTTTATCACCAATTTTTAATGTTGTATCCATAAGAACCTTTAATGTCAGTAAATGATGAAGTTGAATGGTTGGGGTAAAGGTTCTTTGTGAAGATATTTTTTATTGGTTGGTTGATCCATTAGACCATTTTTATTTGACTTTCCATTTCACCACCTTAACTTTATTTATTTTTAATAACATTCATTAGTTTAAGCCTTTTTTTCATTATTTGTTAAAAAAATGTATGATGAAAATTGGAAATGAATACCTCCTTGTCAATATATATTTTAACAAGATCTAATATCCATGATAAAAAAAAAGTTACAATAGCTTTAACAGATATAATAATCTTCATGGTATCATATTAAACAGGTATCTCAGTTCTTGTCTTGTGAACTATGTTAATCCCTACTCTAACATGACTAATTGGAATTTTATTATTGTGTAGAATATCTCCTTGAATATTGTACAATGTACCCCTCACAACAATGTGATGGGTGGGGGTTGATAGATATAAATCAAAATCATTTTCACGCAGTAGAATATTAGTACAAGAATGGTATTAGTGTCTACTATATTCAAATTTCATATAAAAAATTATGAAAATATTTATTACCTCTTCTGAGATAGATATTTGATGGGAATGGCTCACCTTAAAGATAGTGGGGATCTCTACATAGTGGTTGTTCTTGTGTTAATTATTTTATTTGATTCATTCCCATAACATTTTCTAACAACCCTAACTAAAAATTATGTTTTTATTCTAGATTATATAATCATGCCTAAAATTATTCCATTTTCTTATCTTTATCACTTGTTAATTTACTCTCCCAAAATATGTTCAGGGTGACACCCCAAAACCTACACCCCTGATGTATCTAAACTATTATGGTTGCTTTAATGAAGCTGATAATAGTATTACATCGAGTATAGATGTTGATAATTTTTTTGTCTAAGTCAGATAAAAAATATAGGAAAATTAGTAGTCATTATTTTGTAATACCCTTAAAAAAAATTATGTCATACTTACACATGCATCCCACACTTTTTGTGGGGTTTCAGCTATTAGTATTACTTTTTTATTTGCACATGCTATCTTCCAGAGCACATGATATGGGATGGAAGTGGATTTAGATTTATATTCATCAATATTCATACAAATAGAAAAACATAATTATGCTTTTTTATATGTCCCATAAAATAATTATGGTGGATTGAAAAAATGTACCATTTTTTTCAAGTGAAGTGTATCCCTTCCTTGCTTTACGGTAGTGGTATGTTCGTTTTCATTATAATTAATTATTTTTAGGACTCAATTTTTATTTCATAAATAAAAAATTCTTAATCAATGTGATTAATCCACAAATTATCATGAAATTTATTACCATTCATAATGTACCTGAAATTATGTCTCCTCGTGATGAATAATAAATGCATCACATGATGGTTGGTTTATTAGGTGTGCATATATCTATGGTGGGTTTGGGTATATTTTCCCTTTATCATCATTGATATAATAATTTATAATAACTAATAAAAATAATCTATGATCCATTCCAATGATAATTAATAAAAAAAATCATTTGGGAGTCATCTAGTATAAATACACTCTATAAGGGATAATTATGAGTAAGTAAACATTCCATTATTTTTGTTTTTAGTAAAATAAATAAATTATATCATAATATTATCAAATTTTTTCCAAATTAGTTTATTAAGTGTAGGGAAAACATTGTTTCATTTATATACATCATTTTTATGTGCACGTGAGTGGAGATCTCAGTGTAACTATTAAGCATGGACTTGTTGGTGTTAATAGGCTGGTTGACTGCATTCAATCCAACCTCAAATTTGATACCTTTGTTTCCCACCATTATAATTTTTTCTAACAATGCCATTACATTAAACTCTTATTTTTTCTATTATATAGGTATATAACCATCTATAATTTCTTTATATCCAACATCATCAATATGTTGTTCCTATATATTGGTATCATTAGCATGTGTATGCGTTTTTTTCCCTTTTTATTTGGAGAACCAACATGTTGAGAAACCAATTTTTCCTTAGGATTTGGAGTATTAACTTGTGAATAAGTCATTAACTGTAGAATTGGTTGAACATTTAATTTATATTACATAAATGTAACCATAAACATATAATAATATGAGGTAACATAATGTATACTAGAAAAAAAATTATAACATGATTAGAGAACTGTTCTTTTTAAAGGTTGAAGAGATTTAACCCCTCTATCGAGTATAAAAATACCTTCATTGTGGTATCCTATAACATATAGTACATCGTATATATTGGTACCACTGTGAAATGATTATGACATCCCAATGTAAGTTTCATCCTCATTTAAACTAACATATGTTCCATCAGTGGTCTTGGACATAACTGAACAATTTACCACATTTGGTTTAAAGGATCTAGAAAATAAAATATTTGTAATACCTATGATTCCATTATAAATGGTTGTTATTTGCACCCTTCCTTAATAAAATCCACTTTCACAAATCCTAATTCATCTATTTTAACACCACTCCTCTTATCATCCCACTTGTTTTAAAAAATCAGCACTTGGATTGTTTTATAATGTAAATCCTATATTTTTTATGAGGTAAAAATATGACATATTCACATAAATTGTATTTCTTTCTTTGGTAATAAATACCTTAATCACTTCAACCACAAGTGTAAATCCACAATTTTTTATGGTACTTTGTTTATCATGTTCATTTTTATAGAACATTTAACCATTTATTACATAACCATTATAAAATAATACATTAACACATGGTCCTATATCTAGCTATCAAATTCGACCTAATATTGAATCCATATATTCAATTGAATCCATAAAAATATTGTCTTTATCTATCCTATAAACTATCAATTATTTATATTTGATATCCAGCTTTCGTCCATTGATGGATTCATATTCATAATAATTACTTTGTGGGTTTCAACATATCGGGAATCCTATAAACTATTATGAATAATTTAAAGGTGTTCATACTCTCGATATGTAATTACAATTATGAAAGCATCTATTCCCGAAATTAATTCACCCACAAACCTCCCGGTGTGACAATATTAAGGTAGACCAATGCTGTTTACATTGACCAGTTTGTCAGTGTAGAATTCAATAGATTCCCGAAAAACATATCACTCTAAAATAAAACCTTTTTATGACTTCAGTTTTTGACATACCCTTCCAAAATCTTCATTTACTATTCAATGGGGTACACCCATCTATAATTTACTATACATCATAATTGAATCTATATTACCAATTAAATCATAAAGTGAAACATTATATCAAATAGTTTTGGTGGGAAGAACATCTTTGATTCACATAATATGATAGAAATTTCATTATCCATAGTTATAAATGTTTATAGGTCTATAAATTTTCTACATATAGATTTGAAAAAGAAACAAAGATTGGTTAATGTACATCATACATTCTTGGAAAAAATATAACATAAATCTACAGGCATTAGATCATGCATCAAAACATGAATGCCATGTTATTTCATAACCTTTATCTTTAAATCATTCAATTATATGATATTCTTTATGATTTATGAATACCCCTATAGAACCTTTAAATCATTGAATATTTTAAAAATAATATCTCTATTTTTTGGAAGGAGTGTAAGTAGTTGGGAGAATAAAATCCCATTTTTTACTCTTCAATGGTTCCAAATATTCCTATATTTCTATGTCAATCAGGTCTAACCTAGTATTAATTAAATACTTTCTTTTTTGGTGAATTTAATAATGTGACAATGACATTATCGCATACATTTTTTTAACATACATAACATCATTAAAATGATTGATGTACAAACAATTCTAGTATGATAATTCAAAAAAACTGATCACTTTTTCCAACGATAATTTTTAAGGTTTTCTGAAAAATAATTACCAAAATAAGTGTCAATATATTTTTATTTATCAGACATTTTACCACCTATAATTGGAGATGGTATTGTATATTCTTCTAAACTCACATCGAATGATGTTATCCAAGATTTGTACTTATGTCATAGGGGTTGAAATATGGGATGTCCTAGAAACATATTCATTGATGAATTTTTTAGCATAATTGATTTTATACCTTGTTCAAAAATTGGAGACCCCTGTTTTTGTTTAATGCTACATCATGAAAAATTTCTATAAGAAGGAAATTCGTTAATCAAACCTTACAACATGGCTGTCAACATGAAATCATCATTTTTATAAGCATCATACAACATAACTCTTAAATCCCTTAAAAGTTTCAAATATTTGATCAATGGATCCAAATTAACATCAATATCATTACTTAGTTTTTTTATCCCTAATATAAACAGATATGATATAATTTATTTTCATTTCATGCATAACCATAGAGGAAGGTTATAATTTTCCAACATAATAGGCCCTGTATTGTGAGTTTTACTTTTAAAACCAAAAGTATACACTCCATTGGTAGATAGTGAAATATGAATTTTCCCCAACTCATTTCCATGTTTAGGATACTTGGGATAAATTCTCTTCCCTTAAAGGGTGTATTCTAGGTGAAAAGGTTTCATATATTTTTTTCTTTTATTTGTTTTATAGGTCAATTTTCTTTTATTCTTATCACATCTAAATAGGTTCACAAACCTTAAAATGATTAAAAATAACCATAAAACTTACATAGGACCTAATTTATCTTTTTTGTGTTGAGAATCAAAAAATGTTGTGAATTTTTTAAGTGATTTGTGTTCCTTGTGAAATAGTATATAGTCATCTGTACAAGCATGTATTATTTTAGATATCATACCCATTGAACATAGAATTTATTTAGCATCATATGTTTGGAAAGAAATATCATTATCCTCTAAAAGGATATCATTCATTAGAGGAAGTAGTTCAGTAAAACTGGCATCAGAAATTCGATTTCCATCTTGTAAATTTTACAACTTCAATATTCATTAAAATGCTATAAATTTAGTACAGCCATCATACAATGGAATATTTACATAACCTTTGATTTCTATAACAATTTTGGACAATCATGAATATCATCTTCAACTTTTTTAGTCATTTAAACAATACAATCTTCATCATCAATCACACTTATAATCACATATTCAATTTTCTCATCATTATTTTCTACACTTTTAATAGTATCATATGATCCATAAAACATAGTCTTATCTCATTCACTATAAATATTCAGTTTTCCCCATGTTTAATACCACATTTATAACTTAGATTTATTTTGTGACATATCAAGTGTTATTATAACACCTATGAACTAATTAGTCTTGAATAACAACAGTGTAAACACAGAAAAAGAATTTTAGAAGGGTCATATTCAAAATCTTTTGAAAACTTGAAGAACTCTTTCAACCCATCCTCATACTTTTTTTTCATGTGATTGGAATCCATCCAATTTTAAATCATATTCATCCTATTTGATATGATAATATTAATAATTTATAAAACAAATAAATCATAAAAACCATTTCATAGAAAAATTTTATCTTATGGTTAAAAAATTAGAGTAAGGTAAAATTATTAATGGTAATGACTTTAAAGAAATAAATTGGTTTATTAATGGTTATGATTTAACTAAAGTGGGTTATCGTTAATATTTTCTATATTATATTAACCAAATATACTATATGTTGAACTAATTCAGTTCATAGGAGAGACTGCTCCCCTACCACAACACAACATAGATGTGATCAACATATAGCCATTAATATAATTCTTTAAAAATATATATATATATCAATGATAGATAACTATTTTTATAAAAAAATACAATTGGTCAGATTTAAAATTTTCCCTATCTATGTTTAGTATAATAAAATTTCTATATTTTCATTTCTTAAAAATAAAACAATATTAAAGGACAACACTCTAATGGTCACTAAAAAATTCAAAAGGTAAAAACATGTTTCAAAAAAACATGGTTTAAAACTATGGGAGTGGAATAGACACTTGGAAGAAAATGGGTAGAATTATTTGATTTTAATATATGCACTACTAAAAATAAGGATTTAGAAGCACTAAAATAGATCTTTTTCATAATAAAAAAACACTGATAATCAAGGAAAAATTAAAATCTCTAGAATTTTATCAATTCTAAAAAAGCATGAATAAATGGAAAATTTATTAGTTTTACAAAAAAGAGATGATAAAGGATAACTTTATCTGTTCTTCTTTAAGATCTAATAAAGGACCCCATTTATTATCAGTTTTATTTAGTACTGATAAAGGTACCATTTATCAGTTACAGAAAAAATGAGGATAGAGGATCCCTTTATCATTAGTTTTAGTAAAACATATAAAGGGGCATATTGGTGTAGTATGCTATTGAAATTATAGCACATTGCAGAAAAAAAGCATAAAAAATAATAGTAAAAATATGTTGAAAAATAAATAAAGTAATTTAAATAAATGTTAAAACAAAAATACAATAGAAAAACATTATATTATAGAAATTTCAAACATTGGTTTATAAAATTACATGAGTAATTAAATATTATCATAGACATTAAAAAACCTAAATGTTCTTTTGTCTTTGGCCCCCAACCCTCATTCATTCATTTTCTAAAAAAATCACCCCAAATCAAGAAAAAGAAACCATATGTATAAGAGAAAAATTATCATGCTAGTAATAATGTCTAGAAATAAATTAAACACAAATTTCAAATTTTAATAAAAAAACATATACTTTGAGTCATACTAGGAATATCGTGTATCATATTTAGTTGTGGTTGATTCTTACATGTTACACGTTTTTTCCTCAAAAGTATGTACTCTGTAATTTTCTTTCATTTTTGTTCATGACAGATGGAAACCAATTCTAGAGGACTTGATTTATGAGAAAAATCCTTCAACTGTCACACCATTTCTTGTTCATCTTCAAGCATTATGTCATTGAAAATTTAAACAAAAATTATAAAATAAAAATGATAAGAAAATTAAATAATTAATATTATATAAACTGATGAGACAAAATTTGAGCTCGTTTTCTCGGTTTTGGCAATGCGATGTACATTTTAAATGAAAATAGAACATATATATTGAAATCATGCACTTAAAGTCATACTGACCACATAGTGTGTCAGATTTATGTTCATTAAATTTCTATATGTCACAAACAAATTATGGGTAATTTTTTTAATGTTTGAAAACAATCAAAGATCTTTTTTAATGTTCATGCATTAAATTTACATAGGATAGTTATCTTGTTTAAAAAATAATGGGATATGGTGGTTCATGTACTGAGACCCCCATTATGGCCAAGAAAAAAACTTTTATTCCTTATCTGAGCACAGGCATGGTTCATCATGTGAAAAATAGCACAAATACAAAGGTAAGTACTCATAATTCATTTGGGTTTCTTCCTTCAGGTAGCAGTGATAAGGATAGTCAATTGAATATTCGGTCTTCGGATGTGGATGAAACACCTGATGTTGTTGAGATTGGTTTTCTAGATGATGGAGGTGATCCTTGGATACATGTCAAAACTGGGAGAAGAGGTTGACACCCGTGTGGCTAGGGTAGAAGTGCCCCAAACCACAACAGGCGTACTCATTCATGAGCCGATTGACTTCTTTTGACTTTGTCTTGTCTTTTTGTTCATATTTTGTACTCTTCTTTTAATATTCAATAAAGGTGCGGCTTGCCTCACCTTTTAAAAAAATCATGCATTATATTTATGTGTGGTCAATTATCACATGGCACAAATAAAACATGGACTTTTTTCCTAAGGTTGGGAAAAAATATGAGTTAATTTTATTGTTTTTTGGTATTTGATTTGTGTTTTAAACTAAAATGGATCTTTTATATTAAAATAAGGAACTTAAAGTCATATTAACCACATAGTATGTGGGATTTATGTTCAGTTAATTATTACTTCTGAAAAATAAATTAGGGATAATTTTTATAATTTTTGAAAACAATCTAATCTTTTTTTCTCGGTTTTGGTTATTTGATGTGTGTTTTAAACTAAAAAAACACTTTTCTGTTGCAGACATTCACTTTGAGTCATATTTACACCATTGTGTTTCAAATTGATTTATAGCCATTTCCTACATGTGAAAAATGTATTGTGGATTATTTTAATAATGTTTGAAAACAATTTAAGTTTTTTTTCTTAGTTTTGGCTATTTCATGTGTTTTTTAAACTAAAATGGAAAATTGTATGGAAAACATGGTCTTTGAGTCAAATCAACCACATAGTATGTCATATTTAATTGATGTAAATTATTACAAAGGAAAAATGAATTATAAACCATTTTTCTAAAGTTTGAAAACAATCTGATATTTTTTTCTCAGTTTTGGATATTTGAAACATGTTTTAAAACTAAAATAACACTTTTGTATTAAAAAACACACATTGAGTCATACCAAACACATTGGGTTTCATATTGATGTTCCAATTATTCCTAGAGATTAAAATTTAATTATAGACCATTTTAATAAATTTTGAAAACAATCCAAAATCATTTTCTTAGTTTTCTCTACGTGATGCATTTTAAATTAAATTATAATTTTATATTAAAAACACACACTATGAGTCCTATTGGCCACATTGTGTGTTATATTGGTGTTTATTAAATTCCTACAAGTCACAAATTAATTATGGTTCATTTTTATAAATTTTGAAAAAATATGATATCTTTTGCTCACTTTTGAGAAAGTGACATGCGTTTTAATCTAAAATGACACTTTTATATTGAAAATGAATACATAGAGTCATACCAACCACAATGGGTGTCAGATTGATGGGAAGTAAATTTTTACACATCAAAAATATATCATGGATAATTTTTCTAATGTTTGAAAATAATCCAAGCATGTTTCCTTACTTTTTCTATGTGATACGCTTTTTAAACTAAAATGGAACTTTTATATTAAAAACAAACACTTTGAGTCAAATCGACTATATTGGTCCTTATATTAACATGTGGTCAATTCCTACACATAAAATATAAATTATGGAATATTTTCCAAATTTTTAAAAACAATCCAAGAATTTTTTCACAATTTTGGATATATGAGGCCCGTTTTAAAAAAAAATTACACTTATATTGAAAACACACACATTGATTCATACAGACCACATTGTGTGTTAGATTGATTTGAGGTCTACTTATACACATCATAAATAAATTATTTATCATTTTAATAATTTTATAAAATAATTAAAACTTATTTTATTTAATTTGGCTATTTGATAAGTGTTTTAAACAAAAATAACACTTCTATATTGAAAACATGTACTTTTAGTCATACTGACCACATCATCTATCTAAATAACACGTAATTGATTCATATACATCAAAAATGAATTATGGATCTATTTACTAGTTTTGGAAACCAATCCAATATCATTTTTCTAGTTTTATTTATGTGATGGGAGTTTTAAACTAAAATGAAATTTTATATTATAAGCATGCACTTCAAGTCATACCAACCACATCATGCATCAGATTCATGTTTGGTCGATTCTTATATGTCAAAAATAAATTTCTGATTATTATCCTAAATTTTGAAAACAATATGAGCTCATTTTATCATTTTTTCTATGTGATAGAAGTTTTATGCTAAAAAAACTTATATTAAAAATAGACACTTCGAGTCATATCGACCACATCATCTGTCAAATTTATGTGTGGTCAATTACAACAAGTCGAAAATTAATTATGGAATGATTTTCTAAAGATTTAAAATATTCCAATCTCGTTTATTGTTTTTGGAAAACTGACATGTGTTTTAAACTAAAATGACACAATTATATTTAAAACACGCACTTATAGTCAAGCCGCCTACATCATGTCTCAGATTGATATCCGGCCAATTTGTGCACTTCAAAAATGAATTATGGGTCATTTTACTAAAATTTTAAATTAATAAAAACTTTTTTGCTCAATTTTTTATAGTGGATGATTGTTTTATACTAAAATAACACCTTTTTATTTAAAACACATACTTTGAGTCATACTACCCACATATGGTGTCATATTGATGTGATGTCAATTCCTACATGTGAAAAATGAATAATAGATGGTTTTACTAATGTTTAAAAAAAATAAGAACTCGTTTTATTGATTTTGGCTATGTGATGTGTTTTTTAAACTAAAATGAAACTTATACATTTAAAACACAAACTTTGGATCATACATACCTCATCGTGTGTCATATTCACATGAGGAATATTTTTATATGTGAAAAATAAATTATGGATCATTTTCATAATGTTTGAAAACTATATAATCTTTTTTCTTAGATTTGTATATTTGAAATTTGTTTCAAACTAAAATGATGTTTTTGAATTGAAAACATGAACATTGTTTCATACCGACCACATCTTGTGTCAAATTGATGTGTGGTTAATTATTACATATCAAAAATGAATTATGGATCATTGTACTAAATTATTAAAGCACTCTATTTTCTTTTATTGGTTTAGAGCATGTGATTTTTGTTTTGAACTAATGTTTCAATTTAAAAAAATAGTGTTAGATAAAAATGAAAAGTCCATAAAATTATTAAAAAAATTAATTAAATAAATAGTAGGAATTCACCTATTAAATTAGAAACTTTATCCTCATTTTCACCACAATATAACTATTGGGAATTTACTTGTTGGGGTCAATAGTTTTTACATGATGATTCTAACCAACCTCAAATTTTATACCATTAGTTCTTGCCTTTATAATTTTATTCAACAATATGACGTTGTTTCATTTTTTTCATTCCTTCACATGGTGTTGATCCCCTAATAATCATTACTTTCAACATCAAATGATTGTTCTTCCATGATATTTGTAGCATCATCATATGAAAAATTCATTGTCTACATTAGTAGACAAATAGCTAATTTAGTTTATGTAAATATAGTAGGGAACATATAATATTATTATGAAAATAAAAGTATATTAAAAAAACATAAATATGCATGTTAAACTCTATTTATTTTATTTAAAGGTCGAAGGGATATGGATCCTCTATTATGAATCCAAATCCAGTCTTTTTGGTCTCCTCTAATGAACAAAACATTGTCTATATTGGGACAACCATGGAAATATTTTGATCTCCCTATGAAAGGGTAATCCTAAATTTAATTCTTACGTGACTCAATAGTTTTTTTGTCACCACCAAGATAATTGACTAATTCTTGTTTTTTTGGATCTAAGATATAAAATAAAAGTATTTTGTTGGTACCAGTCTTATGATCAAGGTGATGAAGGTTTTAAGTGTTGTATTTTTTGGTCAATGTATGTTTTGAAGAAAGTAAATCACTTCACTTTGTTTTGAGTGAACAATTGTTTTGTGTTTTTTTTTGAAAAGAATCAGAAACATGTTAATTGTGATGATGCATTTTTTATTTTTATTTCATACTAATCATGATTTTTATAGAGAACTTGTGATGAAATCTTGATAGAAGGGGGAGCGAAAGAGATGTTGCCAATCAGAAAAAAATCATATTTAGATTGTTTTTCAAAATAATCTGAAAATAAATGTATTCATATTTATAGTATGTAGATGGCATAAAGAAAGTAGTGGTGCCGATTGTTTTTCAAAAAAATCATAAAATAATCATATTTAGGGTGTTTTTCAAAACAATCAATAAATAATTGTTTTCATATTTATCATACGTGGAGGCAGAGTGAAAGAAATGGTACAAATTTTTTATCAACAAAATCGGAAAACAATCGTATCTAGAATGTATTGATTGTCTTTCAAAATAATTGGATTCTAAGTGAAAGTAATCTAAATGGTAATGATGAAAATATGGCACCGATGAAAGTGGAACTGATGGAAAGGGTGTTCTAATGAAGGTGGTGTCGAAGTAAATGGAGGTGCTGATGAAAGGATGATGTTGATAGAAGAGGTGATGTTGATGGGTGATGAGACATCGATTGATTTTCAAAACAATTGTATTTGAGTATACCATTTTTTCATATTGTATCATATTCAGGAAGATCATTTTTTTCAAATTATATTGGATCGAAACTAGAATTATCGTTGCCAGAATTATCAGAACTGAAATGATCATAACGAGAAATGATTATACCCAGCAATCATAACCAGAATGATTGTAATAAGAAATCATGACTAGAATTATTGTAACTAATAATATTAACTAGAATTATCTTACTCATCAATCGTAACCAAAATGATCATAACCAGAAATGATCATATTCAGGATGATCATATCCAAACCATTTTATTCAGAAAAGATCATTCTTGGGTTTAGATGAAAAAGAAATAAGCAGAAATGTATGGAAAGTTAAAATACTGTCCAATTGAAGTTAGATGATGCTAAGGTTGATCCTCAATGAATTTAAAGTCATGAAGGTAGTCTTGATTCATGCAATTTTTTAATGTGATGATGTGTTTTCCCAAGAGGGTCAAGAGAAAAGAAAAGAAATTGGAGATATATGAATGAATTGTCATGGGGGGAGACTTTCATTTAAAATATTGATTATATCTCAAGTGGAGAATTTCATTTCATCAAGAAAATTCAATTAGTATGGTATCAATCATTTTTTTGAAGAAATCAGTATGAGAGAATCAGATTTAGACCCAGGTATTTCTCATCAATTATAATCATATTGAAATTCTAAATGGGAGTTTGGAAAAGAAGAGATGAAGATTGTATAAGATTCGAGAAGAATTGATAATTTTTGAAAAAGTCATAATTGCTTTTAGATTTTAGGAGAAATTCATATTTGGGTGAATTTAAGTGTGCGGGAAAGTGTTTTGGGATTCCCACCTAAACATGTTATGGATTTCCTATAAAATGTTTGAAGTACATTGTACTTTGGACTTTAACTGTTAAAATCAGAAGAGAGAGAAGCTTCGGGTTTCTAGAGGGACTAAGAGATCAATTCTTCTCAGATTGAAAATGGTTTTAGGTGGTGCTGATTCATTCATATTCTTTTTTTCATGAAAATTATATTTGGGAATTTAAGTGGTGTCGATTCTACTCTATATTTTTTATCTAAAAATCAAACTAGGAGATTTGTTTTGAATGAATTGGACTAGGATCTTTGTTTTGAAATAATTGGACTGGGAGATTTGTTTTTAAAGAATCAGACTTCAGGGAATCAAGCTCATTGTTTCATAAAAAATTCTAGGTAGTTCTTACCTTTCTCCTGGGTAAGGAATTTATGAATTTTATAACAATTTGAATACATTTGATGAATTGATAAGAAGCATAGGTAACATGAGTTGTTACAAAACAACTGTATTACCCTACTGTGCTAAGAGGGTGCACATGCACTAGTGGGATTGTTTCATAGTGGTGCACGAGTGAAATGGTACATCCTACTCATTGTAATCTGAGGATTGATTTCTGGTGGATTGTATGGTTGTGGATCGTTTCCAAACCATACTAATGATGTAGATATTCATATTTAATAGTAAACCTTGTAAATATTTATGTTCCTTTGGATGTGTGTTGATTTGTTTCTCAGTAGGGCATTTAAATACTTAATAGGAGGCGAGGGTTGTTTCAACTGAAAAGAAACAAAAAATCAAAAGAGTATCATTGATTAAGACCCTCGACCTCTCAATGATACAATACTTCAACTGTGTGCTTTCAATTGGTATCAGAGTGCTGGTTCCCTTCGTTTTTCATTGCTGATGGAGAATGTAAACTGTGTGAATAGTAAAGGTATTCCAATTTTTGATGGAAATAACTATTATATCTAGAAAGATACAATGTTTCTATATCTTATGTCTATCATTTATGATGTTCTTGAAGTTGAAAAAATTGGGTTTCCTACCATTGATGATAGTGCTCCACTTACACCTGTAGATAAGAAGTTTCTTGAGAATTATGGAAGGGCCAAGAATGCTATATTATCATTACTTTATGAAAGTGAATTTTTGAGACTGAAAGGTTTTTCCACAACTAAGGGTATATGGGATAAGTTGAAAAAACATATATGATGTCAATACCAAAGTTAATAATGAAAAGTTACAAATAAGGATATTAAAGTATGAAGATTTGAAGATTGGTGAGCATGAATATTTTTGGGACTTATTTACTAGGGTGAATGATATTCTGAGTACTATCAGATGTCTTCGTAAAAATATGAAAGACTCTATAGTTATTGAAAAAATATTGAGAATCCTACCTAAATAGTTTAATGAAAAAGTTTTTTCACTGGAAGACAGAGATCTTGAAACATTTTCTCTTGAAAATTTACATAGAACTCTTACTACCTCTGAAATGAGAAGAGAAAATTATATGAAGAGTAAAACAAAGGTTGATAGAAAAATTTCTTTCAAGGATATAAATAAAGAAAATTCAAACAAGAATTTTATTGAAGATGAAGCTCGTGATTCTGACTCTGAAAATGAGATATGTAAAAATCTCAATGAAATAATGTCCTTGTTTTCTAACAATGTGAAAATAGGCACAAGGAAATACAAATGTAAACTTCCCTTGAAATGTTTTAAATGGCGGGGTTTTGGATAATTTGTAGCTAATTTTCCTCGAATAAAGAAATAAGAGGGTAGTGATATTTAATAAATAAAGATAAGAAGATCGTGGAAGATAAAGGGAGACAAAGGAAAAGAAAAGGAATTATTCAAATAAAAAAGAAGAAGTTTCTTTTCCAAATATGATGAAGAAAAAGAGAGTGATTTTGAATCCAAAAAATCCATTGAGTATGGTAATGAAAATACTTTCATTATAATAGTGAATGGTGAAGAATTATGAATTGTTAGTTCTGAATAATAAGTAACTCAACTTTAAATGAATCTAAAATAAGAGTTGAAAGAATTTCTGAGAAAGATCAGATGGCTTGAAAAAAAACAAAAAGATGGAAGTTGAATGCTAAAGAATACATGAATTTTTTTTTGGTGAGAAAGAAAATATGATTAAAGAGATTCGTGATTTGAAGAAATATCATAAAGAATAAAATAATTGTAATGATCAATTAAAGGTGAAGTTCAAAGTTAAAGAATAAGAGTTGGGACTTGTCCAATAAAAACTCTCTAAAGTTTAACAGAAAATTCTTTTTTTCCAAAACTATATCACTGAAGTTGGTGATTTTTCTTGGAATGAGAAAACTGAGAATGTTCAACAAAAGATACCTTCAAAGGGTGAGAAGAAGACTGGAATTTTTTTTGAAATGAAGAAATCTGAGAATGTTATGTATATGGCCAAGACCAACAAGGTTGGTAATGTTTTGAAACATTTTGAATCTGGAAATGCTTCCAATACTATTGGCTCTGATGCTTCATAAAATAAAATATGGAATCTGATTGGTAATATAAAGTTTGTTCAATCAGAAAAGAAATAGAATAAAGTGGTTGAGAAACACATTCAAAATTCTGATTAGTATGGAGGTTTTAGAGGAAAATTCTCTTTCTATGGGTATTGATGGTATTCTGGGGGATTTTGACACACAGAAAGTGTGTGTTGGTTCAATAAACAACATTACTATTATCCCACATGTTATGAAAAGAAGTCATTGAGGGGCATTCAATCTCCTCAAAGAAATAAAAATGATAATGTTGTCTTCAAGAAATATTAAAATAATGAAGTGAATATTGAAAGTAGGTTCTAACCCTTGGAAACTATTTGTGAAAGATGTGAAGAACCTAGAAACCTTGAGAAATGATGTATTTTTTTGTTACCAGATCGGAAAAATATTCTCAATTCTCAAAAGTCGAAGGTGAAGAATTAAAATAATAGATAAAAGGAACTTGTTATTGAAACTACATTAAAATCCCTGAAAGGAGAATGAACATGGATACTTGATAGTGGGTGTTCTTCTCACAATGATAAGAGACTTGAAATTATTGAAGGATGTGAAAGATTTTAAAGAAGGCATAGTGACAATTGTAAATGAAGAATCATTTAAAATAAAAGGTGTTGGACCAGCCATCATTGGAAAAGAAAAGATGAAATCTAAGAAAACATTGTATGTTGATGGGTTGAAACAAAATCTTCTATGTTTTTTACAATTTTTTGATAAAGGTAACAAGTTTATCTTCAAGAAAGATGATTTTTTTTGTAAAAAGTGATGAAGATGGTAAGATTGTTACAAGAGGCCAATGTACAAAAGGAAACATTTTTCAAGTTGGTGATTCAAAAAACTCTTGTTACATGAATATGGTGGAATATAATCATTTATGGCATAAAACGCTTGGATACATGTGTAAAATAAATATGAGCAATTTATTCAAAAGAGATAGTGTCTGAGACATTTCTGTTTTTCGAAGAAGTAGATATTGGTGTTGCAGTATTTTCTAGAATGAAATGATTACATATGTTATACATAAGAAAGTTGATAATTGTTCAAAACAACCCCTAGAGATAGTTCATTTTGATATATTTGGGTCAATGAGAAAATAATAAACACATGGAGATAATTACATCATTAACTTGATTGATGATTTTACTCACATTACTTGTGTTATTTACATGAAACACAAATCGAATGATTTGAAAATGTTTAAAAGTTTTATAGGAAAATCTAAGAAAGAATGTGAGTATTTTGTGAAGAATTTGAGAGCTGATATTGGTGGTGAATATAGAATTGAAGAGTTTGAAAACTATCTTGAGAATCATGGAATTCATCTTGATTATAGCTCTACATACACTCCCCAACAAAATGGGGTTGGTGAAAGAAATTATGGAATCCTGGTGGAAATGGGAAGAACCATGTTACTAATCATTGTATTTCTTATTAATTTTAAAGTAAATCCATGATTACTAATTTTTATATTCAGAACTATTATTTCTATAGTCCTTATTCATGTATTACTCCCTATAAATTTATTTATGTCGAAACTCC
Source organism: Viscum album (assembly GCA_963277665.1). Classification (NCBI taxonomy): domain Eukaryota; kingdom Viridiplantae; phylum Streptophyta; class Magnoliopsida; order Santalales; family Viscaceae; genus Viscum; species Viscum album. The sequence goes on from OY728142.1 coordinate 377,263,966, forward strand.
ATGTTTGAAGTACTTTAGAGTTTTTAAGATTCCTTGAATTATAAATAAGTGTGGTAGAAATTGTGGTAAGTTTGAGAAGAAAGGTGAGGATGGAATATTTCTTGGCTATTCTCTGGAAGGAATAGGATATAGATGCTTCAATAAATAAATAAAATGAATTTATGATTCGGTTTATGTAAAATTTATTTAAGTATCTGAGAAAGGTAAACATGTTCAGGTGGACAGTGAAGTTAAGAAAGTTGAAGAAGATAATTCAGATGAGGATACAAACAATTGTAATCCTAATAAAGGTTAAGAATCATACTCATCTACTTCTAGTGATGAGGAAGACAATCAAAAATCTTATCCAAGGCTAAACAAACATGTGGAAGCATAAAATATAATTGGTGATCAACATCAGAAGGTTGAAATAATAACAACAACCAATTCCATTACACAAACATCTTTTTACATAAATGTGTAATTGAATGATGTAAAAAAATCTTTTTAGAATATGGAATGGGTTCAAGCCATGAATGAATAATTGGATCAGATTGAAAAGAATAATACATGGGAACTCATACCCAAGCCTATCAACAAAACATCATTGGCACAAAATTTATTTTCTGGAACAATTTGAAAGAAAAAGGTGATGTTATAAGAAACAACGAAAGATTGGTTTTCAAAGGTTATTCAGAGATTGAGTGTATTGATTATTATGAAACCTTTTCTCTAGTGGAAATACTTGAAACAATTAGAATATTTCTTATTATTGTCGTATAACGAGGCTATAAGATCTTTAAAATGGATGTTAAATCTTCATTCCTAAATAGTGATCTTGAAGAAGAGGTTTATATTGAATAAACTAGTGTCTTTTTTATTGTAAAAATATAAAGGTTATGTGTGAAGATTGAAAAGGGAATTGTATGGCCTAAAACAAGCTTCGAGGGCACGGTATTCCAAATTGGATACATGCTTAAGAAATATGAATTTTAACAAGGAAGAGTGTATGTCAATCTTTACATTAGATAAATGCAAGAGTATTCCTTCATTTTAGTTGTTTATGTTGAAGATATTATCTTTTCTAGGAATGATAGAGGATGTTGTGAGATATTTTCTAAAAACATGAAGAATGTATTTGAAATGTACATTATGGGAAAAATTAAATATTATCTTAGTGTTACAAGTCCATCAAAAGAAAGAATGCATTTTCCTCTCCCAATAAAAGTTTGCAAAAGAACTTCCCAAGAGGATTATAATGGAAAATTCAAAACCTTTTTCCACACCCATTTTAGTGCGAACAATGATGAGTAAAGATGGAGATGTAAAGGAATTGGATTAGAAAGAGTATTGAAAGCTGATTGGAAGTATATTGAATTTGACTACCATAAGACCCAACATTTTTTATGTTGTTACATTATGTGCAAGATTTAAGAGTCATCCAAGATAGTCACATCTTGTTTATGGAAAAAATAATTCTTAGATACATCAAATGCACAACAGAATTCGGAATCAGGTATTGTAGCCTAGATAGTATTGATTTATTTGGGTATTCTGATGCAGATTGGGTTGAAAATATTTATGATAGAGGATCTACATCGGGTGGTATATTATTTTTGTGAAAGAATTGTGTTAGTTGACATTAAAATAAACAAAAAATAGTAAATCTCAGTATGGATGAAGCTGATTATGTTGCTTCTACGCAAGCCACTACTCAACATATGTGGATGAAAACACAATTGTAAGATTTACTTGTAGAAGTGAATTTACCCTTTCTTTTGGGTTATGACAATCAAAGTACAATCAACCTCACCACGAATCTAGGGAAAATATCTCATTGAAAACATATTTATATCAAATATCATTTCATCAAATAGAATGTAGAGAAGAATTAATTGAATCTAGACTATGTTCCAACATTGGAAAAAGATGATGATATCTTCACAAAACCATTATCGAAGGAATAATTCTCAAAAATGAGGTTGAACATGGGTGTCCAACCTATTTCTCTTCAAAGGTGAGGCATGTGTATCTAACCTCTCTCTCATCTTTTATTTGGATTGTTTTGTTAAGGGGGATATTATTTTTTTGTTTCATAAATCTATTGCACAAAATAGAGAGTTGTGTGTAAGATGTGAATTCAGCATTGTTTAGTGTGTGATCTATTCTAACTATTTGTTGGAGTGGTTGTAGGAATAAAATTGAATTGTTTTCCAAAAATAATGTAGAAAATAAATAGGTGGTCATGATCACTATTTTGGATAGCATGGTTTTTCTATTAATGATTCTTGTTCCTACAACTATTTAGCTTACATTGGATTATAATTGTTGATCTTTAATCCATTTCTTGAGTTTACAATGTTTAGTGATTTATGAAACTTGGTTTACAACAGAATCAAAAGGGGGATATTTTTGTAACCAAATTGATGATCAAGGTGATTAAGGTTTAAAGTGTTTTCTTTTTTTTATCAAGGTATTTTTTGATGAAATGAAATCACTTCAGTTTGTTTTGTGGAAATAATTTTTTTGGGTTTGTTTTGAAAATAATCAGACCCTTGTTAATTATGAGAATGATTTTCTTAATTTTATTTCATATAAATCATGAGTAGTATTGAGAACTTGTGGTGCAAGCTTGATAGAAGAAAGGGGCAGTGAAAGTGATTCTTCTAAATAGAAAATAATCGTATTCGAATTGTTTTTCAAAACAATCATTACATAATCGTATTCATATTTATCATATCTGGATCGCAGAAAGAAGGTACTAGTACTGATTATTTTTCAAAACAATCAGAAAAGAATCATATTCAGATTTTTTGTCAATACAATTATAAAAGAATCATATTCAGATTTATCATAGCCGGACACAGAGAGAAAGAAGTGGTGCCAATTGTTTTTCAAAAAAATTAGAAAACAATTATATCTGGATTGTATCAACTATCTTTCAAAAAAATATATTCTAAGTGAAATTAATCAAAGTGGTAATAACGTAAATATTGATCCGATGAAAGTCATATATATGGAAAGGTGGTGTCGATGAAGGTGGAGCTGAAGTAAAATGAGGTTCCAGTGAAAAGGGTGATGCCAATAGAATAGGTGTTGCAGTGGGAAGATGAGACACTGATTTTTTTCAAAACAGTCGTATCTTGGTAGATCATTGCTTTCAGATTGTATCATATCTACGAAAATCATTGTTTTCAAATTGTATTGGATCATATCCAGAATTATTGTAACCAGAATGATCAGAACCAAAAGGATCGTAACCAGAAATGATCATACCAAAAAATCATAACCAGAATTATTGTAACCAACAATCGTAAATATACTGGTTATAACCAGCAATCGTAACCAGAATGATCGTACCTAGTAATCATAACCAGAATGATCATAAATGGAAATTATCATATTCAGTATGATCGTATCAAAACCATTTGTATTAAAAAAATATCATTCTTGGGTTGAGATGAAAAAGAAAGAAGCAAGAATGAATGGAAAGTTACAATACTTTCTAATTGAAGTTAGATGATGATAAAGTTGGTCCTCAATGAATACAAAGTCCTAATGTTAGTCATGATTCAACCACTTGTTTTTTAATGTGATGATGTGTTTTTTCAAGAGGGTTAATAGAAAAGAAAATAATGTGGAGATATATGAATGAATTTTCAAGGGGTAGACTGTCATTTAAAAGAGTGATCGTACCTCAAGTGGAGAAGTGAATTTCTTCAAACACATTAAATTGGTATGGTATCAAGTATTGTTTTAAATAATTCATTATGGTAGAATCAGATTTAGACCCATGTATTTCTCATAAATTTTAATCGTATTGACATTTGAAATGGGAGTCTGGAAAAGAAGAGATGAATATTGTAGAATATTCGAGAAGAATCGAGAAGTGTTAACAAAGTCATAATTGCTCTGAGATTTTAGGAGAAATTCCGATTTGGGTGAATTTTAGTGAGTGAGAAAATGTTTTAGTATTCCCACATAAACATGTTTTGGATCACCTATAAAAGGTGTCAAGTATATTGTTCTTGATACTTGCACTACTCACATCTGATAGAATATAAGCTTCATGTTTCTATAGAGAAGAAGATATCAATTCTGTTCTGATTTGAAGGACCCAGAAACACCCTAAGAGTGGAGGGGTAAATCAGGGTGCCAACCTTTTCTTTTTGAATTTGTGGATCTTTTACCCACGTTAGTAGAAACTTGTTAAATTTTTAAAACAAATGAAATTAGGGAGATGACACAACACTTTTACTTGGTTTACCACTATGGGATACGTCCAAGGAGTATAAGCCAATAGGTTTCCGGTCATACCTAATTCCACTAAAATTCACTATCTATGGATTACAAGGTCTGTGTGTAGTCACTCTATCCCAAGCACACTACCTTTACAAAAGTTCAAAGATATCTCACTATGTCCCTCAGGTCACTCTCGTTGACTCCCCCTGGCTCACTTCCTTTGGTGAAGTCCCACTCAATTTATAGACATGAAGGTCTCTTTAATTGATTTACATTGAAGTCTTTGTCTTTATTCATCATGAAACACTTCTTTCATCAATTTCATGGATTGATGCACTTGAAAGAACTGAATCATAGAAATAGATATTCAAAATCCTGTCAGAAGCATAACACCACACTTGCATGCAATACCCCAACTTGATCACAAAATTCTGAAATTGTCGCGAAAGATGACATTCATGCAACACTTACTTTTTATGAAACCCTTATCTTTCAAAAAACTACACTAAAGGGTTCACTTGGTCTTTTCAAACTAAAGGAACACCTTGTGAGCCAGATTTACTATCTTCCAATCTTTTGCGTGCAAATCTTTCATGCGGCCGAGTAACCAGATTTTTGTTGGAAAATTCTTAAGTCTAAAGTGGGGGTTTCCACCTATTTATAGGCCTTGGTGTCCCTACACACAATATTCTAACGCATATTAATCGGTGCACATAGGTTTCATGCTGAGCGCGCAAACCCCCCATTGACGTCGCATTTGGTGCGCAAACCCTTTCGCGCAGCATCATCTTCCACGCACTCCATGAATTTTCCATTTTTCAATGTTATGGTCATGAAACATGTCTTGCACGCAAGTTCCAAAAACACCTTCAATATTGCACGCAAAAACAAATCATTCACACACACTTTAAATCTTTTCCACACCTTACTTTTCAAAAAACACGTTTCACAATTCTCTAATTTTTAGTCCCAAAAATTTGGCAAAGACTAGAGAACGGTTCCACCTTCAATACTGATTTCAGATCAGAATGTATGACCCCTTTCCATGTAATCTCCCTGATCGTCCATGAAAGGTATGACAATAAAAAACACAAAATATGATGAAACCAAAGTAGATTGATAAAAAAACACAAATCAAACTCCTTTTTCAACAATGAACAACCTTGGTTCCAACATGATTGACAATTGTTTTGGGTGGTTTCAATTCATTCATATTATGTTTGGCTTGACAGTTGTATTTGATAATTGATTTGGTGTTCATTTTACTCTATTTTTTTCTATATGAAAATTCGAATGGGATCATTGCCTTGAAATAATTGAACTGAGAGAATTGTTTTGAAAGAATCAGAATATGAGCTTTTTTTCAAAGAATCAGACTAGGAGCTTTGTTTTAAAAGAATCGGACTTGGAGGAATCAGACTCACTATTTCATAATAATGTATAATTAGTTATTACTTTTCTTCTGGGTAAGTAATTGATGAATTGTATTACAATTTTAATACATTTGTTAAATTGATAAGAAGCATAGGTAACATGAGTTATTACAAAATAATTGTATTAACATATTGTGCTAAGAGGGTGCACACACACTATTGGGATTGTTTCATAGTGCTACATGAGTGAAAGGGTACATTCTAATTGTTGTAATCCAAGGATTTATTTCTAGTGGATTGTAGGGTCTTGGATCATTTACAAACTATAGAAAGGAGGTAGCTATTCTTATTGAATTGTGAACCTTGTAAATGTTTGTGTTCCTTTGGATGTGTGTTAATTTTTTTCAGTAGGGAATTGAAATCCTTAACAGGAGGTGAGGTTTGTTTCAATTGAAAATAAACATAAACGAAAAGAAGTATCACCGATTCACCCCCCCCCTCTTAGTGATACAAGACTCTGATTGGGCACTTTCATACTGCATGTGATTCCATTATGAACGACTCATCCTTTTCCCCTTCTACACTGAAATTCACCTTCATGAAGCCCATTTCATCAAATTTCACTACACTTCTATTTCCAACCCATTTGAAATGAAAAATAGGCACTTTAAATGATGTATAATTCAACTCATATATCTATTTGATGATGCAGATATATGACATATTCACATAAATTGTATTTCTATCCTTAGAACCAGATATGTGAAACACTTCCACTATATGTGTAACTCCACTATTTTTCATCATACTAAGTACATTATGGTGTTTTTTATAGAACTTAAAACCATTAGTTAAAAACCAATATATAATATTACATTTTAATATGGTCCCCTGGATTTCCATAAAAGTCGTTCAGAAATTGAATTCAATATTTTAGATAAATCCATATAAATATGATCATAAAACCATCATATAAACTATTGATTATTTATATTTTATATATATCCTTCATCCCTTAATGGATTAAAATATTTGAGAATTTTTTTGTGGGATTTGATGTATGGATCAACATCTTCTCTATTATATAAAATGTATAGGTGATATTTTTCCTACTCTATGATGGTAATTATAACAATACCTCTTCTAGAGATCCCCTATCTCATAAGGTGTATATTTAGATGAAAATTTGGGTGACTGATGCTATAAACATCTGATAGGTAATCCTTAAAAAATTCAATATATTTTTCAATAATATTTCATTCTAAAATAAAACATTTTAGAAGACTTCAATTCATGACATACCCCTTCATAATATTTATATATTTTTCAATGGGGTACATCTATAAGTAATGTATAGGTCTGCATAGTTGAACCTCTCTAATGAACTGAGTCATCAGGTGGACCATATTGTCAAATAATGATGGTGGGAATAACATTTATAACTCACATAATATAATTAAAACTTCTTTATTCATGATTAAAATCTCACTATATCATTAACATTATTATATATAGATTTGAAAATGAAAAAGATTCTAGTTAATGTATTTCATATATTTTTCGGAAGAATGAAACATAAAGCGATAGGAATCAATTCTTATATCAAAACATAGAAGTAGTGTGATTTTAGTCCATGTAACATCAAATTATTCATTAACATGAAATTATTGATATTTTAATAACACACCTATAAAATTTTTACACCATTAAAAAAATGAAAAATTTAAAATTTTCTTATCTGGATAGAGTGTAATCTTCTAGGGGAAGAAAAGCATGACTTTTACCCTTTATTGGTGTTAAATATTTCCTTATAAACAAGTCAATATTTTCTATACTATCCTCGATTCCATCTTCTATTTCTTTAAGAACATTTATCAATGGTCCAATAACTATATCAAATATATTTTTTTATACATTCATGACATCAAGAAAATATATAATATACAAACAATTCCAGTATGATAATTAAAATAAAATTGATCTCTTTTTCCAAATTATTTTAATAAGTTATTTCAAAAATGGTTACCCTAAAATACTTTCAATATCAATTACATTATTTAAAATTTTATAACCCATTAGTTGAGATGGTTTTATACCTTTTTCGGTATTCCCATCAAATGATTTCGTTCCTGATCGGCATTCTTATCATCGAGGTAGAAATTTATAATGTCCAAAAAACACAATCTTCGAGGAAGGTTTCAACCAAAATGAGTGTGTGCATTCTTCAATAATGGGACACCCCAAAATTCCTTTAATGTTGAATCCTATCAAAATTCTATAAGTAGGAATTTTATTTATCATCCCGTACAACATGGTAGTCAATAAAAATTCTTCAGTTCTATGATCATCATACATTGTAACACTTGTATCCCACATAAATTTCAGACCTTTGATCACTGGAGGAAAATAGACATTAGTATACATACCAGGTTTTTTAGTCGAGACATAAGTAGACACAACATAATTTATATTAATTTCATGTATAAACATGGCGATAAGTTATAATTTAAGAACATAATTGGACATATACTGTGAGTACTACTTTGTACACCAAAAGGATTTATTTCATATATAAATAATAGAAGACCAAATTTTCTTGGTTCATTTCAATATTTAATATACTCATAATAAATTTTCATCAACTAGGGAGAGTCTTCTAGATGAAATAGTTTCCCATATATAACTCTTGTATATTCATGTCATGTCAATTATCTCACAGTTTCCTGGAATCCATATAGTCTTCTAAGCCTTGGAATAATACAAAAGTACCGTAAATATTTTCAAGGAAATGATTCAAATTTATTATATCAATTAACACCACACTTAGTGTAATGACCCGAAATTTTGAATAAATCTTGTTTCCTAATTTTATGTGTTATTTTATTTTATTTTTATACTCAACAAAAATGTTTCATTTGATAACATGAGTATAATTAAAATGAGACTGTTGGGTTTTGACTGTTATTTGACCATTGGTCAATAAGACCGCTAGAAACTAAACGTTTTGATTATTGTCTCTAAATACAAGCAATCTTGGTTAATTAATATAGAAAGAAGATTCGATGGCCTCACCCAGTAGTCTTGGACCGATCAAAACCCATCTAACAGAACTTGGGAAGGAGGTAGCACCACTGGGCTTTGCTCTAGACCAAACCCAAGCTGAACTTCATCGTGTGAAGCTAGAACGAGATCGCCTTCGCAAGAAGTTCAAACTGATAGAAATTACTACTTGTGTGACGTTGGCCGAGTGTCCCTCAGATTCTCTCACCTTAGCAGACCGTACACTTAAGTCCTATGCTAGTGTGATAAGAGGTTATCTAAGGAAACTGTAACTGCCTTGTGTAATCCTTTTTTTTAAATAAAAATTGGGATTTCTTCTTATGATGAAGTTTATGAATTTTCAAATGCCTGGATAAATATAGTATGCATATTTTTGATGAATTTTAGAAAGGATATTTTAAAAATGTTTTTGAAAACCTTAAATAAATAGAAATGTGTCATGATTTTCAAAAAATGGTCTTCTATAATTATGTTCAGTACGAAATTTGGAGTCTAATAAGGTCAACTTGATTTTTGATGAATAGTAAATTATTAATAGTGATTTTAAGCTTAGGATTAGTAATGTGACCAAATGGATTAGTAATTTCACTCAAAGAAAGTTTTATTATAATTTAGACACCTAGATTAAGTAATGAGATTCAATAAAATGGGTAAATAATAGTTTCATAAATTATTATTCAAGTATTAGTTTTTTTGGGTGAATATTGTGTTTTAATTAAAAATGAAATTAAAAATATTTAGAAAATTATTTTAATAAAATGGACTTCATTTTTGAACTCAGAGCATCGATATTATGTTAAGGTAATTTTTGGGGATTTTTCTGAAAAAAATGAATTTTCGGTGTGTGTTTATTTAAAAAATGAATTAAAAATATTTAGAAAAATTATTTTTATAAAATAGATTTTATTTTTGAAATCAGAGCATTGATATTTGGTTAATGAGAAATTTTGGGATTTTTCTGAGAAAGTTGAATTTTCAGTGAATAGTAAATATACAGTTTTAGGGTTTCGGTATGTTTAATGACATCATAACAGTGTCAGGATGATGTCATGAGATATTTTAAGGGATGGTCGACTAAAGAGGATAAATTATTGTGTGTGGGTCCCCATGTGGCCTAACTATATGGGAAGTACCATGGTAGGGCCCAGGCTTTTGAGAAAACCACTTTTGAGGTGTCCCTTGGCCATTAATGCCTTGTCCCCTCACTTTCCCTATAAATACCAAGCCCTCCTCTCATATTTTCGACTCCAAAAAAATCCCCAACGAATTTCTGGTCTCTTTACCTTCCAAGGAGTCCTCCCAAGGTTCCCCCAAGCCCTCAAGGTCCCAACCTTTGAGTTTTAAGAGTTACGTTTTAAGGTAAGGGATCTGATCTCTCTCTTTCTTTCCAAGAAATCTCTTTTATGTAATTTCTTTTATGCTCCATGTTCTTATGTTAAAATGTGTTCTTTTATAATCCTCTTACTTCCCTTTTCATGTTCACATAATGAGATATCCCCTCTTACTCTCATTATTTCATTTTATGAAGTTTTAAGTGGCGTCGTTAGGCTGCTGAAATATTTGTAACGGATTCTTTCTCCCTTCTCATTTTTCAAGATCTATTTTCATGTAAAGTATTTGATGTTCCTTTTTATTATGTTGGGGTATGATCTCTAAATTTATCATACTGATATTTTATGATCATATGATGAGAGACCCCATTTTATCTATTCAATTCAGTATTTTGATGTTTTAAGTGGCGCTGTTAGGCTGCCAAATTTTTAAGTGGTTCTTCACCCTTCTCGTTTTGAAGTTCTACTTTCATGTCAATTCTTTCATGTTCCTTTTTGTTATGTTGGGGTATGATCTCTATATCTATCATACTGATATTTTATGAACATATTATGAGTGACCCCATTTGATCTCTTCAATTCAGTATTTTGAAGTGTTAAGTGGCGTTGTTAGGCTACCGAATTTTTAAGTGGTTCTTCACCCTTCTCGTTTTGAAGTTCTACTTTCATGTCAACTCATTAATGTTCCTTTTTCTTATGTTTAGGTATGATATCTATATCTATCATACGGATATTTTATTACCACATGATGAGCGACCCCATTTGATCTCTTCAATTCAGTATTTTGAAGTTTAAGTGGCGTCGTTAGGCTGCTAAATTTTTAAGTGATCCTTGCACCTTTCTCCCTTTTCAAAGTTCTAATTCCATGTCAAGTCTTTCAAGTTCATTTTTATTATGTTGGGGTATTACCTATATATCTATCATACTGATCTTTTATGTTCATATGATGAGAGACCCTATTTTATCTCATCAATTCATTTTTGGTTGAAGTTTATGTAACGCTGTTAGACTGCCGAATTTTCATAAGATAAATCTTATTTTTGTCTTCCTTTCATGTTCTTCATTTCATATGGTATATTTTCAAATTTCATTACCATGTTCTTAAATACCTTATATTCTGTCCCTCTACTGTTTTATGGGTCATTTATGAATGTTTTACCCATGTCCCCTCTCTTTTCAATGTTTTCTAAAAACCTTGTAACATAGCCGTTATGCTGCAGAATTTTCGTCTCAAAATGTCTCTTTCTTTTTCTAAAGATATTTTATTATATTAAGTGAATACTCAAAGCTATACCTTATATATGGGTATTCACATATATACCAAGGTGTTCTATTTTAAATTCTGGGATTTACATACATGAAACCCGCTTTCCCTTTTCGTGGGTTTAAAGTGACGTAAAGATCATGTCTTTAAAGTAGTTTTAAAACATTATGATTATGAAATGAAACCCATTTATTTTATGCTATATGGGTTATTTATGAAATTTTTGATGATGATATATGTGGCTCACATGATAATAAAGGCAAATTTAATGGTGCACTCTGATAGCGCTCCAATGCATTGGGTAATGATGTAACCACTAGAGATTACAATTTTCACGATACCTTGGTGAATAACCTTGGTAATTTTCAAATGAAACCTTGGGGATGGACCATGGTGATATTTTCATGATTTTAAATGTTAAATGATGTAGCCACATATTCAAGTTATGAAAAATGATATTTTTATTATGAAATTCCTCATGATTCCTTTCTCATGCCTTAAAGTTCTTTTCTTGACCTTATTGAAGTATCTCAAGTTCACATGTAAAATGTTTCTCTTGTTTCCCTTACTGGGCCTTCTGATCACCCTTTATTTTGATGTATGTCCCCAGGTTATGAGATGCAGTAATGAACCTAGGATGAACATGAGTAAAATCCTTTCAAGTGTTTAAGAAGAATGTTTTATGTTTTCTTGTTTTATGTTCCAAGTTTCCAGGACACTAAACCTTAAAGATCCTAAGTTTTGTATAATGAAATGAAAGTTTATGTTATAACAAGGTAGGATGTTATAGTTGGTATCAAAGGATGGTTTAGTTAACTGTGGAAATTAGGATATGAAAACATTAGGAAGAACCCTATAGAAAAGTTTAAATATAGGAAATCTTCCATATATTTTGGTGAGTATTGAGTAAGGGTTTTCCAAGCAAATACATCCCTGTCTGGATACAAGCAGGTAGAGGTGGCTCTGGCACAGATGTACATAGGGGTAAAACCCAAAAACACCACTTTGAGCTAGACTCGAACAGGAAATGGTACACGAAAACGGGCCTTACTGCACTCTTGGTTACGACACTCCCAGGTGATATGCTTTGGTAAATTTATAAGCTTAGTATGAACCATTATTAATGGAAAAAAGATAAAATAAAATAAAGATTCGCATAAGAATATATGATCATGGACAACCTAGATTGGAACCTAGGGGATAAAAAGTTAGGATATAATTTTATTCTATAAGTTTATCCTCTTATGCTTAAAGTTTCCTTTTCATGATTATTGGCGAAGTATTTAAGCCCGTAATCATACTTTATATTCTTAGTTAATGTTGGGAAATGGAAGAACATGTCCCAACAACCAATGTGATAGGAAATGTGATGATTGTCGTATTAATATGATTAGGGGATTAAAAGATGATTATTATTTTGGAAGACGTTCACTATTTTGGGGACCCTATATGATCGAGGTAAATATATTACTATTGTATTTTCATTGAGGAGTAAGTTTGACTTATATTTTGAAGAATCGATGAATTTAAGGCGGACATGTAGTAATTTAGGTTACTTATGGAAGTGATTAACCTATCTTGGGGTAAATATGTTTAGGTTAGTTACTTTTGTTATAAGATGTTAGGAGTGGTTGATGTTGTTTGGAGATGAATGATAAAGTTTACTTTGGAAGACTATGTTATTAAATCCTTCTTGTATTTGGGTTTCAATCTTAGTTTGGTTTATTTTGAGTATTTTTAAGGACAGTTATTTACAGAATGGTCTATGATGAACTCTGGGTAGTACCATTGAACTTTGAAGATTTAAAATTAGTTTCCATTCCTATGGGATTATTTGTTTTTGAAGAGTTGTTTTACCTTACCCTTTATGTTTTTGGGATAATGTTTAAAGATAGATGACATAGATGGTTAATCTTTTGTGGATTATGTGATTCTCTAGAAGATGATTCTTGTGTTTTGATGAGACCAAGTGTTTTTGAATGCTCATCGTTTGGAGAAAATATTATTTTTGGGTAGAAACTTATTAAAGGATGAAACTCTACGTGAAGGTAGGTATACTTTCTTTTGTTTTTATTCTATGTAGTAAATGAATTCCTCAAAATTATGAAATGAAATGTAAAACAAAAATGTTGTTGGTTTATGTTTCCTACTAGGTAATCAAAGACCGTTTACACACATCATAAGTTAGGGATTTTCTTATGGTTAACTTTCTCCTAATCATGTTCTCTATCACTCACCCTCAGAACATGACCCTTTGTTTTCTCCTCCATGTCCATGTTTCCCTACATGGAATTCCTAGTGAGGGTTAACTCGAGTGACCGTTGTACTTCCCTTTCTTTCTTTTAAAGTAATAGTTTTACTGACTCCTTTTCCGATGTGGGACTTTCAATGAAATTTCAAAACCCAATTTTAAAAATTGTGAGGACGCAATTTCTTAAGGGGGGATGATTGTAACGACCAGAAATTTTGAATAAATCTTGTTTCCTAATTTTATGTGTTATTTTATTTTATTTTTATACTCAACAAAAATATTTCATTTGATAACATGAGTATAATTAAAATGAGACTGTTTGGTTTTGACTTTTATTTGACCATTGGTCAATATGACCGCTGGAAACTAAACGTTTTGATTATTGTCTCTAAATACAAGAAATATTGGTTAATTAATATAGAAAGAAGATTCGATGGCCTCACCCAGTAGTCTTGGACCGATCAAATCCCATCTAACAGAACATGGGAACAAGGTAGCACCACTGGGCTTTGCTCTGGACCAAACCCAAGATGAACTTCATCGTGTGAAGCTAGAATGAGATCGCCTTCTTGAGAAGCTCAAACTGATAGAAATTACTACTAATGCGATGTTGGTCAAGTGTCCCTCAGATTCTCTCACCTTAGAACACCTTACACTTAGGTCCTATGCTGGTGTGATAAGAGGCTATGTATGGAGACCGTAACTACCTTGTGTAATCCTTTGTTTTAAATAAAAATTGGGATTTCTTCTTATGATGAAATTTATAAATTTTCAAATGTCCGGATAAATATAGTATGCATATTTTTGATGAATTTTAGAAAGGATATTTTAAAAATGTTTGTGTAAACCTTAAATAAATAAAAATGTGTAATGATTTCAAAAAACGGTCTTCTACAATTATGTTCAGTACGAAATTTTGATTCTAATAAGATCAACATGATTTTTGAGGAATAGTAAATTATGAATAGTGATTTTACACTTAGGATTAGTAATGTGACCAAATGGATTAGTAATTTCACTCAAAGAAAGTTTTAATATAATTTAGACACCTAGATTAAGTAATGAGATTCAATAAAATAGGCAAATAATAGTTTCATAAATTATTATTCAAGTATTAGTTTTTTTGGGTGAATAGTGTTTTTTAATTAAAAATGAAATTAAAAATATTTAGAAAATTATTTTTATAAAATGGATTTCATTTTTGAACTCAGAGCATCGATATTATGTTAAGGTAATTTTTGGCGATTTTTCTGAAAAAAATGAATTTTTGGTGAATAGTATGTTTATTTAAAAAATGAATTAAAAATATTTAGAAAAATTATTTTTAAAAAATAGAGTTCATTTTTGAAATCAGAGCATTGATATTTGGTTAATGTTAAATGTTGGGATTTTTCTGAGAAAGTTGAATTTTCAGTGAATAGTAAAAATACAGTTTTAGGGTTTCGGTATGTTTAATGACATCATAACTGTGTCATGATGATGTCATGAGATATTTAAATGGATGATAGACTAAATAGGATGGATTATTGTGTGGGGGTCCCCATGTGGCCTAACTCTATGGGAAGTACCATGGGAGGGCCCATGATTTTCAGAAAACCACTTTTGAGGTGTCCCTTGGCCATTAATGCCTTGTCCCCTCACTTTCCCTATAAATACCAAGCCCTCCTCTCATATTTTAGACTCCAAAAACATCCTCAACAAAGTTATGGTCTCCTTACCTCCCAAGGAGTCCTCCCAAGGTTCCCCCAAGCCCTGAAGGTCCCATCCTTTGAGTTTTAAGAGTTACGTTTTAAGGTAAGGGATCCGATATGTCTCTTTCTTTCCAAGAAATCTCTTTTATGTAATTTCTTTTATGATCCATGTTCTTATGTTAAAGGGTGTTCTTTTATACTCCTCTTACTGCCATTTTCATTTTCACATAACGATAGATCCCCTCTTACTCTCATTATTTCGTTTTATGAAGTTTTAAGTGGCGTCGTTAGGCTGCTGAAATATTTGTAACAGATTCTTTCTCCCTTCTCATTTTTCAAGATCTATTTTCATGTAAATTATTTCAAGTTCCTTTTTATTATGTTGGGGTATGATCTCTAAATTTATCATACTGATATTTTATGATCATATGATGAGATACCCCATTTTATCTATTCAATTCAGTATTTTGAAGTTTTAAGTGGCGCCGTTAGGCTGTCGAATTTTTAAGTGGTTCTTCACCCTTCTCGTTTTGAAGTTCTACTTTCATGTCAATTCTTTCAAGTTCCTTTTTGTTATGTTGGTATATTATCTCTATATCTATCATACTGATATTTTATGAACATATGATGAGATACCCCATTTGATCTCTTCAATTCAGTATTTTGAAGTTTTAAGTGGCGCCGTTAGGCTGCCGAATTTTTAAGAGGTTCTTCACCCTTCTCGTTTTGAAGTTCTACTTTCATGTCAATTCTTTCAAGTTCCTTTTTGTTATGTTCGGGTATGATCTCTATATCTATCATACTGATCTTTTATGACCATATGATGAGATACCCCATTTGATATCTTCAATTCAGTATTTTGAAGTTTAAGTGGCGTCGTTAGGCTGCTAAATTTTTAAGTGGTCCTTGCACCTTCTCCCTTTTCAAAGTTCTAATTCCATGTCAAGTCGTGCAAGTTCCTTTTTATTATGTTGGGGTATGATATCTATATCTATCATACTGATCTTTTATGTTCATATGATTAGAGACCCTATTTGATCTCATCAATTCATTTTTGGTTGATGTTTATGTAAAGTTGTTAGGCTGCCGAATTTTTATAAGAGAAATCTTATTTTTGTCTTCCTTTCATGTTCTTCATTTCATATGGTATATTTTCAAATTTCATTACCATGTTCTTAAATACCTTATATTCTGTCCCTCTACTGTTTTATGGGTCATTTATGAATGTTTTACCCATGTCCCCTCTCTTTTCAATGTTTTCTAAAAACCTTGTAACATAGCCGTTATGCTGCAGAATTTTCGTCGCAAAATGTCTCTCTCTTTTTCTAAAGATATTTTATTATATTAGTGAATACTCAAAGCTCTAAATTATATATGGGTATTCAAATATATACCCTGAGGTTATATTTTAAATTCTGGGATTTACATACATGAAACCCGCTTTCCCTTTTCGTGGGTTTAAAGTGACGTAAAGATCATGTCTTTAAAGCAGTTTTAAAACGTTATGATTATGAAATGAAACCCATTTATTTTATGATATATGGGTTATTTATGAAATTTTTGATGATTATATAATTTTATTACATGATAATAACGTCAAATTTAAGGGTGCGCCCTAATATCACTCCAATGCATTGGGTAATGATGTAACCACTAGAGATTACAATTGTCATGATACCTTGGTGAATAACCTTGGTAATTTTCGAATGACACATTGGGGATGGACCTTGGTGATATGTTCATGATTGTCTATGTTAAATTATTTATCCACATCTTCAAGTTATGAAAAATGTTATTTTTATTATGAAATGCCGCATGATTCCTTTCTCATGTCTTAAAGTTCTTTTCGTGACCTTATTGAAGTATCTCAAGTTCACATGTAAAATGTTTCCCTTGTTTCCCTTACAAGGCCTTCTGCTCACCCCTTCTTTTGATGTATGTCCCCAGGTTATGAGATGCAGTAATGAACCTAGGATGAACATGAGGATAATCCTTTCAAGTGTTTATGAATAATGTTTTATGTTTTCATTTTTTATGTTCCTGGTTTCCAAGACACTAAACCTTAAAGATCCTCAGTTTTGTGTAATGAAATGAAAGTTTATGTTATAAAAGGCGGGATGTTATACTTAGGACATTTTATAATTTATTTATGGTCCATTTAAAATAATATGAAATCAATAGGAAAAGTATGTATTTTTTTAGAGATCATTCCCATTCAAGATAGATTTTGTTTAGTTTGATGTGTTCGATAAGGAAGTTCATTTTATTCTAGTAGAATATCATTCAAGAGACCAATAAGTTATTTAAATATCATGTTGATCCATCCACTACCATATTTAAAATTATATAAATTCAATAAAATAGACAATGTATCGAATTTATTGTAATATTTATATAGAGGTCTATTATCACAACTTTATATATTCACCAAAAAAATTGGGAAATCATTAATTTCAATTGCAATTTCCATTTTCATTTTTCATACAATCTCATTAATTATTTACACTGGAATTCATATCAAATGATTCATAAACCACAGTGTGATCCCAATTAATGTGAACATTTATTTTTTACTATGTTCAGACCGACATTTACTTCATTGATCTATTTTGTGACAATTAAAATGTTCATCCCACTTTTATCCACTAATTATTCTTGAATAAAAAAATGTAAACATGGAAAAATGAAAGGTTTTTATACATGCTCTATTACAAACATGATGCACTATGTAAATCCAAATTCTTACTCATTTGTCATATCATTAGTGTGCATCAATTTTGTATTCATTTTGTTCCTATTATGTTCATAAAATATTAATTTTCTGTAAAAAATACACATAAGATATTCATAATAAAATAAGAAAGTTATAGATAATTATAATAAGGGGAACCCGTCATTTAAATGTTATCAATTATGATTCCTGAAAAGTTATCCTTTTACACAAGGGTGACATGAAAATAAACCACCTTGGTTAAGTATATAGTTGTCAGTCTAGGTTCTTGATTTGATGTTATGTGCCACAAAAAAGTGGTAATAAATATGTAGGTGAATTTTTTTATTAATTATTTGAAGGAAATATTCCCTTGGAAATTATTATTTTACATTTCATTTAATTAGGACCCAAATTACTAAATTTGTGTAAAAATGTCTTTCCTTAGAAAATATAAAGTCATGTACTCACTAGATTTTGAAACCGGTTCATGGGGCTTATAATTTCATGAAACAGATGGTTGAAATTGATAATGAAGACAGAAGATAAGTTATATTCCATGTTATCCTCTTTTTTTGTAAATTTTTCTTGACCATGTATTATAGGAATACCAAAAAACATATTTGTATTATAAGACACTAAAGAACCCCTATTTAAAAAATACTAGAGTTATCAATCTTAGGTTTATTTTTAATATCCCACAATATCCAAAACCTCTATCCAATTTCATTAAAACATCACAAATAATTTAAATTAATTTTTTTTTGAAAAATACTATTAGCATGGATTTCACATCATTCATATCCAAAAAATTTTGATTCCACCTATAATAATATCTCAAATCACTATAATATATGTCCCTCATCTAGTACTGAAAACCTTAATAAGTATATCCAAAAGAGTATACTCATTCTCAAAATAATCATACCACATTTATGGTTAGTGGATACTATAATAAACATTATAAAATTAATCTATTATCTTCTAATCCTGTATGTGTCCAAGATAAATCTGTTGGGAATAATAAATTTTTATGTGTGACACTCAAATCATTTTTAATGATACACAATAGATCAAAATAATAATAATATTGTGTAAATGGATTTTATGTTAAAAATAATTATATTTTATATACAAAACATGAATATTTTATTTTAGTTAAAATTAAAGGAGTGGGAATTCAATATATATAATTCCAGAAATCATAATAAAGCATTGAAATTTAAAATAGAATGAATTCATAGAATATTGATAATAAAATTAAAAAACTAACAAAATCACTAAAAAAATAAGAAGACCGCCTTAATTAATGCATCTTGAAATAAACATTACACTATTATCAAAAGATAATTGAACTTGTAATAAAGCCATATTTCATAATATTTTGGTTTTCTGAAAAGAAAAAAATATTGAAAAATGATACTCTAATGGTAATTGAAAATAAAATACAAAAAGTAATGACATGTTTTAGAAGACATTGTGTTTTTAATCTATTAGAGTATGAGGGACAATTGAATGAAAATTGGAATAATTGTCTGATTTTAACACATAGGAGTAGGAGGGGTACTTGAAATATAGAGTTGATTACCATCTATGCACTGCAAAAACACTACCCACATTACATTTGTAGTCACCACCCTACATGATAAGTGAGAAGTATTTTTCAAGGGTATAGCTAGGATCTCCATGAAATTAGAGTGATAAATAATGATTAATGAGTGAAAATTAACATGAAGTTGAGGGAGATTGTTAACCAAAAATGGATCGAGACAATAGTGATGGGGTGGAGAATATATGAGGAAGATTAAGGACAAATAATAATTCTTATGTGCATGTTGTTTATACCATTTCGAAAAATAAAAAAAAGATATTCGAGGGGGAGAAATAGATCACAACTAATAACATACATTGATTTTAATATACTATTATAATTTCAAGACAACAAAATTAGATAAAATTTAAACTAATAAAAATATATTATTACAAATTTTAAAATTTTAAAAAATATTAAAACAAAACCAATTTCACATATTTATTAAAATCATTTAAATTACTTATATTTATTTATTTGAAAATAAATAGATTAAATTTATATATAATAATTAGTATAAATCAATTTATAATCCTTTAAATTACAAAAACTATCAAAATCATTTACATGAAAATTTTAAAATATTTACACAAAATTTATTTACATAAATATAATTAAAATATTTTTAAATTATACTCACATTCTCTAAATTCAATGCACTGCCCTATCAATCACTGAGATTCTAATGGTAACCACTATATGAATTTGAAACATGAGTGAACACCTAAAAAATATGAATGCAATTAGAATTTCCAGGAAAAAAATGATGCTGATTCAATTTATTCACCCAAATGACTATTGATCACAATCATGACATGAAACATAAACCAATAGAAAAAAAATCATCTCAGAAAGGACCATTTCATGTTTTTGTTGAGGATGAGTCTTAGGGAAGTAGTGATTTTCACTTTACGAGGAACCAAAGGAGCTCCTACAAGGACATGGTTCGTGCTTCAACTAAAAATGTTGTGGGTGGAGCTAAGCTTGTTGATTTTCTTTCCTTATAGGACACCTATACTGAGTGATCTGGACAAGTTTTCACAACAACCTAATCTAAATGACGAGTATCCTAGAAACTCTGGGAAGTTTTTTCATGAGGAGGGCATGGATAAAGATGACTCATCCAAAAAGGATGATAACCTTGAAAATTCAAATAGGACTGGAAAGGATTATCTATGATATGGAAATAGTAACTATAAGAATGGTTCACTTCTTATCAAGTATAGAACATATATAAAGGCCACTTCTGGGGGATCTCACAAGGAATCACTTCCTCATATTTCAAGAGGTAAATATGTTTCCTATTTTAATGGAATATAAATAGACGATTTTTTCCATGAATATATTAAATCTTTCTAACTTGAAAATACCTTTTCTCATAATGTATCTCCAGCCTCAACTGGAGATGGAATTATGGTCATTTTCATTAAGAACACTACATATGTGTAGGGACTCCAATATTTTCCCATGGTGCATCCTTTTCCTATAAATTCTACCTTTCAAGGTGTATCATGTAGGGATGTTCCAAAGGATGGTAACATGGGTAATACTTAGGATGAACACCAAGGGGAGGGACTCACGTTTCATGATCTCATCCCTAATGTTGATCGCACTAGATTGGAGAATTGTATAGAAAAGGGTAATTATTCCTTGATCCAGGTCCAACCGAAGGTAAGGCAACACTCACATAGTTTGTTTTTCATTTTAAATAGATCTAATAAAAGAGGAATTTTTCGTGAGGAATTTGGGAATTCTCATGGATCCTTTCGAGTTTAAGGAAAATCCCCAAACACTGATATTGCTACGGAAACACAAAATTTTAATTTGAAGGATAATACCTCAATTCATAATGGCTCTATTTTGATATCAAAAATTGATTTCAATGGAGGTCAGGAAATTGAGCATCATAACAAGGAAAATAAAACATCAGGCATGGATGATCAAGATGACACTTAGTAGGCTCTTATGTACTGGAAACGATGTAGGCACCTGAGAGGTTGGGGTGGCTCCTGAAGAAGGGGAGGTATGCATAAAAGGAGGTGATTTCTGAATGATATTTTATTTGTATGGAATTGTTTGTGCCACTTTTTAACATTGCAACTCCTCCTCTTCCATGCTTGTCCACATTCATTTTATTAATAAATTTTCTAGGACTATGGGTTTTAATCTATGGTTTGCGTCTTTCCTAGTATAAATTCATGATTATTTAAATAAATAAATATAAATGTATTTATTTATAATTATAATTATAAATTAATATACTTAAAAATTATTTATATATAATTATAATTGTAGATATAATAAATATATTCATTATTTAAATATATTTATTATAATTTTATAATTATTTAATTATATATTTATTTATAATTATATCCAAGATGGTGCAACCATGGGTTATTATTTATAATTATAATTATAAATAAATATATTTAAAATATTTGTATATAATTGTAAATATAAAAAATATATTTATTTTCTAAATACATTTATTACAATTTTTTTATTATTTATATATATTTATTTATTTATATTTATAATTATAAATAAATATATTTGTAAATACTTGTATATGGTTATAAATATATTTATAAATTTTTATATATTTATATATATTTATATAACTACATATAAATATAAATATATATAAGTATAAATATAATAAAGATATTTATAATATAATTATAATTATTATAATTTTATAATTATTTAAATATATATGTATTTATTTATATTTATAATTATAAATAAATAGATAAAAAAATATTTTTATATAATTTAAAATGTATTTATATTTTTATATATCATAATCAGGGTTCGGCATAGTGGTAAGCATCTCGTAATACTAAAAAAAATTTGTGGGTTCAAAACTCATTGGGTTCATGTTACTATACTAGAACTGTAGCGTCACTATAGTAGAGACTATAGCAGAAAAATAACTATTTCATTTACAAAACTGTAGTGATGGTGGGGCACTGTAGCAGCCCAAGTACAGTAATGTCGCTATTCATTGGAGTGTCCTTAGGTCAAAATATGAACCTTCAGGGCTACGTAATGGGTTTTCATGTTCACTAGGCTCATGAGCTATGTAATGGGCTTCAAGTCCATTAGATCTATGGGCCATGTACTTTGGCCTATGTGTGAGGTGTGTGTATGTGTTTTTATATTTAAAATTAAATATATTTATATATTAATAAATATATGTATATAATTATAAATATATTTATAAAATTATATATATTTATATAATTTTATATATTTATATTATTATATATATTTAGATAATTATATAAATTTTTCAATTATAAATATATTTATTAATATATAATTATATATAATTATAATTATATTAAATATATTTATAATATAAATATATTTATTATAAATTTATAATTATTTATTTATTTAATTAAAATTTTATTTATAAATAATTTTATTTATAAATATTTGTATATAATTATAAATATATTTATATAATTAAATAAATATATATAATTATATATATATGATTTTATATTTATATTATGATATATATTTATGAATATATAAATATATATAATTATAAATATAATAAATATATTTTTTATAATTTTATAATTATTTAAAATATATTTATTTATTTATAATTTTATAAATAATTTTAAATATATATATATATATATATATAATTTTATTTTTTAACTATTTAATTTATACGATTATCCAAAAATCATTTATATATATATATATTATATAAATTTGAAACATATTTTAAATATTAAAACATAATAAAATAAATAAATATTATTTATATATTGTACAAACATATTGAAATATAGAATGTATAGTAAATAAATATATGTATAAATAAATATTAAAAAATGATTAAATATATTTTTAACATTTTTAATGAATATATAATAATAAATGAATAAATAAAATTAAACAAATTAAACAAATATTAAAAAAATGGATTTGTAACACTTACGTGGATTAAAAACACATAAAAATGAAGAAAAATGAATAAATAGATGATATTAATTATATAAATAACAAAATTATTAAAAAATAATTTTATTAACTATACAAAAATATTAATAATTAAATCAAATTAAACTAAACACACATATATATATTCAGGATGAATATATTAAAAGAATTTTTTATTAAAAAATGAATAAATATTAAAAAAGAATAAATACAGAATCTACTAAAAAAAGAGAGAGATTACAAAATAATAAGTAATATTAAATCAACAAACAAAATTTTGCACACACATTCATGTACAGATAAGGGACATACATATATACACACACACATCTACACACACACATCTACACACACATATACATAAACACATATAAACACATAAACATACATATATATAGTTATACAAGTATATATTGTTTAAATTATTTAATATCGATTTAAATATATATTTAAATAAATATATTCATTTAAATATTATATAATTTTTTAAATAAAATATTACTATATTTAATTTAATTTAATTATACACAAATTCTGTAATTAATGTATGTAAATAAAATTTTAAACATTTTGACTAATATAAATTCAGTGTTTTTTATATATAAAATTATGAAAATAAGATTAAATTTTTGTTAAAATATAGATAAATCATATTTATATATTACGTTTACATGTATATACATATTGTAATACATATCTTATTTAAAAATACATAAATATTTATATATAAATCAAATTAATCACTTTTTCCTTTATCAGCGCTAAAACAAATTGCCGGTAAAGGTGTCATTTTTATCAGCACTTAAACATGCATTGATAAATGAGAGACTTTTATCAGTGCAAGAATAAATAATTGATAAAGGGTACCCTTTATCATCATTTTTTGATAGCATTGTTATAAGGTAACCTTATCAGTTCTTTTTTCGAGTGTTGATAAAAATTCCCCCTTTATCATCACTTTTGGTCTCGCATTGTTAAATTTCAATGATAGATAAATCATGATATGTGATAGTGATCATGAAAAAATGAAATTTTATAGCGACTGTGGGTTTTATTTCCTTACCGCATGTGCTATTTTTAACTGACTTCATGCTGCAATTTTTGACATGGTTAGTATCGTGATCGCAAGTCAAACGACTGCATGTTACGATAGCACGGTAAGTATACCGACAACATGAAGACTTATCGGGTGTGGTTAGTTATTTCCTAAGCTTATTTTTTCTTAAAATTGATTTTTTATGCATGTTCTGTGTTTATTTTCTTTCGATACTTTCATTAACTCCATTCTTATTTTAACTATTTGAATTATTTTTTTAGTTTCTAAAATTAATATATATTATATATAAATCTTGTAAAGTGTTATTATATTATTTTGATCAGTTTTAAAATTTTATTATATTCAGTCATTACTCTTACATACCATATACATCATGTATTTGGAATGTTTAATATTTTTTATTTTGAGTTAATTTCTTTGACTTATTCATTTATAAATTATTATTTAATGAATTCAGAATTTATTCAAACTTATTTGTGGGATTTAAATATATATGATTAATTTTTAAATTACATGATGCATTAAATTAAACTGTTTTTAATATTTGATTTTAAATAGTCTTGTGATTTTTATGGGTTTGATTTGACTTATTATTATAATTTAACATGTTAATTAAAATTGGTTTGAATTGATATTTAATTTTTGAATTCAGACAATTTTTTTACCATTATTCTTGATGATAATATTCTCTCTTCTGGTTAATTATTTCTATTGAATTTGAATTTTCTTACCCATCTGGTGATTCTCTTGTTAGTTTTTGCATATTATATTTAAAGGCCTTAGAACACATTAAAAGAATACACAATGATATTGAGATAAACTATAATTACATGAACCTTTTGAGAACCAAATATCAATGTGAAACTTTGACAACCTATGTGATTATTCTTTTCATGGATATATTATCACTCAAGACCTCAAAAAAACTTCTATGAATACTACTACCTTGATGAGACATCCACATCTCTCAAGGAGTAGTTTATGTTATCCATTTTTTATCTTCTATTTATTCCAGTTTCTTGTGTATTTTTTTCCATATCTCACACACACACTCTATTTCCTATTTATGTTTTTACATACAAAAGTATTATTCTTATTCTCTTCTTAAAGGTTGTGAATCCTGAATGTTAAATTCAAGATTGTTTGTCTTGTGACTCTCATAGTCTAAATTCAGTTTTTTATATTGGGTCCTGGTTCCCTCTAAAACATTCAATGCATCATGGTTATCCCACCAATATAAAAGAATCTTGTAATTAGGTTATCATTCACACTCAAAAATCAATTTAATTAACATGTATCTCTCACTGAGTAGAGAGGTATAAGACGGTACTAGGTTCACTTTGGACTAATCTAGTATAAAAATCCTTGTGCTCTCTCATTTTATTTCCACTTCTAATTAACTATAATGATTAACTTCATTAATTAATTTAAATAATCAATTTATTAGATGAAATTTTTAAATATGGTCTATTCACCCCCCTCTATAACATTTTTTGTAACACCCCTAGGTTTTCCAAAAAAATTGAAATGCATGAAAGTTTGATGTATGTATATACTTATAACAATCCTTAAAAAATATTTTTTCCACTTTTATGTTTTTAATTTTGAAAAACGGTCATCTACAATTGTGTTCAGTATGTTATTTAGAGCCTAATAGAACCAACTTCTTTTTTCAGTGAATAGTAACATACCCTTATAAGTAGTAATATGAATAGTAATATAAAACTAATGAATAGTAAATTTTACTATTATTTTATTTTGTTAAGGTTTGAAGATAATGACATTTTAGTTAATTTTTCAATGTGGTATAAAAGCAGTTATAGTTCTAAAATTTGTAATCTTTAAATTAAGTTTGATTTTATTTAAGAATTAAATTAATAATAGTTAAAAAATTATTTTTAAATAATGGAGTTTATTTTTTAATTCTAAACATCAAGATATGTTAAGTGTTATTTTTTGGGATTTTTTTAAAAATCTTGAATTATCGATGAATAGTGAAATACAGTAAAATATCGTATAATCAAATTATCAATAAAATACACTATTTATGACATCATAAGTGACGTAATCCCACTTTTTTAGAACTCACATGCCATTATTACCATTTGGGGCCACATAAATTAAGATTATTCATAGTCTTGAGAAAAAATATTATAATAATGATTAAAATAATGAAAAATACCCCCTCTCATCCACTATAAATACCACCCTCATTCCCCTCTTCCTCCCATACCCCTAAAGCCTTGATCCTTACCAAATTTCTTCCCCAAAATCCTCCCAAGTATCTTATCCACATCCTATAGCTTCTGGTCTCTGCAAAATTCCAAAACCAAAGGCCTTATGAAGGATCTCAAGGAGAAGAGATCAAGAGGTAAACTTTCTCTTTTATTTTCTTTATTTTCTTTCATTATATTTTATTCTTATTAATTTCCTTTTTTTATGTTGGGATATTTCATTAAATACCCCCCTTACTTCCCATATTATGTAATAATTATTATAGACCCTTTTTCTCTCATCAAATTAATTTATGAAATTTTAAGCGATGTCGTTAAGCTGCCAAATTTTCTTGAGAGCATTCTCAATTTTTCTTTTATTTTGAGTTTCATTCTTATTATTTCATCACATCCTCTTATCCAAGATAAATTAAAGATCCGTAATATTTTAAATTCTTTATTTTATCATGTTCATGGATAATTCATTATCAATATTCTTCTCCTTCCCCACTTATTTAAGGAATTAAAAACACTGTCTGTGATGTGTCGAATTACCGACATCGTGGACTATGTGATTTCAATTTGCTTTAATTTATTCAAGGCTAATCAAGAAACCATTTTTATGCTTCAACAAGGTTATAATATATATATTATGTCTCATCAATGTTTTTTGAATTTTTTTACTTGTGGTTTTATTTTATAAAACAAAATGAGGTCGTTATTATCAAAGAACCACTAAAAAGATCTAAACGAACATCATTGATATTTTAAATTATAAATAATCCCTGTGTAATAATTCAAATTGATAAATGGTTTAAATTATGGTAATTTAAATATGTAAATAGTACTCCATTCCAATTCTGGAGTTTCACTTCCAATTGACATGAACAATCCATCATGAACCAATCATGAAAATCATGTAAAGAACTCACCCAAAATAGTGCAAGGAACAAAATAATAACAATCAAAGGGTGAAATGATGTAATTAAATGATCATATGAGTTATTATAAATATGTATATGAATATTTAATATATTAATAACACTCTTTTAACTATTATATATGATGTTTAAATGAGTTGTAAGTAAGACAAACCCGAGATAAGGGAATTCTTAACCTGATTTCCATTATTTGGGTTAAAATCCCTCTTCATTATTTATGGGGAATTATATTTTTTTTTGTGATGGGTTTTGTTTATATTATGTTAAATTATGTGTAATTATAGTGTACATACATATTCAACCCACTCTATTAAGTCTCTCTTTATTTATATTATTTATGTAATGGATTTTTCCATTAAAATCCTCTTTTAAAATTCTATTTTGGAAAATACAAAAGAAATGTTTTTATGAAATTATTCATGTTGTTTGATAATGTTATAGTTCATGGGAATTGTTTATGATAAATTGTGGGACCAATATCTCCCTCCAATTCATTGGGTATGTGTAAGTTGGAGGTCAGCTATATGGTTACTACAAGTGTAACTGCGACGGTTACACAAATTGTAAGGTAGTTGTGAGGGTTATAGATTATAAGGTAGCCGAGAGGGTTACATGATTATGTAAGTAATGACCCAAGATACCTTTTTTATTATATTTATGTTATCATTTTTTTGTATCTTGTGTAAATCTCATGTTTCACAAATTAAGTATATATGGGTGACCAGCATGTCTTTTGAAAAACATTTCATATGTTACAAGTGTTCATGGACTAATATATTCTTTCCTTCTTTTCATATCCCTTACTAAGATTTTTGTTATAATACAAAGTTTTTAAATGATTTTCACAGGTTATAAGGATGTGTAGGACAATGAAGGAAGCTATGTTAAATGTTTGAAGAATTATCAAAGAAATCATGTTTTATTTTAAGAGTTTTTATTTTTGAAGAATTGTGTATTGTTTTTCTGGTATCCACTCAGTAGTAATTTGTAATTTTATGAATGTGTTATGAACCAATTATCTAAAGCTCTAAAATTTTAAAGATCCTAAATGTGGAAGGAAGTAAATTCTTGACTAAATTCATGATTATGTAATGTAATAAGGTCAGGTCTTTATAGTTGGTATCCGAGGATGGTTTAGATAACTTTAGGGGTTAGGATGATGTTAAAAGAATAACATAAATTATTTTTACTCTATGATTAATTTGAAATGTTATATAATTTAATGATCACCATATTGATTCATAAAAGATGTGTTTGTTCATAATGGTTGTCCATAGAAAAAATAGTGAAGTAGAGGAGGAGAGGAACCGATAGAATGATATCCTTCCAAATCTGTAGCCCATAATGGAAGGGATTGGAACCGATCATTTTATCAAAGTAATGGCTCAGATAACACAGGTAATAAATGGTGGTGGCATCCATGCAAGAGAAAAACCAGTGGTACCACAACGAAACATGATGATAGTGGAACATTTTATAAGACAACACCCTACCACTTTCCATGGATCTTCTAACCCAGTAGCGGCTGAAGCCCTTGAAAAGATATTTGCTGTTATGGTATGTTTAGATAATTATGAGGTAAGTATTTCAATTTATTTTTTTGAAGGTTATTTTGATCAGTGGTGGTCAATGGTAAATAATATCAGGGGTAGACATGATTTTCATGCCTTAGGGTGGGATGAATTTAAAAGTCTTTTCCTTGAAAAATATTTTCCTAGGGTGGTGTCACTTAGGATGGAGAAGAAATTCCTTGAATTAAAGAAAAAGGAATAAGATTCAGCAGTTTTGTATGAAGATAACTTCACCCGACTAGCGAGGTATGCTCTGAATCCTATTCTGGATCTTAACAGCAAAATCAACAACTTTTACTCAAGACTGAACCCAAGGTATCGAAGGGCGTTGGCCTCCCATGAATTAAAAAGTTATGAGAAACTTTTATGATGTAATGAAAGGGTAGATATGGAATTTTCTAATGATCACATGAATTTTGGAAACAAGTAGAAGAAGTGGTCCAGATGGAAAACAATGGGTAAGAATCAACAAAAGAAATTGATGGTAAGAAAATCCAGTTTTTAGTTTGAAAAAAGTGTGGCAAGAGGAACCCTGAGGAATTTCTTTGAAAAACTATGAAGTGTTTTTAAAATGGTATGTTCTGACATATGACCCAAGATTTTAATGAAAATTATCCTAATAATAACCATAAAAAGAAAAATTTTATGTGTTTTAAATGTGTTGATATGGGTCATTATACAAATGTGTTCCCAAAGAGAGATCTAAATGATGCAAAGAAGCCAGACTATAAGAAGAAAGGTGTAGTGAGATCCTTTGTGACTATGTCAGCACATGTCAGTCCATCCAATGAAGTGGTATCAGGTTCTTTTTTAGTTTACTCATATTTTTCTAAAGTTTTGTTTGATACAGGGTATACACATTCCTTCATTTATGAGAAATTTTATGGTAAATTAAAAATATCACCTCAAAAAATAAGACCGGAACTTATTGTTAAAACACCAGGGGAAATACTATAGTAAAGAGGAATTATAAAAACCATTCAATTGTGATATGTGGAAATAATTTACCTATAAACCTTGTTTTTTTACCCTTAGTCGAGTTTGATGTAATTCTGGGAATGAACTGGCTTTCTGTTTATCATGAAAATATTTACTGTAGAGATAATGAAGTTGTTTTTCAAAAATAATCTTAGTTTATATACAAGAAATAACCCATACAATTGATAACATATTAGGAATCTAATAAACTTTTGAAAGATGGAAATGAAATTTATCTTGCTCATATTTTTGAAAATAAGGGAACTATTTAGATTAATTATGTGCCAGTTTCAAATGAATACCTTTATGTTTTTCCTGATCAGTTTCTTGGTGTCCTACCTAATTGGGAAGTCAAATTCACAATTGACTTAATTCCTGATGCTAAGCTAATTACAAAACCCCCTTATTTTATGGCTAAAATAGAACTTGTTGAATTGAAAAATCAGTTTTAGGATTAGCTTGACAAGGGCTTTATTCGTCCTAGCACTTTACCATGGGGTGCTCATGTTTTGTTTGTTAAAAAGAAATATGGTTCCTTGAGACTTTTTTTGATTATAGAGCTTTTAATAACATCACTGTTAAAAACAAGTATTATTTTCCTTATATCGATGACTTGTTTGATCATATCTAGGGAGATCAGTACTTTTCCAATATTAACTTGAAATATAGATACAATAAGATGAAGATGAAGGAAGATGATATCCCGAAAATAGTCTTTTGTACTACATATGGGAGTTATGAATTTGTTGTTATGCTATTAGGGTTAACTAATGAACATGTTGTATTCATGAAAATTATGAATAGATTATTTCACAAGTTCTTGGATAAGTTTGTGGTTGTGTTTATTGATTAAATTTTTGTATTTTCTAAAACTAAATAAGAGCATGAAAAACATATAAGTGTTGTTTTACAAACCATAATGGAAAAGAAAGTGTATGAAAAATTCATCAAGTATGGTTTTAGGTTGAAACAAATTTCTTTTCTTAGGAACATTTTAAATAAAAATGGAATAAAATTTGATCCTTCCAATAAAAAAGTGGTTGATGAATGGAAAAGACCTAAAAATGTTACATAGATTCGTAATTTTCTTGGGTTAGCAGGTTATTACTGATGGTTTGTTAAAAACTTTTCACAGTTATCTAACCCGATAACTAAGTTAACATGAAAATGGTTTAAATTTATTTGGACAGAATAATGTGATGGTTGTTTTCAGGAACTGAATAAGGGATTGGTGAATGCTCTAGTTTTGGACTTACCTTCCCGAAATGGGGAGTTTTTTATCTACAGTTATTCTTCTTTGAAGGGACTTGGTTTTGTTTTGATGCAGAATGATCAGGTAATTGATTATGAATCAATAAAACATAAACCAAATGTGTTAAATTATCCCACATGTGATTTGGAATTAGAATTTGTGGTTTTTTCTTTCAAAATTTGGAGGCATCTTTTATACAGAGTTCAATTTCAAATATATACTGACCATAAAAGTCTAAAGTTTATATTCACTCGGAAGGAATTAAACATGATGCAGAGAAGATGGATTGAAATGATAAAGGATTATGATTTCCCAATCAATTACCATCGAGGAAAAGAAAATGAATTGGTGGATTCCTTGAGTCGAAAACATCATAAATCATTAACCATGTTACATTTGGAACATAATCCCTTGATTAATGATTTGATGAATTTGGTCTTAGAAGTTGTTGGTGCAGAGAATAAATTTGTTTTGTCTCATGTTTTAGTACAATCATAGTTATCAGATATAATTAATCAAGCGTAGAAGGAATACTTTGAGCTACATAAAAAGGTATAATTTTTTAAAATGGGTAAGTTTCCATAATTTAATCTTGATAACGATTGTGTTTTATGATTTGGAAAAAGGTTGTGTGTGCCTTGTGATTTCCAGTTGAAGAAATAATTGCTGTGTGAAGTTCACAGTTCTCTATTTTCAGTTCATCCTGGTAGTAATAAGATGTACAAAGACCTTCAAGAGTATTATTAGTATGATGGAATGAAAAGAAATATTGTGGATTTTACCATGAAATATTTGACATGTTAACAAGTAAAAGAAGAGTGGAAGTTACCAAAAGGTATGCTTCAACCTTTTCTAGTGCAAGAG
Organism: Viscum album; assembly: GCA_963277665.1. Taxonomy (NCBI): domain Eukaryota; kingdom Viridiplantae; phylum Streptophyta; class Magnoliopsida; order Santalales; family Viscaceae; genus Viscum; species Viscum album. Next base: position 377,296,303 of record OY728142.1, read on the forward strand.
TGGAAGTGGGAGAATGTATCCATGGAATTTGTGGTGGGACTACCTAAGACATCTCGAGGTAATAATGCAATTTGGGTTATTGTTGATCGGCTGACAAAATCTACACATTTTCTTTCTATTCTAGATACAATGTCTTTGGATCAGCTTTCTCGACTATACCTCAATGATATGGTTTGGTTACATGGATTTCCTCTTTCCATTATATCTGATCGGGATCCAAGGTTCACTTCTAACTTTTGGAAGGGACTTCAGAATTTGTTGGGAACAGAATTAAATTTTAGTATAAATTTTCATCCTCAATTATATGGGCAGTCAGAATGAATGATTTAGACATTGGAGGATATTATTTGAGCTTGTTCAATAGACTACCAAGGAATTTAGGTTCAACATCTTTCTTTTCTTGAGTTTTCTTACAATAAAATTTTTCATTATAGTATACAAATGGAACCTTTCTAGGAACTGTATGGGATGTAGTGTCAGACTACATTATTTTGGGATGAATTCGGTGAAAGAATGTTGATGGGGCCATAATTAATAGAGTAAGTTTCCGAGAAAGTGAAGATGATCCATAAGCACAGTAGGACATCTCAGAGTAGGTAGAAAATTTATACAGATAATAGAAGGAAAGACTTCTCTTTCGATGAAGGTGACTATGTTTTCCTTAAAATATCTCCTTCTAAAAGTGTGATGTGTTTCGGTAAGAAAGGGAAGCTAAGTCTGTGGTTCAACGGTCCTTTTGAAATCATGGAAAATGTTGGACCAGTTGCATACCGAGTAGCTTTGCCTATGAGTTTATCTTAGGTACATAATATATTTCATGCTTCGATGATGAGGAAGTATGTGACAGATTCATCACATGTCATGATCCCAGAAGCAGTTCATCCAAAATAGAACCTTTATTATGAGGAGAAACCATTTCAAATTCTTGATCTAATGGAACAGGTATTGAGGAATAAGGTAATCCACCAGGTAAAGGTTTTTTAGAGAAACCACATGGTGGAAGAAGCAACATGGGAGTCTGAAAATTCTATGAGGGAAAAATACCCTCAGTTGTTTAATAAGTAAATAAAATTTCAAGGACACAATTTCTAGAAGGTGGAGATAATTTAACAACCGATGGTTTTATAAAAATAAATTGAAATGCATGAATGTTTGTTTTAAGTGGATATTTATAACTATATTTTAAAAATAATTTTTCCACTTTTATGTTTTGAATTTCAAAAAATGGTCATCTACAATTATGTTCAGAAAGATATTTAAAGCCTAATGGAAGCAACATGTTTTTTGGTGAATAGTAAAATACCCTTATGAATGGTAATATGAATAGTAATATGACCCTAATGAATAGTAAATTATACTATTGTTTTATTTTATTAAGTCTTGAAGATAATGAAATTTTAGTTAATTTTTAATTGTGATATAAAAGTAGTTATAAAAATTAAATTAATAATTTTTAGAAAATTATTTCCAAAAAATGGAGTTCATTTTTTAATTCTACACATCAAGAAATGGAAAGGCTGAATTTTTGGGATTTTTCTGAAATTCATGAATTTTCCATGAATAGTGAAATACATTAAAATGGTATATAATCAAATTATCAGTAAAATACACTATTTATGACATCATAAGTGATTTAATACCACTTTTTTATAACTCACATTCCATTATTACTATTTGGGGTTACATGAATTAAGATTATTCATAGTCTTAAGAAACAATATTTCAATAATGATTAAAAGAATGAAAAATACCCCCTCTCATTCACTATAAATACCACCCTCATTCCCCTCTTCCTCACACACCTCTCAATCCTTCATACATACCTATGTTCTACCCAACAATAATCCCAAGGCTCTTCCCCACATCCTAGAGCTTTTATTAACCAAAATTCCAAAACCAAAGGCCTTAAGAATGATCTCAAGGAGAAGAGATCAAGAGGTAAACATCCTCTTTTATTTTATTTATTTTCTTTCATTTTATGTAATTATTTTTTATTCCCTTGGTATTATTTTGGGATATTTAAATCCATGTCCACCTTGATAACCATATTATGTAATAATTATGAGAGAACCCTTTTTTATCAAATTATTTTATGAAATTTTAAGCGACGTCGTTAGGCTGTCGAAATTTCGGGAGAGCTTTCTAAATTTTTCTTCTATTTTGTGTTTCTTTATTCTTATTTTCTCACCTCCTCTTATCCAAGAGGAATTAAAGCTCCATAATATTTTATATTCTGTATTTTATCTTGTTCATGTAAAATTCATCATCAATCTTCTTCTTCTCCCTCACTTATTCAAGGAATTAAAAACATTGTCTGTGATGTGTCAAATTACCGACATCGTGGACGATGTGATTTCAATTTTCTTTAATTTCTTCAATGATGGTCATGAAACCATTTTTATGGTTTAAACATGTTATAATATATTTATTATGTCTCATCCATGTTTCTGGAATTTTTTATACAAATGGTTTTAATTTATAAAATAAAATGAGTTCGTTATTATCAAAGAACCACTAAAAAGATATAAATGAGCATCATTACTGTTTTAACTTATGAATCATATTCATTTAAGAATTAAAAATGATAAATGGTATAAATTTTATTACAGTAAATATTTAAATACTATACCATTCCAATTATAGATTTTCACTTTCAATTGACAAGAACAATCCATCATGAACTGATCATGAAAATCAGGTAAAGAACTCACCCGAAACAGTGGAAGGAACAAAATACTAATAATTAAAGGGTGAAATAATGTAATGAAATTATCATTTAAGGTATTATAAATATGGATCTGACTTTTCAATATATTAATAACACTCTTTTAACTATTATACATGAGGTTTAAATTAGTTGTAAGTAATAGAAACCCGAGGTAAGGGATTTCTTAACCCAATTTCCATTCTTTGGGTTAACATCCTACTTCATTATTTATGTGGTATTAGAATTGTTTGTGTGATGGGTTTTGTTTATATTATGTTAAATTATGTTTAATTATAGGTTATATACATATTAAATCAACTCCATTAAGTCTCTCTTTAATTATTTGATGTATGTAAGGGGTTTTTCCTTTAAAATCATCTTTAGAAATTTTGTTTTGAAGAATTCAAAAGAAATGTTTTTATGAAATTAGTAATGTTGAATGATTATGTTATGGTTCTTGGTAAAATTTTATGATGAATTTTGGGACCATATATCCCTCCAATGCATTTGGTATGTGTAAGTTGGAGGTCAGATGTATGGTTAATTCAAGTGTAACTGTGATGGTTACACAAATTGTAAGGTAACCGTGAGGGTTAAAAATTATAAGGTAGCTGATAAGATTACAATATTATGTAAGTAATTCCCCAAGATACCTTCATGATTATATTTATGTTCTCATATTTTTTTTGATATTGTGTAAATATCATGTTTCACAATGTAAGTATATATGGGTTACCATCATATCTTTTGAAAATGATATCATACATTACAAGTGTTCATGGACTAATGTGTTATTTCATTATTTCTATATCCCTTGCTGAACTTTTTGTGTTCATAAAAAGTTTTTAAATGATTTTCATAGGTTATAAGGATGTGTAGGAAAATGAAATAATCCATGTTAAATGTTTGAATAATTGTCAAAGGAATCATGTTTTATTTTAAGATTTTTTATTTTGGAATAATTGAGTATTTTATTATGGTATCCACTATGTAGTAATGTGTAATTTTATGAATGTGTTATGTCCCAATTATCTAAATATATAAACTTATAAAGATCCTCAATGTTGAGGGATGTGAATTCTTGAATAAATTTAAGATTATGTAATGTAATAAGGTCGGATCCTTATATTTTCCATTTCCTATTCTAACCTAACAGTTAAAAGGGAGAAGTGCCTCCTCAAGGAACCATGCATATGAATTATCTTCTAGAAAAACTTTTGGGGAAAATTAAATATATCTTTAAACATTATTTCTAACTCCCACACAGATATACTCCCCTAATAAAGATAGATCATCTCCTACCTCTTCACTACCTTCATGGTTGATGATAGAAACTATGATAAAAAATCTTTCTGAAATTCAACATACAAAACATATACCTCCTTTTGTTAACAAACATAAACATACACTACTAAAATGAAGCTCCCCCATATGACTAACTTCCAACAAGGAATAGTACCTCACCGAGACCCGGATCAAACAAAAGGTGATATTGATATCCTCCAACCATCTCTATATATCACAATTAAAATCACTTCCATCATACTTTACAAAATCCTTTTGTTGAAATTTTTGTAATGTCCACTACCACTGATCATCCTCCTCAACCAAATCCAGCCTTCAACAATGAATTAGGTTAGCCTGTTGAACCTTCACTTCTTGAACAACATGTGGACCATGTCTGTGAGCCATAGTAAAAATGGAAATAAGAATTTCTTTAGAATGAGTAGTATGGGATTTTAGTAAGATTTATTTAATTTATTTTAACATTCCAAAACTGACTTAATCTAAATAGGAACTCAAGTAAATCATGACGCATATACCTCTCCTATGTCTCTAGCCTACAAGAGGTGCCACCTCACTTGGTTATTCAGTGGGCCCAAAGTCCTTGTAATAGATCATGGGGGGATAAAATATCATTTCTTAGTCAGTTTTCTCTAACCTATATCACAAACCAAGATCAACTAATATCATTTACCTACCAAACCATGCAATCCTTACTATGCTTGACTTTGAAGTCCATAATATCCCTTAACCAAAGCCTCTGAAACCAATTTTTCTGGACCCCTCCCTCTAAAAGGTACCCTTTATGGGCTAATAATGAAGGAAGAGGGAAAATGACGCTAGATTCCAACATCCAATAGGCCCTGAGTTGGTGACTAGCATTGTGGGTGTAAAAATATCACCAATTAAGGGCATTACCCTCTATAATAATTGGATAAAGATATAGTATATCAATGATTAATCAAATAAATTACATAATATAAAAGAAATAACAATAAAACACTTATTAATGCCTGTATATATAAAAAAATACAAATAAAGGTATCCAAAATAAAAAACCAAAAGGAAAAGCTAAGGTAGTGACACAACAACAATCTAGAGGTTCGAGCATGTAATGTCCAACACAGTCCTTGAATTCCTACTAGAAGCTATGAAAAAAATTGTGTATATATATGTTGGGAATAGAAGGACACTAAATAGGGTAACCAAATTCAGTCATGCACATGTGCAAATGGCATACTAATAAACCTTTGAGAAAAAAGCAGAACCAAAAGCACCTAAACACTTCAACTATCAAATATCATCGCCACCAAGGCATGATCAAAAAATAAAACATGTAATGTATAATTAATAATAAGAATCATAGTGATAAAAGGATACCCCACACCACTTTCCCATTGATTTCCAATGTCACACCACAACACCATTCATCTTGTCACTCTCATATATTCAAAACATCACAACCTGAAAATAACCTTGTGTGAACCTGTCCATCATATCACATCTTGCTCAAAGACACCTAGGCCATCACATCACATCTTGCCTGAAGACACCTGAGTCATCACACCAAATCTTTCCAAAAAAAACCCAGTCCATCATAACACATCTATTCCAAAACCATTACCAGAGTAGTAGGATATCATGAATATAAAATATATCAACCTCGTTCCCTAATCCTACCATGTGTTCCCCCAACATAACTCATCTCATCACATCTCGATAGTTAACTTTTTACTTTTGGCCACCACTTCCCCTGTATATCAATTTCATCTAAAAGATAGATTGATAAAGATGGGTTATCTGGCCATCCATCCCCACCAATAAGATATTTGAAAAAACATCCCATTAATATATGGGTTTCAGCACATGGTACTTGATGCAGGTTGGGTGTGTGTATAAAATCACAAAGAACATGCATGGTGTATAATATCATAGAATACAAACCCAGCCTATTGGTTTACAATAAGGAACCAACCAAATCACTACATTTCCACTCAACCTTACAACACTACCACTTTCTCTATCACCACTAAATTCCTAACACCACACAATAATATATAATCTAAATTTAACATTTTATCTTCTTAATTAAATTAATCCATTTTTCATATTTCACATTACCGACCAATTTCATTTAAATAGCCCATTCATTTCATATTTACTACCCTATTTTTCATATATGACATTCTCCATTTAATTCATTCTTCCTCATTTTTAATTTATTCATTATCCATTTACATATCATTATACAAACTAGCTCAAGCCATCTAAAATCCTTATAATTTAATTCCAATACTACTTGGGTGACTATCCCAACACAACACCAAAAAAACAAATAACCCACCATCCTCATCATTCCAACGAGCCCCACATCACCACCGTTCACAACTCCATCCACCTCCTCCACATCACAACCACTTTCCCATAGCACATCCACACAAATAATAGCATAACTAACCCACATCATAACTATGTATTAACACACCACACCATATCCACACCATAACACATCTTCCCTGGACAAAAAAACCACACATCACAACATCATTAAAATTAAAACAGATGACATTTTTCATATTATCAAGGGGTTTTAATCAATTAAACTTCTTTATTTTAGTGGAATTATCACACCACCATGGATATCTTAGGGAAAATATTTTATTAACCAGCTATAAGTGTTTATCCAATTATATTTAAAGTGATTTCAACAAACATACCAAATAATGTTCATAGAAACATGTCAAATCAACACAAAAAATCCCCCAAATTCCATAATTTTTAGTAGAGAATTTATCCCATAGAATCACAATATCAAAGGTTTTAAATACATGTGAATAATTCTCTATCCATTTCAATTTCAATTATCCATTTCATTATCTTTATTAGGCTAATTAAAAATATTACAATAGATAAAAACTAGTAAAATACCTCCATTATGAAACAAAATTTGAGTAATGAAGGATCCCCTGCCTCAAATGGATATTTTTTATATGTCATCAAATCATGAATTGAGGACAAGGATACCACTAAGAATACAAGTGAATAATATTACCTTGATCAAACTAAAAACAATAATAAAATCATTCCCATACCCAAAAATCATGAAAAAAATAATTTTTTTTGTGATAGAATCCCTTCCCAAATGAAAAAACATTAAAAATTGGGAGAAACAAATAGGGAATATCACCTAAACCATCATAGGAAAATATATAAGGTCTAGGGTTGAAATACACTAATAAGGGGATAAAATACCTACTTGGGATGCACTTGAGTCACCCAAGGAATGAGGGAAACACTTTAAAATTGATTGGGTTTAAAGGACTTTTAGAATTTATAGGTGGTCTGAAATTTATATGACCATGATGTAGTTCTGGCAACCACTCCACAGAATGAATAAAAACAAAAGGGACTACGACATAGAGGGGAAGAACATTCCACATCCTAGTTAGTCAAACCACATCCAATTTTTGAACCCAGTCAGTCAAACCACATGCAGTTCTGGACACCACACTACAGAATGAATAAAAACAAAAGGGACTACAACGGCCTCATCCTTCGATGGGTCTACGTCCAAACCCTAGTTAGACACCACATTACTAAGGAAATTCACTTATTATATCCATAACATACACTTATACAACTTTCTATAGAAATGGTGGCATCAAAGAACATGCAAGATAGATATGAGAAGATGGGCATGATCCTCCTCTAACATCAAATATATTAGTATGACTTTGATGAACATGATTATGAATTGGTCTAGTAATTCATGAAATATGGATTTCATGAGACCCATGAACATATCTGGTGTGATCACGACACCGAAAAACATGACAAAAAATATGATGTGCCCAAGCCTATGTCTAAAGGATGTCCTTGAGATATTTCCCTTCTTTACCCTCAACTGGTGATACCTAGACCCAAAATTGATCTTAGAAATTAACTCAACCCTCTCAAATGGTAAAAGAGATCTTCAATACTCAAAATAGGTTAACAATTCATGATCATAATGGGATTAAACCTCTTTTTTCTATATACAACCTCAAACTACCATCCTCCTTCTTTGATAATCACACTTGAGCATCCTAGGGTGACACACTGGGATAGAGGAAACCACTCCACATTAGATCAACTATCTAAATCCTCGACTCCTTCAACTTGGAAGGTGGGATCCCATAAAGATCCATCAAAATTATAGATTTGCAAGGCTTAAATTCTATCCCAAACTCAACATCAGATCGAGGGGGTAGTGTTAAAACTCAACTACAAAAACATATAGACACTCTCTAAAATAATTGGGAACCTCCATCATCCAATAATCAAATAAATCCATGGAAAAACCAACCATAAATTATATAAGGGTCTCCACATATCTACATCCCACCTGAAAACCCTTCTTTCCCACAAAAAACACACAATGGCCATCCACATACAAGAACATGACTCTCCTCCAAAAGAAGTCAATAAATGTATGAAAAGAATAAAACCATTCAAGTATGAGAAAGATATTATACACATGCATCTACATAATTAAAACATACTAATGGTATTAATGTGGCCCCGTCATTAATCTACACCCCTACAACATATCAAGAAATCATATATAGCATTTCACTAGAATACTCAACAACTAGGGGCATGGAAAGACACTCTACATCTAGTCCCAAATCATAGTCTAGAGAGGGTGTAATAAAGGACTGTTAAACTCATGAATCAAATGAATCAAAAACAAAATTATATGATAAAACAATATTAACTCAAAAGACCTCCGGACTTTCTAGCACTGAAACCACCACTGCATGGAACAGCCCATTCACAGATCATATTCCTATTTACTGATGGACACCTCCATAGACGCACTCAGGTTGGGCCCCTTGAACGTGAGGGAAATCTTGAGGTCCACCCCTACCTACACCATCCCCTCTTAGTGGAGAATAATTTTATTTACCATAATACCGAAATTGTCACAACAGCATCTTCTACTGAGCCTTATTTTGAAACCATCCACCTCCACTATACCGAGCTCGAAGAACCACTGGGCATTGATTCTGATGATGATCATGAACCTCACAGACAAAGTATATTGCCTCATATACCCCAGTAAAATCATGTAAACAACTAGCCCAAAAAGGATACAAACAAAACTATTAAGGATGAATCCCCACTGGTCAAATCCTAAAAATCCCCAACTCTTAATAACTACCATAAATGAATTTACTCCTCAAGGAACCTGGTTGGATCACCTTCTATTGTGAAAATCCTCCTGAGATCATTTGTTTGATCATATCCACCTTTCATGATGAAACCCCCATGATTGAATTTGCTTGATCACCTCTACCTTCTTATAAACCTATAGATACATTGGAAACAAACTAGTATTGATTCTGTGATGTATAGTGTTGATAATTTTTAATTATTTATTATGATTTTATTTTTTAAAATATTACAAACTCTATTATTTTTTCATGTGAAAAATATTTTTTATTACCTCTTTTTAATTTTACAATATATTGAGTATCAGTGGTTGGGTTTATGTAAATCCAATTTCACATGAAATATAATAATTATATATTCATTTTATTCATTTTATTCATTTTATTAATTTTAGTCAACTAAAAAAGCCTATTTTTTCTCTATAATTTTCATATTTTTATCTAAAATTATTTCATTCTTTTGATTTCAAGAACAATTTTTAGTTTAAAATTCTTTATAGTTTTCTTCATTATTTAAATATAACATGATATATATAGATAATAATTTCATGAAATATTTTTTATTGGATAAAAACATTTAAATTTCATTATAATAAGGGGAAGTCTAAATTTTTTTGTTTTGTAGTGAAAAAAAATACCCGAAGTCCATAAAAAAGTTTGTAAATTTAGGATTTTTCATAATTCGTAATCTTTTTTATTTCCTTGATATATATTTCGATTCATATAATAATTTCCCATTATTTTATAGGTTAGAATTATAATATTTGTTTATAAATTTACTTTAAAGAAAATAAAGTGTAAAAATTTTCTTTATACACCTAAAAATAGTTCAAATATCTGCATTAGTATAATCATTTTTTCTACAATTTCTAGCTCATGTTTTCTATGTATTTTGATGATGTATATTAATATATAATTTTAATTAATTCATTCTTAGATTATCTAGAAAGATCTAAAAATTATCTATAATAAATTCTTATGTAAAATTCACTCATTAAGTCACCTAGAGAGCCTAAAATTTCACTAAATATTTAGTTTATATTTATTCAGGTTTCAAAACTTCTTTGTTGGATCCTACCATTAGTTGGGTCACCAGCTTACTGAATGTTCATTTCAGCCTACTGTGAGGAATACTCCACCTTGTTGTATGTAAAATTAGTTACCTCAAGTTAACCAGAATCCAAACCATGAAGTTTTTACTTCATTATCTTTTGACAAGGATGATATCTCATCCCTTAAAAACATAAAAAATGAGGCCATTTCAACTCTCACATGCATCGTACTTCCTCTATCATGTGATTTCAGCCAACTCATCAACATCTTTCTTTATGACAGTTATTTTTTTGTAAAAAATTTTAAAGGTGACTCCCATTTATGTTACCTCAATTACAGTGTTAGGGTAACTATATATTTTTTTTCCCAGTAAGTATAATGATTTTTCATGTCAAGTGTGGTGATCGTATTAACTTTTATAGTGACTATATATTTTGTCTTCTTACTGAATTTGATATTTTTAAGTGATAGCATGTCACAATTTATTCCACATAGTTATTATAGTGACCTTTAGACAACCAACCACATGTTATGATGGTATGGTGACAATATTGATCACATGAACACTTATCATGCACTATTATTTCTTTCATTTTTTTAAATTTTTTCATAAATTTAAATTTTTCATCACACTTTGTTTCTCCTTATTTATTATAATTTTTTAAATTTATGCTTATTTTAAGTGTTTATTTATTTTATTAATTTATAAAATTAATATATATTATATATAATTCATTGAAAGTGTTATTATAAAATTTTAATCAATTTAAAAATGTTATTAAATTCATTCATTATTCCTTCGCAACTCATGCAACAAGTATTTAGATTATTTAATATTTTTAATTTTCAATTAATAATTTGAATTATTCATTCCTAAATTTTTATTTAATTAATTCTTAATTTATTCGAAATTATTTTGTGGGATTTAAATAAATATAATCAATTTTTAAATTATACATTGCATTAAATTAAAATGTATTTAATATTTGATTTTAAAGAGTATTATGATTTTTATGAGTTTTCTTTGAATTATTATTATTATTTAATGGGCTAATTAAAATTGGATTTTAATCAATATTTTAATTTTTTAATTCAAATGAATTTTATTATTATTATTCTCACTGATAATATTCTCTCTTATAGATAATTATCACTTTTTAATTAGAATTATTTTACGTAGTTGGATATTGGATTGTTAGTTTTTACAGATTCTATTTAATGGCATCAAAATGCATTAAAAGAATACACAATGATATCGATACAAAAAATGAGTAAAAACACCTTTTGATAACAAAATTTCAGCCCAAAACATTGAAATCCAGTGCGATCATTCTTTCTATTGTTGAACATTCTCTCAAGAGCTGAAAAAAAACTTTTAAGACTACTACTACCTTGATGATACATTCACTTCTCTCAAGAACAAGTACATGTGCTTTATTTGTTTTATCTTATCATTAAACAAGTTTATTATATCTGTAATACTTATCATCTCTCACAAACACTCTCATTTTTCCTATTTATTCTTTTACATAAAAAATCATTATTCTTCTTCTATTTCCACTAGTTGTGACTCCTCGATTCTAATTTCAAGACTCTCTGGTTTGTGAATCTCATAGTCTAAATTCATTATTTTATTTTGGTTTGTGACTCCCCATAAAAATTCAGTGTGTCATGGTTATCCATCCACTACAAAAGGATCTTGTAATTGGTTTATGATTCCCCCTCAAAAATTATTTTAGTTGATACATATCTCTCACCGAATAGAGAGGTATACGACTAGACTTATTGCACTTTGGAACGAACCAATATAAAAATATGTGTGTTCTCCCTTTTATTTTCAATGCTAATTAACATCATTAATTAATTTAAATAATCAATTTATTTGATTAAACCATTTAACCTGGTCTATTCACCCCCTCTAGACTATCTTCCCCTTCCTATTACGGCCTAAGAATTGGTATCAAAGGTTAACCTTCTTAAGGATAGTTTATCTCAATTATTCTGTTTCCCAGTACCAAACAATTGGTATTAGAGGTTAGACTTTTTAATGATACTTTATATCTATTATTCTTTTTATCATCACCAACCAATTCGTATCAAATATTTTTTATTTTGGAATCTATCGAAACCTTTTACAGAATCCGTTTATATTTAATTATGATAATGTAATCTTAGAACACATGGTCTAAGTAAAATATCTTTAAGGTGAGAGGAGTGGATGTAAATGATAATTGTATTTATAAGAAGAAACCAAAATTTTATGAAAATTAATATGGATATTTTGATCTAGAATATAGGTATAACTCATAAAATTAAACATATAACAATGTTCCTATAAGAAAAAACCATACACAATACCAAAAGCTGACCAGGATACGCTTACCAAAAATGATTCTATTAAATATGTTTTAAATTACAATGTTTTAAAAATATTATATTGTTCTATTAAAATAAGTGTTTTTAGTCTTGTATATACTTGTAAGACATCTCATGAGATTTGTAAGATTCTAAAATTCACTCACTTTGGATCCAAAAAATTAATTTGAACTAATCTTGGAATACTTTAGGAAAAGTACCAAAACGTCAAGATGGGTGAAGAAGAAATAGTAAATCAAATATTCCACGAATTCATAGGAATTTTCAGTGAAATTAATTCCGTTAGAAAATATTTATAAAATAAAATACTCATCGAATGAGTACTATGTGATCTACTAAATAAATGGAATGAAAAGAAGGTTTCCATTGATGAAAGAATGAAATTCAAAGAGTACACTCTTGTAGAATCAATTGGATCACTACTCTAGTATAAAATAGAACATAAGAACATATCCAAATAGGACAAAAAAAGGAGTATCTTTTAAATATGTGAATAGTTTTTATACTTACTCTTCTAATTCTAATCTATAGGATATTGAAAAAAAAAGATATAACTCAGATTGTTACTAGAGTTTACAAATGAATGAAAATTAAAAGATTTAATAAATGATTTAGAAGAAACCCACAAAAAATAATGAGTGATAATAAAGGAATTATAAATTATAAAACATCATATATTTCTTTTTTTAGTGCTGAAATAAATTGAACTTCAAGAAATACTTCCCAAAACTATACAATAATGGAAAAAATAAAAATTAATACAAAAACGTAATTAAAACTAGTAGAGTTGTATAGAAGAATATGATTCTATTTAACAAGATATAAATGATAGATAATCATATAACTTATGATTAATGGATTATATAGATATGTTTAGTGAGTTTTTATTTAATTCTCAATGTTTTTATTCTGACTATGATTTTAAAAATCTAAATGTTTTTTATTAAATAATATAATTTAAATATTGAGAAAAGATGTTTTCAAAGTTGTTGATTAGAAAATAATGAATTTTTTTTTAAATAAATCGATTTTACAAGAAAATTATTGAATAATAAATGTAGCCTCTAATTCTCATTAGACAGTTTATGATAATTTGAAATTTTCTCAATATTTGAATGAGAATTTGAAACAAGGAAGTTGGTTGTCTTAAGAAATTTTGTCTGATTTTATCCAAGGTTTTAAAAAATATAATAAAATTTTGTCTTTTAATAAATTAAATAAAAATAAATATGGTATTGGTTATGATTTGGGATTACCTCAAATGTATATTAAACATTTTTTAAGATTAAAAATGGTTTTACTACTACTGTCACTTGTTTTATGTGGGGAAAGAAAGTAACTATGAAAATGATTGTTATCTTAGATTCAAAAACACTTTGACATTTAAAAAGAATAATATTTATAAATATTTATTATCTAGAGTACCATAAAACACATTTTTAAATTCTTTTTGGGTACCTAAAAATTTTATTACTAATACGATTGGACCGAAAGTAACTTGGGTACCAAAATTTTTGATTAAATTATTTTTTTTGGAAAAATGTCTTGGATGTCTTGAGAATGATTTATGGTACATGGATATTAGATTATCTTGGAATATGAACAGATACCCATCAAATTTTACCACATAAAACACTTGATATGGAGGCACAGTTACATTTGAAGATAATTCCAAAAGAAAAGTAAAAGGTTTTGGTGAAGTTGGTATTTATAATTATAATATTAGTTATAAAGTTTCATATAATGAATGATTAAAACATAATTTAATTATAATATCTCAGTTATGTGATGATAAAATGGAAGTTAAATTTAAATATGATAAGTGTTTTGTTTTTAGAGATGATTCTTTATTATCCTGTGCCAATCAAAAGGAAAATATTTATGTTATTGATTTTTTTGAACTAAATTTTTAACATGTTAAGTGTTTGAATGCTCTGAAGATTGATATAAATATTTTTCACTAAATATTAGGTTGTGTTAATTTCATAATGATACATAATCTCTCTACACATGAAAAAGTGATAAAGTTACCTACTTTGAAGAAAGAACACCTTTATGTTTATGATGATTATATGAAAGGGAAACAACATAAAGTATCATTCATAAAAATCAATAAGATAAGTATTAATAGACTTTAAGAATTAGAAAATATTTATCTATTTTGGTCATATTCAAATTTCGAGCCTTGTAAGAAAGAAATATACCATAGTTATTGTGTAAATTTATAGTCCATTTACATGGGCTCAAATTCTTTCTCATAAAATGATATTTTACCAAGATTTATTTATTTTTTGTAGTTTAGTTCAAAATAAAAAAGGTTTTATTATTTTTCCTAAGTGTAGTGGTAATGGAGTTCAATTTCATACTATGGAGTTTGCTTTTTTTTAAACAATTATGGTTATTTTTATAATTTTTCTACACCTAAAACACAATAAAAATGGTGTTTTAGAATATAAAAATAGAATTATTATTAAAATGGCCCAAAGTATGTTAAGTGAATAAAATATACCAAGATATTTTTAGATTGAATTATTATTTTATACTTTTTCTATTTCAAATATACTTTTTATTATAAACTTTTTAAAGAAAACTCTTTATGAGTTGTTTAAAAATAAAAGGCCTAAAGTTGGTTATTTTATAGTTTTTGATATAAAGTTTTCATTTCAAATTCAAAGGATAATTTAGATAAAATTGATGCAAAAAGTGATGAATGTATTTTTATTATTATTATAATAATAATAAATCTTATAGAGTTTATAATAAAATTACTATGGTT
Source organism: Viscum album (assembly GCA_963277665.1). NCBI lineage: Eukaryota > Viridiplantae > Streptophyta > Magnoliopsida > Santalales > Viscaceae > Viscum > Viscum album. The sequence goes on from OY728142.1 coordinate 377,311,712, forward strand.
ATTGAAGAATATTTTCCCAATATGGTTTAAGAAAATAATTTGAAATTAATTTTTTGTTATAACGATTTTGTTGATGATTTTAGATATTTTAATTTTGGTGAAGAAAATTATCAATATAATAATGAATCAATTTAGGGGAGAATAATCATTATATACACAATCATAAATCATGTAGGATTCATAGATATCATCTGTTTGGAAATGTAATTATTAATATTTATTCAGGTAATAACCTAATTTTTAAAAACAATTATGTCAATTATGAATTTATTTCAGATTTTATTTCTAATAATGTTGATTATGGTTTAGATTATTATAATTATATTGTTTCTATGCATGAAAATATTAATAAAGTTTCTTGAAATAATGTTTGGACATTATTTTAACCACCCAAGTACAAGCTTATTATAGGAAATAAATAGATTTATAGAAATAAGATGAATGATCCTACACAAGTTGTTAAAAATTAAATCTCTGCTTTTTTCTCGAGGTTATTTTCAAGAAGAAGGTATACGTTTTTGTGAATCCTTTCACCTATTTCTATAATTTAATTAGTTATAATTTTATTATCTTTTTCCACTTTTAAAGGATTTAATTTCTTTCAGTGGATATGAAAATTGTATTTTTAAATGGTTTTATTTATAAATATGTTTATATTTCTCAACCTCCTAGTTTATAAAATGAAAAAATTACAATTCATTTTTTTAAGTTATAAAAAGTTTTATAGGGTTTTAAGAAAGTACCTCATTCTTATTATGATAGACATATAATATTTTTACTGAAAAATGATTTTTCAAAATGTAAAGTAAATCCTAATTTTTTTATTAAATAATTTCAAATGAAATTTTCATTATATAAATTTATACTGATAATATTGTTTTTGGGTATTCAAATTATTTTCTTTGAAAATAGTTTATAATTTGATGGAAAGTTAAATTTCGATGAGTTTTATGGGAGAATTAAAATTATTTCTAGGACATCAATTTTTGTAAAGAAATGATGGAATATTTTTAATAAATATAAATATTTTAAGGATTTAGTTAATTTTTCGATATTAATTATTTTAATTCTTATATATCCCCTATTATTATTAATTTTAAATTAAATTCTATAGTTTCTTGAAAATAAGTTGACTCTAAATTATTTAGAGGGATTATTGGAAGTTTTTTGTATTTAATCGGATCATGACCCGATAAAATGTTTAGTGTTTATTTGTGTGAATTATTTAAATATGATCCTAAGGAGTCTCACTTTAAGTATTTTAAACGTATTATTAGATATGTTAAAGAGACTATTAATTGTGGATTATTTTATTCTAGAAAAAAATTGTTTTCAATCTGTTAGTTATTCATACTCTGATTTTGGAGGATGTCGACTTGATAGAAAGACTACATCATATATGTGTTACTTTCTTGGTAAGAATTTTTTTTCATGGAGTTTAAGAAAACAAAACAAAGTTTATTTTTTAACTACTAAAAGTGAGTATATATATGATGTAGCTGATTTTTCTCAACCATTCTGGATTAAAAAAACGTTTTCTAACTATGGTTTTACTTTTGCAAAAAGTTCTATTTATTCTAAAAATTATTCTAATATTTCTATTTCAAATAAGCCTCTAATTAAATCTAGAACTAATAATATAGACATTTGTTTTCATTTTATTCAATATTATGTTAATAATGGTGATATTATTCTTGAATATATTCCAACTGAAAATCAGTTGGTAGATATTTTTATCAAACTGTTTGATTCTTCAATGTTTGAGAAACTAAAATTTGAACTTTTTTAGTTAGAAATTTAGTTTGAAAATCTTATATTTTTTATTTTTTCCATACCCTAATATTCTTTTATTAATGGTTGGTCTTTTGTTTGTAAAAAATCATGTTTTTATATTTCTTAAATCTTGTAATTTTGAACATTTTCAAAAAGGGGGATAATTTTATAAAATCATATTTCTTTTTTTAAATTTTCAAAAAGGGGATTTTTTTGAGAGTTTTTTATTATTTATTATTACTTTATGTTTAATATTATAAACACTTTTATTTTGACATGTGAAAAATATTTTATATTACCTCTATACATTTTTACTATATCTTCATTTAAATTGATTGGATTTATGTAAATCCAATTTCATATGAAATATAATATTTATATCTTCATATTATTCAACTACGGTGAATCCTAATTATATATGTCTCATGCTTTAATTTTGAACTGAACTTACTACATGATTTTAATTTCAAGAATCGTATTAAGTTTATACTTCATTATAGTTTTCCTTAATTATTTAATAATAACTTGAGATATATTGATCTAATTATTATGAAACTCGTTCCATTGGAAATACAAAAAATTGTATAAAATTTCATTATAATAAATAGAATTATAATTTTTTGTATGTGGTACAAAAAAATGCCAAATTTTTATCCAACGGTTTTAAAATTATAGATCTTCTAGAATTAACAATTATTTTTATTTATTGGGTATCTATTGTTATTAGCATCAAAATTGCAGTCCATTTATTAAGATAGAAATATATGAAGTTTTTATAAATTTTATTCAACTAACTGAAAGTCTAAAATTTATTTTTAGAAACCTAAAAAATAGACCAAAAATCTGAAATAGTATAATCATTTTTTTCTTATATTTTCATATTTGTTTATCATTATATTTTGATGGTATCTCTTAATATATAATTCAGATTGATGATTAACTTGATTCATTTTAAATCTATATAAATTATCAAAAACGAATTATTCTATGATTATCAATTATTTAGTTATTTAAAGAGACTAAAAAGTCCCATAAAATTTAGTTTCCTGTTTTTTAGGTTTTAAAACCTTCTTTTTTTGAACCAATCATGAGTTTGGTTTCCACGTTACCGCATATTCATTTCAACCTACCATGAGTCTTACCACATGTGAACTTAACTACCACAAGTGTATCTGAATCCAAACAATAAAGTTTTTACCACATTATCTTTCCATGAGGATGAGTTCTTATCCATTAAAACTACAAAAAATGAGTCCAGTTCGACTCTCACATTCAGTGAAGGTCGTATATCACATAATTTCAGCCAACTCATACGTATATTTCCACATAGAGTTAATTTTATTGCATTAAAATGTTAAAGGTGACTCTCATTGAAGTTTCCTCAATTATAGTTCCAAAGTAATTGCATCTTGTTTTCACAGTAAGTATTGTGACATTGCATAGTAAGTATTATGACCATGCATAGTCACTATGTACTACTACTGAATAAGATTTTAAGAGAGCTAGAAAAATCATTTATCAATGCTAAAAATCCATTTTTGATCTAGGATCTATTAAAAGGGGACCTATTTTATCAAATATAGAAAAACACTGATAAAGTTCATACTATTATAGCGTGTTGTTAAATTATATCACACTATAGCAACAAATACAAGTAAATACAAGATATAACAAATTCATAATTTAATTGAAATCAATATTACATCAAAAATAAAATAAATTAGACATATTATAGATAGTTCAAACATTTTTTTGTACAATTAAATTCGAAAGTATAATTTAGCACAAAATTTCAAAAAAAATGGTTTCATTAGATTTGGAACTTATATAATTACATTAGAAAGTAGAATCTATCACAAACATTCAAACATATCAATGGTTTGATTATCTTTGGCACCTGACCCCCTCTCAAAAATTCTTAACCATAGTACTAGATCCCAAAAAAACAACCCCAACTTGACCAAAAGAATCCACCTATATAAGAAAAAAATTCTCATGTTAGTAATACTATAAATAAATAAATTAAACACAAATATGAAATAATACTTTAATAAACTATCATTTTTAAACAAAAACCACAAAATTATAGTAATATTGATCACACCATGAATAAAATTATGTTGAGAATAATTCCCATAAATCAAAGATGATTTATGGATGATTTTTCTAATGTACTAAAACAATATGAATATGTTTTCTCAGTTTTGAGCTTGTCACTTGTTTTTTTAGTAACATGTCATTTTAAAATAAACACATTTACTTTGAGCCATACCAACCACATCATGTGGCGTTTGATTTGAGATCAATTCCTATATGTTAGAAATGACTTATAAATTATTTTCATAAATCATCTTGACAATTCAAGCACGTTTTATTAGATTTTAGTGAGTGACACATGTTTTGAACTGAAATGTAAATTTTAAACTAATAACAAAAATCATGAGTCATATCATGAATACTTTATATTATATTGATGTGTGGATGATTCTTACATGTCATAAATAACTCATTGGTCATTGTAATAAAGTACCTAAACAATAATAATTTGTTTTCTTTGATTTTTGTGTGCCACTATATTTTTTACTAAAATATAAATTTTAAATAAAAAGACACACATGGAGTCAAAACGGTCATTCCATACATTGAATTGAGTTTCAGCTAATTATTATATTTTATAAATGACATATGTATCATTTTCTTAAAGAATCAAAATAAAATAAAAGAATTTTCTCAGTTTTGAGAATGTCACTTGTTTTTTTACTAAAATATTATTTGAAACTGAAAACATGCACTTTGAGTTATACAAGTCAAATTATGTATTATTTTGAGGTGAGACCAATTCCAACACATCAAAAATTAATTTTTATTCATTATTATAAATCATGTATACAATCTAATCATTTTTTCTTAGTTTTCAGTGAGTGAATCTTTTTTTGAACAAAAAATGTCAACTTTAAACTAGAAACAGACGCTTTGAGGCTTACTGGGAACATCATGTATTAGATTGAATTTTTCTTAATTATTACATGTCACTAGTGACGTATGGATAATTTTTTCTAAAGTATAAAAATAATCCAATTGTGTTTTATTAGTTTCAAGTATGTCACTTTTCTTTTTTACTAAAATGTTAATTTTAAATAAAAAGACACTTTGAGTCATATCGGTCACATCGTGAATTATATCAAGATGTGTCAAATTCCTACACATCAAAAATGACTTATGAATACTTGTTATAAATTATCAAAACAATCCAAATGTGTTTGATCATTTTTTAGTATGTCACTTGAGGTTTTCACTAAAATTTCATTTTAAACATAAAACATGCACTTTAAGTCATACAAGTCACACCATGCATCATATTGATGTGAAAATTATTCATAGACATCACAAATGTATTATGGATCATTTTATTAAATTATAGAAATAATTCTAATGTGTTTTATTGTTTTTGATTAAGTCATTTGTTTTACTAAAATTACTTTTTAAACTAAAAACGCAGTCTTTGAGTCATACCAATAAAATAGTATGTCGGGTTGATGTGGTATTGATTCATACAAATAAAAGATGAATTATTAATCATTTTTCTTATTTATCAAGACAATATGACTGAATTTTCATGGTTTCTAGGGACTCACACACATATTAATCTAAAAGAATAAAATAAAACTAATAATAGACACTTGAGTCATACCAGGAACAATGTGTATTAGATTGATGTGAGGATGATTTCTATATGTCATCAATTAATTATGTATTATTTTCTTAAAGTATCAAAATAATATGATTTTTTTGCACATTTTTTAATATGTCACTTTTCTTTTTTTCTAAAATGTCAATTTAAATTAAAAAGAAACGCTTTGAATCATATCAGCCACATCATTCATCAGATTGTGGTATAACTAATTCCTATACATAAAAATGATTTATATATTATTTTACTAAAGTTTCATAATAATTTTAATTTTTTTCCTAGTTTTGAGTACCTCACTTGTATTTTTACAAAAAATTAAATTTTAAACTAAAAAAGTGTTCTTTGAGTCATCATGAACACTTCATGTATTGGTTTGATGTGATATTAATTCATAGTCATTGCAAATTACTTATAAATAGTTTTAATAAATTATCAAGGTAATATGATCTGTTTTATTGGTTTTCAAGGAGTGAACCATGTTTTGACCTAAAATGTCAATTTTAAACTGATAATGGGAACATAAAGTCATACTAGGTACACTGTGTATCAGATTGAGTGAGGCTGATTCCTATATGTTAAAAATCACATGTGATTTTTTTTAATATATTGGAATGTGTTTTATCATTTTTTATTATGTCACATGTGTTTTTATTTATAAAAATGAATATTGTAAATAAAAAGAATCACTTTAAGTCATATCGGTCACACCATACATCATATTGTGGCACAAATGTTTCCTAAACATTAAAAATGACTTATAGATTTTTTTTATAATGTATTAAATTATTCTAAATGTGTTTTATCATTTTTCAGCATCTTACTTATGGTTTTTACTAATATTTCATTTTAAATTGAAAATACTAACTTTTAGTAATACCGGTCACACTGTGCATCTGATTTAGGTGTAGAAAATTACTAAACAACACAAATGACTTATTATTTTTTACCTAAAATATCCAAATAATATGAATCCATTTCCTTGGATTTTTGTATGTAACATTTTTTACTAAAATTTCATTTTAAATAGAAAATATTCACATTGATTATACTAGTCAAATAATATGTTAGTTTGACATGATACTGATTCATACACATCAAAAATGACTTATGTATCAGTTTACTAAATTATCATTACATTTTGAGAGTGTTTTGTGGATTTTTAGTTTGTAACATAACTTTTTAAAAAAAATTAAATTTAAAATTAAAACTTGCACTGTGAGTAATATTAGTCACAAAATGTGTTGGTTTTAAAAAAGATTGATTACTACTAATAAAAAATGAATTTTGAATCATTTTCCTAAAGAATCGAGATAATATTAGTGTGTCTTCCCTTCATTAGTGAGTAGCACATTTTTTTAACTAAATTTTCAATTTCAAACTAATAGTGGAAAATTTGAGTCATACTAAGAACACCATGTATCGAATTGAGATTTGACTGATTCATACACATCAAAAATTAATTATTTATATTTTTATAAATTATCTAAAAATCCAAATATGTTTTCTCAGTTTTGAGTATATGACGTGTGTTTTGAACTAAAATATCAATTTTAAACTAAAAAACATGCACTTTGATTCATATTAGACCCATAATGTATCAAAATATAGTATGTTTGATTATTATATGTCAAAATAATTTATGAATAATTTTCTTAAATTATCAAGTATAGATGAAAATGATGTTAAATGAAAAAATTGGATAAAATTAAGAGAAAATCAACTAAATAAGTAGTAGTAAGGCACTTCTTTATGATTTTGGTATAAATTCAGAGACTAGTTTAATTAATATTCATTTAAAAAAATATATATTTCCTATTTTAAATAATACAAGGATTATTTATAGTCCTATTAGTATTATAAAAATTTAAATAAAGTGTTAATAAATATTTTAAATGAAATTTTATTTATCTTCAAAAATATCTCTTCCAGGATGTTAGCTTATTGATGGTATATGCTATCTTTAATAAATTTAAAAACATAAGAAACACAATATTTTCAATTAGTTTTTCTCAAACAATTTATAATTATTGAGAAATATATATAATTTCTAGATATAATAGTGAAATAATATTATATATACTATAATACTTATCCACTTGTAGAAGTCGATAGAAATATTGTGATCATGGATATTCCACATGCCATGGTTTCCAAAATATTTAAACACCACCCTATCAGAACATAATTTTTATTAAAATATAATTCAAATTATATATTATGAGGTTTAGTTGTAAAATGTTTCATGTAGTGTATTACAAATTAAGAAACTTCATCACATTTGGTCGATTTTTTTGGGTATCCATGCATTGAATCCAGAAAATAAATCTTTGAAGTATCAAAATTAACTATAATGAGTAACCAATGCTACATAAAAAATGATTAAGTAATGTAATTAATGAAAATATATTTTATATTATTAAATTTTGGAGTTTTACCCCCGCATCATGAGTATTAAGAAGATTATGTCATCAATAAGATTTATTTCAAACATTGTGGCCAATTTTTCTACTATTCCTTTATATTACTTTTTCTCCAATGATAATTATTTTTTAGATTTGATTTTAGGACTAATGAGTCCAAATTTTATTCATAGGGTTTCCCCTTTTAATATTATATGTATATATGCATTCAATAATTATGAATAGTATTTCGCCATAATTAATAGAGTAGACCAGTTATTGGAAATAAATCATGAAAACACACCTCATGTATAAATTTACAACCAATACACCTTTTAATTAATGTAAACATATTTCATTTATTTATTAAGACCAATATAGTCTATAATGTCATCTTCATAAATCTATTCTTTAAAATCAACTATTGTTTTATCACCACTTTTTAATGTTGTATCCATAAGAACCTTTAATTTCAGTAAATGAAGAAGTTTAATGGTTAGGGTGAAGGTACTTTGGGAAGATATTTTTTATTGGTTGGTTGATCCTTAAGACCATTTTTATTTGACTATCCATTTCACTCCCTTAACATTCTTTATTTTTAATAACATTTATTAGTTTAATCCTTTTTTCATTATTTGTTAAAAAAATGTATGATGAAAATTGGAAATGAAGACATCCTTGTCAATGTATATTTTTACAAGATCTAATAACCATGATAAAAAAAGATACAATAGCTTTCATGGATATATTAATATTCAAGTCATCATGTTAAACAGGTATCTCAGTGCTTGTCTTGTGAACTATGTGAATCCCCACTCTAACATGACTAATTGGAATTTTATTATTGTGTAGAATATCTCCTTGAATATTGTACGATGTACCCCTCACAACAAGGTGATGGGTGGGTGTTGATAGATATAAATCAAAATCATTTTCACCTAGTAGAATATTAGTACAAGAATGGTATTAGTGACTACTATATTCAAATTTCATAGAAAAAATTATGTAAATATTTATTACCTTTTATGAGATAGATATGTGATGGGAATGACTCACCTTAAAGATAGTGGGGGTCTTTACATAGTGGTTGTTCTTGTGTTATTTCTTCTATTTGATTCATTCCCATAACATTTTCTGATAACTCTAACTAAAAATTATTTTTTTATTCTAGATTATATAATCATGCCGAAAATTATTCCATTTTCGTATATTTATATCTTGTTAATTTACTCTCCCAAAATATGTTCGGGGTGACACCCCAAAACCTACACCTCTGATGTATCCAAACTATTATGGATTCTTTAATGCAGCTGATAATAGTAGCACATCGAGTACAGATGATGATAATTATTTTGTCTACGTCCGATAAAAAGTATAGGAAAATTAGTAGTCATTATTATGTAATGCCTTTAAATAAAAAAATTATTTCATACTTACACATGCATACCAAACTTTTTATGGGGTTTCAGCTATTAGTATTCCTTCATTATTTGCACATGCTAACTTCCATAGCACATGATATGGGATGGAAGTGGATTTAGATTTATATTCTTCAATATGCATACAAATATAAAATCATAATTATGTTTTTGTTTTTGTTATATGTCCCATAAAATAATTATGGTGGATTGAAAAAATGTATCATTTTTTTCAAGTGAAGTGTATCCCTTCCTTGCTTTAGAGTAGTGGTACATTTGTTTTCCTTATCATTACTTATTTTTAGGAGTCAATTTCTAGTTCATAAATAAAAAATTCTTAATAAATGTGATTAATACACAAATTATCATGAAATTTATTACCATTCACAATGTACCTGAAAATATGTCTCCTCGTGATGACTAATAAATGCATCACATGATGGTTGGTTTATCAGGTGTGCATATATCTATGGTGGGTTTGGGTATATTTTCACTTTATCATCATTGATATAATAATTTATAAGAACTAATAAAAATCATCTATGATCCTTTCTAATGAGAACTAATAAAAAATTCATTTGGGATTCGTCTAGTATAAATACACTCTATAAGGGATAATTATAAGTAAGTAAACATTCTATTATTTTGTTTTTTAGTAAAATAAATAAATTAGATCATAATATTATCAAAATATCTTCCAAATTAGTTTATTAAGTGTTGGGAAAATATTGTTTCATAAATATACATCAATTTTTATGTGCACGTGAGTGGAGATCCCAGTGTAACTATTAATCATGGCCTTGTTGGTGTTAATAGGCTGGTTGACTGCATTCTATCCAACCTCGAATTTGATACCTTTGTTTCTCACCATAATGATTTTTTCTAACAATGTCATTATATTTACCTCTTATTTTTTCTATTATATAGGTTTATAACCATCTACGATTTCCTTATATTCAACATCATCAATATTTCTTTCATATATATTGGTAGCATCAGCATGTGTAGAAGTTTTTTTCCTTTTTATTTGGAGAATCAACATGTTGAGAAACCAATTTTGTCACTACCCGACCCTACCCGGGCTCGAGCTGCAACTACCCCAAGCCCGCCTCCATAGGCCAGGGGTTGGCGACCAGCACCGAAGGCACAACAACTCAGGGAGGCCTTTGCCTAAGTACCTGTACAAACACACGCAGCACACTCAATGAAAAAGTGCAGAGTAAAAGAAAGAACAAGTAGAGTAAAAAGAAAAACTACTATATATATAAAACCACAAATGTGCATCGACCTCTAAATGGTACAAAGTACAAGATGAAAGTAAACTGAAAAGAAAAGGGGCCAAAACACCCTCCCAACCAAAAATGCCACAACCCGGCAACAGGTAAAACAACAGCAAACAGCTGGTAGGGTCCCACACCTAGAACCTGACAATGACCACCGCACGTGGTCTAAGCTCCTGGCTCCTAAGCTCCTCTGATGTCACAACCAACCTATCTGTCGTCTGCAATGGAACACCAAGTGCGGGCAAAGCCCAGGCAGGGGTGAGTATAAAAATACTCAGTAGGATACCCCGAAGGCTCGAGGGAGCAACAAAGGAGGTACCGAAGGGTGAGCAGTAGAGAGAACAGAAAAATTAGAGGAGTATAACAGAAAGTGCAGTAAGAGTAACAGTAGAGAGTCCAGCACAACCCAACAAGAAAAAAGAAGGTAGACTCGTCCAGACACAAGGAGCTGGAAATGGTGAGAAGATGAACTTCCTGTTGAGTCTTCGCTACCTAGGGCAGAAGATTAGACTCATCCAACCATGAGAAGCTAGACACGGAAAGCACGTGGCATACCTCGCGCGCCTTCGCCTCTCCTGGAAGGAGAGTAACCAAACCCAAGAAGTGGGTACTAAAACAGGGTATATACTTAACCATATGCTTAATCCAGATGCCCGAACATGATCGTAAGGGGATCTCTATCCCGTAGCTCAGCCCAAGAAAAGTGAGTCGCCAACAGTCCCAGAAGTAAACTCCATCGATGCCCAGCATCCCGCACGTCGGCCCCGAACCACAAGCCAAGGGGCTCAATCACCACACTTTGACACTATCTGCTTTGGGCAGCAATTACTCGCCCACACGGTTTTAGATCGCGTCACAAGAACGCGTCTCGGTGGGGAATGTGCCCCTTGTACTTGAGAGTTCTAGGGAAAGTCAAACAACACCTCGCCACTGCCCTGCAGTCGAGAGGTCTCATCAAAATCAAATTTGTTCCATCAACAAACTGTACAACCAGGGTTCCCGCTCCGGTGATCATGGAGGAAATCCACAGACTAGCTTGGTAGAAAGGACTGAGTCTGGAATGTCAACGAGTGACCCACTGCCCAACCCCGCTGGAGGGTAAACCATAATAAGATACTGGGTGACCCACTACCCAGCCCTGCTAGAGGGTAATTCATAATAGGATATCAGGTGACCCACTGCCCAGCCCTGCTGGAGGGTAAACCATAATACATCATCAGGCGACCCACTTCCTAGCCTTGCTAGAGCGTAAACCATAATACATCATCAGGCAACCCACTACCCAGCCCCGCTGGAGGGTAAACCATAATACATCATCAGGCGACCCACTGCCCAGCCCTATTGGAGGGTAGACCTGGAATAAGTCGACAGGCAACCCACTACCCACCCTTGCTGGAGGGTAGACCTGGAACTAGATGACGGGTGACCCACTGCCCAGCCCTGCCAGAGGGTAGACCCTAAGAGGTCGTCGGGTGACCCACTGCTTAATCTCTGATAGAGGGTAGACCCTAAGAGCATCGGGTGACCCACTGCCTAGTCTCTGCAGGAGGGTAGACCCTAAGTCCGTCGGGTGACCCACTGCCTAGTCTCTGCTGGAGGGCAGACCCTAGAAGCCGATGAGTAACCCACTGCCCAGCCCCGCTGGAGGGTAAAACTCAGAACTGATCTGGCCATCTCCAACGGATGGTACAACACTGTCCAACTGAACACGGAGTGGGTATCGCGCAACCACCTAACTCCAGAACAACTCACCAAAAAGAGGTTCAGCATCTGCTCCATCACTAGGTGTCACTAGCACCACTACCGGCCAATCAATCAAGGACGATACTTGGGTGAGACCACTCTACCCTGGTGGTCAAGCAAACGGGCATAGAGCCAGGGGAAAAACTCTACCCTGCTAGTCAAACAAACAAGCACAGAGGGACCATGTACGCCGCGAGAGGTCAAAGTACGCAAAGCAGAACATGGAACGCACATGGGGCCCACACGAAGTGTGGACCCAAGTCAACACCAACCAAGAGCACAAATGTTCTCAGGTACAAACATCCACAACATGTGCCTCCAAGCATTACCATATACTCTCAAAGTATACCACGTTCCAGCCCAAAGGCTATCCTGCACACGGCACCCAATGTCAACGCGAAGGCGTAACGCAACATCTCCAACTGCCACCTCAACGACTAGGGCACGTCCCACCACATCTATTCAAGCATTGCTTCACTCACACGGCAGTGCACGCAATCACACGCCAAGGGTCTGCTACAAACACAGTAGAAGGACTGCCACCAGGGCACCATTCATATTCCATATTTAATAAGATCGCGTATAAGGATCCGCACAACCAAACGGATCGTACCATTTTAATCCTCGCGGAAACACATGCGAGATAGACTACTTACTCACCTGAAACGGTCAACCAGTGAAAAAGGTAATATTCACCGTAACCAACCCGTGTGGGACCCACCCCAAGATCCCAAAACTGAACAAACGGATCATGCCACTGCGATCCCCTTGGAAAAACACACGGGATTGAGTACTCAATCGCCCAAAACGGCCACCCGGTGAAAAGGGTACTATTCACCATAGCCAGCCCGGGTGGGGCCCACACCACGATCCCGAAAAAGGTCGGGCGAACTGCGCCATCGCAATGCTCTTGGAAAAACAAGTCAAGAGAACTACTCACTTGAGTGGAACGGATACCTAGGGGAAAAGGTATATTCCATCTTACCGCGCACGAGCGGTACCAGACGGGACCCACACCCCGGTCCCGAAGCACTGCCAACGGATTGCACCTTTGCGATCCTCTCGAAAAGGTACATGAGTTGGACTATTCACTCATCCAAAACGGTCACCTCGTGATAAAGATGGAAATCAAAGTCAACCCCTTAAACGGCCCTCGCGGGGCCCGCACCATCATGTGGAGTTAGAGCGGCCAGACTGCATCATTGCAATCCCCTCAGAAAAACACCCAAAAACAACTGCTCGCACGCCCCGAACGGACACCCGGTGAGAAAGGCATGAAACGCTGCACACAGATCGAAAGAGGGGTCATGGGTCCCACGCCGCAAATCCAGTATCAACGCCTAAAATTTCCATGGAAACCTTTGCCCTGGTGCCAGGGTCCCAACGCAACTGACGGCACTCAAAGCGGGCCTCAGATGCGTCTGCGCCGCTCAAAACAAGATTCCCGGATAAACGTCCGTCCACTTAACGATCACGTCGGGTCTCCGCGGCCCCTTGTTTTGGAAATTAAAATTTCCCAAAACCATCTCAAAAGGGCCGCCCTTGTGTCAGGTCCGCGCCGCTGCAGACGGCACGCAAAACAGACGTCTGTAGCGAAAGCTATGGGCGTCGGAAATTAAAAAGGGGGGGGGGGGGGACCCCTTGGGCCGGACCGGCCCGGCCGCGGGTCCGGTTCGCTCCGCCGCGACCTGTCGCCACCGACCGGTCTTGATGGCCATTCTCCTTCTTTTCTGCATCGACCCGCGTTGCGCGGGTCGCGGTCGCCGCACACGGGGTCGCGCACCCCCCCCCCCCCCCCCCCTCTACCCTACGCCGGAGCCCCCCCCCCCCCCCCGGAACCCCGCCTGGCCTCCGTCCGCCGGAGCGCCATCTGCATCCGCCTCCTCGGTCCGATGCCGTGCCACCGGGGAAGCCACCGTCGCCTGGAGCCACTCCGCCCTGGGAAATTTTCGGACCGCCGGAACCCGCTGGATCAACCCAAAACCGGCTGGAACAAAATTAAAAACCCGCAAACTTCGACGAGGTGCTGTGGGTTTCTCCGAACTCCGATTTCAATTCCAAAAGAAGCGATTGAAAGAGTAAAATGCATACTACGCGACCATGGAATATTTTCAAAGATTAAACAAAAAATGGAAGCTAAAATTGGGGTTCAAAGGGGGGTTCGGGATTTAAAACTCAAACGAACACCACCTACCACTTGGGACTAAGCCCGTCGCTTCGCTGTCATCCCACCGGGGTGGCTGCGCCTCGCCAGAATGCTTCGCTGGAGTCACTTATCCGGAGATGGAGGAGGAGAGGGGGGAGTCTTTCCATGGGAGGGGGAAATGTGGGAGTAGAGAGGGGGGTTTAGGTTAATTAAATAAATTAATTAACTTAAACACCCTCCCGCGGCCCCGTACCCGAACTCCCGACGGGGTCAGGATTTAGCCTCCCCTAGACTAAAAACCACGCTATGAGCGCAACGGAGGTCTTGGAATGTTATTCCGAGACCCCATTCAAAATTTATTAAACTTAGCGCCTGAGGCCTCCAAATTACGAAAATTCCCCTGGGGCCATTTCTCACAGACTGGTCCTGCCCGCAAAACTTACACCCCTCCTAGGGTAAACGGCACGCTCCGAACTCAATGGTTCCCTCAGATTCCAAATCTGAGCCACCGTTTAAGTGATACTTGAGTTTCAACACTAAATGAATAAATTAATTAATTAATTTATCCGTTTAACCTTCTGAAAGCGAGCGAGGGGTCCAAAAATCCCGCACTGACATGTTTTATATCGTTCTTAGAGTAAACACCACATTCCGGACCCATCCGTACACTCGGATATCTGATCTGAAACACCGTTTAGGAGTTATACCATTTATTTTTCATTTCCAGTGTGAACGCACTGAAAATTTAATTCCGGCCACTCCAGGGCTCGAAATTGCACGCCGTTTGAAGGCGCTGCTCTGGAATATCATCAAGAATATTCCAAAGTCTTTCGCAGCAAAAACTGGGTTCTTAAATCATTCCCTCCCTCAAGATTTTCGTCCCCGAAAAGCAAAACTAGGGAGCAACACAGGGTACTAAGCTCACACCTGGCTTTCCCATACCTATAAGAACCCACACACAGCTCTACGTCACCGCACACAGACCAAAGGATTGATCTGTTCATGCGAGGTCGGCCCTTTCCGATGTCGTGCACCCACTCCAGACTTTGGTGGTAGGGATAGGTTGTAGACAACCTCACCATCCCTTTGTACGGTCTCAAATGACCCGAAGGCTCTCGGGGATAGCTCACCTCCCCGAATGAACCTCTATGTCGCACGTCGTGAATGGAATCACCTACCGCACCTGAAACAAGGTCCGGAGATTCCCTCCTTCAGAATATCCATATGGTGAAACACACAAGGATATCTGATCACGCATGATTCCACATTCGATGTCTCTCAACCAAGACTCTCTTACACGCTGGGGGAGAGATGGAATCAACCCCATCAACTAGAGAAAAAGTTCTCATTCCTTTTTATCATACCAACATAGGATTACACCCGACGCCCTGCGTCACCCTGGTAACACCTCAAACAAGGAGCAGGGAGAAAAACCTTTCATACGCAGAGCCTAAAAATTCTACTGCAAAAAGTAGAAGAGTCACAAGGGGTACCTCTAATCATCCCATGCTCTGCAGGATCGTAAACATCCAACGCTCGCAGTTGTCCGTGGTCCCATCCGTCAGCTCCCAGAGCCTGACGTGAACTGCCTAGTGGTGATGGAAAGATATCGTAAAGTCATCCCCCACTACCAGCTCCTCCCGCTCCTCTGCTATCACCACCTCTCTGGGTACTACTCCGATCACGGTGCTGCCTTTGTCATGGTGGTGCGCCTGCTGCCTACCCGAAGCTCTCAGCAACTCGGGTCGGGCAGTCTCATGCCAAGTGACCTCGGCCATCACAAGCAAAGCACCGACTCTCTCTGGGCTGCACTGGTGCCCTCCGGCACCACTATGGTGTACGACCACACCCCTGAGTCTAGTTGTCAGAAATCCACCTGCGTCAAGGTCCTGCTTGCCGACGCCCACTAGCTGCGGCATACGTCTCGGCTCCGACGTGTTTTCTGCCACCACCAACTCTAGGACGTGACAGGAAGCCCTCGGTCACCAGCGCCTACCATAGCACCCCGGCATATGTGGAAATTCCCAAAGGTACTATGACAACATGAGTCTCTCGACGTTGACCCTGGTCAAACTTCCGCGCTCGGAGGTTATCGTCATGGACCGAGTCCAGGTAAAAGCGTGCACAACCAGCAAGACTAGCTGTGTACTCAGCCACCATCATCCCTCCCTGCTGAAACCGCAAGAGCTCCTGAATCCGAACGGAGCGAAAGTAGGAGTGGAAAAACTCTTCACGAAACAACAACTGGAAGTCACCCCATGAAAACAACAACTCGTCACAGAACCGAGTCACCAGACTCCACCAATGCTGAGCTGCTCCGCGAAAAAGGCTGGCTTCCAAAGCCACTCTCTAATCTGACGGTGTCTACATAAGCCAGAAATGGAGAACCATTGCCTCGAGCCACGCCTCTGCTGCCTGAGGGTCTGGATCACCACTGAACCTCAGTGGTCTCTTTCGCTGGAACTCACGGAGCGCTCTCAACCTTCACTCAAGCCTCGTCTTCTCTACTAAAGTTGTCTGCTGCTCAACAGGTGGGGGTGCTACTACCATCCCACCCGGAGAAAGGGGCTTGAATGATTGGTTCTGGACTGTGGCCTCCTAGCTCATAGGGTCGTCGTCACAAACCGAAGCTGGTATCCTGGCTGGCTGTCTTCGTGAAGACACCCTGAATATCATCCAGGTGTGTCGTGGTCAGATGAGCATATATGTATATACCAATAACAACAACTATGGGGAGCTGACTCAAGAAAGACAGTCAAGACTCAGTCCTATGTGATGCACAAACAAATTTCCCTGCAAGAAGTGTCTCAGCTTGCCGAGTCGACAAGCGGGTTATCAAAGTCATGTTGAATGGATACGTCGGCCGCTGCACCATCACTGGACTCCCTGGCCTGAGAGCCGCTCTCAAGACACATTAAAACTGTTTCCATAATTCCCAACCAATTCCTTCTATTTTAGGGACGTTCGAATAGCGTCCCAAGGAATGAACCACCTCTAATACCACTTTTTCACGACCCGACCCTACCCGGGCTCGAGCCGCATCTACCCCAAGCCCGCCACCATAGGCCAGGGGCTGGCGACTAGCACCGAAGACAAAACAACTCGAAGAGGCCTTTTCCTAAGTACCTATACACAGACACGCAACACACTCAATGCAAAAGTGCAGAGTAAAAGAAAGAACAAGTAGAGTAAAAGGAACAACTACTATATATATAAAACCACAAATGTGCATCGACCTCTAAACGGTACAAAGTACAAGATGAAAGTAAACTGAAAAGAAAAGGGGCCAAAACACGCGCCCAACCAAAAATTCCACAACCCGGAAATAGGTAAAACAACAAAAAATAGCTGGGAGGGTCCCACACCTGGAAGCCGACAACGACCACCGCATGCGGTCCAAGCTGTTGGCTCCTAAGCTCCTCTGATGTCACGACCAACCTGTCTGTCATCTGCAAGGGAACACTAAGTGCGGGAAAAGCCCAGACAGGGGTGAGTATAAAAATAATCAGTAGGATACCCCGAAGGCTCGAGGGAGCAACAAAGGAGGTATCGAAGGGTGATCAGTAGAGCGAACAGAAAAAGTAGAAGAGTACAACTGAAAGTGCAGTAAGCGTAACAGTAGAGAGTCTAGATCAACCCAACAAGAGGAGAAAAGGTAGACTCCTCTAGACACAAGGAGCTGGAAGCGGTGAGAAGATGAACTTCCCGTCGAGTCATCGCTACCTATAGCAGGAGAGTAGACTCGTCCAACAATGAGAAGCTAGACACTGAAAGCATGTGGCATACCCCGCGCATCTTCGCCTCTCATGGAAAGAGAGTAACCAAACCCTTGAAGTGGGTACTAGAACAAGGTATATACTTAACCATATGCTTAATCCAGAATCCCGAACAAGATCGTAAGGGGATCTCTATCCCGTAGCTCAGCCCAAGAAAAGTGAGTCGCCAACAGTCCCAGAAGTAAACTCCATCGATGCCCAGCATCCCGCACGTCTTCCCCGAACCGCAAGCCAAGGGGATCAATCACCAAACTTCGACACTATCCGCTTTGGGCAGCACTGACTCATCCACACGGTTTTATATCACGTCACAAGAATGCATCTCAGTGGGGATTTTCCACTTGTACTCGAGAGTTCTAGGGAAAGTCAAACCACACCTCATCACTTACCTGCAGTCGAGAGGTCTCCTCAAAGTAAAAGTTGTTCCATCACCAACCCGTACAACCAAGGGTCCCGCTCTGGTGATCACGGAGGAAAGCCACAGAATGGCCTGGTAGAAAGAACTGATCCTAGAATGTCAACGAGTGACCCACTGCCCAGCCCCGCTGGAGGGTAAACCATAATAAGATACTGGGTGACCCACTACCCAGCCCTATTGGAGGGTAATTCATAATAGGATATCGGGTGACCCACTGCCCAGCCCTGCTAGAGGGTAAACCTTAATACATCATCAGGCGACCCACTACCCAGCCCCGCTGGAGGGTAAACCATTATACATCATCAGGCGACCCAATGCCCAGCCCCGCTGGAGGGTAAACCATAATACATCATCAGGCGCCCCACTGCCCAGCCTTGCTAGAGGGTAGACCTGGAACTAGATGACGGGCGACCCACTGCCCAGCCTTGCCGGAGGGTAGACCCTAAGAGGTCATCGGGTGACCCACTGCCCAGTCTCTAATGGAGGGTAGACCCTAAGGGCATCGGGTGACCCACTGCCCAGTCTCTGCTGAAGGGTAGACCCTAAGACCGTCGGTTGACCCACTGCCCAGTCTCTGCTGGAGGGTAGACCATAGAAGCCGATGAGTATCCCACTGCCCAGCCCCAATGGAGGGTAAAACTCAGAACTGCTCTATCCATCTCCACTGGAGGGTACGACACTGGCCAACTGAACACAGAGTGGGTATTGCGCTACCACCTAACTCCAGAACAACTCACCAAAAATAGGATCAGCGTCTGCTCCATCACTGGGTGTCACTAGCACCGCTACCGGCCAATCAATCGAGGATGATACCAGGGCGAGACCACTCAACCCTGATGGTCAAAAAAACGAGAAAGTGCCAGGGGAAAAACTCCACCCTCCTAGTCAAACAAACGAGCACAGAGGGACCCTCTACATCGCGAGTGGTCAAAGTACGCAAAGAATAACATGTCATGCACATGGGGGCCACACGACGTGTGGCCCCAAGTCAACCCCAACCAAGTGCACAAACATTCTCAGGTACAAAAATCCCTAACATCTGCCTCCAAGCATTCTCGTATACTCTCACAGTATACCACGTTCTAGCCTAAAGGCTATCGTGCAGACGGCACCCAATGTCAACGCGATGGCGTGACGTAACATCTCTAAATTTCGGCCTCAACGACTGGGTCACGGCCCACCACATCTATTGAAGCATTGCTTTACTCACACGGGAGTGCACGCGATCACCCGCCAAGGGTCCGCTACAAACACAGTACAGGGACTACCACCGGGGCACCATTCATATTCCAAATTTAATAAGATTTCTTATAAGGCTCCGCACAACCAAATTAATCGTACCGTTGTAATCCTCGTGAAACAACATGCGAGATAGACTACATACTCACCTGAAACGGTCAACCGGTGAAAAATGTACTATTCACTGTAACCAACCCGTGTGGGGCCCACCCCAAGATCCTGAAACTGAAAAAACGGATCACGCCACTGCAATCCCCTTAGAGAAACACACGGTATTGAGTACTCAATTGCCCAAAATGGACACCAGGTGAAAATGGTACTATTCACCGTAGCCAGCCCAGTTGGGGCCCACCCCACGATCCCGAAAAAGGTCGGGCAGACTGCGTCATCGCAATGCTCTCGTAAAAACACGTCAAGATCACTCTCACTTGAGTGGAACAGATACCTAGGGAAAAAGTTACATTCCAGCTTACCGCACACGAGCGGTACCACGTGAGACCCACACCTCGATCCCGAAGCACTGCCAACGGATTGCACCGTTGCGATCCTCTCGAAAAGGTACATGAGTTGGACTATTCACTCGTCCAAAACGGTCGCCCGGTGATAAAGATGGAAATCACAGTCAACCCCCGAAACGGCCCTCACAGGGCCTACACTATTGTGTGGAGTATGAGCGGGCAGATTGCACCATTGCAATCCCCTCGGGAAAACACCCAAAAACGACTGCTCGCACGCCCCAAACAGACGCCCAGTGAGAAAGGCATGAAATGCTGCACGCAGCTCGAAAGATGGGTCGTGGGGCCCTCGCCTCAAATCCAGTGTCAGTGCCCGAAACTACCTTTTAAACATTTTCCCTGGCGCCCGGGTCCCAACACAACTGACGGCACTCAATGCGGACGTCGGATGCGTCCGCGCCGCTCAAAACAACATTCCCGGATAAACACCCATCCACTTAACGGTCACGTTGGGTCTTAGCGGCCCCTCGTTTCGGGAATTAAAATTTCCCAAAACCATCTCAAAAGGGCCACCTCTGCATCAAGTCAGCTCCGCCGTAGACGTGCGCAAAACGGACGTTCGTAGCGAAAGCTACAGGCATCGGAAATTAAAAGGGGGGTCCCCCTTGGGCTGGACCAGCCCGCGGCGGCCATTTGTCTGGTTCGCTCTGCCGTGGCCAGCTGGCCGCGGACTGTCACCACCGACCATCCTTGATGGCCGGTCTCTTTCTTTTCCACAGCGACCCGCGTTGCACGGGTTGCAGTCACCGCACACGGGGTCGAGCACCCCCCCCCCCCCCCCTCTGCCCTACGCCGGAGCCCCCCCCCCCCCACGAACCCCGCCTGGCCTCCGTCCGCCGGCGCGCCATCCGCAGCCGCCTCCTCGGTCCAAAGCCACGCCACCCGGAAAGCCGCCGTCACCTAGAGCCTCTCCACCCTGGGAAATCGCTGGACCGCCGGAACCCATCGGATCAACCCAAAACCGGCCGGAACAAAATTAAAAACCCGCAAACTTCGACGAGGTGCAGCGGGTTTCTCCGAACTCCGATTTCAATTCCGAAAGAAGGGATGGAAAGAATAAAATATGTACTACATGACCATGGAATTTTTTCGAAGATTAAACAACAAATAAATGATAAAATTGGGGTTCAAAGGGGGATTCAGGATTTAAAACTCGAACGAACACCACCTACCTCTTGGGACTAAGCCCGTCTTAGCCGTCAACCCGCCGGGGTGGCCGCGCCTCGCCGGACCGCTTCGCCAGAGTCGGCTCTCCAGAGATGGAGGAGGAGAGGGGAGTGGCTTTCCAGGGGAGGGGGAAATGAGGGAGAAGAGAGCGGGGGGGGGGGGGGTAGGTTAATTAAATAAATTAATTAACTTAAACACCCTCTTGCGGCCCCATACCCGAACTCCCGAAGGGGTCGAGATTTAGCCTCCCCTAGGCTAAGAACCACGTTCTGAGGGCAACAGAAGTCTTGGAATTTTATTCTGAGACCCCGTTCAAAAGTTATTAAACTTAGCGCCTGAGGCCGCCAAATTACGAAAACGCCCCTGGGGCCATTTTTCACAGACGGGCCGCGCCCGCGAAACTTACACCTCTCCTAGGGTAAACGGCACGCTCTGAACTCAACGGTGCCCTCATTTTCCCAATCCGAGCCACCCTTTAAGAGATACTTGAGTTTCAACATTAGAAGAATAAATTAATTTATTTATTTTTCCGTTTAACCTTCTGAAAGCGAGCGAGGGGTTCAAACATCCCGCGCCGACATGTTTTATGTTATTCCTAGTGTAAAAACCTCATTCTGGACCTATCTGTACACTCGGATATCTGATCTGAAACACTGTTTAGGAGTTATCCCATTTATTTGGCGTTTCTAGTTTGAACGCACTGAAAATTTAATTCCGGCCACTTCGAGTCTCGTAATCACACGCCGTCTTAAGGCGCTGCTCTGGAATATCATCAAGAATATTCCAAAGTCATTTGCAGCAAAAACTGGGTTCTTGCATATTTTCCCTCGGGATTAAGAGTATCAGCATGTGAATAAGTCATTAACTATTGAATGTGTTGAACGTTTAATTTATATTAAATAAAGGTAACCATAATCATATAATAATATGAGGTCACATAATTTATACTAGAAAAAAAATTATAACATGATTATAGATCCGTTATTTTTAAACGTTGAAGAGATTTCACCCCTCTATTGAGTATAAAAATCCCTTCATTGTGGTCTCCTATAACATATAGTACATCGTATATATTGTTACCACTATGAAATGATTGTGACATCCCAATGTATGTTTCATCCTCATTTGAACTGAAATATGTTTCATAAGTGGTCTTGGTCGATAACAGAACAATTTACCACTTTTTGTTTAAAGGATCTAGAAAATAAAATACTTGTAATACCTATGATTCCATTATAAATTGTTCTTATTTGTACCCTTCCTTACTAAAATCCACTGTCACAAATCCGAATTCATCTATTTTAACACCACTCCTCTTATCATCCCACTTGTTTTAAAAAATCAACACTTGGATTGTTTTATAATGTAAATCCTATAATTTTTTATGAGGTCAAAATATGACATATTGGCATAAATTGGATTTCTTTCTTTGGTAATAAATACCTTAATCACTTAAACCACATGTGTAAATCCAAAATTTTTGTTGGTACTTTGTTTATCATGTTTATTTTTATAGAACATATAACCATTTATTACATAACCATTATAAAATAATACATGAACACATGGTCCTATAGCTGGATATCAAGTTCAACCTAATATTGAATCCATATCTTCAATTGAATCCTTAAAAATATTTTCTTTATCTATCCTATAAACTATTGATTATTTGTATTTGATATCCAGCTTTCGGCCATTGATGGATTCATAATACTAATAATTACTTTGTGGGTTTCAACATATCAGGAATCTTATAAACTATTATGAATAATGTAAAGGTGTTCATACTCTCGATATGTAATTGAAATTATGACAACATCTATTCCGGAAATTAATTTACCCACAAGCCTCCCGATGAGACAATATTTAGGTAGACCAATGCTTTCTACATTGACCAGTTTATCAGTATAGAATTCAATAGATTCCCGAAAAACATATCACTCTAAAATAAAACCTTTTAATGACTTCAATTTTTGACATACCCTTCCAAAATATTCATTTACTGTTCAATGGGGTACACCCATCTATAATATACTAGACTGCATAATTGAATATATCTTACCAATTAAACCATAAAGTGAACCATTATATCGAAGAGTTTTGGTGGGACGAACATCTTCTATTCACATAATATGATATAAATTTCTTTATCCATAGTTATAAATGTTTATAGGTCTATAAATTTGCTACATATAGCTTCGAAAAATAAACAAATATTGGTTAATGTATATCATACATTCTTGGGAAAAATAAAACATAAATCTACAGGCATTAGATCATGCATCAAAACATGAATT
Source organism: Viscum album (assembly GCA_963277665.1). Classification (NCBI taxonomy): domain Eukaryota; kingdom Viridiplantae; phylum Streptophyta; class Magnoliopsida; order Santalales; family Viscaceae; genus Viscum; species Viscum album. The sequence continues at coordinate 377,335,577 of OY728142.1, forward strand.
CCATGTTATTTCATAACATTTAACTTTAAATCATTCAATTATATGATATTCATGATGATTTATGAATACCCCTATAGAACTTTTAAATCATTGAATATTTCAAAAATAATATCTCTATTTTTTTTGGAAATATTTTAAGTAGTCGGAAGAATAAAATCCCATTTTTTACTCTTCAATGGTGCCAATTATTCCTATATTTCCATGTCAATCAGGTTTAACCTAGTATTAATTAAATACTTTTGTTTTTTGGTGAAAATAATAATGTGACAATGACAATATCGCATACATTTTTTTAACATGCATAAAATCAATAAAATGATTGATGTATAAACAATTCTAGTATGACAATTCAAAAAAACTAATCACTTTCTCCAATGATAATTTTTAAGGTTTTTTGAAAAAAAATTACCAAAATAAGTGTCCATATATTTTAATTTATCAAATATTTTACCAACTATAATTGGAGATTGTATTGTATATTCTTATGAACTCACATCAAATGATGTCATCCAAGATTTGTACTTATGTCATAGGGGTTAAAATATGTGATGTCCTAGAAACATATTCATTGGTGAATGTTTCAGCTTAATTGATTTTACACCTTGTTCAAAAATTGGAGACCCTTGTTTTCGTTTAATGCTACATCAGGAAAAAGTTCTATAAGAAGTAAATTCGTTAATCATCCCTTACAACAAGGCTATCAACATGAAATCATCATTTTTATAAGCATCATACAACATAACTCTTAAATCCCATAAATGTTTCAAATATTTGATCAATGGATCCAAATAAACATCAATACCATTACCTAGTTTTTTTATCCCTAATATAAACAGAGATGATATAATTTATTTTCATTTCATGCATAACCATAGAGGAAGGTTATAATTCACCAACATAATCAGCACTGTATTGTGAGTTTTACTTTTAAAACTAAAATTATACACTCCATTGGTAGATAGTGAAATATGAATTTTCCCCAACTCATTTCCAAGTTTAGGATACTTGGGATAAATTCTCTTCCACTAAAGAGTGTATTCTAGGTGAAAAAGTTTCATATATTTTTTTCTTTTATTTGTTTGATAGGTCAATTTTCTTTTATTCTCATCAAATCTAAATGGGTTCATAAACCTTAAAATGATTAAAAATAACCATAAAACTTACATAGGACCTGAATTATCTTTTTTGTGTTGAGAATCAACAAATGTTGTGAATTTTTTCATTGATGTGTGGTCCTTGTGAAATAATATATATTCATCTGTACAAGAATGTATTATTTCAATTATCATACCCATTAAACATAGTATTCATTTAGAATCATATGTTTGGAAAGAAATATCATTATCCTCTCGAAGCATATCATTCATGAGAGGAGGTAGTTCAGTAAAACTAGCGTCAGTACTTCTATTTCCATCTTTTAAATTTTACAACTTCAATGTTCATTAAAATGCTATATATTTTGTACAACCATAATACAATGGATTATTTACATAACCTTTGATTTCTCAAACAATTTTGGACAATCATGAAGTTCTTATTAAACTTTTTTTGTCATTTAATCAATAAAATATTGATCATCATTCACACTTATAATCACATATTCAATTTTTTCATCATTATTTTCTACACATGTAATAGTATCATATGATCCAAAAAACATAGTCTTGTCTCATTCATTATAAATATTCAGTTTTTCCCATGTTTAATCCAACATTTATAACTTTGATTTATTCTGTGACATATCATGTGTTCTTCAAACTCTTATAAACTAATTAGTCTTCAATAACAATAGTGTAAACACAGAAAAAGAATTTCAGAAGCTTTATATTCACAATATTTTGAAAACATGATGAACTATTTCAACCCATCCTCATACTTTTTTTCATGCGATTAGAATACATCCAATTTTAAATCATATTCATCCTATTTGATTTGATAATATTAATATTTTACAAAATAGATAAATCATAAAAACCATTTCATAGGAAAATTTTGTCTTATGATTAAAATATTATAGTAAGGTAAAATTATTAATGGTAATGACTTTAAAGAAATAAATTGGTTTATTAATGGTTATGATTTAACTAAAGTGGGTTATTGTTAGAATTTTCTATATTATATTAACCTAATATACTAAATCTTTCACTAATTTAGTTCATAGGAGAGACTGCTCCCCTATCATAACACAACATAAGAGTGATCAACATATGGACCTTAATATAATGCTTCAAAACTAAATATGTATATGAATGATAGATAACTATTTTTATAAAAAAAAACAATTGGTCAGATTTAATATTTTTCCTATCAATGTTTGGTATAATAAAATTTCTATATTTTCATTTCTTAAAAATAAAACAATATTAAAGGAAAAAACTCTAATGGTCACTAAAAAATTCAAATGGTAAAAACATGTTTTAAAAAAACATGGTTTTAAACTATAGAAGTGGGATAGACACTTGGAAGAAAATAGGTAGAATTATTTGATTTTGATCTATGCACTACTAAAAATAAGGATTTAAAAGCACTAAAATAGACCTTTTTCATAGAAAAAAACACTGATATTCACAGAAAAATTAAAATCTCTAGAATTTTATCACTTCTAAAAAAGCATTAATAAAGGAAAAATTTATTAGTTTTACAAAAAATAGATGATAAAGGATAACTTTATCCGTGCTTCTTTAAGATCTAATAAAGGAGCCCATTTATTATAACTTTTATTTAGTACTGATAAAGGTACCATTTATAAGTTACAGAAAAAGTGATGATAGAGGATCCCTTTATCATCAGTTTTAGTAAAACAGATAAAGGGGAATATTGGTGTAGTATGCTATTGAAATTATAGCACATTGCAGCAAAAAAAAGAATAGAAAAAATAGTAGTAAAAATAGGTTGAAAAATAAATAAAGTAATTTAAATAAATGTTACAACACAAATACAAGAGAAAAACACTATATTATAGAAATTTCAAACATTGGTTTATAAAATTACATGAGTAATTAAAAATTATCATAGACATTTAAAAACATAAATTTTCTTTTGTCATTGTCCCCCAACCCATATTCATTCTTTTTCAAAAAAATCACCCCAAATCAAGAAAAAGAACCCATATGTATAAGAGAAAAATTATCATGTTAGTAATACTGTATAGAAATAAATTAAACACAAATTTCCAATTTTAATAAAAAAACATATACTTTGAGTCATACTAGGAACAACGTGTATCATATTGAGTTGTGGTTGATTCTTACATGTTACACTTTTTTTCCTCAAAAGTATGTACTCTGTAATTTTCTTTCATTTTTGGCCACGATGGATGGGAACCAATTCTAGAGGACTTGATTGATGAGAACAAGCCTTCAACTATCACACCATTTCTTGTTCATCTTCAAGCGTTGTGTCATTGAAAATTAAAAAAAAATTATAAAATAAAAATGATAAGAAAATTAAATAATTAATAGTATATAAACTGATGAGAAAAAAATTTGAGCTCGTTTTCTCGGTTCTGGCAATGCGATGTACGTTTTAAATGAAAATAGAACTTATATATTGAAAACATGAACTTAAAGTCATACTGACCACATAGTGTGTCAGATTTATGTTCATTAAATTTCTATATGTCATAAACGAATTGTGGGAAATTTTTTTAATGTTTGAAAACAATCAAAGATCTTTTTTAATGTCCATACATTAGATTTACATAGTCTAGTGATCTTGTTTAAAAAATAATGGGATATGGTGGTTCATGTACTGAGACCCCCATTATGGCCAAGAAAAAAATGCATATTCCTTCTTTGAGAACAGGCATGGTTCATCATGTGAATAATAGCACAAATCCAAAGGAAAGTACTCATAATTCATTTGGGTTGCTTGATTTAGGTAGTAGTGATGAGGATGGTCAATTGAATATTCTGGCTTCGGATGTTGATGAAACACCTGATGTTGTTGAGATTGGTTTTCCAGATAATGGAGGTGATCCTTGGATAAATTTCAAAACTAGGAGAAGAGGTTGATGCCCGCGTGGCCAGGGTAGAAGTGCCCTACACCACAACATGTGTACTCGTTCACGAGCTGATTTAATTCTTTTGACTTTTTGTTTCCTTTTTGTTCATCTATTTTACTCTTCAATTAATATTCAATAAAGGGGTGGATTGCCTCACCTTTTAAAAAAATCATGCATTAGATTTATGTGTGGTCAATTATTACATGGCACAAATAAAATATGGACTTTTTTCCTGAGGTTGGAAAACAATTTGAGTTCATTTTATTGTTTTTTGGTATTTGATGTGTGTTTTAAACTAAAATGGATCTTTTATATTGAAAAAATGAACTTAAAGTCATATTAACCACATAGTATGTGGGATTGATGTTCATTTAATTCTTACTTGTGAAAAATGAATTAGGGATAATTTTTATAATTTTTGAAAATAATCCAATCTCTTTTTCTCAGTTTTTGTTATTTGAGGTGTGTTTTAAACTAAAATAACACCTTTGTGTTGAAAACATTAACTATGAGTCATATTTACACCATTGTGTTTCAAATTGATTTATAGCCATTTCCTACATGTGAAAAATGAATTGTGGATTATTTTAATAATGTTTGAAAAAAATCTAAGTTTGTTTTCTGAGTTTTGGCTATTTGATGTGTTTTTAAAACTAAAATGGAACATTGTATTGAAAACATGGACTTCAAGTCATATCAACCACATATTATGTCATATTTAATTGATTTAAATTAATACATAAGAAAAATTAATTATAAACCATTTTTCTAAAGTTTGAAAACAATCTGATATTGTTTGCTCAGTTTTGGATATTTGAAACATGTTTTAAAACTAAAATAACACTTTTGAATTAAAAAACACACATTGAGTCATGCCAAACACACTGGGTTTCATATTGATGTTCCTATTATTCCTAGGTATAAAAATTAAATTATATTACATTTTAATAAATTTTGGAAAACAATCCAAACTCATTTGTTTATTTTTGTCTATGTGATGCATTTTAAATTAAATTATAATTTTATATTAAAAACACACACTATGAGTCCTATTGACCACATCATGTGTCATATTGGTGTTTATTAAATTCTTAAATTTCACAAATTAATTATGGATTATTTTTATAAATTTTAAAAAAATATGATATCTTTTTCTCACTTTTGAGCAAGTGACATGTGTTTTAAACAATAATGAAACTTTTATGTTGAAAATAAATACATAGAGTCATACCAACCACATTGGGTGTCAGATTGATGTGAAGTGATTTTTTACACATCATAAATCTATCATGGATAATTTTTCTAATGTTTTAAAATAATCCAAGCGTGTTTCCTTACTTTTTTATATGTGATATGCTTTTTAAACTAAAATGGAACTTTTATATTAAAAACAGACACTTCGAGTCAAATCGATTATATTGGGCCTTAGATTAACATGTGGTCAATTACTACACATAAAATATAAATTATGGATTATTTTTCAAATTTTTAAAAACAATCCAAGAACTTTTTCACAATTTTGGATATATGAGGCCCATTTTAAAACAAAATTACAATTATATTGAAAACACACACATTGAGTCATACAGACCAAATTGTGTGTTATATTGATTTGGGGTCTAATTATACACATCATAAATAAATTATTTTTCATTTTATTAATTTTTTGAAATAATTAAAACTTATTTTCTTGATTTTGGCTATGTAATATGTGTTTTAAACAAAAATAACACTTCTATATTGAAAACATGAACTTAGAGTCATATTGACCACATCATCTATCTAAATAATGTGCAGTTGATTCATATACATAAAAAATTAATTATGGATATATTTCCTAGTTTTTGGAAAACAATCCAATATCATTTTTCTAGTTTTGGTTAGGTGATGGGAGTTTTAAACTAAAATGACATTTTATATTATAAGCATTCACTTCAAGTCATACCAACCACATCATGCATCTGATTCATGTTTGGACGATTTTTATATGTCAAAAATAAATATTTGATCGTTATCCTAAATTTTGAAAACAATATGAACTCATTTTATCATTTTTTTTCTATGTGATGGAGGTTTTATGCTAAAAAAAACTTATATTAAAAATAGACACTTCAATTCATATGGACCACATCATCTGTCAAATTTATGTGTGGTCAATTACAACAAGTGAAAAATTAATTATGGAACGTTTTTCTAAAGATTTAAAATAGTCCAATATAGTTTATTGGTTTTGGAAAAGTGACATGTGTTTTAAACTAAAATGACACATTTATATTTAAAACACACACTTAGAGTCAAGCCGACTACATCATGTCTCGGATTGATGTTCGGCCAATCTGTACACTTCAAAAATGAATTATGGATCATTTTACTAAATTTTTAAAATAATAAAAAAAAAATTCTTAAATTTTTATAGTGGATGAGTGTTTTAAACTAAAATAACACCTTTTTTATTTAAAACACATACTTTGAGTAATACTGCCCACTTATGGTGTCATATTGACGTGATTTGAATTCCTACATGTGAAAAATGAATAATAGATTTTTCTTCTTAATGTTTAAAAAAATAAGAACTCGTTTTATTGATTTTGGCTATGTGATGTGGTTTTTAAACTAAAATGAAACTTTTACATTGAAAACACAAAATTTGGATCATACATACCTCATCGTGTGTCATATTCACATGAGGAATTTTTTTACATGTGAAAAATAAATTATGGTTCATTTTCATAATGTTTGAAAACTATATAATCTTTTTTTCTTGGATTTGTATATGTGAAATTTGTTTCAAACTAAAATGATGTTTTTGAATTGAAAACATGAACATTGTTTCATACCAACCACATCTTGTGTCAAATTGATGTGTGGTTAATTCTTACATATCGAAAATGAATTATTAGTCATTGTACTAAAGTATTAAAACACTCTAATTTTTTTATTGGTTTAGAGCATGTGATTTTTGTTTTGAAATAATGTTTTAATTTTAAAAAATATTATTAGATAAAAATGAAAAGTATATAAAATTATGAAAAAATTAATTAAATAAATAGTAGGAATTCACCTATTAAATTGGAAAATTTATCCTCATTTTCACCCCAATATAACTATTGAGAATTTACTTGTTGGGGTCAATAGGTTGTCCATGATGATTCTATCCAACCTCAAATTTTATACCATTAGTTCTTTCCATTATAATTTTATTCAATAATATGACGTTGTTTCATTTTTTCATTCACTCATATAGTGTTGATCCCCTAATAATCATTACTTTAAACATCAACTACTTGTTCTTCCATGATATTTGTAGCATCATCAAATGAAAAATTCATTGTCTACATTAGTAGACAAATAGCTAATTTAGATTATGTAAATATAGTAGAGAACATATAATATTATTATGAAAATCAAAGTATATTAAAAAACATCAATATGCATGTTAAACTCTCTTTCTTTTATTTAAAGGTTGAAGGGATGTGGTTCCTCTATTAAGAATCCAAATCTAGTCTTTTTGTTCTCCTCTAATGAACAAAAAAATTTCTATATTTGGACAACCATGGAAATATTTTGATCTCCCAGTAAAAGGGTAATCCTTAATTAAATTCTTACTTGACTCAATAGTTTTTTTGTCACCACCAAGATAATTGACCGATTATTGTTTTTTGGATATAAGATATAAAATAAAAGTATTGTGTTGGGACCAGGCTTATGATCAAGGTGATGAAGGTTTCAAGTGTTGTCTTTTTTTGTCAATGTATGTTTTGAAGAAAAGAAAATCACTTCACTTTGATTTTTGGGAACAATTGTTTTGTGTTTATTTTGAAAAGAATCAGACACATGTTATTTTTGATGATGCATTTTTTATTTTTATTCATAGAAATAATGATTTTTATAGAGAAGTTGTGATGAAATATTGATAGAATAAAGGGGGAGTGAAAGAGATGCTTTCAATCAGAAAAAAATTATATTTAGATTTTTTTTCAAAATAATTAAAAAATAATTGTATTCAGATTTATATTATGTAGGTGGCATAAAGAAAGTAGTGGTGCTGATTGTTTTTCCAAAAAATCATAAAAGAATCATATTTAGGCTATTTGTCAAAACAATCAAAAAATAATTGTATTCATATTTATCATACATTGAGGCAGAGAGAAAGAAGTGGTGAAAATTGTTTTTCAACAAAATCAGAAAACAATCGTATCTAGAATGTATTGATTGTCTTTCAAAACAATTGAATTCTAAGTCAAAGTAATATAAATTGTAATGATGAAAATATGGCATCGATGAAAGTGGTACCAATGGAAAGGGTTTTCCAATGAAGGTGGTGTCGAAGTAAAAGGAGGTGCTGATGAAAAGGGTGATGTCGATAGAAGAGGTGATGGTGATGGGTGATGAGACATCGATTATTTTTCAAAACAATTGTATTTGAGTATATCATTTTTTTATTATGTATCATATTCAGGAAGATCATTGTTTTCAAATTATATTGGATCGTATCTAGAATGATCGTAGCCAGAAATATCAGAACCGAAATGATCATAACGATAAGTGATTGTACCCAGCAATCATAACCAGAATGATTGTAACAAGAAATCATGACTAGAATGATTGTAACCAACAATCGTAACTAGAATGATCTTACCCATCAATCATAACCAAAATGATCATAACCAGAAATGATCATATTCATGATGATCGTATCCAAACCATTTTATTCAAAAAAGATCATTCTTGTGTTTAGATTAAAAAGAAAGAAGCAAGAATGAATGGAAAGTTACAATACTTTCCAATTGAAGTTAGTTGATGCTAAAGTTGATCCTCAATGAATTCAAAGTAATGAAGTTAGTCATTATTCATGCAATTTTTTAATGTGATGATGTGTTTTCTCAAGAGGTTCAATAGAAAAGAAAAGAAATTGGAGTTATATGAATGAATTTTCAAGGGGGGGGGACTTTCATTTAAAATGTTGATTGTATCTCAAGTGGAGAATTTCATTTCATCAAGAAAATTCAATTGGTATGGTATCAAGCATTTTATTGAAGAAATCAGTATGAGAGAATCAGATTTAGACCCATATATTTCTCATCAATTGTAATCATATTGAAATTTGAAATGGGATTCGGGAAAATAAGAGATGAATATTGTAGATGATTCAAGAAGAATCGATAATTTTTCAAAAATTCATAATTTCTTTTAGATTTTAGGAGAAATTCATATTTGGGTGAATTTAAGTGAGTGGGAATGTGTTTTTGGATTACCACATAAACATGTATTGGATTTCCTATAAAATGTGTGATGTACATTGTACTTGGGACTTGCACTGTTAACATCATAAGAGAGAGAAGCTTCAGGTTTCTAGAGAGAATAAGAGATCAATTCTTTTTAGATTGACATTTGTTTTGGGTGGTGCTGATTTATTCATATTCTATTTATCATGACAATTATATTTGGGAATTTAAGTGGTGTCGATTCTACTCTATATTTTTCTATCTAAAAATCGAACTAGGAGATTTGTTTTGAAAGAATTAGACTGGGATCTTTGTTTTGAAATAATTGGACTGAGAGATTTTTTTTGAAAGATTCAGACTTCGAGGAATCAAGCTCAGTGTTTCATAACAAAGTCTAGGTAGTTATTACCTTTCTTCTGGGTAAGGAATTGATGAATTGTATTACAATTTGAATACATTTGATGAATTGATAAGAAGCATAGGTAACATGAGTTGTTACAAAACAATTGTATTACCCTATTGTGCTAAGAGGGTGGACACGCACTAGTGGAATTGTTTCATAGTGCTACACGAGTGAAATGGTACATCCTACTCATTGTAATCTGAGGATTGATTTCTGGTGGATTGTATGGTCTTGGATCATTTCCAAACCATACTAAGGATGTAGATATTCCAATTTAATAGTGAACCTTGTAAATATTTATGTCCCTTTGGATGTGTGTTGATTTTTTTCTTAGTAGGGAATTTAAATACTTAATAGAAGGCGAGGGTTGTTTCAACTGAAAAGAAACAAAAAATAAAAAGAGTATCATTGATTCAGACCCTCACCCTCTCAATGATACAATACCTCGACTGTGTACTTTCAATTGGTATCAGAGTGCTGGTTCCCTTCATTTTTCTTTGCTGGTAGAGAATGTGAACTTTGTGAATATTAAAGATATTCCAATTTTTTATGGAAATAACTATCATATTGAGAAAGATACAATGTTTCTATATCTTATGTCTATCAGTTATGATGTTCTTGAAGTTGCAACAATTGGGTTTCCTCCCATTGATGATAGTGCTCCACTTACACCTGTAGATAAGAAGTTTCTTGAGAATGATGGAAGGTCCAAGAATGATATATTATCATCACTTTCTGAAAGTGAATTTTTGAGAGTGAAAGGTTTTTCCACAACTAAAGGTATATGGGATAAGTTGAAAAAACAAATATGATGTCAATACAAAAGTGAATAATGAAAAGTTACAAATAATAATATTAAAGTATGAAGATTTGAAGATGGGTGAGCATGAATATTTTAGGGAATTATTTACTAGGGTGAATAACATTTTGAGTACTATCAGATGTCTTAGTGAAAATATGAAAGACTCTATAGTGTTTGAAAAAATCTTGAGAATCCTACCTTAAAAGTTTAATGAAAAAGTTTTTTCACTGGAAGACAAAGATCTTGAAGCATTTTCTCTTGAAAATTTACATAGCACCCTTACTACCGTTGAAATGAGAAGAGGGAATTCTATGAAGAGTAAAACAAAGGTTGATAGAAAAATTTCTTTCAAGGATATAAATAAAGAAAATTCAAACAAGACTTTTATTGAAGATGATGCTCGTGATTCTGACTCTGAAAATGAGATATGTAAAAATCTCAGTGAAATCATATCCTTATTTTCTAACAATGTGAAAAGGGGCACAGAGAAATAGAAAGGTAAACTTCCCTTGAAAATTTTTAAATGTGGGGGTTTTGGTTACTTTGTGGCTAATTTTCCTCGAATAAATAAAGAATAGGATAATGATATTAAATAAACAAAGATAAGAAGATCGTGTAAGAGAAAGGGAGACAAAGGAAAAGAAAAGGAATTATTCAAATAAAAAAGAAGAAGTTTCTTGTCCAAATATGATGAAGAAAAAGAGAGTGATGTTGAATCTGAAAAATCCATTGAGTATAGTAATGAAAATAATTTCATATTAATAATGAATGATGAAGAATTATGAATTATTATTTCTGAATAATAAGTAACCCAGCATCAAATGAATCTGAAAGAAGAGTTGAAAGAATTTCTGAGAAAGATCATATGGCTTGAAAAAAACAAAAAGATAGAAGTTGAATGCTCAAGAATCCAAGAATTTTTTTCTGGTGAGAAAGAAAATATGATTAAAGAGATTCATGATTTGAAGAAATATCATAAAGAATAAAATAATTGTAGTGATCATTTAGAGGTGAAGTTGAAAGTAAAAGAAGAAGAGTTGGGACTTGTCTAAGAAATACTCTCTAAAGCTTAAAAGAAAAGTCTACATTTCCAAAACTATTTCACTGAAGTAGGTGAATTTTCTTGTAATGAGAAAACTAAAAATGTTCAACAAAAGATAACTTCAAAGGGTGAGAAGAATACTGGAATTGTTTTTGAAATGAATAAATCTGGGAATGTTATGTATATGGCCAAGGCCAACAATATTGGTAATGTTTTGAAACATTTTGAATCTGGAAATGTTTCCTATACATTTGGTTCTAATGCTTCATAAAATAAAAGAAGGAATTTGATTGGTAATATAAAGTTTGTTGAATCAGAAAATAAAGAGAATAAAGTGGTCAAGAAACACATTCAAAATTCTGATCAGTATGGAGGTTTCAGAGGAAAATTCTCTTTCTTTGGGTATTGATGGTATTGTGGGGGATTTTGATACACAGAAATTATGTGTTAGTTTAATCAACAACATTACTATTATCCCACAGGTTATTTAAGGAAGATATTGAGGGGGTTTAAATCCCCCAAATAAATAAAAATGAGATGGTTGTCTTGAAGAAATATGAAAATAATGAAGTGAATATTTAAATTAGGTTCTAACCCTTGGAAACTATTTGCGAAAGATGTGAAAACCCAATAAATCTTGTGAAATGATGTATTGTTTTGTTATTGGATCCGCAAAAGATTCTCAATTCTCAAAAGTTGAAGGTGAAGAATGAAAATAATAGAGAAAAGGCACTTGTTATTGAAACTACATTAAAATCTCTGAAGGAGAATGAACATGGGTACTTGATAGTGGGTGTTCTTCTCACATGATAAGAGACTTGAAATTACTGAAGGATGTGAAATATTTTAAAGAAGGCATAGTGACAATTGGCAGTGAAGAATCATTGAAAATAAAAGGTGTTGGGTCAGCCATCATTGGAAAATAAATTATGAAATCTAAGAAAACATTTTATGTTGATGGGTTGAAACACAATATTCTAAATTTTTTACAATTGTGTGATAAAGGTAACAAGGTTATCTTCAAGAAAGATGATTTTTTTGTAAATAGTGATGAAGATGGTAAGATTGTTACAAGAGGCCAATGTAAAAATGGAAACTTTTTTCAAGTTGGTGATTCACAAAACTCTTGTTACATGAATATGGTGGAATAGAATCATTTATGGCATAGAAATCTTGGATACGTGTGTAAAATAAATATGGGCAATTTATTAAAAAGAGATAGTGTCTGAGACATTTCGGTTTTTTGAAGAAGTAGAGATTGGGGTTGCACTATTTTCTAGAAATAAATGATTACATATGTTGTACATAAGAAAGTTCATAATTGTTTAAAACAACCCCTAGAGATAGTCTATTTTGATATATGTGGGTCAATGAGAAAATAATCAAGACATGGAGATAATTACATCATTAACATGATTGATAATTTTACTCACATTACTTGTGTTATGTACATGAAGTACAAATCGAATGATTTGAAAATGTTTAAATGTTTTATAAGAAAATCTGAAAAAGAATGTGAGTATTCTATGAAGAATTTGAGAACTAATAATGGTGGTGAATATGGAATTGAATAGTTTGAAAACTATCTTGAGAATCATGGAATTCATCTTGAGAATATCTCTACATACACTCCCCAAAAAAATGGGGATGAAGAAAAAAATAATGGAAGCCTGGTGGAAATGGAAAGAACCATGTTACTAATCATGGTATTTCTCATTAATTTTAGAGGAAATCCATGCGTAAAAATTTTTATATTCAGAACTATTGTTTCTATAGGCCTCATTCAGGTATGACTCTCTATAAATTTTTTTATGTAAAAACTCCATGTTTGACGTACTTTAGTGTTTTTAAGATTCCTTGTATTATAAAAAAGTGTGGTAGAAATTGTGGTAAGTTTGAGCAGAAAGGTGAGGATGGAATATTTCTTGGTTATTCTCTAGAAGGAAGAGGATATAGATGCTTCAATCAATAAATAAAAATAATTTATGATTCGGTTTATGTAAAAGTTATTGAAGTATCTGATAAAGGTAAACATGTTCAGGTGGACAGTGAAGTTAAGAAAGTTGAAGAAGATATTTCTGATGAGGATACAAATAATTGTAATCCTAATAAAGGTTAAGAATCAGACTCATCTACTTCTAGTGATGAGGAAGACAATCAAAAATCTTATCCAACGATGAAGAAACATGTGGAAGCACAACATATAATTGGTGATCAACATCAGAAGGTTAAAACAAGAACAACAACCAATTCCATTACACATACATCTTTTTACATAAAGGTGTAACTGAATGATGTGAAAGAAGCTTTTTAGAATATGGAATGTGTTCAAGCCATGAATGAATAATTGGATCAGATTGAGAAGAATAATACATAGAAACACATACCCAATCCTGAAAACAAAAACATCATTTTCACAAAATTTATTTTCTGGAACAAGTTGAATGGAAAAGGTGAAGTTATAAGAAACAAAGAAAGATTGGTTTGAAAAGGTTATTCACATATTGAGTGTATTGATTATGATGAAACCTTTTCTTCAGTGGAAATACTTGAAACAATTAGAATCTTTCTTCTTATTGTCATATAACGAGGCTAAATGATCTTTAAAATGGATGTTAAATCTTGATTCCTAAATAGTGATCTTGAAGAAGAGGTTTATATTGAATAACCTAGTGTCTTTTTTATTATAGAAATATAAAGGTTATGTTTGAAGATAGAAAAGGGGATTGTATGGCCTAAAATAAGCTTCGAGGGCATGGTATTCCAAATTGGATACATGCTTAAGAAATATTAATTTTAACAAGGAAGAGTGTATATCAATCTTTACAATAGATAAATTAAATAGTATTCCTTTAATGTAATATTTTATGTTGAAGATAGTATCTTTTCTAGGAATGATAAAAGAAGTTGTGAGATATTTTCTAAAAACATGAAGAATGTATTTGAAATGTACATGATGGGAAAAATTAAATACTATCTTAGGGTTACAAGTCCATCAAAAGAAATAATTCATTTTCCTCTCCCAATAAAAGTATGAAAAAGAACTTCTCAAGAGGTTTAGAATGGAAAATTAAAAACCTATTTCCACACCCATTTTAGTGGGAACAAAGATGAGTAAAAATGGAGATGTAAATGAATCGGATCAGAAAGAGTATTGATAGCTGATTGGAAGTCTACTGTATTTGAATGCAATAAGACCCAACGTTTTTTATGTTGTTACATTATGTACAAGATTTCATAGTGATACAAGAGAGTCAAATATTGTTTATAGAAAAAATAATTCTCAGATGCATCAAATGCACAACAGAATTCGGAATCAGGTAATGTAGCCGAGATAGTATTGATTAATTTGGGTATTCTGATGCAGATTGGGTAGAAAATATTTATGATAGAAGATCTACATCTGGTGTTATATTATTTTTGGGAAATAATTGTGTTAGTTGACATTAAAATAAACAAAACATAGTAAATCTTAGTATGGATGAAGCTGATTTTGTTGCTGCTACTCAAGCCACTACTCAACTGATGTTGATGAAAACACAATTGTAAGATTTACTTATAGAAGTGAATTTACCCTTACTCTTGGGTTATGAAAATCAAAGTACAATCAATCTCACCAGGAATATAGTGAAACATTCTCATTGAAAAAATATTTATATCAAATATCATTTCATCAAATATCATGTGTAGAAGAATGAATTGATGCTAGACTATGTTCCAATATTGGACAAAGTTGTTGAAATCTTCACAAAACCATTATCAAAGGAATAATTCTCAAAAATGAGGTTGAACATGGGTGACCAACCTATTTCTCTTCAAAGGTGAGGCATCTGTATCTATCCTCTCTCTCATCTTTTCTTTGGATTATTTTATCAAGGGGTATATTTTTTTGTTTCATAAATATATTGCACAAAATAGAGAGATGTGTGTAAGATGTGAATTCAGCATTGTTTAGTGTTTGAACTATTCTAACTATTTGTTGGAGTGGTTGTAGGAAAAAAATTTGAATTTTTTTCCGAAAAGAATGATGAAAAGAAAGAGGTGGTTATGATCACTATTTTGGATAGCATGGTTTTTCTATTAATGATTCATGTTCCTACAACGATTTAGCTCACGTTGGATTTGAATTGTTGATATTTAATCCATTTCTTGAGTTTACAATGTTTAGTGATTTATAAAACTTGGTTGAAAACAAAATCACAAGGGTGAGATTTTTGGAACCAAATTGACAATCAAGGTGATGAAGGTTTCAAGTGTTGTCTTTTTTTTAACAAGGTATTTTTTTAAGAAATAAAATCACTTCACTTTGTTTTGTGGAAACAATTGGTTTGGGTTTGTTTTGAAAATAATCAGACCTGTGTTAATTGTGACAATGATTTTCTTATTTTTATTTCATATAAATCATGAGTTGTATTGAGAAATTTTGGTGCAAGCTTGATAGAAGAAAGGGGGAGTGAAAGCGATTATGCCAAATAGAAAATAATTGTATTCGGATTGTTTTTCAAAACAATAATTATAGAATTGTATTCAGATTTATTGTATCTAGATCACAGAAAGAAAGTACAGGTACTGATTGTTTTTTAAAACAATCCGAAAAGAATCATATTCAGATTGTTTATCGAAACAATTAGAAAAGAATCATATTTAGATTTAGCATAGCCAGACACAGAGAGAACGAAGTGGTGCCAATTGTTTTTCAAAAAAAATAGAAAACAATTATATCTAGATTGTATTGACTATCTTTCGAAAAAATATATTCTAAGTGAAAGTAATCGAAGTGGTACCGACGTAAATATGGTGCCGATTAAAGTGGTATATATGGAAAGGTGGTTCAAATGAAGGTGGATTCAAAGTAAAATGAGGTGCCGATGAAAAGGGTAATGCCAATAGAAGAGGTGTTTCAGATGGAAGATGAGACATCGATTTATTTTCAAAACAATCGTATCTGGGTAGATCATTGCTTTCAGATTGTATCATATCTAGGAAATTCATTGTTTTAAAATTGTATTGGATCATATCCAGAATGATTGTAACTAGAAAGATCAGATCTGGAAAGATCGTAACCAGAAATGATCATACCAAACAATCGTAACCAGAATGATTGTAACCAACAATTGTAAATATAATGGTTATAACCAGCAATCATAACCATAATGATTGTACCTAGTAATCATAACCCGAATGATCTTAAATAGAAATGATCGTATTATGGATGATTGTATCCAAACCATTTGTATTAAAAAAATATCATTCTCGGGTTGAGATGAAAAAGAAAGAAGCAGGAATGAATGGAAGGTTACAATAATTTCTAATTGATGTCAGATAATGATAAAGTTGATCCTCAATGAATTAAAAGTCCTAATGTTAGTCATGATTCAACCACTTTTTTTTTAATGTGATGATGTGTTTTTTCAAGAGGGTTAAGAGAAAATAAAATAATGTGGAGATATATGAATGAATTTTCCTGGGGGAGACTTTCATTTAAAAGAGTGATTGTACCTCAAGTGGAAAAGTGAATTTCTTTAACCACATTCAATTGGTATGGTATCAAGTATTGTTTTAAAGAAGTCATTATGAGAGAAACATATTTAGGCCCATGTATTTCTCATAAACTTTAATCGTATTGACATTTGAAATGGGATTCTGTAAAAGAAGAGATGAATATTGTAGAATAATCGAGAATAATCGAGAAGTGTTAACAAAGTCATAATTTCTCTGAGATTTTAGGAGAAATTCTGATTTGGGTGAATTTAAGTGAGTGGGGAATTGTTTTAGTATTACCACCTAAATTTTTTTTGGATCACCTATAAAATGTGTCAAGTATATTTTACTTGAGACTTGCACTACTCACATCAGATAGAAGAGAAGCTTCAAGTTTCTATAGAGAAGAAGTGCTCAATTCTGTTCGAATTTGAAGGACCCAAAAACACCCTTAGAGGGGAGGGGTGAATCATGGTGTCAACTTTTTCTTTTTGAAGTTGTGGATATTTTTCCCACATTAGTAGAAACTTGTTAAATTTTTAAAACAAATTAAAGTAGGGAGATGACACAACACTTTTACTTGGTTCACCACTATGGGATACGTCCAAGGAGTATACGCCAACAGGTTTCTGGTCATACCTAATTCCACTAAACTTTACTATCTATGGATTAAAAGGTATGGGTGTAGTCACTCTATCCCAAGCACGCTACCTTTACAAAAGTGAAAAGATAGATCATTATGTCCCTCAGGTCACTCCCGTTGACTCCCCTTGGCTCACTGCCTTTGGTGAAGTCCCACTCAGTTTATAGACATGAAAGTCTCTTCAATAGATTTACATTGAATACTTTTTCTTTGTTCATCTTGAAATACTTCTTGCATCAATGTCATGGATTGATTCAATTGAAATCACCGAATCACAGAAAGAGATATTCAAAATCCTGTCAGAAGCATAACACCACACTCGCATGCAATACCCCAACTTGCCCACAAAATTTTGAAATTGTCAAGAAAGATGACATTCATGCAACAATTACTTTTTATGCAACCCTTATCTTTAACAAAACTAAATTGAAGCGTTTACTTGGTCTTTTCATACTAAAGGAACACCTTGCACACCAGATTTACTATCTTCCAATATTTTGCGCGCAAATCTTTCATGCGGCCGAGCAACCAGATTTTTGTTGGAAAATTATTAAGTCTAAAGTGGGGGTAGCCACATATTTATAGGCCTTGGTGTCCCAACACACAATATTCTAACGCATATTTATCGGTGCACATAAGTTTCACACTGAGCACACAAACCCCCCATTGACGTCGCATTGGGCGTGCAAACCCTTTCGTGCAACATCATCTTCCACACACTCCATGACTTTTCCATTTTTCGACGTTATGGTCCTGAAACATGTCTTTCACGCAAGTTCCAAAAACACCTTCAATATTGCGTGCAAAAACAAATCATTCACATGCACATTAAATCATTACCGCAACTTACTTTTCCAAAAACACATTCCACAATTTTCTAATTTTCAGTCCCAAAAATTTGGCAAACACTGGGGAACGAAGCCACCTTCAATACTAATTTCAGATCAGAATGTATGACCCCTTTCCATGTAATCTCCCTGATCGTCCATGAAAGGTATGACAATATAAAACACAAAATATGATCAAACCAAAGTATATTGATAAAAAAACACAAATCAAACTCCTTTTTCAATAAAGAACAACCTTGGTTCCAACAAGATTGACAATTGTTTTGGGTGGTTCCAATTCATTCATATTCTATTTGTCTTTACAGTTGTATTTGAGAATTGAATTGGTGTTGATTTTACTCTATTTTTTATCTAAAAATTGTAATTGGATCATTATTTTCAAAGAATCGAACTGAGATATTTGTTTTGAAAGAATTAGAATATGAAATTTTTTTAATAATTAGACTAGGAGATTTGTTTGAAAAGAACCAAACTTGGAGAAATCATACTCACTATTTCATAATAATTCCCATGTAGTTCTTACCTTTCTCCTGTGTAAGTAATTGATGAATTGTATTACAATTTGAATACATTTTTTGAATTGATAAGAAGTGTAGGTAACATGAGTTATTACAAACCAATTGTATTGACATATTGTGCTAAGAGGGTGCACACACACTAGTGGGACTGTTTCATAGTGCTACATGAGTGAAAGAGTACATCCTACTTGTTGTAATCCAAGTATTTATTTCTAGTGGATTGTAGGGTCTTGGATCATTTCCAAACTATACCAAGAGGTAGCTATTCTTATTGAATTGTAAACCTTGTAATTCATTGTGTTCCTTTGGACGTTTGTTGATTTTTTTCAGTAGGGAATTAAAATCCTTAACAGGAGGTGAGGGTTGTTTCAATTGAAAAGAAACATAAACGAAAAGAAGTATCATTGATTCACCCCCCCCCCCTCTCAGTGATACAATACTCCGACTGGGCACTTTCATAATGCTTGTGATTCCATTATGAACGACTCATCCTTTTCCCCTTATACACTGAAATTCACCTTCATGAAGCCCATTTAATCAAATTTCACTACACTTCTATTTTCAACCCATTTGAAATGAAAAATAAGCACTTTAAATGATGTATAATTAAACTCGTATATCTATTTGATGATGCAGAAATATGACATATTCACATAAATTGGATTTCTATCCTTAGAACCAGATATGTGAAACACTTCCACTACTTGTGTAACTCCACTATTTTTCATCATAATACGTTCATTATGGTCTTTTGTATAGAACTTAAAACCATTAGTTAATAACCAATATAAAATATTACATTTTAATTTGGTCCCCTAGATTTCCATAAAAGTCGTTCAGAAATTAAATTCATTCTTTTAGATAACTATCCTTCATCCCTTAATGGATTTAAATATTTGAGAATTCTTTTATGGGATTTCATGTATGGATAAAAATCTTCACTATTATATAAAATTTATAGGTGATATTTTTTCTACTCTATGATGGTAATTATAACAATATCTCTTCTAGAGATCCCCTATCTCATAAAGTGTACATTGTGAAGAAAATTTGGGTGACTGATTCTATAAACATCTGATAGGTAATCCTTAAAAAATTCAACATATTTTTCAACAATATGTCATTCTAAAATAAAACTTTTTAGAAGGCTTTAATTCATGACATACCCCTTCATAATATTCATATATTGTTCAATGGGATACATCTATATTTAATGTATAGGACTGCATAGTTGAACCTCTCTAATGAACTGAGTCATCGGGTGGACCATATTGTCAAAGAATGATGGTGGGGATAACATTTATAACTCACATAATATAATTAAAACCTATTTATTCATGATTAAAATTTCACTATATATTTAACTTTATTGTATATAGATTCGAAAAAGAAACAGAGTCTAGTTAATGTATTTCATATATTTTTAGGAAGAATGAAACATAAAGCGATAGGCATCAATTCATATATCAAAACAAAAAAGTCGTGTGATTTTAGTCCATGTAACTTCAAATTATTCATTAACATGAAATTATTGATATTTTATTAACACTCCAATAAAATTTTTACACCATTAAAAAAATGAAAAATTGAAATTTTTCTTATCTGGATAGAGTGTAATCTTCTAGTGGAAGAAAAATCTGACTTTTACCCTTTGTTGGTGTTAAATCTTCCCTATACCCAAGTTAATAATTTCTAAACTATCCTTGATTCAATCTTCTTTTTCTTCAAGAACATTAATCAATGGTCCAATAACAATATCAAATATATTTTTTACACATTCATGACATCAACAAAATGTGTAATGTGCAAAAAATTCCAGTATGATAATTAAAATAAAATTGATCTCTTTTTCCAAATTATTTTAATAAGGTATTTCAAAAATGGTTACCCCAAAATAGTTTCAATATCAATTACATTATTTAAAATTTGATAACCCATTAGTTGAGATGGTTTTATACCTTTTTCTGTATTCCCATCAAATGATGTCGTCCATGATTGACATTCTTATCATCGAGGTAAAAATTTCTAATGTCCAAAAAACACAATCTTTGAGGAATGTTTCAACCAATATGAGTGTGTGTATTCTTAAATAATGGGACACACCAACATTCCTTTAATGTTGAATCCTATAAAAATTATATAAGTATGAATGTTATTTATCATCCCGTACAACATGGTAGTCAATACAAATTCTTCAGTTCTATGATCATCACACACTGTAACACTTGTATCCCACATAGATTTTATATATTTTATCACTAGAGTAAAATATACATTAGTATACTTACCAGGTTGTTTTGGTCAATACAAAAGTAGACACAACATAATGTTTTTTAATTTCATGCATAACCATGGTGATAAGTTATAATTTAAGAACATAATTGGACATATACTGTGAGTACTACATTGTACACCAAAAGGATTTATTCCATATACAAATAATACAAGACCAAATTTTCTTGGCCCATTTCAAAATTTAATATACTCATAATAAATTTTCATCAACTAAGGAGAGTCTTATAGGTGAAATAGTTTCCCATATTTAATTCCTAAATATGCATGTCATGTCAATTGTCTCACGGTTTCCTACAATTCATATAGTCTTTTAATCCTTGGAATAATACGAAAGTACCATAAATATTTTGAAGGACAAGATTCAAATTTATTATATCAATTCACACCACACTTCAGTCATTTTATAATTTATTTATGGTCCTTTTAAAATAATATGAAATCAATTAGAAAAGTATGTATTTTTTTAGATATCATGCCCATTCATGATAGAATTTGTTTAGTTTCATGTGTTCGATAATGAAGTTCATTTTATTCTAGTAGAATATCATTCAAGAGACCAAGTAGTTATGTAAATCTCATGTTTCTCCATCCACTACCATGTTTCAAATTATATAACTTCAATAAAATAGACAATGTATTGAATTTATTGTAATAGTTATATAGCGGTCTATTATCACAACTATTTATATTCACAAACAAATTTGGGAAATCATTAATTTTAATTTCAATTTCCATTTTCATTTCATTCATACAATCTCATTCATCATTTACACTGGTATTCATATCAAATAATTCATAAACCACAGTGTGATCCCAATTAATGTGAACATTTATTTTTTACTATGTTTAGACCGACAATTAGTTCATTGATATATTTTGTGACAATTAAAATGTTCATCCAATTCTTATCCACTAATTATTCTTGAATAAAAACAATGTAAACATGGAAAAAAATAGAAGGTTTTTATACATGCTCTATTACAAACCCGATGCACTCTTTAACCCCAACTTCTTACTCATTTTTCATATCATTAGTGTGAATTAATTTTTTATTCATGTTGTTTCTATTAGGTTCATAAAATATTAATTTTGTGTAAAAAATACACATAAGATATTCAAAATCAAATAATAAAGTTATAGATAATTATAATAAGGGGAACACACCATTTAAATGTTATCAATTATGATTCCTGAAAATTTATCATTTTACACAAGGGTGACATGAAAATAAACAACCTTGGTTAAGCATGTAGTTTTTAGTCTAGGTTCTTGATTTGATGTTATGTGGCACAAAAAGTGGTAATAAATATATAGGTGAAATTTTTTTATTAATTATTGGAAGGAAATATTCCCTTGGAAATTATAATTTTTCATGTCATTTAATTATGACCCAGATTACTAAATTTGTGTAAAAATATCTTTCCTTGAAGCATAAAAGGCCATGTACTCACTAGATTTTGAAACCGGGTCATGGATCATAGAATTTCATGAAACAAATGGCTGAAATTGATAATGAATACAGAAGAGAAGTTATATTCCATGTTATCCTTTTTTTGTAAATTATTCTTGACCGTGTATTATAGGAATACCAAAAAATATATTTGTATTATAAGACACTGATGAACCCCTATTTAAAAAAATACTAGATTTATCAATCTTAGGTATATTTCACATATCCCACAATATCCATAACCTCTATCCAATTTCATTAAAACATCACAAATAATTTCCATTGACAAATTTTTTTGAAAAATA
This sequence comes from Viscum album, assembly GCA_963277665.1. Taxonomy (NCBI): domain Eukaryota; kingdom Viridiplantae; phylum Streptophyta; class Magnoliopsida; order Santalales; family Viscaceae; genus Viscum; species Viscum album. The sequence continues at coordinate 377,358,592 of OY728142.1, forward strand.
CTGTTAGAATGGATATCACGTCATTCATATCCAAAATATTTCGATTCCACCTATAATAATCTCACAAATCACTATAAGATATGTCCCACATCTGGTACATAAAACCTTTATAAGTATATCCAAAAGAGTATACTCATTCTCAAAAAAATAATTCCATATTTATGGTTATTGGATATTATAATAAACATTATAAAATTCCTCCAATTTCTTCTAATCCTGTATGTGTCCAAGATAAATCTGTTTTGAATAATAAATTTTTATGGGTGACACTCAAATCATTTTTAATGATACACAATAGATCAAAATAGTAATAATATTATGTACATGGATTTTATGTTAAAAATAATTATATTTTATATACAAAACATGAATATTCTATTTTAGTTAAAATTAAAGGAGTGGGAATTCAAAATATATAATTCCAGAAATCATAATAAAGCATTGAATTTTAATAAAGAATGAATTCATAGAATATTGATAATAAAATTAAAAAAATAACAAAATAACTAAAAAAATAAGTAGACCCCCTTTATTAATTAATCTTTAAATAAAAATTACACTATTATCAAAAGATAATTGAACTTGTAATAAAACCATATTTCATAATATTTTCATTTTCTGAAAAGAATAAAATATTGAAAAATGATACTCTAATGGTAATTAAAAATAAAATACAAAAAGTAATGACATGTTTCAGAAGACATTTTGTTTTTAATCTATCAGAGTGTAAGGGATAATTGAATGAAAATGGGAATAATTGTATGATTTTAACACATAGGAGTAGGAGGGGTACTTGAAACATAGAGTTGACTAACATCTATGCACTGCAAAAACACTACCCACATTACATTTGTAGTCACCACCCTACATGATGAGTGAGAAGTATTTTTTCAAGGCATAGCTAGGATCTCCATGAAATTGGAGTGAGAAATAATGATTAATGAGTGAAAATTAACATGAAGTTGGGGGAGATTGTTAACCAAAAATGGATCGAGACAACAGTGATTGGGTGGAGAATCTATGAGGAAGATTGAGGACAAATAATAATTCTTATGTGCATGCTCTTTATACCATTTCAGAAAATAAAAAAAGATATTCGAGGGGGCGAAATAGATCACAGCTAATCACATACATTTATTTTAATATATTATTATAATTTAAAGACAACAAAATTAGATAAAATTTAAACTATGAAAAATATATTATTACAAATTTTAAAATTTTAAAAAATATTAAAACAAAACCAATTTCACATATTGATTAAAATCATTAAAATTCCTTATATTTATTTATTTTAAAATTAATAGTTTAAATTTATATATAATAATTAGAATAAATCAATTTGTAATCCTTTAAATTAAACAAAAATATCAAAATCATTTACATGAAAATTTTAAAATATTTACACAAAAATTATTTACATATATATGATTAAATTATTTTTAAATTATACTCACATTCTCTAAATTCGATGCACTACCCTATCAATCATCGAGATGCTAATGGTAACCACTATATGAATTTTAAACATGAGTGTACACCTAAAAACTATGAATGCAATTAAGATTTCCAGAAAAAAAAATGATGCTGATACAATTTATTCACCCAAATGACTATTGATCATAATCATGACATGAAACATAAACCAATAGAAAATAAATCATCTCAGAAAGAACCATTTGATGTTTTTATTGAGTATGAGTCTCAGGGAAGTAGTGATTTACACTTTACGAGGAACCAAAGGAGGCCCTTCAAGGACATGGTTCGAGCTTCAACTAAAAATGTTGTGGGTAGAGCTAGGCCTATTGATTTTCTTTCCTTCTAGGACTCCTATACTGAGTGATTTGGACAAGTTTTCACAACAACCTAATCTAAATTATGAGTATCCAAGAAACTATGGGAAGTGTTTTCATGAGGAGGGCCTGGAGAAAGATGAATCATCCAAAAACGATGATAACCTTGAATATTCAAATAGAACTGGAAAGGATTATCTAAGATATGTAAATAGTAAGTGTAAGAATGGTTCACTTATTATCAAGTACAAGAAATATATAAAGGCCACTTCTAGGGGATCTCACAAGGAATCACTTCCTCATATTTCAAGAGGTAAATATGTTTCCTATTTTGATGAAATATAAATGAAAGATTGTTTCCATGAATATATTAAATCTGTCTAACTTGAATATACCATTTCTCATAATGTATCTCCAGCCTAAACTGGAGAAGGAATTATGGTCATTTCCTTTAAGAACACTACATATGTGCAGGGACTCCAATACTTTCCCACGGTGCATCCTTTTCCTATAAATTATACCTTTCAAGGTGTATCATGTAGGGATGTTCCAATATATGGTAACATGGGTAATACTCAGGATGAACACCAAGGGGAGGGAATCACTTTTCATGATCTTATCCCTAATTTTGATGGCACTTGAGTGGAGAATGGTATAGAAAAGGGTAATTCTTCCTTGATCTGGGTACAACAGAAGGTGAGGCAACACTCACATAGTTTGTTTTTCATTTTAAATAGATCTAATAATGGAGGAATTTTTTGTGAGGAATTTGGATATTCTCATGGATCCTATCGAGTTTAAGGAAAATCCTCAGACACTGAGATAGAGAAGGAAACAAGAAATTTTAATTTGAAGGATAATACTTCAAATCATAATGGCTCTATTTTGATATAGAAAATTGATTTCAATGGAGGTAAGGAAATTGAGCATCACGACAAGGAAAATAAAACATCAGGCACAGATGATCAGGATGACACTTAGTAGGCTCTTATGTAGTGGAAACAATGTAGGCACCTGAGAGGTTGGGGTGGCTCCTCAAGAAGGGAAGGTATGCATAAAAGAAGGTGATTTCTGAATGATATTTTATTTTTATGGCATTGTTTGTGCCACTTTTTAACATTGCAACTCCTCCTCTTCCATGCTTGTCAACATTCTTTTTATTAATAAATTTTCTAGGACCATGGGTTTTAATCTATGGTTTGTGTCATTCCTAGTATAATTTCTTGATTATTTAAATATATATATATATATATTTATAAATATAATTATAAATTAATATACTTAAAATTTATTTATATATAATTATAATTGTAGTTGTAATAAATATATTCATTATTTAAATATATTTATTATAATTGTATAATTATTTAAATATATATATTTATTTATAATTATATCCTAGATGGTGCGACCATGGCTTATTATTTATAATTATAATTATAAATAAATATATTTAAAATATTTGTATATAATTGTAAATATAAAAAATATATTTATTTTGTAAATACATTTATTACAATTTTGTTATTATTTAAATATATATATATATATTTATTTATATTTATAATTATAAATAAATATATTTTTAAATACTTGTATATGGTTATAAATATATTTATAAATTTTTATATATTTATATATATTTATATAACTACAAATAAATATAAATATATATAATTATAAATATAATAAAGATATTTATTATATAAATATATTTATTATAATTTTATAATTATTTAAATATATACGTTTTTATTTATATTTATAATTGTAAATAAATATATTAATAAATATTTTTATATAATTAAAAAAGTATTTATATTTTTATATATCATAATCGGGGTTTGGCTTAGTGGTAAGCATCTTATAATACTACAAACAATTTTGGGGGTTCAAAACTCATTGGGTTCATGTTAATGTACTAGCACTATAGCGTTACTATATTAGAGACTATAGCAGCAACAAAACTATTGCATTGACAAAACTGTAGTGATAGTGGGGCACTGTAGCAGCCCAAGTACTATAATGTCACTATTCATTGGGGTGCCATTATGTCAATATATGAGCCCTCAGGGCTATGTAATAGGATTTCATGTTCACTAGGCCCATGAGCTATGTAATGGGCTTCATGTCCACTACACCTATGGGCAATGTACTTTGGCCAATGTGTGAGGTGTGTGTATGTGTTTTTATATTTAAAATTAAATATATTTATATATTAATAAATATATGTATATAATTATAAATAAATTTATAAATTTTTATATATTTATAAAATTATATATATTTATATAATTATATAAAATTTTCAATTATAAATATATTTATTAATATATAAATATACATAATTATAATTATATTAAAATTATTTATAATATAAATATATTTATTATAAATTTATAATTATTTTTTTATTTTTTTATTTTTTATTTAAAATATTAATTATAAATAAATATATTTATAAATATTTGTATATAATTATAAATATATTTATATAATTAAATAAATTTATATAATTATATATATATGATTTTATATTCATATTATGATATATATTTATGAATATATAAATATATATAATTACAAATATAAAAATATATTTATTATAATTTTATAATTATTTAAAATATATTTATTTATTTATAATTTTATAAATAATTTTAAATATAAATATATATATATATAATTTTATATTTTAACTATTTAATTTATAAGATTATCAAAAAATCATTTATATATATATATTATATAAATTTAAAAAATATTTTAAATATTAAAACTTAATAAAAAACTAATAAATATTATTTATATATTCTACAAACATATTGAAATATAGAATGTATAGTAAATAAATTTATGTATAAATAAATATTAAAAAATGATTAAATATATTTTTAACATTTTTTTATGAATATAAAAAAATAAATGAATAAATAAAATTAAAAAAATTAAAAAAATATTAAAAAAATGAATTTGTAACACTTACGTGAATTAAAAACACATAAAAAGGAGAAAAATGAATAAATAGATGATATTAATTATTTAAATAAAAAAAATATTAAAAAATAATTTTATTAACTGTACAAAAATATTAATAATTAAATCAAATTAAACTAAACACATACATATATATTCGGGATGAATATATTAAAATATTTTTTTTAAAAAAATGAATAAATATTAAAAATGAATAAATACAGAAACTACTAAAAATGGAGAGATATTAAAAAAGAATTAATAATATTAAATCAAGAAACAAACTTGTGCACACACATTCATGTACAGATAAGGGGCATACATATATATACACACACACATCTACACACACATATACATATACACATATATACACATAAACGTACATACATATAGTTATACAGGTATATATTGTTTAAATTATTTAATATCGATTTAAATATATATTTAAATAAATATATTCATTTAAATATTATATAATTTTTTAAATAAAATATTACTATATTAAATTTAATTTAATTATACACAAGTTTTGTAATTAATGTATGTAAATAAAATTTCAAACATTTTGACTAATATAAATTTAGTATTTTTTTTATATAAAATTATGAAAATAACATTCATTTTTTGTTAAAATATAGATAAATCATATTTATATATTATGTTTACATGTATATGCATATTGTAATACATATCTTATTTAAAAATACATTAATATTTATATATAAATTAAATTAATCACTTTTTCCTTTATCAGAGCTAAAACAAATTTCTGGTAAAGGTGTCATTTTTATCAGCACTAAAACATACACTGATAAATGAGAGACTTTTATCAGTGTAAGAATAAATAACTGATAAAGGGTACCCTTTATCATCATTTATTGATAGCATTGATATAAGGTAACCTTATCAGTTCTTTTTTCGAGTGTTGATAAAAATTTCCCATTTATCATCACTTTTGGTCTAGCATTGTTAAATTTCAATGATAGATAAATCACGATATGTGATAGTGATCGTGACCACATGAAATTTTATAGCGACTGTGGGTTTTATTTCTTTACCGCATGTGCTATTTTTAACTGACTTCATTCTGTAATTTTTCACCTGGTTAGTATTATGATCGCAAGTCAACCGACTGCATGTTACGATAGCACGGTAAGTATACCAATAACATGAACACTTGTCGGGTGTGGTTAGTTCTATCCTAAGTTTATTTTTTTCTTTAAATTAATTTTTTATGCATGTTCTGTGTTTCTCTCCTTTTGATACTTTCATTAACTTCATTCTTATTTAAACTATTCAAATTATTTTATTAGTTTCTAAAATTAATATAAATTATATATAAGCCTTATAAAGTGTTATTATATTATTTTAATCATTTTTAAAATGTTATTAATTGATTCATTATTTTTACAAACCACATACATCATGTATTTGGACTATTTAATATTTTTTACTTTGAGTTAATTTCTTTGACTTATTCATTTATAAATTATTATTTAATGAATTTAGAATTTATTCAAACGTATTTTGTGGGATTTAAATAAATATGATTAATTTTTAAATTACATGATGCATTAAATTAAAATGTTTTTATTATTTTATTTTAAATAGTCTTATAATTTTTATGGGTTTTATTTGACTTATTATTATAATTTAACATGTTAATTAAAATTGGTTTGAATTGATATTTAATTTTTGAATTCAGACAATTTTTTTACAATTATTCTTGATGATAATATTCTCTCTTCTGGTTAATTATTTCTTTTGAATTTGAATTTTCTTACCCATCTGGTGATTGGTTTGCTAGTCTTTACATATTATATTTAAATTCCTTAAAACACATTCAAAGAATACACAATGATATTGAGATAAACTATAATTACATGAACCTTTTGAGAACCAAATATCAATGCTAAACTTTGACAACCTAAGTGATTATTCTTTTTATGGCTATATTATCACTCAATATCTAAACAAAAACTTCTATGAATACTAATACCTTGATGAGACATCCACATCTCTCATGGAGTAATTCATGTTATCCATTTTTTCATCTTCTCTTTATTCCAGTTTCTTGTGTCTTTTTTTCCATCTCTCACACACACTCTCTATTTCCTATTTATGTTTTTACATACAAAAGTATTATTCTTATTCTCTTATTAAAGGTTGTGAATCATGATTTTTAAATTCAAGATCATTTGTCTTGTGACTCTCGTAGTCTAAATTCAGTTTTGTATTTTGGGTCCTGGTTCCCTCTAAATCATTCAATGCATCATGGTTATCCCTCCACTATAAAAGGATCTTGTAATTAGGTTATCATTCACACTTAAAAATCAATTTAATTAACATGTATATCTCACTGAGTAGAGAGGTATAAGACAGTACTAGGTTCACTTTGGACTAATCTAGTATAAAAATCCTTGTGCTCTCTCATTTTATTTCCACTTCTAATTAACTATAATGATTAACTTCATTAATTAATTGAAATAATCAATTTATTAGATGAAATTTTTTAATATGGTCTATTCACCCCCCTCTATAACATTTTGTGTAACTCCCCTAGGTTTTCTAAAAATAAATTGAAATGCATGAAAGTTTTTTTTAAGTATATACTTATAACAAGCCTTTAAAAATTATTTTTCCACTTTTATGTTTTGAATTTTGAAAAACGGACATCTACAATTGTGTTCAGTAAGTTATTTAGAGCCCAATGGAACCAACTTGTTTTTTCGGTGAATAGTAACATACCCTTATAAATAGTAATATGGATAGTCATATAAACCTAATGAATATTAAATTGTATTATTATTTTTTTTTTCATGCTTGAAGTTAATGACATTTTGGTTAATTTTTCAATGTGGTATAAAAGCAGTTATAGTTTTAAAATTGGTAATTTTTTAATTAAGTTTGATTTTATTTAAGAATTAAATTAATAATATTTAAAAAATTATTTTTAAATAATGGAGTCCATTATTGAATTATAAACATATAGATATGTTAAAGGTTAATTTTTGGGATTTTTCTAAAATTCTTGAATTTTCGATGAATAGCGAAATACGGTAAAATATCGTATAATCAAATTATCAATAAAATACACTATTTATGACATCATAAGTGATGTAATCCCACTTGGTTAGAACTCACATGCCATTATTACTATTTGGGGGCACATAAATTAAGATTATTCATAGTCTTGAGAAAAAATATTATAATAATGATTAAAATAATGAAAAATACCCCCTCTCATCCACTATAAATACCACCCTCATTCCCCTCTTCCTCCCACACCTATAAATCCTTGATACTTACCAAATTTATTCCCAAAAATCTTCCCAAGTCTCTTCCCCACATCTTAGAGCTTCTGGTCTTTGAAAAATTCCAAAACCAAAGGCCTTAAGAAGGATCTGAAGGAGAAGTGATCAGGAGGTAAACATCCTCTTTTATTTTCTTTATTTTCTTTCATTTTATGTTATTCATTTTCATTTCCTTTTTATTATGTTGGGATATTTCATTACATACCCCCATTACTTAAAATATTAGGTAATAATGATGATATACCCTTTTTCTCTCATTAAATTAATTTATGAAATTTTAAGCGACGTCGTTAAGCTGCCGAATTTTCCTGAGAGCTTTCTCAATTATTCTTTTATTTTAAGTTTCTTTCTTATTATTTCATCACATCCTCTTATAAAAGATAAATGAAAGATCTATAATATTTTAAATTCTGTATGTTATCATTTTCATGGATAATTCATCATCAATATTCTTCTCCTTCCCCACTTATTCAAGGAATTAAAAACACTGTCTGTGATGTGTTGAATTACCTACATCATGGACGATGTGATTTCAATTTGATTTAATTTATTCAAGGATGATCAAGAAACCATTTTTATGATTTAACCAGGTTATAATATATATATATATATTATGTCTCATCCATGTTTTTGGAATTTTTTTACATGTGGTTTTATTTTATAAAACAAAATGAGGTCGTTATTATCAAAGAACCACTAAAAAGATCTAAATGAACATCATTGATATTTTAACTTAAAAAGAATACCCATGTAAGAATTAAAAATGATAAATGGTATAAATTATGGTAATTTAAATATTTAAATACTAATCCCTTCCAATTAAGGAGTTTCACTTCCAATTGACAAGAACAATCCATCATGAACCGATCATGAAAATCATGTAAAGAACTCACCCAAAATAGTGCAAGGAACAAAATACCAACAATTAAAGGGTAAAATGATGTAATGAAAGGATCATATGAGTTATTATAAATATTTATATTATTATTTAATATATTAATAACACTCTTTTAACTATTATATATGAATTTTAAATGAGTTTTAAGTAAGAAAATCCTGAGATAAGGGAATTCTTAACCAAATTTCCATTCTTTGGGTTAAAATCCAACTTCATTATTTATGTGGTATTAGAATTATTTGTGTGATGGGTTTTTTTATATTATGTTAAATTTTGTATAATTATAGTGTACAAGCATATTCAACCCACTCTATTAAGTCTCTCTTCAATTATATTATTTATGTACTGGATATTTCCTTTAAAATCCTCTTAAAATTCTATTTTGGAAAATACAAAAGAAATGTTTTTATTCAATTATTCATGTTTTATGATTATTTAATAGTTCATGGGAATTGTTTATGATAAAGTTTGGGACCAATATCTCCCTAAAATTAATTGGGTATGTGTATGTTGGAGGTCGGACGTATGGTTACTACAAGTGTAACTGCGATGGTTACACAAATTGTAAGGTAGTCGTGAGGGTTATATTTTATAAGGTAGCCAAGAAGGTTACATGATTATGTAAGTAATTCCCAAAGATACCTTTATGATTATATTTATGTTATCTTTTTTTTAGATCTTGTGTAAATCTCATGGCTCACAAATTAAGTATATATGGGTGACAAGCATGTCTTTTGAAAAAGATTTCATTTGTTACAAGTATTCATAGACTAATATGTTTTTTCCTTCTTTTCATATCCCTTACTTTGATTTTTGTTCTCATACCATGTTTTTAAATGATTTTCATAGGTTATAAGGATGTGTAGGACAATGAAGGAAGCCATGTTAAATGTTTGAATAATTTTCAATGAAATCATGTTTTATTTTAAGAGTTTTTATTTTGGAAGAATTGTGTATTGTTTTTCTGGTATCCACTCAATAGTAATTTGTAATTTTATGAATGCGTTATGAACCAATTATCTAACGCTATAAACTTTTAAAGATCCTAAATGTGGAAGGAAGTTAATTATTGACTAAATTCATGATTATGTAATGTAATAAGGTCAGGTCCTTATAATTGGTATCCGAGGATGGTTTAGATAACATTAGGGGTCACGATGATGTTAAAATAATACCATAAATTATTTTTAATCTATGATTAATTTGAAATGTTATAGAATTTAAAGATCACCATATTGATTCATATAATATGTGTTTGTTCATAATTTTTGTCCATAGAAAAAATAGGGAAGCAGAAGAGGAGAGGAACCGACAGAACGATATCCTTCCAAATCTGTAGCCCATAATGGTAGGGATTGGAACTGAGCAGTTTTTCATAGAAATGGCTCAGCTAACACAGGAAATAAATGGTGGTGGCATCCATGAAAGAGAACAACCAGTGGTACCACAACAAAACATGATGATTTTGGAACATTTTATGAGACAACACCCTCCCTCTTTCAATAGATCTTATAACCCAGTAGCGGCTGAAGGATGGATTAAATCCCTTGAAAAGATATCCGATGTTATGGAATGTTTAGATATTCAAAAGGTAAGTCTTTCCATTTATCGTTTTAACGGTTAATTTGATCAGTGTTGGTCAATGGTAAGGAATATCAGGGGTAGAAATGACTTTTATACCTTAGGGTGGGATGAATTTAAAAGTGTTTTCCTTGAAAAATATTTTCTTAAGGTGGTGTGACTTAGGATGGAGAAGAAATTCCTTGAATTAAAGAAAAAGGAGGAAGATTCAGTGGTTGTGTATGAAGATAACTTCACCCAACTAGCGAGGTATGCTCCAAATCCTATTATGGATCTTGATAGAAAAATCAAAAGCTTTTACTCAGGACTGAAGCCAAGGTATCGAAGGGCGTTGGCCTCCCATGAATTCAAAAGTTATTAGAAACTTGTCTGATGTGATGAAAGGGTAGATATGGAGTTTTCTGATGATCGCAAAAATTTTGGAAATAAGGAGAAGAAGTGGTCCAGATGTAAAATTATGGGTAAGAATCAACAAAAGAAATATGATGGTAAGAAAATTCAGTTTTTAGTTTGAGAAAAGTGTGGCAAGAAGAACCCTAGGGAATTTCTTAGCAAAACTGCAAAGTGTTTTAAATATGGTAAGTTCAGACATATGACCTGATATTTTAATGAAAATTATCCTAAGGATAACCCTAATAAGAAAATTTTTAAGTATTTTAAATGTGTTGATATGGGTCATTATACAAATGCCTTCCCAAATAGAGATCCAAATAATGCAAAGAAGCCATACTATAAGTAGAAAGGTGTAGTGAGATCCTTTGTGACTACATCAGCACATGTCGGTCCATCCAATGAAGTGGTATCTGGTACTCTTTTTGTTTACTCAGATTTATCTAATGTTTTGTTTGATATAGGGTCTACAAATTCCTTCATTTCTAAGAAATTTTATGGTAAATTGAAAATATCACCTCAAAAAATGAGACCGAAACTTGTTGTTAAAACACCAGGGGGAAATACTATAGAAAAGAGGAATTATAAAAATCTTTCTATTATGGTATGTGGAAATAATTTACCTAGAAACCTTGTTTTTTTACCCTTAGTCATGTTTGATGTAATTCTGGTAATGAATTGGCTTTCTGTTTATCATGAAAAGATTTACTGTAGAGCTAATGAAGTTGTTTTTCAAAAATAATTTTTAGTTTATATACAAGAAATAACCCATAAAATTGATAACATATTAGGAATCTAAGAAACTATTGAAAGATGGAAATGAAAGTTATCTTTCTCATATTTTTGAAAACAAGGGAACTGTATAGATTAATTATGTTCCAGTTTCAAATGAATACCTTTATGTTTTTCCTGATCAGTTTCTCGGTGTCCTACCTAATTGGGAAGTTAAATTCACAATTGATTTGATTCCTGATGCTAATCCAATTACAAATACCCTTTATTTTACGACTAAAATAGAAGTTGTTGAATTGAAAAATCAGTTTCAATATTATCTTGACAAAAGGATTTATTTTTCCTAGCACTTTACCAAGGGGTGCTCATGTTTTGTTTGTTAAAAAGAAATATGGTTCCTTAAGAATTTTCATTGATTATAGATCTTTGAATAACATCACTGTTAAAAACAAGTATTATTGTCCTTATATCGATGAATTGTTTGATCATATCTAGGGAGCTCAGTACTTTTCCAATATTAACTTGAGATCTAGATACTATAAGCTGAAGATGAAAGAAGATGATATCCCGAAAATATCCTTTCGTACTATATATGGGAGTTATAAATTTGTTGTTATTCCATTTGGGTTAACTAATGAATATGTTGTATTCATGAAAATTATGAATAGGTTATTTCACAAGTTCTTGGATAAGTTTGTGGTAGTGTTTATTGATGACATTTTTTTATTTTCTAAAAATAAAGAAGAGCATGAAAAACAGATAAGGGTTGTTTTACAAACCATAAAGGAAAAGAAACTGTATGAAAAATTCAGAAAGTGTGGTTTTTGGTTGAAACAAATTTATTTTCTTAGGAACATTGTAAATAAGAATGGAATAAAATTTGATCCTTACAATAAAAAAGTGGTTGATGAATGTCCAAGACCCACAAATTTTACAGAGATTCGTAATTTTCATGGGTTAGCAGGTTATTATTGATGGTTTGTTAAAAACTTTGCACATTTATCTAACCCGATAACTAAGTTAACATGAAAACGGTTTAAATTTATTTGGACAGAAGAATGTGATGTTTGTTTTTAGGAACTGAATATGGGATTTTTGAATGCTCCAGTTTTGGCCTTACCTTCCCAAAATGGGGAGTTTTACATCTACATTGATTCTTCTTTGAAGGGAATTGGTTGTGTTTTGATGCAGAATGATCAAGTAATTTATTATGCATTAATAAATAATAAACCTAATGAGTTAAATTATCCCACATGTGATTTGGAATTGGAAGCTATGGTTTTTTCTTTGAAAATTTGGGGGAATCATTTATACAGAGCTGAATTTCAAATATATACTCACCATAAAAGTCTGAAGTTTATATTCACTCGGAAGGAATTAAACATGATGCAGAGAAGATTGCTTGAAATGATAAAGGATTATGTTTGCACAATCAATTACCATCAAGGAAAAATAAATGAATTGGTGGATTCCTTGAGTCGAAATCATCATGAATCATTATCCATGTTATATTTGGAACATGATCCCTTGATTAATGATTTGATGAATTTTGTCTTAGAAGTTGTTGGTGTTGGGAATAAATTTGTTTTGTCTCATGTTTCAATAAAATCATAGTTATCAGATATAATTAATCAAGTGTTGAAGGAAGACTTTGAGCTATAGAAAAAGGTAGAATTTGTTAAAATGGGTAAGTTTCCATAATTTAATCTTGATATAGATTTTGTTTTAGGATTTGGAAAAAGGTTTTGTGTGCCTTGTGATTCCCAGTTGAAGAAATACTTGTTGTGTGAAGGTGATAGTTCTCTATTTTCAATTCATCCTGGTAGTACTAAGATGTACAGAGACCTTCAAAGGTATTATTAGTAGGATGGAAAGAAAAGATATATTGTGGATTTTACCATGAAATGTTTCACATGTCAACAAGTAAAAGAAGAGTGGAAGTTACCAAAAGGGATTCTTCAGCCTTTTCTAGTGCCAGAGGGGAAGTGGGAGAATGTATCCATGGAATTTGTGGTGGGACTACCTAATACATCTCGAGGTAATAAAGGAATTTTGTTTTTTGTTGATCAGATGACAAAATCTACACATTTTCTTTCTATTCGAGATACAATGGCTTTGGATCATCTTTCTCGACTATACCTCAATGATATGGTTAGGTTATATGGAGTTCCTCTTTCCATTATATCTGATCGAGATCCAAGGATCACTTCTAACTTTTGGAAGGGACTTCAGAAGTTGTTGGGCACAGAATTAAATTATAGTATAGATATTCATCCTCTATTAGATGGGAAATCAGAATGAATGATTCAGACATTGGAGGATATGCTTCGAGCTTGCTCAATAGACTACCAAGGAATTTGGGATCAGAATCTTTCTTTAGTTGAGTTTTCTTATAATAAAAGTTTTCATTACAGTATACAAATGGAACCTTTCTAGGCACTGTATGGGATGTACTGTCAAAGTCCATCATTTTGGGATGAATTCGGTGAAATAAAGTTGATGGGGCTATAATTAATAGAGTATGTGTCTGAGAAAGTGAAGATGATCTATAAGCACATGAGGACATCTCAGAGTAGGTAGAAAAGTTATGCAGATAATAGAAGGAAAGACATATCTTTTGATGTAGGTGACTATGTTTTCCTTAAAATATATCCTTTGAAAAGTGTGATGTGTTTCGGTAATAAAGGGAAGCTAAGTCTGCGGTTCATCGGTCCTTTTGAAATCATGGAAAAAGTTGTACCAGTTGCATACCGAGTAGCTTTTTCTACAAGTTTTTCTTAGGTAGATAATATTTTTCATGCTTCGATGTTGAGGAAGTATGTGCCAGATTCATCACATGTAATGAGCCCAGAAGTAGTTCAAACAGAAGAGAACCTTTATTATGAGAAGAAACCAGTTCAAATTCTTGATCGAATGGAATGGGTATTGTGGAATATGGTAATCCACCAGGTAATGGTTTTTTGGAGAAACCACATAGTGTAAAAAGCAACATGGGAGTCTGGAAATGCTATGAGGGAAAAATTTCCTCAGTTGTTTAATAAGTAAATAAAATTGAGAGGACTCAATTTCTAGAAGGTGAGGATAATTTAACAACCCAAGGTTTTCTAAAAATAAATTTAAATGCATGAATGTTTGTATTAAGTAGATATTTATAACTATATTTTAAAAATAATTTTTCCACTTTTATGTTTTAAATTTCAAAAAATGGTAATCTACAATTATGTTCAAAAAGATATTTAAAGCCTAATGGAACCAACTTGATTTTTGGTGAATAGTAACATACCCTTATGAATGGTAATATGAATAGTAATATGACCCCAATGAATAGTAAATTATACTATTATTTTATTTTCTTAAGTCTTGAAGATAATGACATTTTAGTTAATTTATCAATGTGATATAAAAGTAGTTATAAAAATTAATTAATAATTTTTAGAAAATTATTTCCAAAAAATTGAGTTCATTTTTTAATTCTACACATCGAGAAATAGAAAGGGAGAGTTTTTGGGATTTTTCTGAAATTCTTGAATTTTCCATGAATAGTGAAATACATTAAAATGCTATATAATCAAATTATCAGTAAAATACACTATTTATGACATCATAAGTGATTTAATACCACTTTTTTATAACTCACATTCCATTATTACTATTTTAGGTTACATGAATTAAGATTATGCATAGTCTTAAGAAACAATATTTCAATAATGATTAAAACAATGAAAAATACCCCCTCTCATTCACTATAAATACCACCCTTATTCCCCTCTTCCTCACACACCTCTCAGTCCTTCATACATACCTATGTTCTACCCAACAATACTCCCAAGTCTCTTCCCAACGTCCTAGAGATTTTTTTATCACCAAAATTCCAAAACCAAAGGCCTTAAGAAGGATCTCAAGGAGAAGAGATCAAGAGGTAAACATCCTCTTTTATTTTATTTCGTTTCTTTCATTTTATGTTATTATTTTTCATTCCCTTGGGATTATGTTGGGATATTTAATTCCATGTCCACTTTTCTAACAATATTATGTAATAATTATGAGAGAAACCTTTTCTTTCATCAAATTATTTTATGAAATTTTAAGCGACGTCGTTAGGCTGCTGAAATTTCGAGAGAGCATTCTCAATATTTCTTTTATTTTGTCTTTTTTTATTCTTATTTCCTCACCTCCTCTTATCCAAGATGAATTAAAGCTCCAGAATCTTTTATATTCTGGATTTTATCTTGTTCATGGAAAATTCATCATGAATCTTCTTCTTCTCCCTCACTTATTCAAGGAATTAAAAACATTGTCTATGATGTGTCAAATTACTGACATCGTGGATGATGTTATTTCAATTAGCATTATTTTCTTCAAGGGTGGTCATGAAACCATTTTTATGGTTGAAAAAGGTTATAATATATTTATTATGTCTCATCCATGGTTGTTGAATTTTTTATACACATGGTTTTAATTTATAAAACAAAATGAGGTTGTTATTATCAAAGAACCACTAAAACGATCTAAATGTGCATCATTACTGTTTTAAGTTATGAATCATCTTCCTGTAAAAATTAAAAATGATAAATAGTATAAATTATGTTACTGTAAATATTTAAATACTATACCATTCCAATTCTAGATTTTCACTTTCAATTGATAAGAACAATCCATCATGAATTGATCATGAAAATCATGTAAAGAACTCACCTGAAACAGTGGAAGGAACAAAATACTAATAATTAAAGGGTGAAATAATGTAATGAAATGATCATATAAGGTATTATAAATATGGATCTGATTTTTTAATATATTAATAACACTCGTTTAACTATTATACATGAGGTTTAAATGAGTTGTAAGTCAGACAAACCCTAGGTAAGGGAATTCTTAACCCAATTTCCATTCTTTGAGTTAACATCCTATTTCATAATTTATGTGGTATTAGAATTTTTTTGTGATGGGTTTTGTTTATATTATGTTAAATTATGTTTAATTATAGTTTATATACATATTACATCGACTCCATTAAGTCTCTCTTTAATTATATGATTTATGTAAGGGGTTTTTCCTTTAAAATCATCTTTAGAAATTTTGTTTTGAAAAATTCAAAAGAAATGTTTTTTATGAAATTATTAACGTTGTATGATTATGTTATGGTTCTTGGTAAATTTTTATGATGAATTTTTGGACCTATATCTCCATCCAATTCATTGGGTATGTGTAAGATAGAGTTCATCCATATGGTTACTTCAAGTGTAACTACGATGGTTACACATATTGTAAGGTAGCCGCGAGAGTTACAAATTATAAGGTAGCCGAGAAGATTACAAGATTATGTAAGTAATTCCCCAAGATAACTTTATGATTATATTTTTGTTCTCATATTTTTTTGGATATTGTGTAAATATCCTGTTTCACAAAGTATGTATATATGGGTGATCATCATATCTTTTGAAAATGATATCATACATTACAAGTGTTCATAAACAAATGTGTTATTTCATTATTTCTTTATCCCTTGCTGAACATTTTGTGTTCATAAAAAGTTTTTAAATGATTTTCATAGGTTATAAGGATGTGTAGGAAAATTAAATAAGCCATGTTAAATGTTTGAATAATTGTCAAAGGAATCATGTTTTATTTTAAGAGTTTTTATTTTGGAAGAATTGAGTATTTTTTATAGTACCCACTATGTAGTAATGTGTAATTTTATGAATGTGTTATGTCCCAATAATCTAAAGATCTAAACTAATAAAGATCATCAATGTAGATGGAAGTGAATTATTGAATAAATTTAAGATTATGTAATGTAATAAGGTTGGGTCTTTATATTTTCCATTTCCCATTCTAACGTTACATTTAAAAGGGAGAAGTTCCTCCTCAAGTAACAATGAATAAGAATCATCTTCTAGAAAAAATCTTGGGGAAAATTAAATATATCTTTAAACAAGATTTATAACTCCCACACAGATATAATCCCCTACTGAAGATAGATCATATCTTACCTTTTCACTACCTTCATGGTTGAAGATAGAAAGTATGATAAAAACTCTTTCTGAAATTCAACCTACAAAACATATACCTCCTTTTGTTAACAAAGATACAAAATCCACTACTGAAATGAATCTCCCCCATATGACTAAATCCCAACAAGTCATAGTACCTCACCGGGACCTGGCTCAAACAAAATGTGATCTTGATATCCTCCAACCATCTCTCTATATAACGATTATAATCACTGTTATCATACTTCCCAAAATCCTTTTGTTGAAATGTTTGTAATGTTCACTACCACTGATCATCCTCTTCAACCAAATCCAGCCTTCGACAAACAATTAGGTTATCTTGTTGAAAATTCACTTCATGAACAACATGTGGACGATGTCTGTGAGCCATAGTTAAAATGGAAATAAGGATTTCTTTATAATGAGTAGTATGGGATTTTGTTAATCTTTATTTAATTTATTTTAACATTCCAAAAATGACTTAATCCAAATAGGAACTCAAGTAAATCATGATGCATATACATCTCCTATGTCTCTACCCTACAAGAGGTGCCACTTCACTTTGTTATTCAGTGGGCTCAAAGTCCTTGCAACAGATCATGGGTGGATAAAATATCATTTCTTAGTCAGTCTTCTCTAACCTATATCACACACCAAGTTCAACTAACATCATTTACCTACCAAACCATACAATCCTTACTATGCTTTACTTTTAAGTCCATCATATCCCTTAACCAAAGCCTCTGAAACCACTTTGTCAGGACCCTTACCTCAAAAAGGTACCCTTCATGGGCCAATAATGAAGGAAGAGAGAAAATGACCCTAGATTCCCACATCCAATAGGCCCTGAGTTGGTGACTAGCATTGTGGGTGTAAAAATTTCACAAATTAAGGGCATTACCCTCTATAATAATTGGATAAATATATATTATATCAATTATTAATCAACTCAATGGCATAATATAAAAGAAATAACAATAAAACACTTATTAATGCCTGTATATCTAGAAAAATACAAATAAAGGTATCCAAAATAAACAACCAAAAGGAAAAGCTAAGGTAGTGACACAACAACAATCCAGAGGTTTGAGCATGTAATGTCCAACACAATCCATGAATTCCTACTAGAAACTAAGAAAAAAATTATGTATGTATATGGTGGGAATACAAGGACACTCAATAGGGTAACCAAATTCACTCATGCACATGTGAAAATAGCATACTAATAAACCTTTAAGAAAAAAAGCAAAACCAAAAGCACCTAAACAGTTCAACTATCAAATCTCATCCCCACCAAGGCATGGTCACAAAA
Organism: Viscum album; assembly: GCA_963277665.1. Lineage (NCBI taxonomy): Eukaryota > Viridiplantae > Streptophyta > Magnoliopsida > Santalales > Viscaceae > Viscum > Viscum album. The sequence continues at coordinate 377,377,584 of OY728142.1, forward strand.
TAAGACAAGTCATGTATAATAACATAATAAAAAGCATATTGATAAAAGGATACCCCACACCGCTTTCCCATTGATTTCCAATGTCACACCACAACGTCATTCATCTTGTCACTCTCATATATTCCAAAAATCACAACATGAAAATAACCTTGTGTGAACCTATCGATCATATCAAATCTTGCTCAAAGAAACCTAGACCATCACATCACATCTCGCTTGAAGACACCTGAGTCGTCACACCAAATCTTGCCCAAAAAAACGGGTCCATCAAAACACATCTATTCCAATACCATTACGAGAGTAGTAGGGTATCATGAACATAAAAGATATCAACCTCATTCCCTAATCCTACCATGTGTTCCCCCCAACATAACTCATCTCATCACATCTCGATAGTTAAATTTTGACTTTTTGCCACAACTGCCCCTGTATATCAATTTCATCTAAAAGATAGATTGATAAAGATGGTTTATCTGGCCATCCATCCCCACCACCAAGATATTTGGGAAAACATCCCATTAATATATGGGTTTCATCACATGGTACTTGATGTGGGTGGGGTGTGTGTATAAAATCACAAGGAACATGCATGGTATATAATATCATTGAATACCAACCCAGCCTATTAGTTTACAATAAGGAACCAACCAAATCACTACATTTCCACTCAACCTTACAACACTACCACTTTCTCTATCATGACTAAATGCATTACACCACACAATAATATATAATCTGAATTTAACAATTTATCTTTTTAATTAAATTAATCCATTTTTCATATTTCACATTACTAACCAATTTCATTTAAATAGCCCATTCATTTCATATTTACTACCCATGTTTTCATATATGACATTCTACATTTAATTCATCCTTACTCATTTTTAATTTATTCATTATCCATTTCCATATCATTATACAAAATATCTCAAGCCATCTAAAATCCTTATACTTTAATTACAATACTACTTGGGTGACTATCCAAACACAACACCAAAAAAACAAATAACCCATCATCCTCATCATTCCAACGAGCCCCACATCACTACCATTCAAAACTAAATCCACCTCCTCCACATCATAACCACATTCCCATAGCATGTCCACACAAATCATAGCATAACTGACCCACATCATAACTATGTATTAACACACCACACTATAGCCACACCATAACACATCTTCCCAGGATAAAAAAACCACACATCACAACATCATTAAAATTAAAACAGATGACATTTTTCATATTATCAAGGGGTTTTGATCAATTAAACTTCTTTATTTTAGTGGAATTATCATACAACCATAGATCTCTTAGGGAAAATATTTCATTAACCAGCTATAAGTGTTTATAGAATTATATTTAAAGTGATTTCAAAAAACATACCAAATAATGTTCCATGAAACATGTCGAATCAACACAAAAAAATCCCCCAAATTAAATAATTTTTAGTAGAGAATTTATCCCATATAATCACAATATCAAAGGTTTGAAATTCATGTGAATCATTATCTATCCCTTTCAATTTCAATTATCCATTTCATTATTGTTATTAGGCTAATTAAAAATATTACCATAGATAAAAAATAGTAAAATACCTCCATTATGAAGGAAAATTTGAGTAATGAAGGATCCCCTGCCTCAAATGGATATGTTTTATCTATCATCAAATCTTGAATTGAGGACATGGCCACCACTAAGAATAAAAGTAAATAATATTACCTTGATCAAACTATAAACAATAATAAAATCATTCCCATACCCAAAAATCATGAAAAAAATAATTGTTTTCTATGATAGCATCCCTTCCCAAATGAAGAAACATTAAAAATTGGGAGAAAAAAATGGGAAATATCACTTAAACCATCATAGGAAAATATCTGAGGTCTAGGGTTGAAATCCACTAAGAAGGGGACAAAATGCCTACTTGGGATGCACTTGATTTACCCAAGGAATGAGAGAAACACTATAAAATTGATTTGGTTTAATGGACATTTAGAATTTATAGGTGGTCGGAAATTTATATGACCATGATACAGTTCTAACCACCACACCACATAATGAATAAAAATAAAAGGGACTACGACATAGAGGGGAAGAACATGCCGCAGCCTAGTCAGTCAAACCACATCCAGTTTTTGAGGATACTACTATGTTTCAGATCTAAAAAAATTTAAAAAGAAGGTCACAATTTATCCATGACCACTACAACATAGGTCCTCAACACCTAAAAAAATTTTATTCTATAGTCCTTCTCCATGACACTATATTTTCAAATTTGGCAGAACTACTGAAACCTGACACCCTAAAACTCCATGCCGCAAGATTCACCCCTAAACCATAGTCACTGGGGTAGTTTACTCATATACATTACAAAATAGGCCTCCACACTTAAACCATTCCATATTTGGAAGTTTAATTGATCTCCTCCTTGATCCACTTCACCACAGCCTTCACCTTCAAGACCGCAGAACACAAGACCCCTATGTCATAGCACCCAACTCCACGTCATAGAGCTCCTATCTATCCAGCTTCTCTCTTTCTCCTCCAAGTTTCCCATGACTTCCCCAAACACCTCTACCACCATATTTTTTGAAATGTAAGGGATGGAATTTCTGAACTATTACATCTGATATCCATCAAACTATTCAAGTCCATGAGAATTAAAAAAACATAAAAAAGGAAAGGAGGTCCAAACAACCATTCCTTGAGATACCACTCAAGAATCTCATCAGAACCAAAACACCACCACTATCCAAACACACCAAGACCAGTTGAAAATTCTTATCATTCCCTTTTCTTATAACCACACAACCACACTACTTTTCCATCCTCACCACCATTCACAACACCACTCCATTTCATACAATCCACAAACTTTCTCCCTTACATAAAACCATCCACACAACTTCCGCTTCCCTAAAAAATATCAAGACAATGATAACAAAAAAAGCACACAATAGATCCCCAAGCACACAATTCAATGTAATTTGTCTTCTATGTCAATATATTATCTGTATTAGGTGGCACTAACTTCCCTATATGATTTTAATCATGTAAAATTATAAAACCACTCAATTGATAAGAAGTTTGTCCCTTCCACATGTTTCAAACATTTTATCACACATCACATCAATAAGAAGAATCATGTCTCATAAAATTCAAATATCCAAACATCACATCATTAAAGAGAAAAAACAACAAAAAATACAACTCTTGGTGTTGAGAATGTATTTCCATATCATGCTCCCAAGTACCCTCCTTTAGACCACCATGCCTATAGATCACACTAACCAAATGAATGATCCATATATAAAACACCTTCTCCCGATGGTCCCGTAACTCCTTTGGTCTCTTCATGAACGTCACATCATCCTCAGTATCCAAATATCCCCATTAAATGACAGGGGAGTTATCATGAAGATGATAATGAATCAGAGAGGTTTAGAAGGCATTGTGGATATTTTACAGTCATGGAGGGAGTGCCAACTAATAAGCCACCTCGCTGACACACCCCAACACCTCAAAAGGCCTAATTAACTAGGTTGAGATCTTACTCACCCTAACAAAACTCTACTACCCATATCAATGGGATAATCTTAGTAACGCATGGCTTCCAATATCAAAATACTAGGGGATCCTCCTGAAATAGGTATAATACTTCTTCCAGTCTCTCACATCTTTTATCCTCTCAAAAAAAAAGAGGAACCTTACCTATCATCTTCGGCACCATATTGGGTCTTGGAATGATGACTCTCCAACCTCATCCCATCACAATGGACTAGAAAATATCTTTATGTAAATATCCTCAAATGGGTAAATGTCGATGGATGAGTGATATCTACTATTATATGAAAAATGAACCAAAGGACTATGATTTTCCCAATATCTTTTAAATTCTAATATACATTCCTATAACATATCCCCCCAATGTCTGGATATTTCACTCTATCTACCCACCTATCTAAGGATAGAGAGGAGTGTTTAGGTGTAACTAATTTTCAAAATCATGATACAATCCCATAAAATATTAAGAGGTAAAATAATATTCCCCTTCTAATATAATGGAACTTATAACTGCATGAAGTCACATAACCTAATCCATATACATATCTTCCTTAACATTCATGGTTCTCGACTCCTTGATCAATAGGAAGTAGTATGATTTTTCAATCGATCCATGATTACAATGATAGAATCACAACCTTACTGATTTTGGGTAACCTTTTAATAAAATCCTTCTAGATTTAACATCATTTAAACTTGGGAACATCCACCGAATGAATCACACTACTAAGAACATAATGTTTGGCCTTTAGCTACTAGAAAATCAGACACCAAGCCACAAACTCTCATGACACCCATTTCATATAAGGCCACCAAAATTGTATCCTCAAACCACAATCCTTATTTGATACTCCCTGGTATACCACTAAATTTTATCTATGAAACTCATGAAGGACTCCCTCATTCATTTCTACAAGATTAAACAACGTCCATTGAAATAACATCTAGTGTTTACCATCCTCCAGCCATCCATTTCAATAATCTCCATCTACAACATGATCATTAATTACATCAGTATCTGAGTATCCCCATTGAGACTCCTCCACCTTTTTCATCAAAGAAGACTACACCACCATATAAAGTAAGAAACTTACACCATCAACTTTCCTTTAATATAAATGCATGGCTTACATATCCTCCATATTTATCTAAGCATATTATTACTCCTGAATAACATCCATCCATGAATTCGTTTTCATAGAGTTTTCTATGAAATTATTCTTCCTTAAGGTGTAGAAGATATAAAAATCATCTTCCTAAAGAAAATTTTTCCTCGTACACTACTGCAGATTCATATCACAATAAGAAAATATTTACTTCAAACTCTTGTGATCCGTGAAGAACACAAAGAGTATCCAAATGAGTTAATTAATCCACAACATCATCACAACACAACTATCATTATATCCAAATCATAGGTTCCATAGTTATTCTCATAGGGACATAAATTTCTATATTCGTAAGATATCAATATTCTTCTTCATTAAGATATATCCAAAACCTAAATGGGAAGCATCAAAAAACACCTCAAAAATCATCTCTTCCTCTAGAAATTTGAGTACCAAATTACTGATCAATTTACACTTCAAGCAGTCAAATGCTGCCTAATACAAATCAGTCCAGATAAAATCTCGTTCCTTCCTATTCAAGGATGTAAATAGTTCTTGAAATATTTGATAACAAGGATATGAACTTCTAGTAATAGTTCATAGGAAAAAGAAAACTATGAAAATCATCCACATTCTTGTGTGATACCCAATACACAACTTATTATACCTTAAATGGTTCCATGGTCAGACCCTACTCGAACACCACATTCCTAAGGACATGAACCTATCTTTTCCATAACTTATACTTAGACAAAATTATATATAGATGGTGGAATTAAGAACCTAAAAGACATCTCTGAGATGATCAGAATGATCCTCCTATGACTTTGAGTAGATTAATATGTATTCGATAAACATGAATATGAACTGATATAGGTATTCATGGAATAAGGAGTTCATGATACCCATGAACAAAGTTGGTTCATTCATGACATCGAATGACAGAACACAAACTCAAAGTGACCGTACTTGCATCTAAAGTTAGTATTTAGTATATATCCCTCCTTCACCCTCAAATGGTGATACCCATGCTATAGATTGATCTAAAAAAACTAAATCACCAATATCATCTAGTAAAAAAAATTCTATCCTCTAAAGAGGGTAAAAATTATTAATCATCGCCTGATTCAACCTGTTATAGTATATAAAAAACCTCATACAACCATATACTATCTTGGTAAATAACATTGAAGCACCAAAAAATTAAACAGTGGGAAAATTAAACCTTTATGCATTATATATTCTATCTTAATCCTCAACGAAAAAAGTTAACACGGTTTCATCTAATAATAATTCATTGAAAAAATAGAATCACTAGGCTTCAAGACTATCTTTAACTCAACATCACATCGAGGGGGTAGTGTCACAACTACCTTGGAAAAAACATCCAAAAACTCCATTAAAACACTAAGAATCACTATCATAAAATCATCCAATGATTCCATAGACAACATAATCATCAATAAAATAAGGTTCTCCACACTTCTACTACCCAACTGACAACCTCACTCGCCAATGATAACCATACATTGTCCATCCACATTTAAGAACACAACTCTCCTCTAGAAGTAGTTCATAAATAAATGAATAGAATATAACCAGTATATGATGAGAATGACATATTATGGCTATATATATATAGTTATAATGGATCCACATAAGAATTATGTGCCCCCATTATTAGTATATACCCCTATCACATATCAAACACGCTGGTCTGGCCTCCGATTAGAACATTCAACACTATGGTCATGGAAAGACTCTCTATGACTAGCCCCAAAGAAATTACTAGAACTAGTAGAAAAGGAACCTATATCCATGGTTTTAAACCATGTGTATATCCCCTAATGCTATCAGTATAGGCTATACCCACGGTTTTGATAACAGTGGCCAGTTTGGGTGTTGGTATAAGCCCATACCCATAGTTTGTATAGAAACCATGGGTATATATACATGGATTTTGTTATACCCATGGTTTCAAAAAAACTATGGGTATAGCACTGTACCCATGGTTTTCAAATCATGGTTCTATGTATACCCATTAGAGAACATATACCAACGGTTTGTAGAATTGTGGATATAGGTTGCTTGATGCATTTGGAACAAGCCCCACAACCTTCTTCCACAAACACCTAAACCAATAAATAAAATAAACTAGGAAATATAAATTCAATACAGTACATATTTTTTATATTTATCATACAATAAATAGGTTGTAATACTTTTCAAGCCATATAAAATACTTAAATATACATATACATCCATCAAACAAATCAATTGAAGTCCTTATAGAACTACACAAGTCTCCTTCCTGATAAGTCAAAAATGAATGAGATCAATATCTCCCCCATCGCCTACATGATCATCTTCACCATTAGAAACATCATCCTCATTATTCACTGCAACAACAACATCACCAATAGTATCAACTGAAGTAGCAACATAATCAACAACATCATCGCCACCACGTTCAGCTCGATTGCCACTAGGACCATCATTAGCATCACTTGAGGAATCATTTAAAGGATGAATAGATTCCATATATTAATCAATAGTAGTATTATCCTCTAATTTAAGTGATTGACTAATAACTGACATATGATTTAAGAATTTTTTTGTGATCATCTTACATATTTCATGCTATCATTTACTTATTTTGTGCTCCTCTAAATCTGTTTTTCTTCTTCTTCAGCTGATTCCATACAAGTGCTTTACAGCTCAATGATCTCAGAGTCTTGAGAGGAACTCAATGATGAACAATAAATAGAGGTGATTCTATTTTTCCTAGTCTACATCGGACTCTTCCTAGGTTCTCATCACCTAAAACCTGAAACAAATGATCATTTTCCCAAAAGTTATCATATTATTTATAATCAAGGGCCTCTATGTGAGTCTATTGAAGATATAAACAAGATATTTAATTATAAATTTAGTATAAATATTTGAAATATAAAAAAAATACAATCTTTTCTTGTATTCTTTTATTTACTACACTTCTATATTTTTTCTTCCTACTTGACAAAAAAATTAACTCAAGGTACAGGACCTTCAATGCCCAATATAGCTCGCTGCAAATGACATTGATTAGTATACACATATTAACAATGTAAATGTTTTATAATAACGAACAATAATAAAATTTAATAACATTAAAATAAATAAAAAATTCATAGTTAATGTAATTGTACATTATGTATAATTACCCAATTGGCCATTTGGCCAATAGTCTAATTGGTCATTAGGCCTAGAGACGAATTAGACACTAAAAAAAGAGGAAAATTATCGATTAGGCCTAATTTTCCAATTATAAATTATGCAGTTAGGCGTATAGTCCAATTTTACCTTAGGACTATATGACAATTGGCCATTAGGCCTAATGGAATAATGTCCAATTATCCTATAGGCCTAATGGCCAATTGTCCTATAAGCCTAATGATCAATTGGGCATTATGCCATTAGTCTTAATGGATAATTAACCTATAGGACTGTAGGAAATTTTTTCATTAGGCCTAATTGGACAATTATGCATGTGGACCAATTGGCCATTATGCCTAATGGAATAATGTCTAATTAGCCTATCAATCAAATGGACTACTGCACATAGGCCTAATGGCCAATTAGACCAAATGGAAATTTGTCCTATATGCCTAATGGCAAGTTGACCTATTATTCCTATAGGAAAAATATAAGGCCCCGACCTTAAACCTTACTTAATATTGAATTAAATGAATAATTCACATTGAGGATCTTTTCAGGTTTAGAGTTTTAGAGAATTAGGACATAACTATTACATCTCAAAAGATTACAATGTAGACACTTCTACTATGTTTCCATAAAATAAAAAAAACTCTTAAAAAGAGGCATGTCTAGTTCCATGTTTTATATAGCATGAATTTCCCTTAATCCCGTCCTTGACCCTATTCCACATTAATTCCTATGAAAAACATTTCAAAAAACAACTTGGGGTGAGCATAAAAAGCTCAGTAAGGGATACACAAAGAATGAAAACTGTTAGTTTTTCAAACATCACGTAAACCATGTATACTTTATCAAAGTAATACCTTCACCTTCATGAAGCAGATAAAACACTTCACTGTATAAAATATCATTACTTACCCTTTTGTAACGAAAGAATTACCATAAAACCCATATAAAGAACACATAACATATAAAGGTAACTTGGGACATAAATATACTTATGTGCAATAACCATACGGTCGACTTCCACACACATCACTTAATGGAATAGCCATACGGCCAATTTCCATACATACTTAATGGAATAGACATACGGCCGACTTGCATACCCAATTCATTGGAGGTTATAACGTAACCACCCGTCCTGGTATTCACGGCCCCACCCGTCATATGGTTTATCTTGTAACCACCCGTCAAATGTCCAAGTACCAATTTAAAATCATAAAACATAAAACCAATATAAAGGAATGATAACATTTCCACATTTCAATCACAATATATAATTTAAATATATTGACATAATAGAATCCTTTATCAAAACCATTTTTAATACCAAAATACATAGAATAGTATATGGTATTTATTTTATTTTAAAAACATTACGTCTTGTTGAGGAAGCCAAAGACCAAATAATACTCACGGCGGCGGAAAAGGTCGTTGTCACCGCGTACGTTAAAAAAACATTCCTTTTTGTGATTTAGTAAAACGCTTCGTAGAAAAAAGATTCCTTTTGTATAAAAGTAAACTTCAAAGGGGTTTATACACCGTATAAAAGAAAGTTGTGTATAAAACATAATATGACTCAATTAAAGGAGATTGAGACGAAGTCCCTTACCTCGGGTCCGACATGACTCGATCGTTCTTTAACATCCTGAATAATAAACTTGAGTTAATTTCTATTTTCTTATGAACCTTTTTCAAGTTCATTATTCCTTTTATATCACTTATTTCCATGTTATAGACATTATGTAACCATTTATGTTAATAATGTTTGTTTTGTTGATATTTGGTTCTTAAGTCGAAAGTGAACTTCTTACAATTACATATTGTTCATGTGGTCAAAGGTTCTTTATATCCAGAATGACATTCCTGATTTGGATATCATATATATCATATATATCCAGAATATACATGTATTTATAATATTACATAATCATTTAGAGGTAAGAAATGAAATGCACCGTTCATGGAGACGGTAAGCCGTACGTACGCATGAACGCTACTTTCATTTCTTTGCTATATTAATGGAATTAAAACTAAATGAGAGGTATGTATATTTTAATTCCATAATTATATTCATCATTTAGATGTATCATTCATCATATATATCTATTATATACGTGTACTTATAATAGTATACTACATTTGGGGATAAGAAATGAAATGCACCGTTCATGGAGACGGTAAGCCGTACGTACGCATAAACGCTACTTTCATTTCTATATCATACTTTAATGGAAAGAAATAATAATGATATAGAGGTATATTATAATTCCAGTATAACATCATATATAATAACTTTAAACCCATCCTTTATACATCCCACATATGGCATTAACGAATCAAATCACTTTGAGGGGGCGGTAGTCCGCACTTCCTTAAATGAAGATATCGCGTTTACCCATAATGGAAAAAAAGGTAGGCCCAAAATGAAAAATACAGAAGCTTAAGGGAAACATAAAAATATTATATATCATATATAAATATAGTTTCATCTTAATGGCCACCTTTGAAGGTGTTAAAAGAATGTTGAACAATCATCGTTTCGGGAGGCAGAAATTCGCCATCCACAGAAACAGTATGTTCTTTAACCATTAGATATAGGTGTGTGTAAGTGTAGCTCGAATCCTTCTTATAAAAAAATCCTAGTGTATTGAGGATACAGGAGTTGTTACAAAAGAAAATAATAAAAAGTGTTTAGGGGGTTGGAGAAGCTAAATAAAACAGAAGGGCTCAAAAGAAGACATTACCTCAAAATCGGGTAACTCCCTTTGGTTTGAGCTCAAAGGCTTCCTTGGGAAGACTTCTGCCCAAAGTGAGGCTTCAAGGAGTAATATAGGGAAGTGGAGAGACAAAATGGGCAGAGTTTGGCCGAGCAAAAGGCTTTGGGAGTGTGGGTAAAGAGGTAGAGGTGGGGGCCTTTTATAAGAAGAGAGGAGGGGCACTCTTGTAAAGTTACAAAATGTTACTTTATATTCAAAAGAGTTTCAGATTTTAAAGGTCCCAGAATGATGTAATTCTAGGATAAGGTGATAAGGGTTCTAAATCCACCCATCCAATAGGTTTTGGCCATGTGTAGGTCTTAGATTTTACATTATCTTTCCATTTTATTTAAATCCATTATTAATGAGGTAATCGCTACATCATCATGATGTCCTAAATAATTTAATTTATTTATTTTCTAAAAATTATAAAAAAATCATGATGTAGGAAATAGTTTTAGCATTACAATGAATATTTATAGTCAAAAATATGACTTGTATAACCCCATGTAAAAATTGTTTCAGTAAAACATCTCATGTTTGTATCATTTTTACTTTAACATTTAATAAAAAAGTTATTTATGTCATTTCCCAACCCAAGTGGATCCATGGGGTCCCCAAGTTAACCCATGGATTGTCTTGGTCGGACATGACACATCCAATGAGAGTAGGACATGTTTCAAGCTCATCACATATTATTAAACCATTATTTTTACCTTAAACCACACTAATTACCTCTAATCGCGATTAAGAACTTAAGAGTTACTATTCACCAAAAAATTATTTTAATCTCATTGATCCAAATTTTACTTCTTAATTACAACCATGTATGTCAGATTTTTGAAATTAAAAAAACAGAAGTGGTAAAATTTCATTTAAACGAAAAAATCAGTTTTTATAAGTATCACTTAGTGGTTTCACTATTCATCAAAAATTGAAGTTTTACAGAAAAATACCAAAAATTCACCCCAAGCTATATTTGATATTCCGAATTCAAAAATGAAGTCTATTTTACAAAATTAAAAACATATAAGTCACATTAATTAATTTAATAATTAATTCCAGCTGTCATGACAAATAGCGTGTTTTTATGAAACAATAAGTATCAAAAGATTGACACTAGTTTAAGTTCGATTTCAAAGTGAAATTAGTTCCAAAGACCACTATTGGATTTAATGGTAAAAATATTTTCTAATTTCACTTTAAAACCCATTCAAATGATAATCTAATCATACAAATAAATTACATTTAAAAGAGGTTTTGAATTAAAATACAACATTTTACACTATTCATTAAAAAAATGTACTTTATCGGAAAGATACCAAAAATTTACACAAAGTAAATTTTGATATCCCGAATCTAAAGAAGAGTTATATTTGGTTAAATAGAATTTATAATATTGATCAAAACTATATTTAATGACGGTTCGCCATCAAAAGGTGAAAATTGAACCTTTAGTGAAAATTAGTGTATAAATGCCAAAAATTGAATTCTTTACGTATTTTAAGCCTTTATCTTTTATTGGATAAATGTAAAAACATTTAAAAAACATATATAATCATATTTTAGTTATTTTTATCCATTCCCACCAATACAACGGCTACATGTTAACTACCATTTAAAATAATATTTTTATATTACTAGTGTGCAACGTAAGTTTTCAAAGGAACTCATCGTTGCGTATCGGGTACGCTATCGAACATAGAAACCCCTTTAAAGTAAAATTAATATTTAATTCGTAAATATTAATAAATACTAAAATGTTTTATTCATTATTTCCCTAGGATGTTACATCCTTCCCCCCTTTTGGGAATTGCTTCCTCGCAATTTTATTCACTTATCAAAATAAGTGGGGGTATTTATCCCTCATTGCATTTTCAGATTCCCACATTGCCTCTTCAACCATATGGTTTTCCCACAAAACCTTTACCTGGTGGATTACCTTATTTCGCAACACTTGCTCTCTTCGGTCAAGAATCTGGACTGGTAGTTCTTCATAACAGAGATATTCTTCCAACTGAACTACCTCTGGGCTCAAAACATGAGATAAATCTGGCATATACTTCCTCAATATCGAAACATGAAAAACATTGTGTACCTGAGATAAACTCGGAGGTAATGCCACTCTGTATGCAACTGATCCAACTCTCTCTAGAATTTCATATGGTCCAATGAACCTTGGACTCAGCTTTCCGTTCTTACCAAATCACATCACACTTTTACATGGTGAAACCTTGAGAAAAACATGATCACCTACCTCGAAAGATAGATCCTTCCTCCGGTTATCCGCCTAACTCTTCTGCCCGCTCTGAGCTGTTCTCATGTGTTTCTGAATCAACTGAACCTTTTCTGCCATCTCTTCTATCAATTCGGGTCCCATCAGCTTCCTTTCACCCACTTCATCCAAAAATGATGAAGTTCGACACCGCTTCCCATATAATGACACAAATGGTGCCATCTGTATACTGGAATGAAAACTATTATTATATGAAAACTCAACCAAAGAAAGATTTTGGTCCCAACATCCCTGATAATCCATCGAACAAGCTTGTAGCATATCCTCCAAGGTCTGAATTGTTCGTTCTGACTGCCCATCTGATTGAGGATGAAAAGATGTACTAAAATTTAATTCAGTACCCAACGACTTCTGAAGGCCTTTCCAAAAGTTAGAAGTAAACCTAGGATCACGATCAGATACAATGGAGAGAGGAAATCCATGTAACCTGACTATCTCTTTAAGATAGAAATGGGAAAGTTGATCTAGGGAAAAATTATCTCGTATAGGAAAGAAATGGGTAGATTTAGTCAAGCGATCAACAATAACCCAGATTGCATTATTACCTCAAGATGTCTTCGGTAATCCCACAACAAAGTCCATGGATATATTCTCCCATTTCCACTCTGGCACTGGTAGAGGCTGAAGCATCCCTTTCGGTAACTGCCACTCTGCTTTAACCTGCTGACAAGTCAAACACTTCATAGTAAAATCAACAATATCTCTTTTCATTCCATCCCACCAGTAATACTCCCGTGGATCTTTGTACATCATAGTAATGCTAGGATGAACTGAAAATGGGGAACTATGAGCCTCACATAACAACTCATTCCTCAACTGTGAATCACATGGCACACATAATCTCTTCCCAAACCTCAAAACAAAATCACTATCAATGTTGAATTCAGGCAACTTACCTTTCTGAACCAGCTCTACCTTTTTCTGTAACTCACTGTCTTGCTTCTGTGCTTGCTTGATTCTGTCTAAAAGAGAAGATCTCCCTGATACCTGAAACAAAACAGAAGGACATCCTGCACCAACAACTTCTATGCTAAAGTTCATCAAATCAAAAACCAAAGGATCTCGTTCCAAACGTAGCATGGTTAATGAAGCATTACTTTTTCTACTCAAAGCATCAGCCAATTTATTTTCTTTTCCCGGATGGTAGTGAATTTTACAATCATAATCCTTGAATAATTCCAGCCATATCCTCTGTCTAATGTTCAATTCTTTCTGAGTGAATATATACTTTAAACATTTGTGATCAGTATATATTTCACACTTTACTCCATACAAATGATGCATCCAAATTTTTAAATCAAAAACAACAGCAGCTAATTACAAATCATGTGTAGGGTAATTTACCTCATGAGTTTTCAACTGACGTGAAGCATAAGCAATTACCTGATCATTCTGCATAAGGACACAACCATGTCCCTTCAACGAAGCATCACTGTATATAACAAACTCACCATTCCTGGAAGGAAGTGCCAAAACTAGATCATTCACCAATCTTCTCTTCAACTCCTGAAAACAATCATCACATTCTTTTGTCCAGATGAACTTAATACCCTTACGAGTTAGCTTAGTCATTGGAATAGATAACCATGAAAAATTTTCCACAAACCTTCGGTAGCAACCTGCCAAACCAAGAAAACTATGGATCTCGGTTACATTTTTAGGTCTTGGCCATTCTTCAACAACTTTTGTTTTAGCAGGATCAACAGTTATGTCCTCTTTTGAACCAATGTGACCCATGAAAGAAATTTGTGGTAACCAAAACTCACACTTTCTGAATTTTCCATATAGCTTATTTTATTTTAAGGTTTGCAGGATAACCCTTAAATGGCTTTCATGCTCCTCTTTACTTTTAGAAAACACCAAAATATCATCAATGAAAACAACCACAATCTTATCCACGAAATCATGGAAAATTATATTCATAAGGTCCATGAATACAGCAGGTGCATAGGTTAACCCAAAAGGCATAACTAAAAATTCATAATGGCTATATATAGTATGGAATGCAGTCTTCGGAACATCTGCTTCTTTTACTTTCAACTGATGGTACCCCGACCTCAAGTCAATCTTCGAAAAATACTGAGCTCCCTAGAGCTGATCAAACAAATCATCGATATGAGGCAAAGGATACTTGTTCTTAACAAGTAATATTATTCAAGGCTCTATAATCAATGCAAAGTCTCATTAAGCCATCTTTCTTTTTAATAAATTAGACAGGAGCACCCCATGGTGAAGTGCTAGGTCAAATGAAACATTTTTCTAATAACTCCTTCAATTGCTTCTTTAACTCTAAAAGTTCAACTTGAGCCATTCGATAAGGGGGTTTTGAAATTGGCTTAGAATCAGGAACTAAGTCACCAGTAAATTCAACTCCCCGATCATGAATAACACCAGGCAACTCATCAGGAAAAACATAAAGATACTCATTTACCACTGGCACATCATTAATCTAAACATTTCCTTTATTTTCAACAATATGTTCAAGGTAACATTCATTTTCATTTTTTACTAGTTTCTCATCTTCCTGATATATTATCAAAATCAAGGGTTCATTCTTGTACACAAACTGAACATCTTTTTGAAAAGAAACCATTTTAGCTCTGCATTCAATCTTAGCATGATAAACAGAAAGCCAATCCATGCAAAAAATAACATCAAACTATACTAGAGGAAAAACAATAAGGTTTACTGGTAGATTCTTTCCACAGACAAGGATAGGAAGTTTCTTATAATTCCTTTTTGTCTCAACGTTCCCTCCAGGTGTTTTTACCATAAGTTCAGGATTCATATCTTGATATGGAATTTCAAATTTACTATAAAACTTCTCAGAAATGAATGAATGTGTAGACCCTGAACCAAACAACACATTGTCATAATCTGAACAAACAAACAATGTACCTGATACTACTTCATTCGATGGCCCAACATCTGCTGAATTTGTTGAAAAGGATTTCACCACCCCTTTCTGCTTGTAGTCTGGCTACATTCCCCCAGTTGAGTTCTTCGTTGGACACTCATTTGCATAATGACCCATTTCATTACACTTAAAACATATTACCGCTGTCTTTTCATTTCCTTATTGATCATCTTCCTTACAGTTACGAACAATATGACCAGACTTACCACACCAAAAGCACTTTCCAGACTTGGATAAACATTCTCCAAGATGCATTTTACCACCCTTCTCACAGGATGGATATTTGGTTTTCTTACCTCGTTGCTTCTTTGATGAATTCTTCCCCTTTGCCTTCCAACTAGACCTCTTATTCTGTTGTTTGTCATAGAACACCTGATCATCTAAAAACTCCATTTCCACCTTCTCCGCCCATCAAACTAGTTTTTCATTACTTTTTAACTCACGAGAGGCTAAAGCCCTTCGATACTCTGGATTTAACCCTGAGTAAAAATGGTTTATTTTACTATCAAGATCTCGTATGAAGTTTGGAGCATACCTTGCCAATCGAGTGAACTTTGCTTCATAAGCAGCCACTGAATCATCCTCCTGCCTCAATTCTAGGAACTTTTTTTCCATCCTAAGACGAACCACCTTAGGAAAATATTTCTCAAGAAACATACCTTTGAATTTGTCCCAGTGAAGATCCTCAATCTCATCACTATTCCTCATATTTTTCACCATCGACCACCACTGATCAGCTTCACCTTCAAAACAGTAAATAGCAAGACTAACATTTTGATGTTCTGAACACCCCATCACATCAAAAATCTTCTCCAGTGCTTTAATCCACCTTTTATCTTGCACGGGGTCATATGATCCTATAAATGATGGGGGTGTTTCCTCATGAAATGCTCCGCCACTGACATGTTCCTCTGCGGTTGATCTGGATGATCTCGTGCATGGATACCACCACTATTTATAGCCTGAGTCAACTATTCCATCACTGCAATAAACTGTTCAGTTCTGATTCCAACCATCTCAGGTTGCTGATTTGGAAGGTTTTCTTCCTCCTGATGTCATCCCAACATAGCTGCTTTGTTTCCTCTGCGGAACACCATTCTAAACACAGAAATATCTTCGGTGAAGCAACATGGTAATCTTTAAATGCTATATCATTTCAATAATACCATAAATTAACTTATAATTTTACACTTTTCTAACTCCTAAAGTTGTCTAAACCGACCTTTGATACCAACTATAAGGCCCCAGACTTAAACCTTACTTAATATTGAATTAAAAGAATAATTCACATTGAGGATCTTTTCAGGTTTAGATTTTTAGAGAATTAGGACATAACTATTACATCTCAAAAGATTACAAAGTAGACACTTCTACTATGTTTCCATAAAATAAAAAAACTCTTAAAAAGAGACATGTCTAGTTCTATGTTTTATATAGAATGACTTTCCCTTGATCTCGTCCTTGACCCTATTCCACATTAAGTCCTGTGAAAAACATTTCAAAAAAAACTTGGGGTGAGCATAAAAATATCAGTAAGGGATACACAAAGAATGAAAACTGTTAGTTTTTCAAACATCACGTAAACCATGTATACTTTATCAAAGTAATACCTTCACCTTAATGAAGTAGAAAAAACAATTCACTGAATAAAATATCATTACTTACCCTTTTGTAACCAAAGGATTACCATAAAACCCATATAAATAACACATAACATATAAAGGTAACTTGGGACATAAACATACTTATGTGGAATAACCATACGGTCGACTTCCACACACATCACTTAATGGAATATCCATACGGACAATTTTCATACATACATAATGGAATAGCCATACGGCCGACTTCCATACCCAATGCATTGGAGGTTATAACGTAACCACCTGTCCTGGTATTCACGGAACCACCCACCATATGGTTTATCTTGTAACCACCCGTCAAATGTCCAAGTACCAATTTAAAATCATAAAACATAAAACCAATATAAAGGAATGATAACATTTCCACATTTCAATCAAAATATATAATTTAAATATATTGACATAATAGAATCATTTATCAAAACCATTTTCACTACCAGAATACATAAAATAATATATGGTATTTATTTTATTTTAAAAAAATTACGGCTTGTTGAGGAAGCCAAATACCAAATAATACTCACGGCGGCGGAAAAGGTCATTGTCACCGCGTACGTTAAAAAAACATTCCTTTTTGTCGTTTAGTAAAACTCTTCGTAGAAAAAGATTCCTTTTGTATAAAAGTAAAATTCAAAGGGGT
This sequence comes from Viscum album, assembly GCA_963277665.1. Classification (NCBI taxonomy): domain Eukaryota; kingdom Viridiplantae; phylum Streptophyta; class Magnoliopsida; order Santalales; family Viscaceae; genus Viscum; species Viscum album. The sequence goes on from OY728142.1 coordinate 377,395,720, forward strand.
TTATACACCGTATAAAAGAAAGTTGTGTATAAAACGAAATATGCCTCAATGAATGGAGATTGAGATGAAGTCCCTTACCTCGGGTCCAACTTGACTCGATCGTTCTTTAACGTCCTGAATAATAAACTTGAGTTAATTTCTATTTTCTTAAGAACCTTTTTCAAGTTCATTATTCCTTTTATATCACTTATTTCCATGTTATAAACATTATGTAACCATTTAAGTTAATAATGTTTGTTTTGTCGATATTTGGTTCTTAAGTCGAAAGTGGACTTCTTACAATTACATGTTGTTCGTGTGGTCAAAGGTTCTTTATATCCAGAATGACATTCCTAATTTGGATATCATATATATCATATATATCCAGCATATACATGTATTTATAATATTACATAATCATTTATAGGTATGAAATGAAATGCACCATTCATGGAGACGGTAAGTCGTACGTACGCATGAATGCTACTTTCATTTCTTTGTCATATTAATGGAATTAAAACTAAACAAGAGGTATGTATATTTTAATTCTAGAATTATATTAATCATTTAGATTTATCATTCATCATATATATCCATTATATACGTGTACTTATAATAGTATATTACATTTGTGGATAAGAAATGAAATGCACCGTTCATGGAGACGGTAAGCCGTACGTACGCATGAACGTTACTTTCATTTCTATCTCATAATTTAATGGAAAGAAATAATAATGATATAGAGGTATATTGTAATTCCAGTATAAAATCATATATAATAAATTTAAACCCATCCTTTATACGTCCCACATATGGCATTAACGAATCAAATCACTTTAAGGGGGCGGTAGTCTGCACTTCCTTAAATGAAGATATCGCGTTTACCCATAATGGAAACCATAAAAGGTATGCCCAAAATGAAAAATACAGAAGCTTAAGGAAAACATAATCATATTATATATCATATATAAATATAGTGTCATCTTAATTTCCACCTTTTAATGTGTTAAAAGAATGTTGAACAATCATCGTTTCGGGAGGCAGAAATTCGCCATCCACAGAAACAGTATGTTCTTTAACCATTAGTTGTAGGTGTGTGTAAGTGTAGCTCTAATCCTTCTTATAACAACATCCTAGTATATTGAGGATACTATATTTGTTACAAAATAAAATAATAAAAAGAGTTTAGGGGGTTGGAGAAGGAAAATAAAACAAAAGGACTCAAAAGAATACATTACCTCAAAATCGGGTAACTCCCTTTGGTTTGAGCTCAAAGGCTTCCTTGGGAAGACTTCTGCCCAAAGTGAGGCTTAAAGGAGTAAGAGAGGGAAGTGGAGAGACAAAATGGGCAGAGTTTGGCCGAGCCAAAGGCTTTGTATGTGTGGGTAAGGAGGTAGAGGTGGGGGCCTTTTATAAGCGGAGAGGAGGGGCACTCTTGTAAAGTTACAAAATGTTACTTTATTTGAAAAAGAGTTTCGGATTTGAAAGGTCCCACATTGATGTAATTCAAGGATAAGGTGATAAGGGTTCGAAATCCACCCATCCAATAGGTTTTGGCCATGTGTAGGTCTTAGATTTTACATTATCTTTTCATTTTATTTAAATCCATTATTAATGAGGTAATCGCTGCATCATCATGATGTCATAAATGATTTAATTTATTAATGTCTAAAAATTATAAAAAAATATCATGATGTAGGAAATAGTTTTAGCTTTCTAATTAATATTTATAGTAAAAAATATGACTTGTATAACCCCATGTAAAAATTGTTTTAGTAAAACATCTCATGTTTGCGTCATTTTTACTTTAACATTTAAGAAAAAGTTATTTATGTCATTTCCCAACCAAAGTGGCTCCATGGGGTCCCCAAGTTGACCCATGGATTGTCTTGGTCGTCCATGACACATCCAATGAGGGTAGGACATGTTTCAAGCTCATCACATATTATTAAAACATTATTTTTACCTTAAGCTACACTAATTACCTCTAATCGCGATTAAGAACTTAAGAGTTACTATTCACGAAAAAATTATTTTAATCTCATTGAACCACATTTTAATTCTTAATGACAACCATGTATGTCGTATTTTTAAAATTAAAAACACAGAAGTGGTAAAATTTCATTTAAACGAAAAAATCAGTTTTTATAAGTATCACTTAGTGGTTTCACTATTCATTAAAAATTGAAGTTTTTCAGAAAAATACCAAAAATTCACCCAAGATATATTTGATATTCCGAATTCAAAAATGAAGTCTATTTTACAAAACTCAAAACATATAAGTCATATTAATTAATTTAATAATTAAATCCTGATGTCATGACAAATAGCGTGTTTTTATGAAACAATAAGTATCAAAAGATTGACACTAGTTTAAGTCCGATTTCAAAGTGAAATTAATTCCAACGACCACTATTGAATTTAATGTTAAAAATATTTTCTAATTTCACTTTAAAACCAATTCAAATGATAATCTAATCATATAAATAAATTAGATTAAAAAGAGGTTTTGAATTAAAATACAACATTTTACACTATTCATTAAAAAAATGAACTTTATCGGAAAGATACCAAAAATTTACACAAAGTAAATTTTGATGTCCCGATTCAAAAGAAGAGTTATATTTGGTCCAATATAATTTATAAGATTGATCAAAACTATATTTAATGACGGTTCGCCATCAAAAGGTGATAAGTGAACCTTTAGTGAAAATTAGGGTATAAATGCCTAAAATTGAATTCTTTCCGTATTTTAAGCCTTTATCTTTTATTGAATAAATGTAAAAACATTTAAAAAATATATATAATCATATTTTAGTTATTTCTATCTATTCTCACCAATACAATGGCTACATGTTAACTACCATTTAAAATAATATCATTATATTACTAGTGTGCAACGTAAGTTTTTAAAGGAACTCATCGTTGTGTATCGGGTACGCTATCGAATATAGAAACACCTTTAAAGTAAAATTAATATTTAATTTGTAAATATTAATAAATACGAAAATGTTTTATTCATTATTTACCTGTGATGTTACAACAAATTTCCATTAGTCCTATAGTCCAATTGGCCATTATGCCTATATTCCAATTGGTTATTTGGTCTATAGGATAATTGAATAGTTGGGCTATATGACAATATTCTAATTAGAATTGTTCCATTAGGACAATTTTCCATTATGCCTATAGGCCAATTAGACATTGTTCCATCTGGCCTAATGTCTAATTGGCCTAAAAAATAATGTCCAATTGTCCTATTAGGAAAATATACCAATTTCACATTAGTCATATAGAAAAATTTTCCATTATGCCTATGGTCCATTTGTTCATTAGGCCTATAACCCAATTTGACATTAATCCTATATAATAATTGGAATTTATAAAATTTGAACTAATGACCAATTTTTTTATGGTACTAATGGCCAATTTTCCAATAGTCCTAATGTAAAATTAGCCTATATTCCAAATAGTCAAATTAGACAATTGTCCATTGAGCCTATATGAGAATTGTACATTATTCCATTAGGATTATTGGTCAATTGGCCATTATCCTTGTAGGCTAATTGGACATTAGGCCTAATGTAATAATGTCCAATTGGCCATTAGGCCTATATTCCAATTGTCCATTTGTTCTATAGGACAATTGGCCATTTGTCTTATATGCCAATTGTCCATTATTCTAATAGGACAATTGAATTTTATGCCAATTGGTCATTAATCCTATAGGCCAAGTAGAAATTATTCCAATTTGCCATTATTCTTACAATACATCTAAACATTATTCCATTATGCCAATTGGCCATGAGTCATATATGAAAATTTGTCATTAGGCCTATATTCCAATTAGAAATTATTCCATTATGCCAATTGGCCATTAGACCTATAAGCCAATTGGCCACTAGGCCTATTAGCTAATTATTCATTGAGCCTATATGCCAATTTTCCAATTGCCCATTACTACTAATTGCATAATGTCCAATTGGACTATATGCCTAATGGCCAATTGGCCTATAGGAATAATGGCCAATTGGCCTATATGCCTAATAGAACAAATATCCATTTGGACTATAGAAAAATTGGACATTAGGCCAGTAGGAAAATTGGCCATTGGTCCTGTAGGTTAATTGTACATTAGGCATACAGAATAATTGGACATTATGCCATTAGGCCAATTTTACATAATGAATATAGGCAAATTATCAATTATACCTATAGGCCAATTAGAAATTATGCCTAATTGAATAATGTCTAATTGGCCTATAGGACTAATGTATAATTGACCGATAAGCCTAATGGCTAACCAATTAGACTATTGTGTATATAGGTCAATTGGAAATTAGTCCTATAGGCCAATTGGACATTAGTCCTATAGGCCAATTGGCCATTAGGCCTATAGGCTAATTCTCCATTAGTCCTATAGGTCAATTTTACATTAGTCCTATATGAAAATTGGACATTAGGCCTATAGGACAATTGAACATTATTCCATTAGTCCAATAGGCCAATCGGACATTATACCATTAGACCTATCAGAAAATTGGACATTAGGCCTATATGCCAATTGAAAAATATTCCATTAGGCCTAATGGATAATTTTCCTAGTTGCATAATGTTCAATAGGCCTATAGTCCTAATAGAAATAGCCATTTGAAAGGGGTATTTTCATCATTTTATTAACGATATTTGTGAAAATAAAACATAAAATTCACAATGAAAATATAACTAAGTAACAATATAAATAAGTACTTTATTTTAAGAAATATTAAATTACCTCACACTTCTCATGCTCAGGCATTATACTGTGCCCCAATTTGTGAACATATGTCATTAAATCTTTGTTTTTTTTTCATTTTTCCATAATGCTTCCAAATAAATTCCAATAGAAGTAATACTAATTAAATTTTATATGAAACCCATTAAATATTAGAAATACCTTATAATCATTAGTCTTCCACTGTGAAAACATTTTTTGATATTGAGTTTTTGGACATTCAAGGAATGTGAGTAGACCAAATAAATCAGAACCTACTCTTCTCTTCCAACAAACATTCAAACGTGCTTGTATGATCGCCATAACCCCCAATATCTATCAACCTTGTAGTCTTAGCAGCTTATCCATGGCTAAAGTTAAACCAAATATGCAATGAAGATGTTATTTCATATAAATATAACATTAATATTGATATAAATTTATAAAATTTTCTTACCCATATCTTCTCTGCTACTTTGTCCTTGATTTCTTTACTGACATGTCTCTATAAAACCAGTTCCACCAGAATAATATCATGGTATTTAGATAAATTGCCCATGAACACTACCTTTCATTTTTACCTACCATATTATTTTCATTATTGTAATCCACCATTATCTGTGTTTGGCAAATCAAAGCTTCCTAAAAACTAGTGCGACCACATCGCCTACCAGAAGATCCAACTGAATATGAAAAGATAGAGAAAAAGAATAATTAAGTCATGATACAACATGAAAAAAAATAAAGTGATATAATTTGACATAGTTATGATAAAAATAACCTCTTGAAGGCTGCTCAATAAACTATAATGAATCTGTGGTTTGTCTTGGAATAGAAGACTATAAAGGAATTATTTTTTCCAATGCATGATCTAGGTGGTCTTCATGCACCCGAGTGGATGTATAAGGAACAGACTCATCATATGTTGGATAGATATTAGGAATTGGATTCAATATAGACATATTAGAATATAGGTATTATGTTGGGGGATACATCATCATATATGGATTAGGTAAAGGTGGAAACATCCGATGAAGTGATGTAGATGTGGAATGGGAAGAAGAGGGTAAATGAGTTGATGGAGGAATTAATGGGATCTTCCCTAGATACATCATAGATATGGTATGTGAATAAGAGGGTATATGAGATAATGATGGAGGCGTGGATAAGAACATCTCTAGAGACTCATGTGGAGGAAAAAATGGTGCGGTAGATGGGGTGTCTGCTGGAGGTGCAGTATAGGAATGGGTGTTCTGAATGCTCCCTCTAGGTCTAGGAGAATCCCCACTCAGACTCATGTTATCATAATGAAGAGTCAAATCAAGTGGAACATAATGTAGTTAAAGAAAAATGATAATGAATATTAAAATGGAATTATATATAATTCATAAGAAAAACATTACAATAATTATACTCACTAAGGGAAGTGAAGGAGGCAACACATGCTCGTGAACCTGTTGATCGGGTTCAAATAGTTAGTTCCATAAAAGTTATAAAGTATTTGGCATAATCTACATAATAATTAAATGTACATTTTTTAGAAACAGGTTTTATAATACATGCATAAAACTTAGAATTCAAAGAAGCAATAAGCAATGTCATGATATCATTCAGTAACAATAATTTAAAACCAATTTATATATTTTTTAAAAACTTATTTCAAACCAATTTATCTAAATTGAAAATAATCTAATTAAATGAAATGATACCAGATAAAACAAAAAAACATATCATTCAAAACTGAAACTCAATTAAAGTAATTATAGTAATACCACCAGTAGAAACTCATGTGAAGGTAAACTGAATGAATAGTGAACATATAAATTTGCTTCTATATATTAACAACCCCTGCTTCAAGTTAAACATCAACTATCATAATGGAAAATTTTGAATCATCATATTGAATATTTTGGTCAACACCAATGGGGGTATTAGTGGTGGAAATTTCATCACCAACATCATGAAAAATATGTCTTAGGATTACTTCATTAGTGATATTATAATCATGTCTATAATGATCTTTCACATAAAAAACTTGTTTTCCCATTGATTCCAAAATTTATGGTTCATCGGTACATAATAACAGACTCATTTTAATAACTCGGAATCCATAATCATCAATAAATGTACCTTGTCACGTTAGTGAATCAAACCATTTACTTTTAATCATAGTGAATCTACCTTGAGAGTAGTAATCCAATAAAATTATTTTATCAAAATATCCATAATAATGCACATATTCATATAAAATTAGACTATCAAATGCACTGGTATAACAATCCCATTTAGTAGTTAACATAATTCCAACATACTATGTTCTCATTTTCTCTGTTTGATTAGTTTTTAAAAAATTATATCCATTGATTATTAAATAGTTTCATTCACGAACCAAATAATAGGAAGCAAAATAAAATTATATTAATTCTTAATAATTTGAGTCAATAGGTAAACTCAAGACCTGAAATATTTATTAATAATATAATTAAATGGATATCTATAATTTAATAATATTAAATTAATGGCCATACCTTTGATTTCAACCAGGCAGGAAACTCCAGGCTATGTAGAGCCTCACTCCTTCTTAAAGGAAAATATCGATGAACTCTACTTATAAATTTTTTATGTTTCCAACATAAAATGATATTTAAAGTATAAGGTATATGTGAAATTTCATAATATGAGATAACATATAAATATAAAAATTACTTACTTTATATAATCATTGAACAAACCATAGTTAAATAAGAATTTGTGATGTGCCATATCACGCTCTTCAAGGCTCAATGTAGCTAATTTATAAGACCCAAAAATTACTCCTATTTGGGGATGATATGAAAATGTGGGTTCAATTTCCCCATACTAGACATATTCATTTTTCATTGTTAGGTTATGTATGGTTCTCACATTAGGTAAATACATCAAACAAAAATCCATACATTCTTAAGTTAGATAACCTATCACAATTTAAAATTCAATTCAATTATTCTTTTGGACATATGATTTTATTATGAACATATTTTTTAAATAGGATAAATCCTCCGAAAAGAAACTGGTCCCCTAAGAAGTTTTTTAGTGTAAATATGGACTGTTAAATGCACCATGGAGGTGAAAAAGAATGGAGGAATTTTTTTTCCATATCACCCAAAATTAATGGTGCCTCCTACTATATTTTTATCAAAAATTCCTTGGATAACCTTTTAGAAAAAACATAATGTAAAAAATGTCACAAGTGAATCACTATCACCCTTAGATAATTTGATACAAAATGTCAAATTTCTATTAGAATCAATTCATTATGAAGGATGTGATAATCATGAGTTTTAGGGATTTTAGTTTCAAATCCATTATGTTGAATCATTTAGATAAATTGATGGAATATCCATCAGGAACCTTTATGTTCTTCAATACTTATAGAAATTGATCTTTCTATGATGATTCCATCACATAAGAAGAATAAGTTACATTCCATTTTATTTCATTAATACACAAACGATGTAGTTATGGTTGAATACCCCAATCCAACAAGTCCTGACGAGATTGGAAGTCATCTTTTGCCTTCCCCATGGTATTTAAAATAATTCAAATAAAAAATTTACATATATTTTTCTCAATGTGCATTATGTCTAAACAATGATGTATAAAATTGGTAGACCAATATGGTAACTCAAAAAATATATTTCTCTTTTTCCAATTATAAGTGGATTTAGTGCCATCATTATTCATCGTTTTAGATTTTAACTGACCTTTAATTAATGAAAAACTAAAATATTTACATTAACTAAGCACATCACTACCCAACATACGTTGAGGTGGTTGTTCAGTTTCAACAGTATTATCAAACCTCTGATGATTCTTCTTATATTGATGATCTATTGGAAAGAATCATCAATTCCCCATGAAATTGAAAATATGATGATATTTATGCCTTCGCAGTCATGAATTCTTCATACATACATGACAAGATAGTTTTCCCTTAGTTCTCCAACCAGAAATCATTTCATAAAAATGGAAATAATTTATAGTACATATAAGGGAAGCACGTATCTGAAATATATTTTTTGAAGAAGCATTGAATGTATGAACACCCATATCCCAAAGCTTCTTCATAACTCTTATTAAAGAATACAAGTAGATGTCTATATCATTATCAATATTAGAAGTTCCAGATATCATTATACTCATGAAAGTGGAAGTTTTTTTCATACACATACAAGGAGGAATATTATAAATATGAATAAAAAATCACCACATGTTGTGAGCAGTAAACATCTGACTAAATGTATTAAAACCATCATAGGATAGACCTAACCTGACATTACGCACCTCGGTTGAAAAGTAAAGATGGTCTGCATAAAATTCCTTCCATGATAGTCCATTTATTGGATAAACAAACTCATCATTACCTTTAATTCTATTAGCATCATTCCATCACATATTGGTTGAGATTTTTGTTGACATGAATAGATTTTAAAGTATGAGAACCAATGGAAATTTCACATGAATTTATGTTGAACATGAGATGGTTTTCCATCTACATTTTCCTTCCATAGATATGTAACACATTCATTACAGTCATTACAATCATCTGTTTCATCCCAAAATAAATTGCAGTCTTTCGGACAAGCATGAACTTTATTAGTAGAAAATCCAAGCAGCTTAATTAACTTCCATTCCTTGTAATGATTTGAGGGAATATTTACACCATCAGGAATTAAGTCCTCCATAAGGTTAAGAATATAATCAATGGAGTTATTAGAAATTACATATATTGTTTTTCCATGATATAACCACATTAAAAATTATAACTTGTTCATTTTAGAACATTCCTGGTATACTAGAGGTTTGGATTCATCCATTAAAATTTTCACTCTCTCAACCTAATCATATTTGGTATTTTCTTAATGAGTATTGAAATAATTGTCTTCTTTCATTGTAATACTATCTCTCATATGATGATGCATAAATGTAAAATAATCAAATCTCAAATTCTCCATGCTAGTTATTTGTTTTCATTCATGAACAATAGAATATTGTCTTATCTCTCCATGGTGATACCAAACAGAATAATTTGTTTGAAATATATCATTCATTATATAGTGGTTAACTTCTTCCTGGATTAACCATAGTCTTACAACAAAATATTATCATGGAACTATATGCAACCTCAACATGAAGCATTGGTAAATTAAAAATCTAAAAAAATCCAAATTCTTTTGAAACTCAGTTGAAATCGGATCGGTATGATACATCAAGATTCCATCCATGATATTATAAGGAAAAAAATGTATCTTCCAATAAACAATTTAAACCAGAATTCAAAATTAATTCTAACCAATTTTTATATTAAATTCATCAATGTATACTAGTATCTAGAATAATAAAGAATAAGATAAATAAGATATGCTATAATTGATAAATACAAATAACGAACCGAAGTGGGTATCACTATCATTTAAAAATTCACTATCATGGTCACTATCCAAAAATCTCCCCATGAAGATCAAGAGGTTCATCAATCTAGACTGAAATAAAAAATAATCATTTTTCATATGTTTTTATAAAATAAAAAAAACACATCAAAATTGTGTTAAAACATAGAACATTTTCCTAAAACATTTTTTTAAAACCAACACAAATTCATTGTTTAATTAACAAAAAAATGGATTCCTATAAATGTTATTCCAAAAATATATTGTAAACAAAATTTTACACTTTATAGAACACACCCTTTCAAAGTCATTTACAAAATAGTTTGAAAGACCTATATGATTACACTTTCTCTTTATTTCGTTTAGAATAGTTTTAAATCCCACTTAAAAACATAGAGATGTAAAAGACATAAAAATAATAAGGAAATAAGGGTAAATAATCAAGAAGAAACATGATAAATAAATGTATGTAATAACACTAAAAAACAAGGTTAATCCAAAAAAGTGTTAACTCACCAAGAAAAAATATCTAAGAAATAAACAATACAAACGAAATGTATAAATGAATGATCCATAACATAAATAAATATCATTAGGTGAAATCATGATAACTAACATGACAAAATAAGACCTGAAAATATGGATCTAGTTGTCTATAGGGTACAATCATACATTTATCCATTGAATAACTTCATGTAGTCTCATTAGTGAAAAAACAATAATCAAGGTTTTACATAAAAGTAAGGGGGTATAGCCAATGTACAACCTTTACTAGCATTGAAATTTTCCACTATTACCCACTTAGAAACCTCAGTCTCTTCATAGAATTATAATTTGGGTAGACCAAGTATAATAACATCATTAAAATACAATATCAATCCGCTAGGGCTAAGAAAATTATCACGTCCTTCCCACCTCCTACACTACCGTCAATGTCAACATGAACACACCTGCACAAAATGAATCATGTAACCAATAATCTATCACATGGATAAGAAAAACAACAAAAAAGAAATGGGGACCAAAAAGGAAACCATCAACAATCATATAATAATAAGGTGATAACTCTGCCTTTACTTTTATACATACAACATACAAAATTTGAAATTTTTTTAAATAAAAACAATCCATTCCAATAGAATTACAAAATAAAATACATTCATCAACAATTATAATAAAATAATTCATGGGGTACATTCGTTTATATTTTTGAATCCAAAAATACCATTAAAACATGAAATCCCTCTTTTAAAAAAAATATAATTAACCCACATTAAAAGCCTAATTTTTCTGAAAATACCAAAAACATGCTTGTTTCATTATGAAAACAAACCAAATAATTTTTTCAAACATAGGAAGTTTATAAAAAACCACTTCCCAACATGATATATTTTCAATCAAGAAATTATGACCATTTCTCATGTGAAAAACAATCAAAATAAATGAATAAAATAAAAACATAACCCTATATATAGTACCCACCATGAATATTTTGGCCAAATATGAATTTATAAAGCACTTGTAACATTGTAACTCTTGAATAAAATCACATGAAACATAAACACCAACATCAACCATCTAAACCTTGTCACATTCAATAAAAAACTTAAAAAATATTAGAAAATTACAAGGAAGAAATAAGAGGAGGGAAGATAATTTTACCTATCAAAAATCATAACAATAAAATGCAAGAGAAAGAATATTTCTATGGTTGGGTATGCTAAAATCATGTGAGAAGGGCGGTGGCGTGACCAAAATGGCCTGAGGAGAGCATTGGGGTGTCTGAAGTCACTTGAAGAGGATAATGGTGGGGGGAAATCACTGAAGGGGAGGGAGGATGTCGGCCAAAGTATCTTGAGGGGATGGTGGTGTGGGGTGGACGAAGTTGCCTGAGGAGGGTAGTGGGGTGGCTGAAATCACTGGAGGTGAGGCAAGATGCCAACAAAAGTCACCTGAATTGAGGGGGATGCACAAAACCATGGGAGGTCGTAGGTCTCAAATGTGGAGGAGGGGAGGAGGATCCCGAGAGGACTAATAATATTCATAATTCTAAAAAACATTGTTATAAACCAAACTATACAAATGGTTATTTAAAAATTGTTGGTATAGGCTTGGATAATCAACTCTATACCAACTATTCTTTAAAACCATGGGTATATATCGATTTGGATAGGTCCATTTTCAAGTAGTGTATAGAAGGTACAATAATGAATTGTGAATATCTTGAATCAAAAAATATGAAAAAATGGTATATGATAAACTGATCATACCTTGAATGATCTATTGCCCCTCTAACATTGTTGCTTCTACTACATGCATTAGACCACACATAAGTCCTCTATCTCTCTACTGATGGCCATCTCCATGGACATGATCAGGTCGAGGCCCCTGAACATGAAGGACATTCGTAGGTTAACCCCAACCTCCTCTATCCCCTCTTTGTAGATCATAATCCTATTTCCCCTACTACAAAAATGGTCTCATTAGAAACTACTGTTGAGGCTGTTGTTAAACCTTTCTGACTCCACCATACTAAGATTGAAAAACTATTGGGAATTAGTTATAAATATATCTAAGAACCCTATAGACAATGAAAATTGTCACAATTCCCCTAGAATAAGAATAGACCCCATTGGCACGAGAAATATGGAAAAGAAGTTGATGATGTCAACTACTCACAAGTTGAAACATCAAAGACCCTTGAGCCTGGGAATTACCACCAAAAACTTTTCTTATATAGAAACTCTGTAGGTTCTCCCATCATGGTAAACATCTATGTCAGTGGATCCAATCAATAACCTCTACCTTATTATGAACCTCCATATACATCAACAAAATAAAGGGAGTAACTGTGTACAGGATAGAAGGACGGAGTTCCACATCAAGGTTTTATGCTCAAGAATCCTCATCCAATAAAAGGACTAAGAAAAAATGAAATAGATCCTTAAACATGATTCTCATCTCCAACATAGTTATAACCCCTACTAAATAGAGAGAATCTACTTCTGCTTCACTACCTTCATGGTGGATGAGATAAAATCTACTAAAAGCAATTTTTGGATGTTGGGCCACAAAACATATGCCTCTTCCACTCACCAAGATACAATGTCCACCATTGATGCATATCTCCCCACATATAACTAAATCATAATAGAACCAGTACCCAATCAGGTATTGGGTAAAATTAAAGAAGATATCGAGCTCCTCTAACTAGCTCATTCACTACTGGAATTTCTGATATTTACAATGGTCTATTTATGATAGGATCTCATTGAAAAAAGCTTCTGTTACGGGGTCCCATCGCAAATATCTCATTACAAAAAATGATATCGCAACTAGTATTTTTTGCGACGGGATGTCACAAATAGATCTCCGATTAAATACATTTTATATATAAAAACTTGTTGTGATGGGCCCATCACAAAAAGTAGTTGTGACGGGTCCGTCATCCCATTTCAAATAGTTCCTTGTTTATATATGTTATATATATCTTAACCTTCTGCGATGGGCCCATCGCAAAAACTTATTTGTAACGGGTTCTTTTACCATGGAAAAAAGATTTTAATATATATATACACACACATATATATAATCTATTTTTAGATGGGTCCTCTTGTAAAATTCCCCATAAAAAATACTTAATAAAAAATATAATTAACGAAATTATGATTAATGAAAAAATAATATTAATTTTATTAAAATAATAAAATAATAAAAAATATTAAAATTCTAAATATTTGAAAAAAATATATAAAAAATCATAAAATATTATTATTGTTATTAGTCAAATAAACAAACATTAAAAAATATAATACTCATAATAAATAATAAACTAATAAAATATTAAAAATAAAATAAAATAATTAAATTAAATTATGAAATATTCGCACCAATATGAAAGAAGAAAACTATAAATAGTTCATATTACAACAATTGCTGAATTCAAATGTTTTTAATATAACAAAAAATCACTGGGGAGATAGTCTTTTGGGGGAGTTAGAGGAGATAAAAGAGATGGTGGAGGAAACTCAATCCTTAAACTATGAGTTAGATGACGCATTTACGCCATCTGCTCATGATGTTGCTGCTTCCATCGACGCATATCTTCCTTGTGCTGGTACTATTGTTGCTACTTCCATCGAAAAATATTCTCCTCATAATACTACTACTGCTGATGCCTCTCTTACAGCTGCTTCTGCAAACTCTCTATAAGCTCAGTCCGAGCTCACAACTTCTCCTGATATTGTGAGCCAAAAGATGATGCCTCTCCAAAATCTCCTCTCAAGCAGGACGCCGACATCACAACAGAATAATAATTAGTCCTAAGAGTCAAATGAGAGCTGATACAAACTATTTGGCCCTAATCGAAGGCATATCGAGTCGCCCGCATCCATTACTCCTCATCAAAATGGTGGGAACTAGTCTGATTAGTCATCTCGGCCTGACTCTTAACCCATGTCTAAGAGGTCACAACCTTATATGACTCCTTAAGTTCTAATTTGAAATAAAAATAGTAAAAATATTATATGTAGTTAATTTTAAAACTAAAAAAAATAATACTGACCACAATCTGACACTGATGATCACATTTAATCTCTCTTATGGCTAGATCATTGTACATCCTCTGATAAACGTTTTACTCTATAATATCGAGATTCTCGACTACCTATATGAATATAAAATAAATTTTTTATGTTTAATGTTATATAAAATATTTAAAAAAGATACTTACTAGATGCTCTTTATACGTACTGAATATACAACTACCAGTTCGATGTGTCACCTCCTATCTCTCCTAGTTCTATCGGCCCAATGAATACCTCCTCTAAAATCCACCACTCAACTAGTGTGAACATAATCCATCACAAACATGAGATGGAATGTACTTGGGTTGGTGGTCTCTATACGACTCATCAAATATTGTCACTCTTGATTTCTTAATGGTTTTCCTTCTCAAATTGTGAAAAAACTGATGAAAACACTCACATATAGACACCTCCCATGCCTTTTGGATAGCGTCACACATTATATCCTCGATGGGATACCATAAACCCTACAAATAATTTATAATATCAAGTTATTGATGAAATAAATATCAAAATAAATATTATATATTTACGTACCAGCCAATGATTGAACATTTCGAGATTCACATCAATGAGAATCTATTCCCATGTGATCCATGGCTAAGAAAAATAATTGCACAAGATAGTTCTCCCTTGTCCAACAGCTAAATTTGAAAAAATATGAAAAAAGAATAAATAATCAGACAATTAGTATATAAATTAATTAATTAAAGCTAACTAAAATACACGGGTTACCATAACTCCACGTGAGTGGATCAGATCCAAGATGTGGACGTCGCTCAGGGATAGGGTTAGGAATCATTAGTCGAGCAAGACTGTGCCCCCTCCACATACCCCTTGAACTGCCAGTAGGATAATGGTCAGATGATACCAAATCCTCCTCATCCAAAGGTAGCTTAGACTTCTGCAACTCACAGTGTAGATCATGATCCATTTGAAACACAAAATGATTGTTGTTAGTAGATAGTTGAAAATAACAATTACATATAGATATATATTAGTTATGATTATAACCAACATTTAACTGTGTCAATGTCCACCTTCATCATCATCTTCATATCGGACAATGTCAATGTCTTCATATTCATCATTGGCATCATCAATATTCATATGAGTTTCAGTTCCATCATCTCTTTCCATTATGAATTCATTTGTAACATCATTAATATCATCGTCACCATCGATCCTTAATTGGGAAGTTTCATCATTGATATTCATGTCTCTTTCTGAAAAAGATGGATTTTGAGTAATCTATGAAAAAATTTCAATTCCTTGTACTTCATTGGAACCACATTCAGTTTGAGTAAACTGATTTTCCCATGATTTTAATTTTATTATGCTCCACCAATCACTCATGTCTCTTGAAGAAGCATAGTAATTTGCGTAATATATTTAATGTACCTATTAATCTAGTAAAATAGTTAATTTACTACAAGAATACTTTTATATTTAATATCGAGGATTCTATGAATCAGATGAACATGCAATCCTCTCTCCATATCCAACCACCGACATTTTAACATCATTATGTAATTTTTTCCCCGATAACACAGTTTAATAATTTCATCCAATATTCCTTAAAATTCAACTTCAATTTCTCTATGATGTGATCCTCTCAAGAAAAATATATTGTTCATTGTTTTCTTAATTCCCCGTATGCACGTGTATGAAATCTAAAACCATTCACCACATAGGCATTACAAGATTTAACCATTTTTGATGGTGGGTTACTCAATATACATAGTTGCTTATCAATTTTATCAGAATGTTGAAACACTTGAAATTTTTTAAAATAATAATCAATATATTATATAATAAACTGAATTGATATGTTAAACCATTAATAATTTATGTTACCGGTTTTGAAAACATTGAGATATTTTTTTGTCAGTGTTCTTCAAGATCAGCTGCAATAATTTGTGGAAGATGTTTCTTAATATGATTATCATATAACCTACAAATAAAATAATTTTACTTACTATAACATAAATTATAGAATAATTGATAGAAGCACTCATAGTATAAATTATTTCATTTCTTCACAGTTGGGCATAACATATGTATAAGCTCTATGATGTTCATCATCTAAAATCCATCATTCATGAACTCCACCGAATCCAAGTACCTTTTGATTAAAAATTGATAATTTATTATCCATTTCGTCATCAACATTACCCTTGTTCTATCCCATGCATTTTTGTTTTTAGGGATATTCAAATTCAGAATAACGAAATCATAAAAAAGAAAATTCCTCTTGCAAATAAGCTTTAGCAATTGAACCTTGAACTGATACTTTGTTACATACTTTTTTCTTTAATTTTTGAATGTGTCTCCTGAATGGGTATATCCATCAAAACTATACCAAACCTTCACATTTAGCTTCATGTGGAAAATGTAATATCAGATATTCCATTGAGTCAAAGATGTTGGTGGGAATATTTATTCCTGTTTACATATAATTACAACAACATTTTCTTCCAGTTGTCATAGTGCATCATAGTATTTTGTCACCACAAAAATTACTCAAAAAAATATGATATTTATGTTAGAAAATCCCAAATCATAGAATTAAACAAACCTCTAAATCCAATCAACATAATTCTTTCTATTATAACATGACAATCATGACTTTTTAATCTAATAATATGGCCATTCTTAACACATCTGACCAAATTGGAAGCATAACCATCTGGAATTGTTAAATCTACAATCCATTGAAAAAAATAATAAACAACTCTCTTTGAAAAGTGTATAAGTTTATTTTGGATTCATTAACCTTTGTGATATGACATTTTGAAATATTTCAAGTTCCAGTCATCTATAGATTTGGGAAAGATCTAATTGTTTCTTTATATTATCTTTGGTCTCACATGGTGTATCCAAAACTATATGAAATAAATTATCAAGACAATTTTTCTCAATATGCATGACATACAACATGTGGTAGACCAATAAATCAGACCAATATGGAAGATCCCAAAAAAGCTTTGTTTTATCCAATAGAGTTCTTTCCCAAAGCAATGAATTTTCTGTTGGTTTACTGTTGGTCAAAATGTGGTGGAGGTATAGAAAATACCACTAATTTTAACTCTATACCTGAGATCATTTTTGGAGGTTCATCCCTTTCAATTATTCCTTTTCTGAAATGAGATTTGTTCCTCTAAAAAGGATGATCGGTTGGAATAAATATGTAATGACAGTCAAAATTGAAAGACTTTTTTCCCATTGACGATCATAAAGGCTTTTTTGTCTTTCATACAGTAAGTAAATGATTTTAGACCAAGTGTACTCTAGCCAGATAACATTCCATATGCCGGAAAGTCACTAATTTTTCACATCAATGCAGCTTTTAATATGACATTTTATTTCAAAGCAACATCATATGTACTAACACACTCCATAATGAATTTAACTCATCAATCAATGGTTTCAAATATACATCAATATTATTTTTTGGATTTCCTGGGATTAATAAGGTCAAAAATATGTATCACTCATTTATCAGCATCCATGGAGGTAAATTGTATGGAGTTATAATGATAGGACAACATGAATACTAACAACCATAAGAACCAAATGGACAGAAATCGTCAATAGAAAGTCCCAATCACACATTTTGTGATACTAAAGCAAAAGATGGATGTAGTTAGCCAAAATATTTCCATAAATCACCATCATATGGATGATTCAAGATTTTACCTATTGAAATCTTGGTTTTGTACCATGAAATCATTGATGTTGTGTTCCAAGACATAAATAAACATGACAAACTAGGTTTAAGGGGGAAATATCTCAACTATTTTATAGGAATCGATCCATACTTCCTTGGTTGATCTTCTTTATACCTTGATTTTCCACCTATAGGACAACTATCCAATGACTCATTTTCACTATAATATATGATGAAATCATTTTCACATGCATGGATATGCCAATAAATAAAGCCCGGACTACAAACCATCCTATTTCTCTCTATGTAATTTGCAGGAAACACATTTCCTTCAGGTAATAGTGTTTTTACCAAAGAAAATATCTTTTAAAAACAATTGTTTGACATTGCATTATCTGACTTAATAGCCATAAATTTTGAAATTGATTCTAATTTTCTTATCATGTAACTGGGATATAATGCATCCTCAGCAGACCTCAATAACTCATAAAATTCAGATTGTGCCAACTCAAGAGTTAAATAAATATCATCCCGAGTTTCAGTTTGTTGAACAGATGGACCTTCATCATCATGTACTAAATTTTGAAATCGTGATAGATCTAGAATCAAGTTATTAGTATCTTCTTTGGAACTATTTTTACCATGTTGATGCCAAAAATAATAATCTTATTGAAAACCGAACCACAAGAGATGTCCCCCAACCTTGTCAAATGTTTTAATCATTCTCAGAGCACATATTTTACAAGGAAACTTAATTGTGATTTTTGAAACAAATTATTATTTTGATGATGAAAATGATAAGAATGCTTCAACAACCTCAATATATACAGGATTTAAACTAGAACAGTTTGGATTTCTGCATAGATTTTTTCAAGAATAATCATATAATAATGATTGTTGTCAACTTCCTTGATCCATATTTTTCTACAAAATATATAATGATTTCTGTTTTTGAGTAATTTGAAATCAGAAAAACACTAACCAAAAAAAGAATATAAATAATTACAACTACTTCTTAATAATTACCATTAATTACGGGCGACACAATTATTAGTGGATTGACGACTACTATTTTGTTTGATGGCTCATTTACTTGCAACATTCTCACAGTAAAATCACAATGAAGAATCTTCTTGGAGGTACGCATATCCATTCTCATGCATACGATAATGCATAAGCGTACCTCCAAGCATATTCTTCATTGTGATTTTAGTGTGAGAAAGATGCAAGTAGATGATCCATTGGACAAAAGAGCCCCCTTTTCGTCGACGAATCATCATCTTGCAACTGTCACTGCCTGAAAACATTATAAAAAATGTGTTCCTACAAATGCATATTCAAACTCGTGCATATGAGATTGGATATAGATACGTAGAAACAAACTTCTCATAATTTTTTGAGTCGGTGAGAGTTGTAGGGAGAAGAGTCGTCGAGCAAAAGGAGTGTCACCAATCCACTATAAATTAAGCCAAGTTATTATAATTTATTACAATTTATTTTATTCCTAATTATTCTAAATTATTCCTAATTATTCTTAATTAGTCCAAATAATTCCTAATTATTCGTAATTATTCCTTATTATTCCTAATTATTACTAATTATTACTTATTATTTCTAATTAATCCTAATTATTACTAATTAATCATAATTATTCCTAATTATTCCTAATTATTTGTAATTATTGATAATTATTCCTAGTTATTCATAATTATTTATAATTATTTCTAATTATTCCTAATTATTCTTAATTATTACTAATTATTCCTAACAATTCCAAATTGTTGCTAATTATTGCTAATTATTTCTAATTATTTCTAATTATTCCAAATTATTCTTAATTATTCATAATTATTTCTAATTATTCCTAATTATTCCAAATTATTCCTAATTATTCCTAACTATTTCTAATTATTGCAAATTATTCATAATTTTTCCTAATTTTTCCTAATTATTTCTAATTATTGCTAATTATTCCTAAATATTCCTAATCATTCGTAATTATTCCTAATTATTCCTAATTATGCCTAATTATTCCTAATTATTCATAATTAATGCTATTTATTGCTAATTATTTCTATTTATTCCTATTTATTTCTAATTATTCCTAATTATTGCTAATTACTTCTATTTATTGCTAATTATTGCTAATTATTGCTAATTATTGCTAATTATTGCTAATTATTGCTAATTATTGCTAATTATTGCTAATTAGTGCTTATTATTGCTAATTATTGCTAATTATTCCTACTTATTCGTAATTAATCATAATTATTTCAAATTATTCCTAATTATTAATAATTATTGCTAATTACTGCTAATTACTGCTAATTATTACTAATTATTGCTAAATAATCCTATTTATTGCTAATTATTCCTATTTATTGCTAATTATTCATATTTATTTCTATTTATTGTTATTTATTACTATTTATTAATATTTATTACTATTTATTACTATTTACTTCTAATTATTACTAATTATTACTAATTATTAGTATTTGTTACTAATTATTAGAATTTATTACTAATTATTATTATTTATTACTATTTATTACTAATTATTAGTATTTATTACTAATTATTAGTATTTATTACTAATTATTAGTATTTATTACTAATTATTAGTATTTATTACTAATTATTACTATTTATTACTAATTATTACTATTTATTACTATTTTTTAGTAACTGTTACTATTTATAACTATTTATTACTATTTGTTAGTATTTATTGCTATTTATTAGTATTTATTACTACTTATTAGTATGTATTTCTATTTATTAGCATTTATTACTATTTATTACTAATTATTACTATTTATTACTATTTTTTACTATTTATTACTATTTATAACAAATTATTACTAATAATTACTAATTATTACTATTTATTACTATTTATTACTATTTATTACTACTTATAACTATTTATTAATATTTATTACTATTTATGACTATTTATAACTATTTATTACCTATTATTAGTATTTATTATTATTTATTATGAATTATTAGTATTTATTACTAATTATTCGTATTTATTACTAATTATTAATAATTATTACTAATTATTTGTATTTATTACTAATTATTACTATTTATTACTAATTATTTCTATTTATTACTATTTATTACTATTTATTACTATTTATTACTAATTATTACTATTTATTAGTAATTATTACTAATTATTACTATTTATTAGTATTTATTAGTATTTATTAGTATTTATTACTATTTATTAGTATTTATTAGTAATTATTAATAATTATTAATAATTATTACTAATTATTATTATTTATTACTAATTATTAGTATTTATTAATAATTATTAGTATGTATTACTAATTATTAGTATTTATTACTAATTGTAAATATTTATTACTATTTTTCCAAATTATTATTATTATTCCTAATTATTACTAATTAGCGTTAATTACTATTAATTACTGCAAAATAGTGCTATTAATTACTAATTACCGCTAATTATTTATATAAATTACTAATTATCATTAATAATTATTAATTATTACTAATTAATAAGAATTAGTACTAATAATTTCATTTTATTATTACAAATAAATACTGATGACAACACAATTTAAATCTAACTTAATTAAAACTAATATACAATAATTAAAATTAATATAAAAAAATGAAATAAATTCTAAATTAAATAAAACATAAATACCATTAAACTTGATCTCTTATAATTATAGACGGCTTCACAACTTCACTGTAAAAAAACTAACTCTGAAAAATTTTCACTCTAAAATTTGAGTTTAGATAAGTAGAAAAAAGTAGGAGTTGAGGGGAAGGAAAAAACAGATGGGGGGTATATATAGGTTAGATTAGTTGCGCCGGTACCATTTGCAACGGGATTCCAGTCGCAAATACCTTCGGCTGCATTAATTACCGTCAGCAGTTAAAATGTTATTTGCGATGGGACCCATCGCGAAAAGTAACTTGTCGACACACTATTTGCAATGGGACAGCATCCCGTCGCAAATAGGTTTTTACTTCCGCTGGGTATTTGCGACGGGTCTCATTGCAAATCCCCTCCGACGGACAAACTTGTTGCGACGAGGGATCCCTCGTCCCAACTAGTGTTTACCGCCTCCCGGTATTTGCAACGGGAGGTGCCTACCTATCATAAATACCCTTCCACGATGTTTGGCGCGCAAACCGCTCGTATGTTTTTACGACGGGGCGCCTAGTCCCGACGCAAATAATTAGTTATTTGCGACGAGTTGATTTTCCCGTCGCAAATAACCTCTTCGACGAACTATTTGTGACGGGTATAAATCTCGTCGCAAATAACCCCTCGCAAAAATCAGTTTTCCCGTAGTGATTGTCTCTTCCACTGATCATCTCTATCAACAGGATCATCCCTATGGTGATGAACCGAGTCATCTTGTTGAACGTCCACTACCTAAACCACATGAAAATGACATCAAGGATCCATAGATGAAAGGTAAACATGTATTTCCTAATCTCGAGTAATATGGAATTTTATTAAAATTTATTTAATTCATTTTAAAATTCCTAAAACAACCCAATTAAAATAAGAACACAAGTCAATCATGATCCATGTACCTCTCTTGTACCTCTACTCTTGAAGTGGTACTACCTTAGTTGGGTTTTTGGTAGGCTCAGATTCCTTACGTCGGATCATGGGGGGACCAAAAATCCCATTCCCTATCCAGTCTTCATTGACCAATGTTATTCACTATGATTAATTGACAATTTTTTCCAAGCAACCCAGGTAATCTTCATTGTTCCTAACTCTGAACTCCATCTTATACTAAAAGCAAATCATCTAATAACACTATTTCATGAACCCCTCCTTAAAAAGTTATCCCTCCAAGGTTGGAAATAAAGTAATAGATATAATGACCCCCCCCCCCCCCCCAAATTCCCACCTTCAGTAGGCTCCGGGTTGCTGACTAGCACCAAGGGTATAAAAATCTCACAAATGGAATGAATTTCGATTTATAATAATAGGATTGAGATATAGGATTCAATGATCTATCAAATCCATGACATAATATAAAATAATGTAAACAAAAAACCATCCTATAATGCATATATTTTTTTTAGAAAACTGAGCAGAGAGGCTCTTATATTGAGAAAAGTTAAGCATTACACAAGACAGAATGAGTGAGTTTTACATTTTTCCCTAGTAAGAAGAGGGACCATGTCATTGGGAATAGTGTTGATATATATACTCCTTTCTTCCAACACCCCTTTGTTTGAAAGTCGATCTGCAATTGAATTTGCCTCTCGGAAGGTGTATGTGATGAAGTAGTTCAGGGAAGAGATCTTGTCAATGCAATTTATTCACTTACCTGCCAGTTTCCATGATAGCCTAGTCTGACCCATCCTAATTGCGGGAACTACCACGACCGAGTCACACTCAAACCATATGTTGTTCCAGTGACATTGATGAAAAATGTCCACTGTGCCGATAAATGCCATCATTTCAGCTTCCAATGATGTATCATGCCTGCAAGGACAATAATTTCACTCCACCACCTCCCAATATGGATCCCTAAAAATTACCCTGATGCCCAAAGGTCTAGGATTTCCCTTAGAGACCCCATCCGTGTTGCATTTTTACCATCCATTAAAGGGTACAGTCTAAAGAAACTCCACCGTACCCTGTGGTTTGGGATAGAAACCTGCAACCTTTAAGCACTTGAGGATCATCAATTCCCTAATTGAGGTGTTGCAGTCCTCATTAACCATCGCATTGGAATTTTGGATGGCCACCAGAATAATTCTAATTGCAGTGGTGTCATTTAATCTTGCCTGGTGATGAACATAATTATTGCATACCTTCCATACAGTGGGTAACAATTCAATGCTTGCCACCTGCAGTAGTGCATGAAGCTTCTTGGACTATTGAACACTAAACAGATAATGCATAACCTGCATAACTAATTGGGTATTGGGAGGAGCCAACTTAAATATGTTGAGAACAGTATTCCACCGAGAAGAAGCAGTGTTACAGGAAAAGAACAAGTGGTCAACATCTTTGCGATGCTATCGACATAAATCACATCTCAAGCATAGTGAAATCCCTACCCTCTGAATATTCTCATCAACTAGTATTTTATTGTGATAAAGTATCTAGATAAGTGAGAATTTAGAGGGAAGCAACCAAATTTTTTTTAATGAACCAATCCAACTTAAATATCCCTTCATCAAGTATTATTAGATTTTTTTATAGTCCAGCAGTCCAGCCAGAGATCCTTCCCATAGCAGGATGTCTTCTTATTTAATAAAGGCATAGTTATCCATAATGGAAACAATTTCAACCGAAATTTCATATCTATGCTGAATCTGGTCTTTAATAGAGATGTTGCTATCATGGTTTTGTTCTTCATTGTTTAACCTATAAATATGAGGTGTGCCAGTTCAGTTGGCATACCAGAATTCCAGACATAAGTCCACATTGACCACCTCACATGAATGCATCATCATAGTGTTGAACACCAAATTTATTCCAACCTAGATTGATGAGTCCATGTATCTATTCATCCCATCAATAAGCCTTGATAGAACCCTTATCCTCAGGAAATCAATAGAGCTATATTTTCAGTTAATAAAAGTCCAAATGAATTTTGCTTGTAATACCTAATTGAAACAGTTTAAAATCATATTTCCCAGACCTCCCTCCATGATGGGCATGCAAAATTTTCTCCATTTAGTAGTGATGATCTTCATTTCCATCACATTTACACTCCATAAAATGTTCTTAAACATCTTGTTGATTTTTTTTCACAACATAGGTAGGCCACATGTATACCATGAAGGAATATACATGTTTTGAAATAACCACATGTTTGATAAGGCATACTCATCCAACCATTGAGAGAGATTTTCCCTTGCAAGAGGCAAGAATTTTCCTTATTTGGGATAAGCCTGTGTAAAGTGGGGGGCCCTAGGCTTTCCCCATAACAAAAAAACACCAAGACAAATAAATGGAAGAGATCCCTCTATAAGATCAATATTGTTCATTAGATGAGTCCTCCTTATCGTTGGGATGTTCTTTCCAAAGTAATATTTTCTCTAGTTGATTTCTTTCCCTGAAACATTCTCATAATGAAAAAGTGCTTCTTTTAGATGTGTGATGTTATTTCTATCACGAAATGTAAAAATGACAACATCATCAGTAAAAAATAAATTAGAATGAGTAGAGAGACCTCTATTCACTTTTATGGTTGCAAGTTTCTCATTGTCCACCATGTCAAAATAAATTATTCTCAATTAGTCCTCAAAAATTTCAAAAATAATGATAGAGAGGGGGTCCCCCTGTATTACACCCCTAGAACGTGTGAAATATCCCTCTAGTGTCCCATTAATCAGAATTCAGATGTGATTAGATTCCAACAACTTTGTGATCCATTGAACAAAAAACTCACTGAAGCCAAATCTGAGGAGAATCTGTTTAATAAATCCCCAGTCCATTGAATCAAAATCCTTTAATATTTCAAGATTCAAAGCCACATTTCCCTCTAGTTGTCTTCCTAATAAGATTAAAACATTTTGATGCAGTGAGAAGATAGCCTTGTATATTCCTACCTTTGGAAAATCCAAATTGGTTCCAAGAAACAATTTTTTCAGTAACTGGAGCATGCCTATTAGCCAAAAGTTTTTTAATTGCTTTGTCAATGGTGTTCACCAGGGCTACGAGTCCAAATTGACCAATTTTACTAACATTATCCAAATTAGGTATCAGGGAAATAAATTGGTCCTTGAAACCTAGAGTTAAGGTCCCACCCCTAAATAAGTGCTTAATAAGAAAGAATACCTCATTCTAAATGACATCCGAATATATTTTGAAGAAAAAATTGGTGAATCCATCAGGGCTAGGAGAGCTATCTTTCTTAAGACCAAACACTGCCTCTTTAATTTCAAAATCCATCGGAATCTATGTGAAGAGTTGATTGTCCTCCTTATTGATAAAACTAGGAATGATGTTGTCTCTCACAGACTTAGATCTAGCCATACCGTTGAATAAATTTTTATAGAATGGGACAATGTGCTCTGTAATCTTTTTTTTACCCTCCAGAATTATGTCTCCATGCTTTAAAAGGGAAATTATTCTATTCACTTGTAGTACCCTTTGGAGGGAATTGAAGAATTTTGTGTTTTGATCCCCTTCTTGTAGCCACCTAACATTGAAGACATAGTTTTTGATATTTTCCCTAACATTTATAAGTTTATTCAGCTTTAGGGATAGCCCAACCTCATGTTGTTTTTCCCCTAAGAAGTTTGTTCTAGTGGACTATGCTTGGATGTCATGAAGGGTGCATTCAAGTACCTCAATTTTAGCAACAATCAATCTAAACATTTCTTTGATCCATTCCATAAGTTTAATATTTTTCATTCTAATCATGTAAATTCATATAAAAGGATTTCCATTACAATGCAGTGAACCCCAAGTCGCTTGAACATTTTTTGAGCAGTTCGGAAGAAAGGCCCATGCGTTGCCCAACCTGAAAAGAGTTTTTTGCCCACCTCTCTTCTCAAGAAAACTAATCAGAAGAGGGTGATGATCAGAATTAAGTTTTCCAAGAGTAACACATAAGATTTATTTCCATGCATTAAGAATTATTTTATTGACAAAGACTCGATCAATTATACTTTCCATCATCCCATTGATATTTATCATGTACCATGTGTATTTTTCACCAATGAGATTAAATTCCACTGTTATAGCTTTCTAAATACATTCTCTAAAATATCTTTTATAAGTGACATTTGTAACAAGGACAATTTTCTTATCATTATGAAGAATTGAGTTGAAATCACCCATGGAAATCCATGTATCAAAGATAGAATTCTACAGTTGACAGATTTTCCACCATAAAATATTCTTGTCCACGTGAAAGTCATGCGCATAAACAATTGAGTAGAAATATTTCCTACCACCCTCCATAAATCTACATGTGATGATTTGATTTTGCACATCAATAATCCTTGGAGAATCTACTTTCCGATGATTAAGAATCCAAATCCTATCATCATTTGTGGTGGCACAGTTAGTACCCATAAGAGTGTATCCTCTACTACAGAACAAATTTCCTAGATTTTTGTAGTTCATCTTGGGTTATGAAATTCCAATTATCTCTGGTTTTTAACTTTAGTAAGGATCCTTAAGGAACCTTCAGTGGAAATGTTGGCTAGACCCTGATAGTTCCAGAAGAGAATTTTCATTTTGGTGTTGATTTGGTGGCTATAACTTTTTTTCCCAAGGTTTATAATTGATATTATTGTTGATTATTATTGTAGTAAAGTAAGCCTAAAATTTTTCTCCCTACTGTTAATATCACATTTTGGCTGAGTGTATACTTTCAGTTATTTCTTCTTTTTTTCCCTTGCCTCCCCTGCTTCACCATTATCCATGATGTGAACATGTTTTTTCATAGACCCTCCCTCGGTAGCTATATCATCCACTATCACATCTGAGTGATTACCAAGTAAGGACAACTGAACCTCTATTTCAGTATTAATCAAGCTATTAGTGAATTTCTCAATTTGAATATCATGAACCTTGGTGCTCACCTCTGAGAAGAGTCCCAACATCTGTTTATTGATGTATTTTAAAGGCTTTTTATCCCCATTAACATATTGAATTTCAATATTTTCTTGATGCTTCTCCTCTTCATCCACCATATCAGGCCAAGAAGTTCCAACCACTGTCAAACTTCCTACCTCCTTATCATGTGTCTTTTCTTTTTCCTATCCTCCAAGAGTATTCCTCCTATTTTGTGGCACCTCCTTCCAAACTGGTGCAGCTTGATCTGGGTTGACCAGATTCTTAACCCCATGACATGATTGGAATTCATGGCCAACCATCTTGTAATGCTTTCAAAATCTAGTCAAATTCCCAATCTCAAAATTTACCTCCATTTACTGACCTTTCACGTCCAAAAAAATTCGATCAGGTGGTTGGAGCTCCATGTCGATTTCAATAAGAACTCATACATAAAGGCACATGTCTCCATTAATAGTATAGTGATAAATCATAAGAGGAATTCTTAATCCTGATGTAATGTCATTCAGGATCTTTGGGTGCCAGTAATCCCACGACAACCCATGGATCCTTTTCTAGACATGTGCTGTCGAGAGACATTGTTTGAATGGATTGAAATTTTTATCCCATTCCGATAGCCTCAAGAAAACTGGTTTTAGGCTTAAATATCCAATTTTCCAAATAGTTTCAAGATCCTTTTTTTCTCTAGGATAATATGGAAATACCCTTTTCCAATCAGAATAATCCTCCACCTTGAGAGGCCCTAGTAATGTGATATTATCAGTTTTAGATCAGGAAGAGAACATGGATTTGTACATTTTTCAAAGGAGGTTCTCCCTAGCATTGAGAATCAGCACAACTCCATTCGTTGCTAGAGCGCAACTTGATCCACCTCCACTGTGACAGAACCATCCCCTGGTCACTTAAGCACAACCACATTCGTATGTGATGAAACATTCACCCCTAAAACCATTACCTCCACATAATATATAGCCTTTTAGGATGAAGTGAGAGTATCTACTTCATTGGTAGCCTTCGTGAAAGGTTATTACCATTCCAGATTTAAGGAATCCATTCCATCACCTGGTTCTAGAAGAATCGAGCTTCACTATCATCAAAAGTCGAAGGATTTTTCCACTCACTCAGCATTTTATCAGTCATCCACCTATAATGAATATATAAGTAAACCAAAAATAGATATAATTCTCTCAAATAAATACCTAAAAGAAAAATCTATGGGAGAAACAAAGCAATATTGAAATGTATTGAGCTAGTAATGTATAGAATCATCCATTAATACCTTCTATAAACCTTAAAATAGAATTTTATTTACATAGGGTGAGAATAAAAGTACACTCAATATGGTAACCAAAGTGTCTCTGGCACATGTGAAAAGAATATACTAATGAACCCATGATAAAATATAATAACAAACAGCACCTAAATAGGTCAACTATCCAATATTATCCTCACAAAAAACATTCTCAAAAAATAACACAAGCCAAGAATAATAACATAATAAGAATCAAATTGATAAAAAAGGGAACCTCACATTGTTTTTTGACTAATTTTCTTCTCCCACACCCCAACATCATATGTCTAGCCACTCTAATATTTTATAAAAATCACATCATTCCAAGCATCCCATGTGAAATTGTCCATTACATCAAATACCACTTGAAAACACTTCGGTAATCACATCACATCTCCCTTGAGGACACCTTGGTCATCACACTACATATTGCTTGATTAAATAGGGGCTATCATTCCATATCCCTTCAATAGTCATAACTAAAGTAGGGTATTGTTAACATGAAGGTAATCAACATCATACCCTCCTTATACCATGTATGAACCCCACTATTATCCATCTCATCACATCTCATCACATCACATATTGAGAGTGCACTTTTAACTTTTAGTTATCACAAGTTGTTCATGTCAAAGTTTCTGGGAAGAGATAACAATAAAGAGAAGGTATCCATCCACCCATCATCACCAATAGGATGTTGGAAAAAATACACCCCCCAAATATATGGGTGTTGGAACGTGGTACTTGACATGGGTGGGGTTCATATAGAATATAATAAGGAAGATACATGGCATATAACATCATATCCCACAAGACCATTCTATGGGTTTACAATAGGGCACCAACCGTGTAAAATCCTATTACGATTTTTAGGTACACCTCAACCCCTATTTTGGTCATTCTTTGGTTGGGTTTCATTTAAGGGTGATCTGAGTGGAATTTTAAACAAAATTGGAAGTTCCTCAGCTATGACCAGTTGGTGAACAGTTTTACCAAATCGTTCACCCTACTAGTGAATCCCATGAAAACCATGGTAGTGAGGGTTTTCATTCTTGTTTCATAGTTTGAAAATAGTTTTCCCACTATGGAGAACCTAAGAAACCCCAACTGTTGGGGTTCACGGTTTGTCTAACCATCTATCCCTTCCTAGAAAACTATTCATGATACTTTTAATTAATCCTAAAATTGATTTAAAATTATCAAACCCCCCTTTTTGACCTCCAATCAGGCCTAAATCTCCCTACCTTTTCCCTAGGTTTTGTGTCTCCCAAGAACCAATTTTATGTCCTCCAAAACCCCTTCCAAGGAGGATCAAAGTGTGGAAATCATTGTTCAATCCTTCCCCAGTAAGATTTATATTATTGATCTCAATATCACACACTCTCTCTCTCTTCCCTATGGTTTAATAGATCTTCATGTTTTTGTAGGATCTAATCACCATTATTTAGGATATTTAATATTAGTTTAATTCTCATATTAACTTCACCAACTTTCTTCATTGGAGTTTCCCATTTAGGGATTTTTTTGATCCTGTGATCTTCTATAGGTTGTTCCATTTATAGTTGGCTAATTTATTCAACCCTAAAATGATTCATTTAATTAAATTTCATTCAAACTATTTATTAAAAATATTATTCTAGTTAATTGGTTATTTAAATTGTATTTGGCATAAAATTGGGGAAAACCCTAATTCCTGTGAATTGGGATGTGATTTTTATTTTGATAGAATTGGATGAAATTTGTGAAATTAAATTTTTGAAATTAAATTGTAAAATTGATTTTGAGAAAAATAGGCCAAATTATTTTTATAGAAACCCATTGGTTTTATCCTAGAAAATTTTTATATTTTATTAAAACCACATTTTATTTTTTAAACGAAAATTTGGCTTATTGATATGGAAAAATGGACAGAGTTGTATTTTGAAATGTTTTAAAATAAATTACCCATTACTGATTAATGTTTGATCACATGAAATCCTATGAAGTTAGTGATTTTATAGGGACAAACATGCTAGGATGAAAATTTACTTGAAATTAATTGATACTTTACAACTCTAACTTAAACGTATAGCAAGATCTTATCTCCAGGGGTATGTTGGTTAGTCTTAATTAACTTGTGTTAAAGGAACCTTTGTGCACATTTACATTTTCATTATATGTGTGTGTGAGGATCCTATAACCTAGAACTATCATACCTCTTATTAGATTACCATGTTGCTTGCTTTGGATTCTGTTGATATATATATACAGTTTTTTTAAATAATTTTACACATCCCTTGTGAATTTATATAAATTGTTTTATATGTAATTTTATTAAGAAATTATTTTTGAAATATTTCCATCATTTTAAATATAAATATTATTTGTTTTAAATATTATTTTTAAATTCCATGAATATTTATTTTAAATTGAAATATTTATTTTTTAATTAATTGTGGCATCTTATTATGGAATCCTTAGTCAGACCCTATTGGGATTTTAGCTCACACGCTACCTATGCCTTTGAGAGTTTGTATATTTCCTCCTTCCATGTTTAAGATTGGGAAAAGAACCACTTAGAGGTTGTTGTTTTTGATGATCCTTGAGATATTAGATATAGTGTTCATTGGGAGTTGGGGTGTTCATCTTATTTTTTGGTAATTTTTTTATTAAACTTTGGGTTTGTTTACCTGTTTGACTTCTGGTACAATTCTCCCTATAGAGATTTTCTTGTATGTATACTAACTTGTATCTATTGATTTTTTTGTGTTGGTGGAAAATTTGTTCCCTGTTTTTTCTTGTATGATGCTAGGTGTTAATCTCCAATCGATGGGGATCAAGAACACCCTTCAGGATATGTCAATTTCACCTTGGGTATCAGGGTAATAGGGTATATGGGCTAGTTCATGATAAAGTAACTCATTTCATTACCAATCAACCTCACAACATTGACACTTTAACTTCCACAACTAAATTCCTAACACCTCATAACATGCCACAAGCCACATTTCACATTTCATTTATTTCTACAATTAATATATTTTACAGATTTCACATTGCTAACCAATTTCATTTATGAATCCCATTCATTTCATATTTCCAGTCCACATATATCATATATTTCATCAACTATTTATTTCATATTTCCCCATTTTTAATTTATTTATCATTTCCATCCCATTAACCATACCAATCCATGTCACCTCAAAGAATTATCATTTAATTCCAACACTACCCATTAAACTGGCACAAAACAACACAAAAAAAAACTCACTAATATTTTCAGTTAAATTATCCCCACATCACCACCACTCACATCTAAATTCACTTCTTCTATACCATATCCACATAACAACCACTTTTCTATCACTGCCTCCCCAATGTATGGCCACAAAACTCATCACATAACTTCCCCATATCATAACTACACATTAACACCCCATAGCATGACAATACCGAAGCACATCAATACCTCGCAATACAACCATGTATAATGACATCCTTCACTTCATAACACATAACATTTTTTAGATTAACAAGGGGTTTTCATCAATTATACTTCTTTGTTTTTAGGTCATTCTCACACAACCATGATTCTATCATGAAAACCACTTAATTAATTAGGAATAAGTTATTATAAAATTACATTTAATGTTATGTCAATAAAAATGACAAAAAATTTTATATGGAATATATAATATCAACACTAACAAATCCACCAACAACCACACTTTTTAGTGGGGAATTTTTTCCATACAACATAATATAAAGATAATATCAAAAAATGAAAAAACATGGGAATCATTACCCTTCCATTTAAATTTTAATTATTCATTTTATTATAATTATTATACTAGTGAGAACAATATTATAATAGATAAGAAAGAGTAAAACCCAACCTTTATGAAACACAATATGAGAAAAGAAGGATCCTCTACCTCAAATAGAGATTCTTGATTCGCTGCGCAAGGTTGGTCGAGGGCAAGGTCACCACCAAGAATCATAAATAATAATATCACCTTGGTAACCCTAAAAAATTATCATTAAATTAACCAAAACCATAAAAATAATGTTTTCCAAAAAATCATCCCTTCCCAGATAAATAAATAAGAAGAAACTAAGATAAAATGAAAAGGGGGTCTCAACTAAACCAACATGGGTCGATCATGAAGTTATGTGGTAGAAAACCAATGAGAAGGGTTAAAATGCCCTCCTTTGGATGAACTAGAGATTTCCATGAAACAATATAAACAATAGAAAAGTGATTGGGTCTGATGGAATTTTATAATTTATAAGGGGTCGAAAATTTATAATACCATGGCGTAGCACTGGCCACCATATCACAGAATTCCTGAAAATATAAGGGACTATGATGAATAGGGGAATAAAAAACCATATCCCATCCATTGAAACTGAGTATAGGTATTATGGATAATCCCAAAATATATATATGAAAAATAAGGAAGAATACCACATCACAACTAGGTTCACTATGTCGTAGGCTCTTAACACCTGAAATAATTGTTATGTCCACACTACAGTCATGCCTTATTTTGTAGTAGCACTAATATCCTCCCTAATTCACTAAGATATAGACTTTATCTCCACGAAAACATCACACATCACCTATAATATTTATATATAATCTGTAGAAAATCTCTCCCCTTCTCCTAGAATCTCCTTGGGACTCCCCAGGACAACTCTACCACCATATTTTCCAAAAAGTAACGAGCCAGAAGGTTTCAACCATTCCAATGATGGTAAAAAATAACAATATTAAAATATATTACATTATTACAGTGATGTATAAAATTTATAAAAATAAAAATACATTTTTATAATATTGTAAATATTATACACCCTTTATTTCCTTATTTTTGGATAGTTTTTATGATGAAAAAACCTTCTCTAGCCATTATGGAATGAAAATTTACAAATATTCCACTCAAACTAATATATAAAATTTCACCTACTTTCCCCAAACAAAACCAAATATATTCTTCAATTTAATGTTAAATATCAACTCTAATTTACCCCCAAAAATTTATCTATCATATTGGGTACTTTCTAGACCCATGAATAATTCCTATACCCTTTATTATAAAGGAATTCATTATGAGAAGTAGTGATTCCATCATAGTAAGTATCTAGTTATTCTCTAACTTTTTTAATTTCCTTATCCTTTACACTCATAAATAATTATATAAATAAATCTAATTATTTATTATTACAGTAATTCTTCTTATGTTAAAATAATATTATGATATTATAACTTTTTATTATTACTCTTACATTCATATAACATGTTCTTTTTTGGTTCGGTTGAACCAACTACAAGAATGATAATATATAATATTTATCATTTTCTTCATAGATGAGTTTTAAAACATAAATTTGGGTACTTTGTGATATAAATGGATAATTTTTGTAATAATTGTGGATCATAAATAGAATAATCCAAGTTAATTATCATTATAAAGTATCCTGTTAATATTGGGAAAGTGATCTGAAACATGCGCATTGTGAATTCCATTCATGTAGAACAAACCTGTATCTTATTTGAAATAAACATCAGCTATTAGATAATAAATATAAAACTATGATTACAATACCTCAACTAATATCTAAATTATTGAATTAACAATATATTAAAATGAATGAAACTTCCAACCAAAACAAGCATCTTACAATCAAAATTAATAACATACGATAATGAAAATAAACTATTACTATATAATGTATGTGTAATAAATGGGAATGAATTATTAATATAAGTGGTATTAGATATAATTAAGGTTATTATATATATTATTTATATGTATATGTTGATTATTAGGGAGTTATAATGAATCTATGGATATTTAGAGTAAATTTCATAGGTTTTTTTCCAAAACCATCTTCCTATTTGGGATTATCAAAACATATAAATAAATTGGGAGATTTTGTTTATAATTTTAATTTAGATCATAATTTTAACATCCCTCCTTCTCCCCATTAGCTTTATGAGGTAGGAGTAATGATACATGGCCTTAAGTGACTTCCCCAGGATGCCAAAGACTAGAAATAAATGCCTAAGGGTTTCAATACATTTGGGGGATGATGAACCCTTCATGAATAAAAAACTAATCCAAAAAACGAAACAAAAAAACCATTATATGATTCATGATAAAAATAATTACAAATAAACTATTTATTTTATATCATAAAACACCAAGGTGCACTACAATGGAAGCCAAACAAACATCAAAGTAAACAACAGAAGATGACTAATAAAACTACAAGGCGTCCAGAAGACTCCATGATCCACAATCTCTATGCTCCAACATCACCAAAAAACCCAAGTATCATGAAGTAGTGCAAAATAAATGTGATAATTTACCTTTTCCCTTGTCTCAGTAGATTAAATCTACAAAATCACCTAAGTGAAAAAGTAGGGGTGAGTACTAAAACTCAGTAGGTTTAACCCCAATGACTTCCCTACTCATGACCCTGGGATAGAACAATTAGCATCATTTATAAAAAAATTAATTTATATAAAAAAATTTACAAAACAGTTCATAACTAAATATAAAAAACTTCTAAAAAAGTTTGTAACTTAATATAAACAAGTTCTATATAAAACTTTTCCAGTAATATACTTTCAAGAAAACGACCAATCTATGCTTCAAAACCATTCAAGAAGTTCCAATTGGAAAAACCAATCCACTTCACATATTCACACCACCAAACATGAATGCTTCATATGAAATTTCCATACTAATGAGTGGTCTCTCGTTGATCTACAATGTTGTCACATGATAATTATGGCTCATTCTCCATTTCTCATTTGGAACTGAGTGCAATATAATATTTCAACCAAGCCTCATAAATGAAATATAAATAAACCCATAAGTATGCCCAACACCATTTCTAAAACTAACATTACAAAATCATTTAAATAAAAAATTTATTGAAAATCCAATTTCCAACAAACCATTTCTCAAATGTAGCCAAGTAATTTTTTAAAATCACCATTTTAAAATCAAGAAACCAAATCACATTACACAATAATTCACCACAATTTCATAATTTTACCAAAAACCACAAATCATAACTAAATATGATTTAAACCAATATTTCACAACTCATTCATAATAAATTTCATGAAACTCAATTAATTTTGAAATTAATATAATCAATTATAGCAAGAGGATTGAAGAGTGAAGCCACATACCTTGAGTGTTTTGGTGAAAACAATAAATGTATAAAGAGCAACAACAAAACCAGGTTAGATATTCACAAAACAAAATTATATTTCTTCCCCTGCCACAACCAATACCAAATATAAAATTATTTCACATCCAAAACAATGTATCTACCCTCAGCGGGCGTTAATCTAAGAAACCAAGAAGAGGGGGAAAGTAGATATGAGAAAAATGTCAAAATGAAGAATAACTAACACATTAAATGACGAATCAAATTCTAATCACCAGGATAATCCTTCATATTACCTCTAGATTGATGGGAGAACTTTACTTGACCTTTGGGTAAGAAAAATACCATGTTAGTGATGCATAGGATAGAAAAAAAGGCACTTAAAGGAAAAAATACATAAGATCTAAATTTTAAGGTGGTGGTTTTGACCCATGCATGATTTAGTTGCATATTTAGATAAATTGTATGATAAACATGCCTTAGATACTGCATTAAAGATTACCCTTATAATGGTTTCCGAAACCATGCTCTAATTGTGATTACTGCACTACCTCAAACTCACCAAACCACATGGTTTCTCCTAGGTAGTTGCACTGTTTGGAAAAACTGGGTGCCACCCATGTGCCTTCCCTTTATCCCAAAAAAAACACATTTAATGTTCTCTAAACCATACCCATTTTGTAATGAGCCGAAATGTTGAATAAATTTTGTTTCCTAACTTTGTGTGTTATTTCTTTTATACTCAACAATACTATTTCATTTAATAAAATGAGTATAATTAAAATAAGACCGTTGGAAACGAAATGTTGTGATTATTTTCTATAAATACAATTTATCTAGATTAATTAATATAGAAAAAAAGATTAGATGGCCCCATCCAGTAGTCTCGGGCCGATCGAATCCCATCTGACGGAACTCGGGAAGGAGGTAGCACCTTTGGGGTTTTCTCTGGACCAAACCCAAGCCGAACATCATCGTGTGAAGCTAGAATGGAATCAACTTCGTGAGAAGATCAAGATTATAGAAATCACTAATCGGGCAATGTTGGCAGATCCACCCTCAGATTCTCTCACCTTAGCACACCTTATACTTAAGTCTTATGCTAGTGTTATAAGGGTCTATGTGACGAGAACATAACTGCCTTGTGTAATCCTTTAAGATAAATAAAATTTTGATTTCTTACTATGGTGAAGATTGTGTTTTTTTTAGATGTTGAATAAATATAGGATGTATATTGATGAATTTTAGAAAAAGGATATTTTAAAAATATTTATGTAAACCTTAAATAATTAAAAATGTGTAATGATTTTTCAAAAAATGATCTTCTACAGTTGTGTTTAGTATGAAATTTAGAGTTTAATAAGATCAACTTAATTTTTGATGAATAGTAATTATTAATAGTGATTTTATGCTTAGGATTAGTAATGTGACCAAATGGATTAGTAATATCACATAAATAAAGTAATAATATAATTTAATAACCTTGATTAACTAATCTGATTCAATAAAATAGGTAAATAGTTGTTTCAGAAATTATTGGTTAACTATTAGTTTTTTTGAGTGAATAGTGTTTTTTATTTAAAAATTAAATAAAAATTATTTAAAAAATTATTTTCATAAAATGGAGTTCATTTTTCAAATAAGATCATCGATTTTTGGTTAAGTTGAAATTTTGGGATTTTTCTATGAAAGTTGAATTTTCGATGAATAGTGAAAATACAGTTTTGGTGTTTTGGGTGTTTAATGACATCATTAAGGATGTAATAATTATGAAATAATTCTGATCGACTTATGAATAGTAATATAAGATATTAGGTGTCCCAGGTGGCCAATACCGTGGGCAAATACCATGACCAAGCCCACGGTTTTTCCAATACCACCAATGAGGTGTCCCTTGGCCATTAATGCCTTGTCGCCTCACTTCCCCTATAAATACAAAGCCACCCTCTCATAATTTCCATTCCAGAATCCCTATCAACGAATTTATGGCCTCCTTACCTCTCAAGTATTTCTCCCAATGTTCCCTCAAGCCTCCGAAGGTCCCAAACCTCAAGATTTCAAAGTTACTCTTCAATGTAAGGGA
Source organism: Viscum album (assembly GCA_963277665.1). Lineage (NCBI taxonomy): Eukaryota > Viridiplantae > Streptophyta > Magnoliopsida > Santalales > Viscaceae > Viscum > Viscum album. Next base: position 377,434,249 of record OY728142.1, read on the forward strand.
TCCTACCTCTCTCTTTATTTTAATGTATTCTCCTTTATGTCATTTATTTTAAGCTCCATGTTCTTATGTTGGGGATGTTATTTAATATTCATCCTAATTTACTTTTCATGTTCATATGATTAGAGACCCCTACTTACTCTCATCATTTCGTTTTATGAATGATTAAGTTGTGCCTTTAGGCTACTGAATGTTTGTAAGGGATTCTTTCACCCTTCTCAATTTCGAAGTTCTATTTTCATGTCAAGTCTTTCAAGTTACTTTTTATTATGTTGGGGTATCATATCTATATCCATAATATCATCCTTTTATATTCATATGACGAGATACCCTATTTTATCTCGTCAATTCATTTTTATAAGTTTTAAGTGACACAATTAGGCTGTTGAATTTTCATAAGAGAAATCTTATTTTTGTCTTCCTTTCAAGTTTTTAATTTCATATGGTATGTCAATAAAATATCATTACCATGTTCTTATATCATTTATATTTTGTCCCTATACTATTTTATGGATTATTTATGAATGTCTTACCATGACCCTTCTCTTTTCAATGTTTTCTAAAACCCTGCAACATAGCCATTATGCTGGGAAATTTTCGTCTCAAAATGTCTCTCTCTTTTTCTCGAATTATATTATTTTATTAAGTGGATAATCAAAGATATTTATTCTACATGGGTATTCAAATACATATCAAAATGTTCTATTTTAAATTCTGGGATTTATATACATGAAACCCTTTTTCCTTTTCCGTGGGTTTAAAGTGACATAAAGATCATGTCTTAAAAGAAGTTTTTAAAACCTTATGATTATGAAATTAAACCCATTTATTTTATTCTATATGGGTTATTTATGAAATTATTGATGATGATATATGTGGCTCACATGATAATAAATACAAATTGAGCGTGCTCCCTGATAACACTTCAATGCATTAGGTAAAGACTTAATCTCTAGAGATGACCATTTTAACGACACCATGGTGAATAACCTTGGTAATTTTTTTATTGACACCTTGGGGATGGACCTTGGTGAAATGGAAATTATTGTCTAAGTTAAATGTTTTAGCCACATATTCAAGTTATGAAACAAGTTATTTTTATTATGATATGCCTCATGATCCATTTCTCATGCCTTAAATTTATTTATCATGACTTTATTGGTGTATCTCAAGTTCACATGTAAAATGTTTCCCTTATTTCCCTTACTTGGCCTTCTTCTCACCCTTCCTTTTGATGTATGCTCCCAGGTTATCAGATGTTGTAATGAACTATGGATGAACAAATGAAGAATCCTTTCATGTGTTTCAGAAGAATTTTTTATGTCATTATGTATTGAGTTCCTGGTTTCCAAGACACTAAAACTTAAAGTTCCTCAGTTTTGTATAATGTAATGAATTTTTATGTGATAAAAAGGCAGGATGCTATAGTTGGTATCCAATGATGGTTTAGTTATTTGTGTAAATTAGGATTTCAAAACCTTACAAGTATTCTTAATGAAAATATTAAATGTAGAAAAACATCTTGGTATTTTGTTGAAGTATTGAGTAAGTGGTTTCCAAACAAATAGATCCCTATCTGGATACGAACAAGTAGAGGTGACTCTGCAACAGATGTACCTAGGAGTGATAACTCTGACAAGGTGTTTTGGGCTTGACCTGGGGTAAACTGGTGCTCGACAATGGGTCTTACTGCACTCTTGGTTTAACACTCCCTGGGGATATGCTTCGGTAAATTCATAAGTTTAGTACAAACCATTATTAAAGTAACAAATATAAAATAAAATAAAGAGTAACATAAGAATATATGATCATAGATAACCTAGATTGGAACCTAGGAGATCACAAGTAAGGATATACTTTTCTTCTACAAGTTTATACTTCTATGCTTAAAGTTTCCTTTTCATGATTATTGGCTAAGTATTTAATCCCCCTAATTATAATTTCTTTTCTTAGTTAACGGCAGAAAATAGAAAAAATGTCCCAACAACCAATGTGACAGGAAATGTAAAGATTTCTATATTAATATGATAGAGATGATGAGAGATCTATTTGAACATATTGTGATTATGCCAAACCATCAATAAAAAATCACAATTAATAATTGGTACCTATTTGAATGCCCAAATTCATCTAGGAAGAGGAAGAAGAAGTCTCAAGGATGTTCATATGATAAAGGTGATAAGGGAAAAAAGACCCAATTTCCTTTGTGAAAAAATTGTGGTAAGAGCCACCAAGGAAAATGTCACAAAGGAACCGGGAGATGTTTTATGTGTGGGATAATATGGTATAAAGTATCCAATTACTTTAAAAAATGGATAATGTGATGAATGGAGATAAGGTTCAATCTAATGTACCTTATACTATTCAATGTCATAAATGTGGAGAATTTGGACATTATCCAAGGCAACGCTCTCTTGGAAGGGATGAGAAGCATGATGAGCATCAAAAATCTTCAAAGATAAGGGAACAACGCAAGTCCTATGCTGAGATGGATCATGATGACTGAAGTACATGTAACTTCTTCGCAATAATTGTTTATGTCATGTTTTATTTTAGTTCATGCTCTATGAGTATATCATTAATGTTTTTATGAACATCGAGTCACTACCTAAGATGGTTTTATATAATTAAGGAAAACATCTATTTTTATGTATCACATGTTGATGTTGTGAACCTGTTCTTCATGAAAACAAAATTATTAGGGGATTAAAAGATGAATATTATTTTGGAAGATGTTCATTAATTTGGGAACCCTATATGATCAAGGTAAATAGATTACTACAGTATTTTCTTTGAGAAGTAAAGTTTGACTTATATTTTGAAGAATCGATGAATTTAAGGTGAACTTATGGTAATTTAGGTTACCTATGGAAATGATTAACCTATCTTGGCAAAAATGTGATTAGGTTAGTTACTTTTGTTATAAGACATTAATAGTGGTTGATGTTGTTTGGAGATGAATGATAAATTTTATCTTAGAAGACAATTTTATCAAATCCTTCTTATATTTGGGTTTCAATCTTAGTTTGGTTTATTTTAAGGAATTTTAAGGATAGTTATTTATGGAATAGTCTGTGATGAACTTTGGGAAGTACTGTAGAACTTTAAAGATTAAAAGTAGTTTCCCTTCCTATGGGGTTCATTCCTTTTGAAGATTTGTTTTATCTTAACCTTTATGTTTTTGAGATAATTTTTAATAATAGAAGAAATAGATAGTTAATATTTTTTGCATTATGCGATTCTCTAGAAGATGACTCTTGTGCTTTTGATGAGACCAAGTGTTTTTGAATGATCATTGTTTGGAGAAAAGATTAGTCTTGGTGGAAAATTATTAAGGGATGAAACTCTACTTGAAGGTAAGTATATTTCCTTAGTTATTTATTCTATGTAGTAAATGAATTCCTAAAAATTATGAAAAGGAATGTAAAATAAAAATGTTGTTGGATTACGTTTCCTACAAGGTAATCAAAGATCTTTTAACACATCTTAAGTTTGTGATCTTTATTTGGTTAAATTTCTCCTAATCATGTTTTCTATCACTCACCATTAGAACTTGACCCTTTGTTTTCTCTTTTATATCCATGTTTTCATACATGGAATCCTAGTATGGGTTAACTCAGCTGACCTTTGTACTTATCTTTCTTTCTTTTAAAGTAATAGTTTTACTGACTATTTTTCGATGTGGTACATTCAACGAAATTTCCAAGACAAATTTTAAAATTGCAAGGATGCGGTTTTTTAGGGGGGAAGATTGTAACAACCCGAAATTTTGAATAAATTTTGTTTCTTAACATTGTGTGTTATTTTATTTTATACTCAACAAAACTATTTCATTTAATTAAATGAGTATAATTAAAATAAGACTGTTGGAAACTAAATGTTGAATTTATTTTCTATAAATACAAGTGATCTTGATTAATTAATATAGAAAGAAGATTCGATGGCCCCATCCAGTAGCCTCGGGATGATCGAAGCCCATCTGACAGAACATGGGTAGGAGGTAGTACCTTTGAGCTTTGATTTGGACCAAACCCAAGCCGAACATCATCATGTGAAGCTGGAATGAAATCTCCTTTGCAAGAAGTTCAAGCTTATAGAAATAACTACTCGGGAAATGTTGGTGGATCCACCCTTGGATTCTCTAACCTTAGCACACATTACACTTAAGTCCTATACTGGTGTTATAAGGGGCTATGTTACGATACCATAACTTCCTTGTGTAATCCTTTGAGATAAATAAAATTGTGATTTATTCCTATGGTGAAGTTTGTGTTTTTTTCAGATGTTGAATAAATATAGGATGTATATTGATGAATTGTAGAAAAAGGATATTTTAAAAATATTTATGTAAACCTTAAATAATTAAAAATGTGTAATGATTTTTAAAAAATGGTCTTCTATAGTTGTGTTTATTATGAAATTTAGAGTCTAATAAGATCAACCTAATTATTGATGAATAGTAAATTATGAATAGTGATTTTACGCTTAGGATTAGTAATGTGACCAAATGTATTAGTAATCTCATTTAAATGAAGTATTAATATAATTTAGGCACCTTGATTAGGTAATGTGATTCAATAAAATAGGTAAATAACTGTTTTAGATATTATTGGTTAACTATTAGTTTTTTCAAGTGAATAGTGTTTCTTATTTAAAAATTAAATTAAAATTATTTAGAAAATTATGGAGTTCATTTTTTCAATCAGAGCATCGATTTTTGGTTAAGATGAAATTTTGGGATTTTTCTGAGAAAGTTGAATTTTCAGTGAATTGTGAAAATACAGTTTTTGAGTTTTGGGTGTTTAATGACATCATTAAGGATGTTATAATTATGAAATAATTCTGGTCAACTTATGAATAGTAATATAAGGTATGAGGTGTCCCAAGTGTCCAATACCATGGGAAAATACCATGGGCAAGCCCATAGTTTTTCTAATACCACCAATGAGGTGTCCCTTGGCCATTAATGCCTTGTCCCTTCACTTCCCCTATAAATACCAAGTCACCCTCTCATCATTTCCATTCCATAATCCTCCTCAATGAGGTTCTGGCCCCCATACCTCCCAAGGATTCCTCTCAAGTTTCCCTCAAGCCTCCAAAGGTCCCAAACTTCAAGATTTCAAAGTTACTCTTCATGGTAATGGATCTTACCTCTCCCTTTCTTTTCATGTATTCTCTTTTATGTCATTTATTTTAAGCTCCATGTTCTTATGTTGGGGATGTTTTTTTTATATTCATCCTACTTTCCTTTTCATGGTCATATGATGAGATACCCCCTCTTACTCTAATCATTTCGTTTTATTAATGTTTAAGTGGCGCTGTTAGGCTGCCGAATGTTTGTAAGAGATTCTTTCACCCTTCTCATTTTCAAAGTTCTATTTTCTTGTCAAGTCTTTCAAGTTCCTTTTTCTTATATTGGGGTATGATCTCTATATCCAAAATACTATCCTTTTATTTTAATATGATTAGATAACCTATTTTATCTTCTCAATTCATTTTTCAGAAGTTTTAAGTGATGCCGTTAGGCTGCCGAATTTTCATAAGAGAAATCTTATTTTTGTCTTCCATTCAAGTTTTTCATTTCATATGGTATGTCATTAAAATTTCATTATCATGTTCTTATATCCTCTATATTCTGTCCCTATAATATTTTATGGATCATTTATGAATGGGTTACCATGACCCCTCCATTTTCATTGTTTTCTAAAACCCTGCAACATAGCCGTTATGCTGCCGAAGTTTTGTCTCAAAATGTCTCTCTCTTTTTATAAAATTATTTTATTTTATTATGTGGATACTCAAAGATATTTCTTCTACAGGGGTATTCAAATATATATCAAAATTTTCTATTTTAAATTCTGGGATTTACAAACATCAAACCCTCTTTTCTTTTCTGTGGGTTTAAAGTGACATGAAGATCATGTCTTAAAAGCAGTTTTTAAAACATTATGATTATGAAATGAAACCCATTCCTTTTATCCTATATGGGTTATTTATGAAATGTTTTATGATTATATATGTGGCTCACATGATAATAAAGAAAAATTAATGGTGCACCCTGATAGCGCTCCCATGAATTGGGTAAAGACTTAATCTCTAGAGATGACCATTTTAACAATACCTTGGTGAATAACCTTGGTAATTTTTTTAATGACACCTTGGGGATGGACCATGGTGAAATAGAAATGATTGTCAAAGTTAAATATTGTAACCACATATTCAAGTTATGAAACATGTTATTTTTACTATAATATGCCTTATGATATTTTTCTCATGCCTTAAAGTTATTTATCATGAATTTATTGATGTATCTCAAGTTCACATGTAAAATGTTTCCCTTGTTTCCCTAACTGCGCCTTCTGATCACCCTTTCCTTTGATGTATGCTCCTAGGTTATGAGATGTTGTAATGAACTTAGGATGAACAAATGAAGAATCCTTTCAAGTGTTTATGAAGAATGTTTTATGTCGTCATGTATTAAGTTCTTGGTTTCCAATACACCAAACCTTAAAGATCCTCAGTTTTGTATAATGTAATGAAAGTTTATGTGATAAAAAGGAGGGATGCTATATATTTACATTATATACTTGAAATCATAATTAAATGGTTACTTACTAGAAACCATGGGTGATATATTCTCCCCAACATTGGTCTTTCCATTCCTGAAAATTAGAAAACCATTGTTTCTATAAAAGAGTTCAAGACACTGCTCTTTCATTACCTTCTCGTGTTCCCAAGTCTCTTCCTAAACTTGACCATGTTTCCATGGAAGTATTACTAGACAGATGAATTTTCCACATAAGATTTTTTCTTACTTATCCATAATCTACATCGGGATGTGTACCACAGAAGCATCCAGTTCTAGGTCAATGTGATCTCATCTGATCAAATGGTCAAGATCTGGCCAATAATTTTTTTTGTTATAATATATGGAACAAATTATGCACCTCACTAAACCATGTATAAAATTCCAACTGATGTTCCACCTCTCTAAATCGTTTTATTATCTCAAAAAAACCTATGTATCAATGACATAACTTTCCCTACTTCCCAAAACATCTATTTCCAAGCCTTGGATAAATCGTTAATAACAAATGATCACTCACTGTGAATCACAATGACCATCGATGATGATCATCATATGATTTATAATGAATCTTAATTGTCTGCATTAGCTTCCTAATCTACTGAATCTTCTTCATTTTTTCTTGGACAAGGATTTTCCCAACCAGTGAAGTCTCGCCTGTTTCCACCCAACAAAGTAGATAATGACCAGGACGCTCATACAATAGTTCAAACAGATCCATATGTATCAAGGCATGATATTTGTTATTATTTGATAACTACACCAATGGAACTTGATCTTCCCATGACCCACCAAAATTCATTACACAATCCTGAAGTAATTCTTCATATGTTTGCATCATTCTTTCAGATTTCCCACTTGTCAGAGGATGATACTCTATACTCATATTCAATAGAGTTCTAAGGGATTTCGATAAGGATTTACAAAAACAATACGTGAAACTTATATATCTATTTGACATTATTTAAACTATTATACCATATCTCTTTACCACTTATTGGATATAGATCTTGGACATATCCTCCACTGTATGAGTTTCATGAATAGGGATGAAATGATTTGACTTCGTGAGTTGATCCACTATCACCCCCATGGTATCATGTTTCCAAACCATTATTTGGAGACCTATAAAAACACATATCTATTTTCTTCCACTTCCACAAAGGTATATGTAATGACTACAACATACATGTTGGTTGCTGATGTTCTGCCTTAACTTGCTGACAAGTTACGCACTAAAAAAACTCATCCACCTTCTGTTTCATACAATTCCTACAGAATAATGATTTCAAATCCTTATACATTTTCTGAATTCCTTGAAGAACAAACCATCTCAAATGGTGGTAATAATGAATAATTTTCTCCTACAAAACCATAGGTATAACTTTTTTATTCATGAACCACAACACGGAACTCCCATCCAGTTTACATCTATCAATGGTCTCCCCACCATTGAGTTTTGAACACATTTTAACACATTATACATCAGATTTCCATACCTCCTTTACAATATTCATCAAATCAAGAACCATGAAAAATGAAAATAATACAACAAAATCACCTCAATCTTCACATTCCACATGCATGTCGCTAGACTGACATCAACTTCCACTCGTTTGAAGCTTTTTTTTCTATCTGAGCATAAGATTTTTTTCTTAATGCATCTACCACCATATTTCCTTTTATAAGTGTCTAAATCAAGTCAAATTCAAACATCTAGAGATTCTACCTCAATATCCTTTAACTCATATTCCAATATTATAGTGATAAAATATGTATCAAGCTCTTAGGACCAGTAAACATAGTAAATTTCTCACCAAATAGATGATGAAACCAATTCTTCAAGGCATAGATGATTGCAGCTAACTCCAAATCGTGTGTGGGGTAATTCTTATCATTCACTCTCAACTTCCTTTATGCATAAGTCACTACATAATATCCTTTGATGAGAACACATCCCAACTCAGTTCCCAAAGTATCCCAATACACTACATACACCGGTCCTGATTCCTACAAAATAATTATAGGTTTTGATGTAAGATGAACTTTCATCTCTTGGAAATACTTCTATAATTACTCAATCCATTTTAATGGAACATTATTCTTTTTAAAATAAATAATAGGGTATTCTAGGTCATGATAAGTAACGAAAGAAGAATCTATAATAACCAGAGAGACCAATAAATCTTCATATCTCAAAGATGTTCTTCTGTGGTTTCCAAGAGATAATAGAATCTATCTTTTTTGGATCAAACTAAACAATTTTTTTAGAAATTACAATTCCAAAAAATCATAATTATTTTATCCAAAAATGACACTTAGATAGTTTGGGATATAATAAATGATCTCTCAAGATTCTCAAAACTGTCACCAAGTTCTAATTGTGATCAAACCTTGTCCATGAATACACCGTTAAATCATCCAAAACCTCACAAAAAAATCCAGATATCTCTAAAAAATCCAATTCATAAATGAAATAAATACAAATGGTGAATTATTAAGGCTGAAGGGCATTACCACATATTCATAATGGCCATTTCTACTTCTAAAATTTGTTTTCAGAATAATCTCCTTCTAAACTCTCAATTGGTGATATACTAGAGAACCAATGAGATCCACTCGATTGATAAAATAGGTCATCAATGCGTGGAAGTGGATATATAATTTTTATTGTAACTTTTTAAGATTACGATAATCAACACACAACCTTAGTGTTTCATCTTCTTTCTTTACGAACAGGACTGGTGTTACCCACAGATATGTTCTTGGTCGTATGAAAACCTTGATTTCTAGATTTCCGATTTCATTATAAGCTCCCTTAGTTCTATTATTTCCATCCTATAATATAGAAGGAAAATCTGACTAGCCCTCATAAGAATATCAATCATAAACTCCACTTCTCTTATAGGTGGTAACCCTAAGAATTTTTTGGGAAATACATCTAAAAATTGATCCCTGACTATTGTAAAATGATTACTCTCTATCTCTTCCATCTATTTTAAATTCAACACCTCCAACTGGTAAGATATTGTTCCCACTGATGGTGCCAACAATCCCACTACTCTTGTCTTTGCAAACCTTTCTCCTTTGAAGAGATGCTTGACACCGTCCTCCATCACAAAAATAATTGTTCTACTATAGCATTCAATGTGAGCCTTTAACTTTGTCAACCAATCCATACCCAATATTACCTCATAAACACCCATTTATATCACCAAGATGTCCCACTTTAGTTTATCTACATCAAAAGCTATAGAACATGCTCTGCACAAAAAGTCTCGACACTCTATTTGACTAAGAGGAGTTTGTAGTTTAAGCATAGATGAAATTATATCAAGTTTTAAAATTATAAAATCAACAACATGAGAATAAAAGAGATAATGTGATGCACTATTATCAAATATAACTTGCATAAGGGTAGAATTAAAAATAATCATACCTCTCACCATTTATGGTCCAGCCTGATCATCTACAATCATCTACTCATCCCCATATAATTTCTTCTTCACTGCACTCATCTCCTTGTTTCCTTGCTGATATTTTCCTTTATGAGGAGTAATGGTATTCTTAGAATCACCATGGTTTTTTCTTCTATGATGATGAGATTTATTTTTTTCCCTCACCCTATCAATGAATATGATGCTTACAACACTTGATAAGTGTCCCAAAAAATTTACCTTGGAGCACTGAGACAATAGCTCTTATGTTGTCCTCTATTGTTTAAATTATGGAATGCACTTGGTGGTGTTTTAAACTCTCTCTTCATGTGGTATAAGGAACCACATTGGAAACATCCCACTTTAGTCATGGGTCTTGGAGGATGATTTACTAATCCAGCTATCTGATTCTGATTTTTTCTCCCACCCTGGAAGTAGATTTCCCTCTTCTATTTTCTACCAGCATTAGAGTTCACACAATTTCCCATGGGTATCATGATACTTCCTCCTTCCAAATCTCTTGAGATGTATCGTTCAACCATTATCTCTTTATTCACCATCACTGTATTGTCTGTAATACAAAGAAAAATTGTGAATCTCCTATATCATACCCAATTAAAATATGTGTTTCTTCAAGGATGCACTAGAAAAAACCTTTGGTGGAAAGAACAAGAAATTCATGAATTTAGACACATACTTGATGATAGATAGATTTTCCTTATTTAGGATAAAAAATTTCATCTTACTTTGAATATTGAATGTATGAGGATAGAATTATTTGTTGAAAAATTCATCAAAATCCACGCAACCAAGGCCTTGTTCTACTTTAGACTTCACTAATAGCTAACACCACTAGCATGCAATATCCTTAAGCATATACATTTACATCTTGAATGTAAACTCTACAGGTGTGATGAGGAAATTGATGATATGATTCATCCTATTTATCCACACCTTATCCTTTTCTAGTTCAAAATCACCCCAGAAGATGAATGGATTCTGTTTCTAGAACTATAGAAAATGATCCACTTGTCTGGGCTCATCCCTTTGGTTCCCTAAGTCCATAGCATGAAATTCTTGGATGATAATTTATACTAGTTTTTGTCTCAAATGCATCTCAGGTGCAACCACATTCTTCATAGCTTCTTTTGGATGGTTTCTATGATGCATATCGGGTTCCATTTTCTAAAAAAACAACTAATTCCATAAGTATCACTCTCTATAATCTGAAGGATTAGAATTTAAATTTTTACCACATAAACTATCACAACAATTATTTCCAAAAATCAACCGTTTTTTCATGTTAAAACGATTTTGAAAACTTTTAACTTTCTTTTGGAAATAAACCCTTTTTCAAAATACACAAAATTTTCTCTTTTCAAAGACTTTCATTTAAAAACAAATGAAATGTTTTCCAAAAAATAACACAGTGCATCAAATCATATATCATTACTCAAAATTAAATATGCAATCCTAGTGAGAATTCATTCCTCTAATTCATGTCATTCTTATCTCATTGGCTAAACCCATGACCATGATATTCCAATATCATATATGTTCTTGTTACACACTTATGTACCCAACTCCCTAGTAACTTGAAGTTCAAAATAAAAATGTTAGATACTACTTTTTATAATCTACATTTGATGTCCTAAAAATACAACTCCTTTATAAGATTCTATCCTAAGGAATAGAAAATAATGAATTCAACTCCGAAACCAAGAAAACTGATGACTACTTGTTCCACAAGGAATATAAAAAGCTAATACAATTTATCTCTAACATGATTTTGGACCTAACAAAACAGATTCCATTTGTAACATCCGTCATTCTCATCAATGGATTGAAAAGGTGAGAGGAATGATTCTGGGCCTTAAGCGACATCCCCAAGATACCAAATGCTGGTAATACATTCCTAATTGTTTCAATACATTTTGGGGACAATTTACCCTTTAAAAATAGACAACTAATCTCATAAAACTAGACCAAACAAACCACTATATGATGCATGATAAAAATAACAACAACTCAACTATTTATGTTATATCATAACCAACCAAACTATACTGTAGTAGAATCCAAACTAACATCATTTTAAATATTCTAAGATGACTAGTAAAACTCCAATACAACCACAAGAGTCCATGATCCACAAGCATCACGCTCCAACATCATCAAACATCCTAAGTATCACGAAGTAGTGCTAAAGACATGTGATAATTTATCTTTTCCCATGTCTTGGTAGATAGAATCTGCAAATTCACCAAATTTCCAAAGTATGGGTGAGCACTAAAACTCATTAGGTTTCCCACCAAATAATTCTATACTCATTCCACTAGTATAGATCAATTAGCATCATTTATATAAAAAACTATTTATATAAAAACTATTTCTAAAAAATATATATCTAAATAAAAAAAATTTAAAATAGTTTATAACTTAATATAAAATAGTGTTATACCAACATTTTTCTTACAAGATATTTTCAATAAAATGACCAATCCATGCTTCAAAACCATTTCACATGTTCCACTTGGCATAACCAATCCACCTCACATATTCAAACCACCAACCATGCATGCTTCGTTATGAAAGTTCCATACTCATAAATGGTCTCTAATCGATCTACAATTTCATCAAATGATAATTATGTACCATACACCAATACACTTTTTGAATTGATTATAAGGTCATATTTCAACCAAGCCTTGTGAATGCAATATTAATACACCCACAAGTTTACCTAACACCATTTCCAAAACCAACATTCCAAAATCATTTCAATAAAAAACCATTTATGGAAAAACCATTTTCCAAAAAACAATTTCAAAAATAGAACAATTTAATATTTTAAAATCATTATTTTTAAATCAAGAAACTACATCACTTTAATCAACAATTCACCACAGTTTTACAATTTCACCCGAAAACATAAATTATAACTAAAGAGGATTTATACCTTTCTTTACACAACACTTTCATAATCAATTTCATGAAACTCAATTAATTTTTAAATTAATCCAGTAAATTATAGAAAGAGTAGTTGAGATTAAATCCACCTACCTCAAGAGTATTTGTGAAAATGATAAACAAAAAAAGAATGCAAATAAAAAAGTGTTAAATCTTCACAAACCCGCCTTATATTTCCTCCCCTATCACAACCAAGACAAAATATAAACATAATTGGAATTAGAAATCATATATCTATCCTCTGTGATCATAGATGTAAGAAACCAATAATATGGAAAAATTATATCTAAGAAAAATATCAAAAAATTATGAAGAACGGACACTTACTATGAGGAATCAACTTCAAATCACCGAGAGAAGCCTTCAGATCACCACTAGATCAATGGGAGAACCTTACATGAACTTTATAGAATATAAATACTGTGTCAAGGAAATATAAGAAGGAAAAAGAGTCAATTAAAGTCAAAAATTAGTTAGATCCTATTTTTAAGGAGGTGGTTTTGACCCATGCACAGTTTTTTCACACGGTTAGATAAAATGCGTGCTAACCATGCATTAGAAATTGAATTAAAGATTACCATTTTCATGTCCTTTTCACAAAACCTCCAAAATTGTGCTCCAACCATGCCAAAGCCACTTCCTAAAACTTCCCAAACCACAAAAATTCTCCTAGGTTTTCACACGGTTTGGAAAAACTGTGCGCCATGCGTTTGCGTTTCCTTTAGCCCAAAAACATATTTAATGTTATACAAACCTTTCCCATTTATTTTATATACAGAAAATCATAAATAAACGGCCACTTACAAAAAACCTAGGGTGATATAGTAATTTTAATCATCGATAGTTTTTTTGATGGAATTAAATATCTTTTTACCAATCCTATCTATTTGATTCATACTTAACCAATTATGACCTTTGTAAAAGGAATTGTCATTACCTATTTTTTTAGTATGGAAAATAACTCCTCCATGTATAATTCTTTTAAAATATTTATATGATTTATTCTATTTACTTCCTTCTATTTATATTATTTATTAGATTCTCTATCTGTTTACTTTAACCTACTAATAAGGGTGGGTGATAAATATTTTGATCTCATTATTTAGTTTTCCACTTGGTATCTTCCTCTCATTGTTTTCATAGTTTTTCTAAATGAATATTTATTTCTAATTTAATATCATCCTTAAAATTAAATTTTATTTGATTTATTATTATTTAAAACAACTTGTATATAAATTTTTTCATTACAAAAAAATTATCAAATTGAAAATGTTTTTGTTTTATTTTATATATAATTTTCTTACCTTCTTCTAAGGGGTTTTAAATATATGATAATATATATTAATGTTTTTATGTTTCACAAGGGATATCTTTTAATGGAATCATCCACATTAATTTTATAGATAATTTATTTTTTTGTATTTTAAATATTTTTATTATTCCCAATCCATTGTCAAGTATTAGTTATCCAATTATTGATTTATGAATATTTTCATGTACATGTGGCACAAAAATGTATGGTTTATTAGTATGTGATGGATGGGAACTGAATTACATAGACCTATGATGCATTTTATAAATATCTTATCTAATTAGATGTTATTAAATGGGTATCATGGGTTATCCTTATCAACTATGTTACAGGACAAGTTTTTTCACTTTTTGATAATGGTCTTAACATATAGCCTTAACCTAATATATCATTTTATGTTATAATTATTATGCCACATTTATATGAAATTACATGTTCCTACATTATTCCAAATCATTATTTTATGAGTCATGATATTATTTTAAGAATCTAGTTATAACTTTATGATTTTTTTCTCATACCAAAATGTCCATTCTATGCATACTCCATTATGATCTTCATTATGATCACCTATGAGGATTTGATTCAAATATATTTTTTTAGCCCTTATTGGGAATCTATTATATCTCTTTTCTAATGATTTCATTCCCAAGTTTATGAATAATAATATAAAATATTATATGTCGATAAGAGAATCAAGTGTAATATAAATGTGGAATAAACATACATTATATTATAAAAAATGTTTATCTATATAATGTATAAAAATACGAAACCACTAGGTTATAGGGATATGATTTATTATGGGTTATAATGGATAATCATGTATAATTAAGTATCATGTATATATATTATGGTTGGGACATCTCAATAATCTGGTTAAGAAACCCTTATTTTCACCAAACCATATATAAATTAATAAAATAATAATGTTAAATAAATAAAATATATAAAAAATAATTATACAGACATAAAAAAAGGATCAAACTAATTTATTAAAAAAATTATTAATTAAATATATTTTCAACACCTTTTTTAAAACATTACCCCATCTATATAGTCATCTAAAAAAATTATCCCGAGGAAAAAAGGCATTATCTGCAGTAAAATATGGACAAGTAAAACAATAACATAAAATAATTTTTAATTAATAAATCTACATTAATGATATATAATTAAAAAATAAATTTCATACATAATTATTTAAATATTTAATTTTAAATTAATTTATGGATAAATTTTCCTTTTATTTTTTATTATATAAATTTCCTCTTTATAATCCTTTATCATATATTTCCATCTCATGAAAGAGGTCAAATTATACACAGGAATAAACTCATTTAAGTAAAACTATTACATTAAATGATTAGTAGGGATAAAAATGTACTTTAATGAATCCCAAGCAAATACCAGATGGATCGCCATAACAGAGACAACGTTGAGATTAGGGATCCCCCGGGGCGATGATAGAGTGGTACCTAGGGAGACAGAGATAGAAGAGGAGCAGAGGGACTTTGGGATGATGGAATTCACTATGAGATCCCTCCACCAACTTAAGGAATCCCACATCAAGCTTTAGGATATGGCCGTCGAGGTCACAGACAACTCTAGAATTTGGAATTCTATAATCCCACAGTGCATGAGATGATAAGAGGTACAATCGTTGTCTCTCATATCTTCTACCGTAGTAATTATTAGTCACTGTGTGAGGTACTATTTTCTCCCTGTGTATTTCTTCAGTTTTAAACTAGGGTGAAACTGGGAATTAGTGTAATTCTTTGTCGGTGTTGTTCGATGTAGCTTTGAATGCATGAGGAGTATGGGTTGTTCCCCCAAAGAGATGCATTTTTGTGACATGAGAAAAACAATGAGGTTGATTCAGTGCTTCCAAAAGAGGATAGAATCAATGTGCGGTGGATGAGTCCATCTGACTTGTGCATTCAGGGTGAGGTTGTGCGATGGAGTGTTGGTGTAGGTCCTAACATTGTCGGTGGGGTTTTTCTACTCGACACTTTTTGTATGGGATGCCGCTAGTGGGTGTGGTCAAGATTCTAGGTTGGGGTTACTCTTCTTCTTAGAGAGATAAATACACATAGGTTATACAAAATTCTATCCATTTCTAGATTCTCATGGTTGGATTAGTCTACTCACATTCCTTGTTCCTTGGTACTCTTGTGTGCTTGGCATCAACCTTGATGCAGCGACAGATAGTTATCACATATGGGTTGAGGCATTTGAGACCCCATTAATAGAGCTATGCATCTCACTACATATATCTGGTAGTGGTAGTATTCTCCTTGAGGATATGGAGGCACTACCTTCTAGAAGAGCACTTTGTGGTTTACTCAGACCACCAGAGTCTCAGGTATGTCTTCACATAGAGAGAAATGAACTTGAGACAGTATCCCTTGTTGGAATTATTATAGGACTATGACTTTTTTATAGTTTATAATACAGGTAAGTTACATATTGTACTAGATCCCCTTACAAGAATACCCAGACTTACTTAGTGTGGGAAGCTTCAGAGTAGTTAGCTTCCCTACAGCTACCCCTGGTGAAGCAGAAGGGTACTATTTTTTTCTTCAGTTGATTGTGATAACTCTTTAGTTTCTCAAGTGTGTGAGAGAGTCACATCTAAGAGACATTTACTAGTATATATTGCATGAACATATATCATTAGTAGTTTAACCTGATGGATTTTCTGAATAATTGAATCCCATCATCCTTTTTCATGGATGAACGATGATTCTATTCTCATTGTCCCCATCTCTTTTATTAGTTTTCTCTTTTTGTAGATGAAAATATTTGAAGAAGGGAATAATATAGACACTATAGTTTTTCTATTTATGACTTTAGAATATTTCTAGGAATATTTTCAGAGTCAAGAACTGGAACGGTGTGCGATTCTGAGTTCTGGTAAGCCCTGAATTAATTTTATAAAAATATTAAATATTTTTATTAAACACAAATAGTTTTCCTAAAAAAGTGGAATACCTCATAAACAGAGTCTATGATTGGAAATCTAAGACAATGGTTTAATACGAAACATGGAGTTTACCCTAGGTGAAACCTAATGTTCATCGACACAGGACATTCAGATGGGGCAGACCTTATTAGGTGCATTGGATAAATTAATTAATTTACTTAATTTATTATTTACCCTAAACCCAAATAACACACAGACTGGGAATCAGATCAGAAATGTTGGGGGGTATGTTTAGTTGAAATAATTAATAAATTTATATATTTTAAATTAAATTACCAAAACCACATCCTTATATAAATAAGATGCTATGGAAAATATCTAGTGTTATCCTCATAATCCTAGGATCATTGAGAAGATCTTCCACCCCTTCTACATTAGAAAATTGAGACTAAATGACGAACGATGATAAGATCAAGTTGAATCGGCTGTTGGGGGATACAATAGATCATATTCATCATTAACAGATGCATTCCTTTAAAATGATCGATCCATAACCAAGGTAGTACTTTTATTTTGTTTTTTGCCTTTAGATTAAATGTTTCAAGAGATTGATATTTTTTATTCAATCTACATCCCTCCCTGTAACCTTTTCATGTGCCAACATATTAAAATAAAATTATTTAATTATTTTAATGAATGTTCTTACCCAAGTAATCCATTCTTGTTTGTTGGACAAGAAAACTTGGTCAGTGATGTTTAAACCTTTATTATTGGCACTTTCCCAACCCCACCCATTGTTTTTCACATTCTTAATTGTTAGACCACAGGGTTATAATTCAGCACTGAAAGGGTGAGTTTGAATATGGTCGGGCCCCAAGATTCATTATAGTGGTGCGAATGACATTTGTTTTGATAGATTGGGGACATATTGATATGCTAGTAGGGTGTTTTGTGTGAATAGATAGGATCAGCACTGCGGGAGCATGTTTGTTATCAGAGGTGGTTCAGGATCAGATTAATTATCCTCGTTTTCCTTGTTGACGTGTAGTAATGACATGTGGTGTGATAGGATCAATTTTGAGTGAAGGTCATGAATGAGATTCCATGACAGAGGTTGCTCAACATTGATGTTATGGTGATTTGACGTGGTCAACACAGCTAGAGATGATAATAATTAATAATAATAACAATAATTGGAGATGAGTTAATAAATTTTAGTTAGGTATTTTTTATTTTTATTATTAAACTAAATGATAATAATAATAATATAGGTATAAATTTTGAAATATTAGATAAAAAATATTTAATGATATTTAAATTTTCAATTCAGTGCAATTAGTTTTGAAGATAAGATAATAAATAGGCGCGTGGTTCATAAGGTGTGAAATGGGGCTTTCCCTTTTGTTGTGTGCATTAATTGAATGGTAAATTGGTTGGTTTGTTTTGTTTTTATTATTTATTTAATTAAAGGAAGAGATAAAAATTAAATTGGTGGAGGGGGAGGCATTATAGGCATAATAACAATGAGGGGTTTGGATCACTTTTTTTTTGAGATTGAGGTTTCAAAATAATAATATTATAAAATAATAATATTATTATTATTCTTTTCAAAACCATTTTTAAGTCATCACTCCATTGTATAAAGTTGGGTTGAGAAACTTTCAGCGGATCTATGACCCTAAAATTGAGATGATAATTTTAAGACTGATTTTTGGATACCTTTTTTGGAATTGTTCCTTAGGTAAACGAAAAAACACAATAATAATAAAACTATTATTATTGTGGGATATTGTATCCAACATATCTTCATCATACGATGTTAGAATAGAGAACCTTCTATGATGATACGACCCTGAAATTAAGGTGGACATTTCAAGACAAACTTCAGGTATTAAATTTGGCCTCATGGTTCTGCCTCAGGAAGCACCGTTTAAGCATGATGCGGTGAAATGAAACTTTTTCACTGGGTGTTTTATTGAGGCAAGAGAATAGTCTATCTCATTAATTTTCCCATGTATATCAAAATGATGTGATCAGTTTGGCCATTTATGGATGGTTGAAGAGGCATTTAGTGAAATAATTTTTTTACCCTACAAATCGACAATGATCCTCACACGTTCGTTAAAATCTTGGCTGAGACAAATCATGTAGTACCCCAAAACACTATAGAGTACTACATATCCATCAATATATGTTCTGGCGAGGAAGAAACAAGGAAGTAGAGTGGGACCACACAATATGTGGGTCCTTGACATGCTATGAACCTATTTTTTAAAAAACATCAATGTTCTGTATTTCCTTCATTGGAACTTGGATTTTGGACTATGAGTTGCATATCATGAGTGCTTTTTCATGTATAACGTGATGACTCAATCATAAAAAGATTTCGAGATGTTATGATAAATGTTTTTGATTTGGAAAAAACTGAGCTGACACTCGTGGATGGCAGCGATTATATAGAATCTCCCGATTAGTAGCAGCATTACCCTCCAGCTGGGCTGGGTAGTGTTATTCATTGATGGAAGTTCTATTCTAACCCTCAATCTAGGCTGGGCAATGGATTCCCCTGATGGAATATTCTAGGAATAAACCTCCAGTCAAGATGGGCAATGGTGTTTCCCTAACAACACACTGGTATTACCCTCTAGCAGGACTGGGAAGTGGTGTTCCCTGGTGAACTTCCTGAGCAGTACCCTCCTGTATGACTGAGAATTGGAGTTCCTCAGTGACTAACAGATTAAAAACCTCATATCATACAAGGTAATGGTATCATTTCCTAAAACTAGTGAGCCCTCGATTATATAGCACAATGATGAGGTAGGGTTTGAAAAACCTTTGGACTCATGAGAAAGAGGGAAAATTCCCCTAATGAGATGTGTCCTTGTGAAGCGACTTAAAACCATGTGGGTGAGTCAATTATACCCAAAGAAGATAGTATCAAGGTTTGGTGATTGATTCCCTTTGACTTGAGTTCCCTATACAGACACGTGAGGTGTTGCGCATTTTAGATGGAATTTTCCTTAGAACTGTTGGCTACTCATACTCTTAGGACAATCTATGAGATGAAGATCCCTATACTCTCTCATTTGGGTTTCATTGACTGAGAATATATATATATATATATCCTACTTTAGTAACTACTCCTTTGGTATAGTTACTTTACTTCCAATATAGGCGAAGATTCTTGGGGTATGCCACATGATTTTCATGTTTAGCTTCTCATGGTTAGATGAGTCCACTCTCTTTCTATAGTGTGTGAAGACTCGATGAGAAGTTCATCTTCTTACCATGTCTAGCTCCTTGTGTTTGGATGATTTCACTTTTAATATCTTATTTGGTTTAGTTGTACTCCCTTACTGTACCTTGTTATATCTACTTCTTTCCTCTTCAGCTATATCTCTTACTATTCCCCCATTCACCCTTTTTTGGGCGTTCTACTGGGTATGTATATATTCACCCCTATATGAGCTTCATGCAACACGTGTCATGTCTTCTTCAAACAACAGACAGGTTGATCTTGACTTCATAGGAGCTTAGGGATATGGAATTCTTGGACCGCGTACGGTGTTTATAGCTTAGGATATAGTAGATGGGTTCTCTCAGTTGTTTACTCTTTTCTAGTTCTATTAGGTTGGGACATATTTCTGGATTGGGCATGTATTTCCCCCCTTTTTCTTTTCATTATACACTATCATACTTAATTTTTTAGTGGTTCATGCATATTTGGTATATTTATAGTGGTGTTTTATTCTTCAATTCTATCCCTTTGATACCAATATGCGATGAACCAACCTAAGCATGGGCTCAAGATGAAACTACCCCCTAGAATATGGAGGTGGGCTTGGGGTAGTTGTGGCTCGAGACCTAGCTTGGTTAGGGTCATGATAGATGGGCTTAGGGTAGTTTTAATTGGAGCCCTAGCTTGGGTCGAGTCGTAATAGATGGGTATTAGAGGGAAATAAATGAATAATGAAACACTATTATAAATATACCAAATATGCATGAACCACTAAACATAATGAAGTATGTTACTGTATACTAAAAATAAAAAGGTAACAAATAAACACCAAAACCAGAAATATGTTCCAACCTGAAAAAACTAGAAAAGAGTATATAGTTGAGAGAGCGTAGCTCCTATATCCCAAGCTACGACCACCGTATGCGTTCCGAGAACATTGTATCCCTCGGATCTTCTGATGTCATGATATATCTGTCAGCCATCTCAAAAAGAAATGAAATGTGTTGGGTGAATCCCATTTAGGGGTGAGCATATATGTACCTAGTAGAACACACCAAATAGGGTGAAGGAGGAGAATTAAGAGATATAACATGGGAGGAGATCAGTAGATGGAACAAGGTACAGTAAGAGAGTACAACTCAGTCCAACAAGAGAGTGAAAGTTAACTCATCCAAACACAAGGATCTAAACATGGTGAGAAGATGAAATTCTTGTCGAGTCTTCACTACCTATAAAAAGAGAGTGGACACATCTAACCATGATATGATAAACATGGAAATAACTTGTCATGCCCCATGCATCTTCATCTCTCCTAGAAGGAGAGTATTTATACCCAAGGAGTGGGTATTTAATTATGATATATTTATATTGTGTGTGTGTGTTCACAGTCAAAGAAACACAAATGAGAGAGTAAGGGGATCTCCATCTCATAGCATATCCTAAGAAGATGAGTAGCCAAAAATTCCAAGGTAAATTCCATCTGCAATTACCAACCCCTCATGTGTCTACCTAGGGCGCACAACTTAAAGGGACTCAATCACCACACCTTGATATTTTCTGCTTTGGGTGGCATTGAATCGCCCACATGGTTTTATATTCGGTCACAAGGATACGTCTATGTGTGGAAAGTGTCCCTCTTTCTCGTGAGTACAGAGGTTCATCAAACAATGACTCGTCACTGAGACACATAGTCGAGGGGTCACCATTTTTAGGAAGTGATCTCATTACCTAGTACGATAAGATGGTCCTACTTTGGTAGTCACCAAGGAATGCCACTGCCCAGTCCTATAGGAGGGTACCCCTCAGGAAGGTCACCAGAGAATTCCACTTCCCAATCCTACTGGACATTAAGCCTATTGAGTTGTCAGGGAAATGCCACTGCCTAGCCCAAATGGATAGTTATGCCTATATGATTTCATTAGGGAATTCCACTTCCCAGTCTAGCTGGATGGTAAACCCAATACTTCCATCAGAGAATGCCACTTCCCAGCCCACCTAGAGAGTAAGCCCAATACTACTCTAGTGATTTTGTATGATCACTTCCATCATCATGTGTAATCTTAGTTCATCCCAAACAAAAAAAATCACATAATATCTCAAAAGATACTTCTAAGAGAATCATTGTGTTCTACATGAAAAAACACTCAGGATAGGATTGAAAGCAAAACTCTAAGTTTAAATAAAGGATACATGAAACCTTTAAGTTTCCTAAAAAGTGGTACATGATATTTTGGGGACCCACACATTGTGTGGTCTCTCTCTACTACTTGGAATTTTCCTCACCAACACACATCTTTCTATATATTTTGTACTATATGGCATTTATGGGTACTACATGGCATGTCTCAACCAAAATTCTAACAAGTGTATGAGTCTCATCATCAGTATGAAGGGTAAAAACGTCATTTCACTAATACGACTCTTTAAATGTCCCAATATGGCCAAAAATATCACATTGTTGTGATCCACATGAAAAAATGCCCTATATATACTATTCATTGGCCTTAAGTGGGCACCCTGTGAAAAGGTCACATTTCATCACATCACGCTCAGACGGTGGTTTATGGGCTCGAACCACGACTCTAAATTTAATACTTGAAATTGATCATGAAGCATCTTCCTTAATTTTAGGGTCATAGCATCATTGACAGTTTTCCATTCTGACATCGTATGAGGGAGATATATCAGATACAATATCCCACAATAATAATAATTTTATTATTATTGGGTGTTTCATTGACCTGACGCACCAGTCTAAAAAAGGTACCACAAATCAGTATTAAAATGACCATCTCAATTTTAGGGTCATGGTTCTGCTGAATGTTTCCCAATCGGATGTTGCACATAATAGTTATGAATTTAAAATTGTTTTGACAACAAAAAATAAAAATATTATTCTTTTATAATATTACTATTTTAAACATCAATCTCAAAAAAAAGTGAGCCATGATCCTCATTTTTATCACACTTAAAACACTTCCACCTCCTCCAATTTCATCTTATATCTCTTACTTTATTTAAATAATTAATAAAAAATTCAAAACAACCTAATTACCATTCAATTCATGTGTACAAAAAAAGAGAAATCTCCATTTCATGCCCCCTGGGTCACGTGTATCTTCCATATCTCATCTTCAAAACTAATTGCACTGAATTCAAAATTTAAATCCCATTAAATCTTTCTTATCCAATATTTAAAAATTTATGCCAACATTATTATTATTACTATTTAGTATAATAATTTTAACAAATACCCAATTAAAATATATTAACATGTCACCAATTATTATTATTATTAATTATTATTATCACTCTCCATGTTGACCACGTATGACCACTATCAATTCAATGACAAATAGCCTCTGTCAGGAAATCTTGCGTGCGACCTTCACTCGAAACTGATCTCATCACACCACATGTCATTATCATGTGTCAACTGAGAAAACATGTATTATCAATTTTATCTTGAACCACCTCTGATCACAAACACAAATATGTGATTCTGATCCATTTTATTTACAAAACATCATCTCTCTGTCATATCAATCCATCCTCTAACTATCTATACACAAGTCATTTGTGCCACTGAAATGAATCTTGGGGTTTGAACTCATTCGAACTCACCCTGGAATGGTCGAATTGGGACCCTGTTGTCTAACGATGAAGAATACAAAAAGCGGTTGGGGAGGGGAAGAACCAATAAAAGAGGTTTAAACATCATCGGAAAAAAATAATAGGGAACCTAGTTTATAAAATTCATTAAACAAAATAAAAAATTCAATTTCAGTACGTTGGAACATGAAAAGGTTGCAGGGAAGGGCCCAGATTGAAGAAAAAATATCAATATCCTAAAACCTTTAATCTATAGGCATAAAACACTAAAATACAAGTACTACCTCAATTATGGATAAATCATTGGTGAAGAATGTGTTTTCTAGTGTTGAAGATGATCTTCTATATCTACTTCCTGTCAATTCACCTAGATTCAATCATCTTTCATCATCTGGTCTCAATCCATCAATAGAGAAGGGGTGGAAAATCCTCTCAAAGATCACAGGGTTATGCACCTAACCCTAGAGATTTTCCATAGCATCTTATTTATAGAATAAACCAGTTTAGGATATTTAATTTAAAATAAATAATTTATTTATTTATTTTAACTAAACATAACAACCTAGGGTTTATTTATCTGAATGTCCCATACAACCCAACTTTGGGTCGTGCCTAGGGAAAATACCGCATTATGAAATAAATGGTGGTATCATATTTCTGATCTGAGTCTATATCTATGAGTTTTTTAGGTTTAGGTTTATTAAATAAATTAATTAATTTATCCAATTCACCCTCTAATGGTTTCCCCATCTGAACATCCCACACTGAAATTTTTTGGTCATTCCTAGGGCAAAATCCATATTCTAGATTCAATAGGTTTCTGATATTTTTGATCTGAGACTCTATTTATGTGATATTACACTTTTCAAGAAAACTGTGTGTGCATAATAAAAATATATTTTTTATTTTAATAACATTAATTATGGGATAACTGAACCTATGAATTGCTTTCCATCTCTGCAACTACATCCAAAAATATTCCTAGGAATACTCCGAAGTCTTACGCAGTAAAACCTGAGTCTCTATTGATTTTATGATTTTTTGAGATGAATTGAAGTGGAAGGTGATATTTTATAAGAGCCACTAAGTTGATGTGTTTTAAATGCAGTATATAATAGTTCATACATAATAATAAATTTGGTATTATATTTTTTGAATAATTTTAAAGGACATGTATGAGTAACTCAGATTTTTTACTATATACTTATGATCTTTCATATATAAAAAATTTGAAAAGTAATTCTGTAAGAATAAATTAGAGATATATAAAAATAACATTGAGTTTGAAATATAAATTTATGGTTAACATTGACTGTATATAAGACCCATTTAGTGATATTTAATAAATAATCTAAAGTTTCCCAACAAAAATAATATTAATTTATAAGTTTTGTAAGAGTAAAATGTAGTCTCAATGAAAACATATGATCATTTTGGATGATACATATGATTAAATAAGGGTTTTCTCTAAAATATTAAGATAATGTTTTATGATACTATGATGATCTTAATGTGTTAAATGACATGATAATTCATGGTGTTTATGATTCAATGTATTTTAAATAGAAGTGACTTTCTGATATTAAGAAGATGGAACATGCACACTGATCGGCATGTGAGCATATAGATATGAAAATGAATCTATGAGTTTTTTGGAAGACTGTATAGAGGATGAAGATAAGATCCATGGAGATTCAAATATTATATATTAAATAATCTTAAATGAAGATATCATTGACCAATTTGAATGAGAATTGAATATCTAAGGACATGTGGATTTTAATTTTAATATAAAAGAAATTACATATTATCGAATTTCAGAATCAAATATCTAGATCATAAATATTTATGAGTATATTTATGTTGGGATTCTATAGATTAAAATAATAATATTTGGATGATATTTATAATGATCAAATATGGTAGTTTTCAGTAAAATCATTTGACAAGTTTCAAAAAAGAGATCACATAGATGCTTCTTTGGAGAGAGTATTTAATTTTTTAAATTGGAAAATATCCAAGAAATATCTTATGAGGTTAAAAGAGAATAAAGGTAAATAAGAAATTATAATCAGTATAAATACTTATATAATGATCTAATTCCACTATATATCTTTATTTCTAAGGTTCGTAAAGGAGAATAAAAAGAGTAAGATCGACTCACAACTACCATTGCTTATTACTCAATGTAGAAGTGATCTATGGCCATTGATGATTTACAGAAGCACATATATTTATTAAGTAAGAATAAAACATGTAGGTTACTACTATTTATATTCATTAATCACTCTAAAAGTGAGAAACACTGGAATGCAATATTTTTTTCTTAATATTATATTAGTCATAGTTCTTTTGTAAGGAAGAAGATATATCCTTTGATGATGTGACATCTAAAAGTTTTGGGAATATCTTGTTAAATAACAAGGTTGGATAACAATATATAAATAATATGGATACTAAATGAAAAACATATTGGGAGGTAGTATATTTTTCAAGAGATAACTCTTAGGTTAGGGATGATAACTTTCCAATGTGTGAACATTTTATAATATTAGTAAAACAAATTTCTATCAATTTTCCAAACACACCAAGGATATAGTAACCCACATCAAGGGATAACCTTTTTAAAATATAATTTACTATTATCATCTTTACTATTGATGATGTAGGTAGTGTGAATGTGATGTTTGATATGATAAAAATACATTCATCCTAATAGGTTCATCAGTACAACTTTTCAAAAAGGAAATAAATTAGGTTAAAATATATCTAAAATAACCTCTATTATTCTTGCGGGTATATGAGTTTACTAGGAATATTAATTGGTATTATATTTGAGTTCCTCTCTATAAATTGATCTATTATGTTTCTAACTATTTTTAAATTTAATATATAAAGGTATGATTTAATATAACCTTTGAGTTCCTTGTTAATGTAAATATGGAGGTTATACATGCCATAAAACTGAAGATTTGTAAGAATTGAGTCACATAATACTGATAAATCTCTCACATGTGGGAAAAGATAAAATGGATTCACCACTAGATGAAGGTAAACAATGTGGATAAGATTTTTGTATATCTATTGGTAATTATCCTCTTGAAGAATACAATTTAGGATATGATGAGAATATGACTATTGAATAACATAATGTCTTTTAATTTTAAATAAATTGTTACATAAAAAATATCCCAATTTAATTTTTCACTGTAATATTTTTTTATTAAGGGTTTTTAGGAAAAAAACTAGCTAAATAAAAAAATATAGAAGATATTAGCAGAGAAATTGGTAATTCTTAACAAAATCCTAAAACATGTTTACGTGAAAGAGATTAATTTATTATTTTATGAAGTAAAATGATCCCTATTAGATAATTACTATTACAATTAATTTTAATGAGAAGCCTAAGACTTGAAATTATTCTGAAGGGAGGATCCATGCACTGTAAAAGACTAAAAAATCCATCATTGATGTAAAGAATTAAAATTTGTAAATAATGACTAAAATAATAATGTATTTTCAGAATTTACAGTTAGAATTGATTATGATTCATGAAAATCATAATTAAATTGTGTGAAAACAATTTGAAGATATACTGAATTCAGTTAGATATTATCAGAGAACTCTAAATTCAATGTGTCTTCATATTGATGTAAAATTGATAAATTTTGAAGTAGTTCATGTTGATTTATAATAATCTATTGAGAAAATAGGTTCTTGAATTTATAATTTTAAAGATATTCATTAATACAAATGACCTCATATTATAAAAAGGGAAATCTTGATAATATCTTATAATAAATCTATTTTAGGATTAAATTAGATAGTGGTAACAATTTCTATAGAAAACCATGTTATAATTAATTATTTTTATTAATAGTATAAGTTTCATTTCAAAATTTTGAAAATTAGGGATTGATAAAATTGGTGATAAACCCACCTCTATGTCAATGGTGGTCATGAGAAATAGTAGGGGAGATGGTTCCCCACAATATTCTCAAAATATGGATTATTTTTATCGATTCAACTTTGATTGACTTTTATTTTTTTTAGTGTATGATTTCAAAGGAATTTCAATATGTTGACAAAGAATAAGTAGATTAGAGGTAAAATTAATAATATAGATTCCAAGATTATAGAAGAAAATTTTCCCAATATTTTTTTCAAATTAATTGATGATATATAAAACACATCTTGGGATATTTTTTCAAATATGTTTGTCACATATCATGTGAAAAAAAGAATGTTATTTCCTTGGAATATTTAAAGAAGGAAAATGTTTTGGTGGAATATTATAGGAGCATCCATGGAATTAAGAATTCATGGAGAGGAGCTTCCATATAGGGGACCTTATATGGAGAGGATCCTCTATGTAAAGTTATTTCAGGAGATGATATTCTATGATCAATGATGATCAACCATATCAGGGAATATAATTTTTTAGATCATCATTCCATGAGTCATGCTTCAGTGTAATGTGCTTCCATGATAAGCACCACAGATCTTCCATGAAGAATTTTCTTCCATTTAAATAATCACAAAACTTCTATGAGTTTTTTTATTCTATGAAAAGAATCATGGATATTCTGTGAGTATTAATGCTTCCATGTAAATGTAACAGATCTTCCATGAAAGAAGGAAATGGACCTAATATTTCATGAGTATAGTGCTTACACTAATATAAAAATGGACTTTGATAGTGGTATAAGTGGCCTTTATTAGTGCTATAAAAAACACTAACTACATGAGATAGATTAAAATCCATGGTATTTTATCAACATTGAAAAAGAACTAATAAAAGGGTCTTTTATCAATGCTAAACAAAGTTCCGATAAAGATTCTTTTATTAGCGCTTATAGAAGCACTGATAAAGGACATTTTATCAGTGCTATTAAATGTTCTGATAAATTAGGCCTTTATAATCACTTTTAATGGTGCTGATAAAGGTTTCCTTTATAAACTCTTTTAATGGTACTAATAAAGGGCCATACTCTAGTGTGTTGTAACAGCACACTCCTCCACTACTACAATGTGATGTAACTTAACATTACATCACCAAAAACACACCATATATCAACACATTTATGTACAAATACATGATTTAAATGAAATTAAATTTATAACACAAACACAAGAAAGAACATAATATTATACACATTTTAAACATTGGTTTATACAATTGCATAAATAAAATTATTATATACATTAAAAAACATCAATGTTCCTTCGTATTTTAATCTTGACCTGATTCCTACAATTTATGAACAAACCACCCCTACTTGATTAAAATAACACACCTTTATAAGAAAGAAAATTCTTATGATAGTAATAATATAAAGAAATAAATTAATAGAAAGTTTTAATTTTATTAAAATTGATGTCAATTTCTAATAAAAAGATATACATGGAGTGATACTTGTGACACCATGCATAAGATTGAGGTGTTTATAATTCCAACATGTCTCAAATAACTTTTGGATTGGTTTATTGAAGTATCAAAACAATATGAATGTGTTTTCTTAGTTTTGGGTACATCAGTTGTCTTTTTTACTAAAATATCATTTTAAACTGGAAACAAGTACTTTTGAATCATCATAATCACACCGTGTATTGGTTTGACATGAAACAGATTCCTAAAAATCACAAATGACTTATTAATGATTTTACTAAATCATCAAGAAAGTCCATCTTGTTTCATTGGCTTTTAGTGAGTGACACTTTTTTAACTAAAATGTTGATTTTAAATTGATAACGGACACTTTGAGTCATAATGGGCCCATCGAGTATCGGATTGAGGTGTGGATAATTCCTAAATGTAAAAATTAAATTATGGATCATTTTTTAAATTATAAAAACTATATGAATGTGTTTTATTGGTTTTTAGTAGGATAGTTGTCCATTTTACTAAAATTGATGAAAATTTTAAATTAAAAGATGCACTTTGAGTCATACCAGTTAGAACATATGTCGAATTGAGGTGTGGATAATTCCTTCAAATCCTAAATGACTTATGGATCATTTTCTTAATGTTTCAAAACAATCTATATGTGTTTTTTCTATTCTAAGTCTGTAAATTGTATTTTTTTACAAAAATGTCATTTCAAAATTGAAACATTCACTTTGACTGATACTGATCACATTGTATATCAGATTGAGGTGAGGTTGATTCCTACATATCAAAAATGAATTATGGATCATCTTATAATGTATTTAAAAAATGTGAATGTGTTTTATGTGTTTTGAGTAGGTGATTTGTACTTTTTACTAAAATTGATGACCATTTTAAATAAAAATATGCACTTTTAGTGATTCCATTCACACCATGCATCAAATTGAGGTGTTACTGATTCCTACACAACATAAATGACTTATATATTTTTTTCCTACAGCTTCAAAAAATTATGAAAGTGTTTTCTCATTTTTTAGTATGTCACTTTTTTTACTAAAATGTCATTTAAAAGATGAACCATGTAATTTGACTCATAACGATCACATTGTGTATCATATTGAGGTGCGGATAATTTCTACACATCAAAAATTACTTATGTATCAGTTTCTTAAAGTATTTAAACAATGTGATTTTTTTCTCAGTTGTGAGTAGGTCAGTTTTCCATTTTACTAAAATTGATGTCAATTTTAAATAAAAACACACACTTGGAGTCATACCGGTCACACCATGCATCAGATTGAGGTGTGGCTGATTCATTCGCATCTATAATCACTTATGGATCGTTTTCATATAGTATAAAAAAATGAATGTGTTTTCAAAATTTTGGTTATATCACTTTTATTTTTTACTAAAATTTCTTTATTAACGTAAAACATGTACTTTGAGTCATAAAAATCATATAATCTATCCAGTTGATGTGAGAAAGATTCCTACACATCAAAAAATATTTTTGGATTGTTTTTCTAAATTATCAAAAAAGCATGAGTGTGTTTACTCAATTTTTAGTGAGTAACACTTTTTAAAGTCAAATGTCAATTATAAACTAATAAGAGAAACATTTAGTCATATTGGGAACATCATGTATCGAATTGAGGTGTGACTGTTTCTTACACATTACAAATTACATATAGATCATTTTCTTAAAGTATCAAAACAATCATAATATTTTATATTGATTTTGAGTATGCCAGTTATCTTTTTTACTAAAATTAATGTTAATTTAAAATATAAAGAAACACTTGGAGTCATATCAGTCACATCGTTTGTCATATTGAGGTGTAGATGATTTCTACACATCCCAAACTCTCAAAAAAATTCTAAATGCCCATGTTACCATGATTTACATTGAATTTCTTTTGAAAACTACTAACACTGCATGAACGGCTTTGAACAAACCACATCCACTAGAAAAAAAGAATCCACCTATATAAGAAAAAAATTATTACGAGTAATACTAAAAAGAAAAAAATTAAACCTAAATATGAAATAATACATTAATTCTATAGAAAATGATTTTAATATTAAAATTTCATGATTACCTATGTGATTGAGAAGTGAAGGAAACATAAAGAAAATTGATAAATGTCAACAATTCTTGGGTGAAAGGTTTTGAGGGTAAAGAATTTTATGGAACTTTTGGTGTAGAAAGGGATGAAATATGGATAGAGCACTTCAACTTGAATAAAATAATCCATCGGTATAAGAAAAAAATTATTATGTGAGTAATACTAAAAAAATTAAACATAAACATGATACAATACATTAATTATATCGATAATGATTTTGTTTTTCAAATATCAACATTACCTATGTAATTGAGTAGAGGAAGCATGATTGATCTTCTTGAAAAGATAGTGAAGGTAACTTGAAATAAAGTGATAAATAAACTACTAGAGGGGTGATATGGTTTTGAGGTATAAGAGGCGTGAAATTTGGATAGATCACCCCAACTCGAACAATATAATCCACCTATATAAGAAAAAAATTGTTCTGTGAGTAATACTAAAAATAAATAAATTAAACATAAATATGAAAAAATACATTAATTCTATGGACAATGATTTTATTTTGAAAACATCAATATTAATTTAGAAATTGAGTAGAGGTAGTTTAGTTTCTCTTCTCGCAATGTAAGTGGATGTAACTTGAAATAATGTGATAAATTCACCACTGTAGGGGTGAAAATGTATTAAGGGTGAATAATATTATGGAATTTTTAGTGCAGAAAGGGATAAAATATGAACAGATCACCCCAACTCAAAAAAAAAATTAATGAACATGTATAAGAAAATAATTAATATGTTATTAATACTAAAAAGAAATAAATAAAACATAAATATGAAACAATATGTAATGTTCTGGTTTCAGGTCCCACCTAGAGGTGCCCCGTACCTAGTTGGTCACATGGCTTCAAGTGTATTTCTCTAAATGCCAGAGGCTACTGACTAGAAGTGAGGGCCTTGTATGTGATAGTGGGGAAACTATGACATCATTATAAGAGTAACAAAGTGGAAAAACTAGATAACATTAAAAGAATAAGTAATACCATACAATAAGTTAATAGCAGAAAAATGAAAATAAATAAACAACGGAAACATATCAATAAATAATGATGCACGTCACAAGTATCTAGGAAAGTAGCAAAATAAGTCACAATGATGGAATACAGTACTAAACCAAGTACAAAGGAAAAAAATTAAACAAATCCAACAGCATTGCAATCCTCAGCTTGGTCCCACGCTCTCCAGCTCCATAACAGTCAAGTACATGAAGTAGAAGGGTGTTTTCCCTTATATATCCCTGTAACAAAATAATATATTTGGAACCAAAAGCATGACCCAAATATGGTGTGATATGAATCCCAATAGGTAACCAACCAAAGATCTATGACTAACTATCAATGAACATATATATCAGGAAATATGAAAAATGAAGTAATAAACAAGGAAGTACTCAAAGTAAAAAATCTTACAGTTCAAACTACATTCATTTAAATTTATAAAGTATTCAACAAAAAAACACAAGAAACCCTCTGGGAAGTTCTCACAGACTAACCCCTCAAGTTTAACTTATAAAAAGACTCTATAAGGATGTAATCACCTTAAATTCCCCTTGTGGTCTCATAACAATAAACTACATACTCTTTGAGGAAGCACTCAACATCCAATTCCCCTTGTGGTCTTGCAACATGGAACTATGGACACTCTGAGGGATCACTCACTTCAATCCCCCTATGGTCTCGTAATTTGAAAATTATAACAGACACTCTGGGGAATCCCTCAGTGTCCTTTTCCCCTATGGTCTAACTACACCAGGTCCCCACAGCCCTGTGTAATACAATTATGCACAAACAATATCTAGCAGCCAAAGTAAATATCAAATAATAAATGGATAAATAGCTAAAATTCATATCACTAGAATGTAATATAATAATCACTCCATCCTAAAAGTACTAGGCATGGAAAGAAAAATAGCCTAATAGGCAATTCTAGACCCAGCGGCTAATATCAAACAAACATGGGAAAACACATCCATAACAAGGCAATAAATCCTATTTATAAAAAAAACACCTACTCAATAAAACAAAGCATAGAAGACATTAATATGGTTAAATTCCCTAAACACACGATACCCTAAACTAGGGTACTGGGCACTTTTTGCACATATAACTCAAAGACATCTACATAAATGCACAAACCACCAACCTCGACATTGTAAGATTGATATAGTTAAACCTTAGCCTTGGAATAAACATAGAACATAGTAAATCTAAAAAAAATCCAATAATTATCGACCAAGGATATCTCACAAAAGAAGAGAAAGAAATTGAAGAGGCTCTAGAAGAAGTATGAAATCACTGATGTGATTCCAACATAATTGACAGTGTTTGATACAGAGTATAAATGGTTGATTTGGGGATCAAAGAAGAATTAGTGATCTTCAGTCACTCCTGGATGAGATGAAGATAAAAGAAGAAGTTCTTTTAAATGAGTTGTATCCCTGGTCTGATATAAAAATTAAAAAAATACATTGAGTGTTATTTAAAGACACACAGTGTGTATATGCCTTTATCGGGCCCTGCTTTAGGCAGTCTCTAGGTCACCCCACATGTCCATGTATTGGCCGTTACATGGCCAGTACAGAACTACTTGTAGCAACCGGGTATATGAAATGTACTCATAAAATTTCTAGAAACTATTATGTTTCTCAAAAAAGACCAAAAAATAAGATACATACCTAAAAAGAAGATTTGGGTACCAACAAACTTCCCCGCTTAAATAAATCTGTTCCCAAATTTCCCTAAGATGGAGGTGAATAAGAAACATCGAACAGCTCCAGACACTACGATCGCACATCGACCTCTCTCTCCCAAGTCTCGTCATGTAATCGCCCATGATGCCATAACACTCGTACAAAGAGAACATACCAGCCACAAAGAACCTTCCTGTTGTGATCAATAATTTTGATAGGATGCTTCTCGAACGATGCGTCCACCTCTAACTCAACCTCCTCGGTTTGAAAAACATGATATGGGTCTGAGAAGTAATGTCAGAGCTGAAAAACGTGGATGATGTCGTGCATATCCCGATACCTCTGAGGTAACTAAAAATTGTAGGCAATTGGCCCGACTCTCTCCAAAACTTCAAACGACCTGATGCATCATAGTGAAAGCTTTCCCTACCCTTTAATCCACTTGTGTCCCAACCTTGGTGTGGAAAATTGGAAAACCTATTATCTGACCTCTAACTCCAGAGGTCATCTCTTTTGATAAACACAAGAATTATGTCATGACTATACAGTAGCCATCCTGTTCTGAATTTTCTCCACCTGCTCTATGGTCTCCTAGACAAGACGAGGTCTCAACATAGCTGCTTCTCCTACTTCCAGCCAACATAGTGGTGATCGGCATATCCTACCATAAAAAGCCTCATAATGTGTCATATTAATAGTTTCTTGAAAAATATTACTGTAGGAAAACTCCATCAGAGGTATTTTCTTCTCCCAAGAACCTCCAAGATCTAAGATGCTTGCTCAAAGCATGTCCTCAAGTAGTTGAATCATATGCTAAGACTATCCATCTATCTGGGGATGGTTGTAATGTCTTGAATTTTTTGTGTATTATTTTTAAATATAACATGGAATTATTACGAGGCCAGGCACATAAACGACACATCATTACCAGGCCCGGTGATCCCGGAATGGTGGTTTGAACTTCTTTAAGTTAAGTGAGTCGGCATATGTGTGCAGTTGTGGAAGTTTCTAAACGGATTCCCAGATTAAAAATCGGAGGGCACCATTGCGTCCTGGACGAAAACTTTACCTAATAACAAGTATACCATCGATCGGCATGGGTTGAGGGAAAAAGTTAATTTCCAAACATTTTTAGTAAAATAAAATAAAATAAATTCGCAAAGTTTATTTTATTTCTTTTTGGAAACATCCACTGCATCGCAACGACGGGGCAGTTGTTTCAATATTTGATTTCATGTCATAATGACTCAGAAATGACAACTTGACTCATTAATGCTACAATGGGATGGAATTTCGAAACATGCTTCCCCTTTTTAATGGGTTAATCATATGTTTCTCATTAGAAAAGGTTGAGATAATACTCTTGTGGAATCTTGGAACCTTGGGGAGAAATCTCGGCAATGATCGACAATGAAACAAAGCCATGAATCGCTATGAAAAAAAAGTTGAAGGATCTCGACGATGATGCAAACATGAACCTTTCATCAGAAAATGATCCCTTATGCAGGTAGGGGTTGTTATTTCAATTCTATTTCACCAATTTTTTAATTTTAAATGATGAACGCGGATCAACCACAAAGAATTTGATCCGCGGATTCGTACATTCTTGCGGGAGTTTTTTATTGGATTCATTTTGGGGAATTAAATACATGTTGAATTTTTGTTGATTTCTAAACCATTTGATCCTACTAACGACAGCAGATCAGTTCCCTGATGAATGACGGTATAGGTTCGTTCCTTGATTTTGTTTATTGGATTTCTTCGCCATTCATTTTTCCACATGTGTTCTTTATGTTCTTCGTGGGGTTACAAACAACGGATCATTGCAGATTCATTTTGCGATGAAACTACCCCAAATTGAAGATATAACATCATGATGACCTATCGGAGGTGTGACAATGATAGAGGATGAATAATCAAATCGGATTTGGAAAGACTGTTCTTCGACTGTTCTTCGTGCGGGTAGATCAAAATGTGTTTTCGGGGTCGATCAGATGCCTGAAAACAACAGAGACAACTTTGGGAAATTGGGGTGACCTAGAATCTAGAGTTTCATGGTGATTAGACCTTCAGAACAAAGATCGAGGCATCACAGGAGGTGTGCGGGCGAGAAGCGTCGATTCTGGAAAATTCCAAAATACACGGCATGTACTTCACAAGAACACACCGTGTAGTACCAGTGGATGCGGCTAGGGTTTTGGGAATTAGACAGGTATCACACGGCATGTGACCCCAATCACACAACATGTTGGTCCTTCCATGAATCTCGACATGTATTTTGAGAAATACATGGACATGGAAAAAACTACACGACTTCGAGGCACGAAATGTACTCACTACGACGCATGGAAGAGGCGGCTTCACGAGACTCGGTGTGTATCCAGGGGGTACATGGACATGAGGTGGATTACATGGCTATGTACTCCACTACACATCCAGGCAAGGCCAGTAACAGAGGTTACCCCATGTACCTGTTACACGGGTTGGCATACATGGGTTGAGACCGTGTACGAGCATATGGCCAGTGTACACAGGGTGGACCCCAGATCCTTAGACATGGTGTGTTATCATTTTACATGACATTTAGTTTTTTTTCATGACCATCCTAGTGACATAGTCCGTTGTACACAGGCAGTAACTGGGGTCAGAGGACACAGCGTGTGACATTTCTACACGTCGTGTACTTTTCTGTACATGGGTTGATCTTCTTATCCTTCGTATCTTGTACATGTTTTCTTTGGGTTAGTTCACCTTCTTCTCATTCCCCTGAAGTTCAGGCATCATTTCCTACTATATAAGTATGATCCCTTCAGAAGGACTTTCTATGATAGAGTCAGGCATCCCTCTGAGAGGCCCGAAGCAAGATCCCTTATACATTCGCGACCCTAGGTAGATTCAGGTATCAACGTGACCAACTCCACTAGGTGTTGATCCTCTACCTAGTAGGTGAATCTAGATGAGTCGTGGTATCCTCCATGGACCATGAAGTTATCCTCATCTATGTATCATGATCTTTCCCTACTCAAGAGTGTGTTCTCCTGTAATGAGTGTATCTATCTCTAGTAACTTTTCCTAATGAATAGTGCTTCTCGTACGGATGTCATCAGAGCTTTGAGACTCATGGAGTGAGTTCTATTAGAAAAGTTCACTCTGGAACCTTCGAACTGAATCCCTAGAGGGGGTATGCAGTTGTGGGACTTGTCTCTAGACTATGGGTCTATGTGTTGAGTATATCTAGATTGTGTTCTCCTATTATATGTTCAGTATACAAATATTGTATAGATCTGATTGTGCCTTTATTTTGTGTATTTTTTTGTTGTTTTTCAGGATCCTCTACTGAGTATTGTTATACTCACTCCTGGATGGGCTTTGGTCGCATGTTTTGTGTCTTGTGCAGACGATAATCCTTTTGACAGAGTCCAGGGTAGACCAAGAATGGACTAAGTTTTCTGAGTTTCCCCACAGGATGATGTGTTCCTACGACTACGAGTGGTAGTCCCAGTACCTCTTTTTGTTTACAGGTTAGAATTTGTAGTTTTCATACTCTTGTTTTGGTGGTCTTGTATTCTAGCCCAGTTTACTTTTAGCACTTTATTTTTCATCGTACTTTGTTGATTTGGTTTAGTTGTATGCATGTATTTTGTCCCTTAGTGGTTTTTAAATTTCAACATTTGTAGGCTTGGATATGTGTACATGTGTACAAGTTCTTATGAAATACCTCCTATGTTAGTAATATGCTTACTCGGTGCTAGTCACCAAACCCTGGCCTATTGGAGGTGGGCTTTGAGAGTCGCAGCGCGGGCCCCACTGGGAAGGGTCGTGATAATGGTAAGTTGTACTCAAAAGTACATGTGTACCCAAATTTTTATATAGTCCCTGCTAGAACTGATAAGTAAAACAGTTTTCCCTGTCCGAAACGATGGAGTGTAGATTTTCATGTAAATGTACAATATCCGGGACATAGAATCTTCCCATCTCATCAACACTGAAGGTATTCTTGATTAGCAAGAAGTGGGAAAACTTAGTGAGTCTTTCAATGACAACCCAAACTGCATCATTTTCTTGAGGTGACCTCAGAAAACCCATCATGAAATCCATCTTGAAATCATTCCACTTCCACTCAAGAATAGGAAATTGATGCAAAATCCCAGCTATTCACTGAAGCTCTACCTTCACCTTCTGATAGTTAACACCTCATCACAAAAACATCAACATCTCTCTTCATTCCTGGCCACCAATACTGAAATTGTAAGTCTCGATACTTCTTGGAGACACTAGGACAAACTGCCCAAACTGAAGAATGAAAATCCCACAAAATCTCCTCGTGTATGTCTGCTGACACCTACACACACCCATGAAAATGAAAGATCTCATCCTCTACTATGGTTCATCCCAGAATAGTGTCCTCTCCCAACACACTATCCCATAGAACTAGGTCTTCATCATTTTATATCTTCCTTATTCACACTCAATCAAGTAGAGTAGAGGTAACAGCTACAGAAGAAAGAAATTTCCGCCCATCTGTCATGCACCTCCAAATGAATCTTAGAGAACATATCCATAAGATCCCACTAACTACTGGCCACCTGAACTGCCTATATCTTATTCCACCTGCTCAACGCATCATCTGCTACATTGCCTTTCCTGGGCATGTAGGAAAGCTAAAATTCAAAGGACTGATGGTACTCAACCCACCTTTATTGTCTCAAATTCAGATCGTACTGAGAAAATATATACTTGATACTTTTGTGGTCAGTGAAAACCACAAAATGATCTCCCAACAAATAATGTATCTAAAGAGTAAAGTATGAACAACTACATCTAACTTAAGATCATGTGTCAGGTAATTCTTATCATGTGGCCTCAACTGCAGAGACCCGTACGCAACAACTCCTTCTCCTTGAAAAATCACTTCTCCCTAACTGACACCTGATTCATCACAATAAACTATATAGATCTTTTCCATCTCTAGAAAAACTTTTATTCATTCTGAAGTCAACATCCCTTTCATCTTTTAAAAGTCTTAATCGTAGGAATCTATCCTCAGGTACTTCACACCCTTCTTAGTCAGACCTATCAGTGGTGCTGCTAAGCATGAACAGTCCTATATAATATTTTTATAGTAACCAACCAGCCCAATAAAACTTTGTACTTCAAAGAAGTTCTTTGTATTCTCCCAAGAAACTACTACTCTCTCTTTTTTTGGGTCTACAGATACACCTAACTTTGAGATAACATGACCCAAGAAGTGAATCTAGTCTATCCAAAAGTGGAATTTTGAGAGCTTAGCATAAAATTTATGCTCCCCAAGTGTAATAAAAATTATCTCAAGATAAGTAGCATGGTCATGTCGAGTGTGAGAGTACACCAATATATATTCCACAAAAACCACCAAAAATGAATCCAAGTATGGATAGAACACTTGGTTCATCAGTTCCATAAAAACTATAGGTGCGTTCAGAGACTGAATGGCATAACCACATACTCTTATAGACCATACCTACTCTGAAAGGCTGTAAGAGGTATATCTGCTGGTATAACATGCAAATGATGATATCCAAACCTCAATTCAATCTTCGAGAACACCCGGGATCCTTGAAGATGATCAAATAGATCATCAATCCTTAGAAAAAGATATTGATTCTTGACCATCAACTGGTTCATCTTCCGATAATCCACACAATGTATGAGGGTACCGTATGCCTTATATAAAAATATGACAAGAAAACCCTAAGGGGGTGTACTGGGTTGGATGAAACCCTTTTCCTGTAACTCCTCCAACTACTTCTTGAGCTCTTGTAACTCTGGTGTAGCCATCCTACAATGAGGAATGGACACCAGTGCCTCTCCTAGAAGAAGCTCAATAGAAATGTCCACCTCTGACTCTGGAGGTAAACCTGAAATTTCATCTGGGAAGACATATCTAAAACGATCCACCACTGAGGGAAATTACTTTTGTGAAGTCCCCTGATCTTCTAGATACATACTAGCAATTTGGGCTATAACTCCTCCTAACCCATAATGATCAGGTCCCGCTCTTCCTTTTTAGACATCCCATTCACCCTTATGTAGAAACAAACTGCCCTATGGTGATGTAAACCTCACCCTATGGTGATAGAAGTCAACAAAATCCAGGTATGGAACCAAACAGTTAATTCTTTGAATGACATCATATCATGTCATCTCTAAGACATAGAGTTCTCATAAGAAGTGACACCCACCAACCGGAAGAGGGTACTTCATTCACTGACATACACTAGCCATTCTAATTCCTAATGTTGTGTCCAACGTCAAGATATCAACAGAGTTAAATATAAGGAGTCACATGCTATCCACAATAGAAATCGATATGAAACAATAGGAAGCTTTTGTATTGAAAAGTGGAGAAGCTAAAACTAAGGAAACTATAATCGTACCTCTAACTGTAGATGGTATGAGATCCTTCTCCTATTGGGTCTGCTATACCCCAAAAGCCTGACCTGCACCACTTAACAATGAATATGTCAGCATTACCTAAGTTGATCCACCATACAGCTATCAAAAACCCTGTGTCTGACCACCTCCACCACAACCTCCACCTCAGATTGAATGTCCTGAAGAATTCTAGTTCCCTGACTGATGTGGGATTAGTGGTAATGTTCTGGTACGAGGAGTCGAAACCAAGCCCCTAACCCCAGCTACTGGTGAAAGAAACATTAAAGATGACCAATATTGCCAAAATATCGGCACTCCACTAGTTCTCTTGGGCAATGTGGCCTCATATTCCCACTCTTCCCTCACTATTAGCACACCACCTAGCTACCTAAAGAAGTATTTCGCCTACTCAGATATTTGTGTGTAGACTACCTATGACGCTTCCTACTGTCAGTCGGAGGGGTACCAACTCCGGATGTGGATCTACCCTAGCTCACATCCCTAGAATTCCTCAGGTTGTGCTCTGTGATCTGCACATGGTTAACTATAGATGTTATGGAATGGAACCTAAATATGTTCACCTGAGATCAGATGTCGTGCCTGAGTCCATCCTCAAGATTCCTCTCTAGGAATAACCCATCACCCCTATAATGGGTGTGAAGTGATGAAGCTCTATGAAGCGAGAAAAATACTCCATGACTGAGAAAGTGACATACTCAAAACTCATGAACTCTTGATCTCGGTTGGGCCTCAAAGTCTCTAGGTAGAAGTAGTCATAGAAGGCATGCTAGAACTCATCCTAAGGCATACCATACTAGCGCCCCTGCCTGTGATATCACATCCCACCATATCATGGTAGAATCCCAAAGCATGTACGTAGAACGTTTCACCCTCCTCTCTGGAGGCATCTTCAGATGCTCAAAAATCTACAACATAGCTTCTGACTATGACTCTGTAGCCTAAGGTCTTCCATCCCCTGAGAATATTGGAGGATTTTGCTGCTGAAAAACCCGTGTCACCTCTACCATAGGTGGGGTAGGATGCAGTGCTCCCCTGAAGGTCTGCATAAAGCTCATGAATCCTCCCCAAAATTATGCATCGATGCCTGTATCTAAATTGAAGGCAGGTGCCAGGACAGGCATGATGGGATGATCTATTGGTTGTCCCTGATCTACCATGTCTGGTGTCTGATCATTTCCATGTATCATGTGTAAAACCGGATGACG
Organism: Viscum album; assembly: GCA_963277665.1. Classification (NCBI taxonomy): domain Eukaryota; kingdom Viridiplantae; phylum Streptophyta; class Magnoliopsida; order Santalales; family Viscaceae; genus Viscum; species Viscum album. The sequence continues at coordinate 377,476,168 of OY728142.1, forward strand.
TCTCGGTGGAATGACTCTATAATTTCACATGCACAGATCAAATCAATATTATCAAAGACTGAAACATAGAAGAGTAGGAAAGGACCAAGATAAAGAAAGCATTAAATTTCGTCAAAACATGGATACACGACATGTATAACCCCTACACAGTGTGTTCCCTAAAGCCTTCACATGGACATGTACTTCTGCCAAACCTGGTCATGTAATACCCTTACACATGACATGTTCTTCCCAAGGACACAATGTGTACATAAATCCTTTCCCCCTGCCTAAGATCCTCTACATGGGTAAGCCACACAGTTCTCCTAGAACAAAACCACCAGACATTTTTATGCCAGATACGGAGTGTACTTGAAGGATTTCACCCACCTGTGTTGTTATTCACATGTCTGGTTACATATTCGACTCTACATAGCAAGTTTTAGCTGGAAACGCTGTGTACTACATGAGTTTCATCCATCTGTGTTGTTAGTCACATGGTTGGACACATGGTCTATACAAAATGGTATGTACGTCCAGTACACGACATGTACCACCAAATATTTCGCAACCCTATGTTCTTTTCCACATAGACAGGAACACGGTTAAATACTACACAGTGTGTAAAATTACTACATGGTGTGTACTTAAGAAAAATAGTTCTTTTTCGAACAGAAGGATATATGGCATGTATTCATCATTACACATCATATATTCTAGGTTTTTCTAGAGATTAATCCTCATAAACTACTATAAAATCCCTTAAAAACACAAAAACAACATTTAAGTGCCAAATTCTAATCCATGCGGGGGGGCATACTCCCCACAAACAAAATCTTGGAATATTATTCATGTATAACATAGTATAACAGTGTAGTCAATCACATGATCCACCAAATTCCGATCAATGAGGGACCATAACACCATAGGGACCAATGTTTGGAATTAATTCAAAAGAAACTTTTTATATTACAAATACCCTATCAAATATAAGGTATTCTATCAACAAATCTATCAAAACAAAATGCATATTTGGAACAACATATATCACAATAACATGCAATCAGGAATGCACCTTAAATGGCATGACAAGAATGCATGACATGTGATCCCTAGCAGGTTCCTATATAATGCATTAGATGGAGCACCCTCATCTCATCGGGTTTCAACAGAATTAAAACCTCAATAGTATCAATGATAACAAAAAAACATCTGAATCACCCAACTATGAAATCAAATCAACTGTGATAATTACAAAACCAGATAAAATTAGCAATATTTAAGGCATATTGGATTTTCCCTATACACGGTTTAGCTACTCCCAGGAACATATTATTACCAACTACCTATTCCTTCCTATCCTTTTCTATATGCTTCAAATACTAATTCAAAGAAGAAAAGAATCCCTTTGATTCCACTTTATAATGTCCTGGTTCTGGGTGCCACCCAGAGGTGCCTCATACCCAGTTGGTCACATGGACTCAAGTGCATTTCCCTGAATGCCAGAGGCTACTAACTAGAAGCGATGGACTTGGGTGTGATATTGGTGAAACTATACCCTCATTGGAAGAGTAACATAATGGAAACAACCAGATAATAGTAGAAGAAGCAGTAATACCATACAATAAATAAAGAGTGGAAGACTGAAAATCAATAAACAACTATAGCATAATTATGAATAAGGTTGCATGCCACAAGTATCTTGGAAATAATCCAAACAGGTCACAATGCTGGAATACCATACTAAACCAGAGTACAAATGAAAACAAGTAAACAACTACAATAGCATCACAAGCCTCAGCTTATTCACATGCTCTCCAGCTCCATAGCAATCAAGTACCTGAAGTAGAAGGGATCATTCCCATATATATCCCTAAAACAATATAATCTTTTTGGGCCCAGAAGCATGACCCAAATAGGGTTTGAGATGAACCCCAGTATACAACCACCCAAAGATCTATGCCTAACTATCTGTGAATATATATAGTAGGAAATATACCAAATGAAGTAATAAACAAGGATGTACTAAAATTAAACAATCTTACAGTTCAATCTACATTAATTTAAATTTATAAATTATTCAACCAAACAAACACAATCAACCCTCTAGGAATTTCTCACAAACTAACCCCTATGGATCAACTTAGACAGAGAATCTATGATGAAGCACTCATCATCAGTTCCTCATGTGGTCTCGTAATGGTAAACTACAGACTCTCTAAGGAAGTACTCAACATCCATTCCTCATGTGGTCTCACAACGTGTAACTAAAGACACTTTGAGGGAGAACTCACATCCATCCTCCCTATGGTCTCACATTGTGAATAATATAATAGACACTCTGGGGAAGCCTTCATCATCCATTCCCCCTATGGTCTAATGACACCAGGTTCCCACAACCCTGTGTTATACAATCGTGCAAAAATGATTTCCATCAGCCAAAGTAAATCTCAAATACTACTTTGATAAACAACTACAATGCATATCACAAGCATGTCATAAAATAATCACTTCATCCCAATAGCACTAGGCATGGAAATAAAAATAGCCTAATAGGTAATTCTAGACACAACGAACAATATCAAACAAACTTGGTAAAACAAAATATTAGCAAGATAATAAACCCTATTCATAAACAAACACCAATACTCAAGAAAAAAAATCACATCAGGCATTAATAAGGTTAAATTCCTTAAACACAAAATACCCTGAACTAGGGTATTGGGCACTTTCTGCGCATATAACTGAAATACATCTATGGAAAGGAATAAACCACCTACCTCGATGTTTTATGGTTGATATAGTTCAACCTCAGCCTTTGAATCGACCTAGAATGTTTTATATCTATAAAAACATCGAGAACACACAACCAAGCATATCTCAAAAAAGAAGAGAAATCAAGGGAAGAGGCTCTAGAAGATTGAATAACTCTATGACGTGATTACAATGCAATCAGTGGTGTCTGATTTAAAGAAAAAACGATTGATTAAGGGCTTAGAGAAGAATTGGTGATGTTCAGTCACTCCCAGACAAGATGAAGACAAAAGAAGATGTTTCTGTAAACAAGATGTGTCCTCGGTCCGATATAACAATTAAACAAAATACACAGCATATTCCTTAAAGATGCATGGAGTGTATATGCCTTTACCGGGCCTCACTTTAGCTGGTCTTTATTTCACCCCACACGGCCATGTACTGCCCGTTACAAGACTAGTACATGGTTACCCATGGAAATCAGGTACACGATGTGTACTCCTAAGTACAAGCCGTGTACTCCTAAAATTTCCAGAAACTCCAATTTTTCTCAAAAACACCAGAAAGCAAGATCCATAACTGAAAAGATGATCTGGTTTCTTACACAATACATTAATTCTATAAATAATTATTTTACTGTCTAAACATAAAAATTATGCATGTCATTGAGTAGAGGTAGTGTCATTTCTATTCCTCCAATGGTAGTGGAGAGAACGTGAAATAAAGTGATAAATGTAACATTGTAGGTGTGAAAAGGTTTGGAGGGAGAATAAGAATGAAATATGTATATAACACCCCAACTCAAACAAAATAATGCACCTGTATAAGAAAAAAAATTATTATGTGAGTAATACTAAAAATAAAAAAAAATTAAACATATATATGATATAATACATCAATTCTATAGAAAATGATTTTACTGTGAAAACATCAAGATTACTTCTGTGATTGAGCAGAGATAGAGTCCTTGCTATTTCTATAAAGGAATGAAACATAGACATAAGTCTTCTAGAATAAATAAACTCTATAAGGAATAATGAAAATTAAATCAACATTTTATTATATAATTTTTTTGGTAAAATAGAGAAAGCATATCATAATATTACCTTTACATATTTCTAAAGGGTTTCCTTCCATATAGTTTATTCTTCCATCATATATAGAAGAAATTTTTTCATGAGTAGTCAAACATTTAGTTTTGATTATGATAATGTAATAGAGAACATATAATATTATAAGGAAAACATAATATATTAAAAACACTTTTACTCTCCCATTGGTCCATCTTAATTTTTTTAAAGGTTTCAAGGATTTGGTTCCTCTATCAAGAATCCAAATCCCCTCTTTTTGGAGCCCTCTAACATACAATCTATTGTCTACATTGGGACCAACATGAACTTATTGTGATGTCCCAATGAAAGGGACATCCTTGAATGAATTTTCATCTAACTGGACATCTGTTTTAGTCACCAGTAGAATAATATACCAATTCTTGTTTGTTTGATTAGAGACATAAAATACTTGCATGACTTGTGATTTTATTATTAATAGATCATACTTCTTGACTCCCACATAGAAATTCATTTTCACAAACACCATTTCATCAACATTCAATCCATTAATATTGTAAACCCATTTGAAATAGAAAGGCAACAATTGAAATGTTGTATAATAAAACTCGTATATCTATTTGATAATGCCAAAAATATGACATATTTTATTAAATTGGATTTATATCCTTGGAACCAGATATGTGCATCACTTTATCCACAAGCATAACACCACTTTTTTGCATCATAATGAATTCATCATGTTCTTTTTTATAGAATTTATAACCATTTATTACAAAAATAGTATAAGATACAACATTTGACTTCAGTCCTCTAGCTATCCATTGAATTCATTCAGTAATTAAATTCATATTTTCAAATAACTCCTTATAAATTTGATCTTTGAACCATCATATAAACTATTTTTTATGTGTATTGGATATCCATACTTAATCCCTTGATGGATTCTAAATATCAATGAATTTATTTATGGGATTCAATGTATGGATAAATATATTCACTATTATATAATATCTAATATGTGATTTCTCCTCCTCTATCTATGTAATTGTAACAAGATATCTTTCAAAAATCTCTTCCCTTATAAGGAGTTCGCTATAAAGAGACTTTTAGAGATTTTTGCTTTCAACATGTGATAGGTTATCAAAACAGAATTCAATAACTTCCACAATAATATATTGTTCTACAATACAACCTTCTGGTTGCATTAAATTCTTCACATAACCTTTCAAAATCATCATATACCATTCAATGGGGTACATCCATCTGAAACAGAGAGAATCACATAGTCAAACTACTATGACCAAGTGAACCATTATGTTGACCATTATATTAAATAATGATGGTGGGAAGAACATATCTAATTCACATAATTTGAATACAATATCTTTATTCATGATGGAAAGCTTCACTATGTCTACAACTTTACTATATATGGATTTAAAAAAGAAGCAACGTATGGTTAATGTATGTCACACATTTTTGAGACAGAATGTAATAGAAAGAAACAGGCATTAAATCTTTCATCAAAACATGATAGTTGTGTGATTTTAGTCCTTGTAACTTCAAATTAGTCATTGAAATGACATTATTGATAATTGATTAATACCTAAATAGAACATTTACCCTAGTAAAGAAATGGAAAATCTTCAATTTTACTTATTTAGATAGAGTGTAAGCTACTGGAGAAATAAAATTTCACATTTTACCCTTAATTTATTCTTACTCTCCCCTTATACAAATTTTAATCACGCCCATTCTAGCCTTGATGACATCTTTCATTTTTTTCTATGAAAATTTAGTAACATGACAATAAAACTATAAAAAAAATTTACATTCATGAAATCAAGAAAATGTCTAACATACAAAAATTCTGATAAGGTAATTCAAAGAAAATTGATATCTTCTTCCAATCTTATTTTGTAATATTTTTTGAAAATTGTTTACCGAAAATATGTTTAATATTCTTTACTTTTTTGTACAGTCGATCGCCCGTTGCTGGAGATGGTGTTGTAACTTGTTTTATATTCCCATTTAATTTTGTCTTCTAGGATCGATATTTATGTCAATGACATTAAAATTTCAGATGTCTAAAAAACACAATCTTTGAGGAATGTTTCAACTGAATAGAGTATGTGCGTTTTTCCCAAATGGGACACCCCAACATTCCTTTAATGCTATAGCCTGATAAATTTCCATAATTAGGGAAGTAATTTATCAATAAATAAAAAGTTTCCCTCAATTTGAATTCTTCACTTCTATAAGAATCATACATTATGACACCTACATCCCATGTCTATTTTAGTTCTTCGATCAGTGGAACCAAATAGACATTAATATCATTACTGAGTTAGTTTGGTACAAATATAAGTTGAGACAACATAGTGTATTTTTGGTTCATGCATAACCATGGAGATAATTTATAATTTACCAATATGATGGGCCATGTACAATGAGTACTATTCTATATAACCAAATAATTTTTTTCATCTGTTGATAAAGCTTGATGAATGTCTCTAGGCTCATCTCTACATCCAATAAACTCGTAAACAATTTTCTTCCACAATGGAGAATCTGCTACAAGTTGCAGGTTTCCATCTTTAATTGTTGTATCTTAATGACAAGTTAATTATCTCATGGTTTCTTGAGATTTATATAGTCTTCTAAAATGTGTAATGATATGAAAGTACCATAAAAATTTTGAAGTAATTGTTTCATTTTTCTTGTATCAATCTGCACCACACTTAGGGAATTTTATGAGTGATTCATAGTCCTTGCAAAACCATATGAAATAATTTGGAAAAGAATGTATTTTTTAAAAGATAATTCCCATTGAACCTAATATTCATTTAGAATCATATATTCGTCATGGTAGTTCATTTTCTTTCGGTATCATATCTTTTAGAAGACCAAATAGTTATGTAAATCTGTTGTCACTCTATCTGTTTCTATCTTTCAAATTATATAACTTAAACACAACTCACAATGTTGTTTATTTAGTAAAACTAATATACACGGGTTTCTTAGAAAATCTATTCAAATCCTCAAATAACTTTGGACAATCATGAAGGTCATCTTCAATTTCCATTATCACATCTTTCATGTGATCTCCGTCATATTTTACAAAGGTATTTATATAAAATGATTCATAAACAAGAGTATTAACCTAATCGATGTCCACATATAGTTTTTCACTGTGTTTAGTCCAAAATTTATAATTTTGAACTATTTCATGACAAATCAAATGTTCTTCCAACTCTTCTGGACTAATTTTTCATAAATAACAACAACGAAAACAAAGACATAGGACTTTAGAAGGGTCTTGTGCATGCTCTCTTACAAACTGGATGAACTCTTTAACTCCATATTTAAATTAGTTATTCAAATGATTAGAATACATCCATTTTTGGTTCATATCAACCCTATTGGGTTTATAGAAGATTATTTTTATACAATGTATAAATAAAAACCCTTAAGATATTCATTATCAAAAGTGAATGTTATAGAAAATTATAATAAAGGAAACTCAACATTTCATTATTTCAATGAATTTCCATATTTTGAAAAAAATGGGTAATTAAATTTATGAAAATAATTACTCCACATAAAATCTTTCTTAAATCCCTAAACAAATGAAAAAATAATATAGGTAATTAAAGAGTAATAGGAAACTCAAATATGGTAAACAAGAACAACAACTCTCATTCAATCAACTAGAAGATATAAAAAAGTGTTGAAATTTTTTTTGTAGCAATATAAGGATTTATTAAATTTAATATTAATGGTATATTAATATTTGAAAACATCTCAAGACTCTTGTGATGTCATATCACCACACTGACCCATCCCAAAAAAATTCAAGGTACTCCAATTGGATGTAAAATTAGCATTTACAAATGGATTACAATAAGAGGAAGTTTACATCAAAATAGATAGTTTTCTCATTATTTAATATGAGAATGATGATTTTAAATTCACAAAAGTGATTTATGAATTGAAACAAGAACTAAGTGCTTTGTATTAAATGGTATATGAATTATTAAAGAACCTTTAATTTAAAAAATGGGTAATTGATCATAATCATTACATAAAAAATAATTTTATGTATAAATTGAAGGTGTTTATCAATGTGGATGAAATAATATTTAGATTTCTAAGAGATGAATGATGATAATAATTTTCTGCACTAAAAATTACCAATGTTTAAATGTTGATGATTCATGAGTTGAAATTTTCCTTAGTTTATAGGCGACTCATGAAATTCATGGGATATTTAGTTCCCAATCCATATTTGTGAGGGAAGTGTTTTATAGATTTCAATAGGAAGGCTGAAAACCCATGTTGACACCCATTGAAAATTGAATAAAATTTTTAAATGTTGTGGATGGAATTCCAATCCATATCATGGATTGTCAAAGATTCATTATATGCCAACTTTTTTTATAGTAAAAAGGTTTGGCATAATATTTATTTATATGTCGTATAGCTAGTTATCAAAGTGATTAATTGGAAATAAACTTGTTATTAGTTAAATAAATACTAAAAAGGAGGATAAATTCTTGAAAAACATCATTTCTGAGCAAGAAATTATAATGTCTTATAGTTTTATATAGGTCTCAAAAATAGTGGTATAACTTAAAAAGGGTAATCTCAAAAGGATATTTTTTTGTAAATTATTGAGAGAGGGGAAGTATAATGATGATGAAAAATTATAATGTAGTTGGAAAATAGTACATAACATCAAGGTATAATATTTCATATATTATTATTAAATGGGTTTATAAATAATATTAGATTAATCTAAAGAGAGAGAAAAATAGAATAGTTTTTTAAAAAAAATTAGAGACATAGAAACATGGATTATTGAGAAAAGGTACAAAATATTTAATAATATATATAGTTTCCAAAACAAACCCAAGACCACCGTATATCAAACACACAATCTGGCCCATGATAGTGTCCAAGGGACATTTTTGATCCCCCTCGAACTAGTAATAAGCACCATAGTATGAAAACCAACATAGTGGGAATGATTTGGCCCAAAAAAATAAATAAAACTAGTAGAAATAAAATTTATATAAAAAATTACATGATGAATCCATACATTGGCTTCTCACACTAACCTAGATAATTAGAAAAGAATATATGAATCCTTATAATATAAAAGAAATCCATTAACCTACCTTTAACTCCCTCACACACAAAATCCACAGTTTCAATTTCTATAATTTCACATGTATATAATACCATTGATAAAATAAATAATAAAAAATATGTATGATAGCTTTTGGTGATCAATTTTGGAAATATAAACAAAATAAAACAAGCAAATAAACTCTATGTGTCACCATCCAGTCTAGACACAAAAAAATCTTCAGAGCGATCAAGATTTGAATAAAATTTGAAACTAAGAAAATCAGAAGGCCTACTTAGCTAGTATACAATCACCATACCATAAATAAAAACATTGTCAAAGAGGAAATCAAAAATGAAACAAAAAAACCATGAAAATAGGAAGGACTACCTCACTAGGTTGAAGAAAATCCCAAACCCTATTTGGAAACCTTAATTTCAATCAAATGTTGGATGTTAGATGAGATGTTCGAGGTGTAGTCGAGTGGTGTGATTTGAGGTTCGATTCACCAAGGAGGAGAACCAGTATCGGGTGGCTTCCATGGAAAGCTATTGATATCACAATGGGTTCGCAAATGGTTAGGGTTTTTTTACTTAGATTGGAACACTTTTAGCAGCTCTTAAAAATATGCGGTGATAAATCTAGGTCTTTATCAACATAAAAAGGCACTAATTAAATCAATCTTTATTAGTGCTAAAATTATTGCATTGATAAAGCCTTAACTTTATCAACATAAGAAAAGCACTGAAAAAAGATTCTTTTATTAGCACTTATTACTAAAGCACTTATATATGATTTATAATTAAAATTATAAATAAAAAAATTTTAAATATTTATATATACTTAATAAATATATATAAATATAAATATAGTAAATATATATTTTTTAAAAAATATTTCCAATAATTTTATAAGTATTTATTTAAAATTATATAATCTTTTTAAAAAAATAATATTTATATTACTATATATATTTATATAATTATACATATATATAATAAATATATATAATATAGTAAATATATTCATTATTTTAGTAAATTTATTATAAATTTTATAATTATTTAAATATATATAATTATTTATTTTTAATTTTATAAATACTTTTAAAAAATATTTATTTATTTATAATTATAGAGATATAATTGTATAAATAATTTGAATGTAAATTTATAAATATTTTTATTTATAAATATTTTTTTAACATTATTAATGAATACCTAATTTTTAAGTGCATTCAAATATGTTAAAAATGAGTAAAATTGAATAAATTAAGAATAAGTACACTTTAACAATATTGAAAAAATGGACAAGTTTTATGTGTGTTCATTGTATATAAAAATGAATTAATTACGTATATGTGAAATCAATATTACATAGATTTGATATTTTTTAAATTTAATGACAT